>CM053337.1:8506968-9121968 GCA_028583605.1 Dastarcus helophoroides | reverse complement strand
ACCAAATGCAGCTAACTTTGTACCTGATTATCGGAGGGCGTTCGCTGGTTAGTTTGTACACAGAGGTTCTCAAACTATTTTCAGGTGTCTGTTTTATTCCCCAATTCTTTTGTGTTTTTGTCGCTTCTTAATTCAAGCATACTTCACATAGCATACAGTTTCCTGTTAAAGCTTTGAGCTAACAATATCCAAAGGATAATGCTACGAGAAAATGGAGCTCAAGCTTGGAAATGAAGTTGTGATTTATCGTAATAAATCAAATTTATAAATGTTGATTCAATCTTACAGATCTCTCGTTCTCTCACTCTTTCTTTCTTTCCTTTGTTAACTTGTTCCTTTGTTTGTTTTTCTGTTTTTCTCATACCAAACTCAATCACTCGAACTCAAACCAGTGTCATAAAATAGACTAGAAATATTGTTCAAATTTCATAGAAACTTTCTGAGCCGAATTTCCCTTCCAACACTACATCTACTTCTATGGCTACTGTTCTAAAGAAAGGGCGCTTTTGGCTTAGAAAGTGGCTAAGCTTGACTTAGCACAAAACATTGAGATTAAAGTTAGAAACTGGCAAGAAGTTCTCATTTCTTTCATCAAAACATTTCCCTACCGAGAGCTGATGCTGATACTACTCGTTCACCTACGTTAGTACTCCCCATTTGTCAACAGATCTATAAGGCTCTCTTTGGGCCAGGTTGTCTTGTCCTATATTTTTTGGATTCAAGCAACCTACGAAGGAGAATCTGCGAATGAGGTAGCACTAGGTGAATACACTAAAACAAGAACTAGGTAAGAGCTCATTGTGGCTTATGCTTCTAGGATGTTAAGGTGTACAATGCCCACGTTTCTAGAACTTGCAGAACATCATCAGTAAAACCTAAATATATGTGTCTGCTGCCAGTTACCGGACCTTTGTGGTGATGGGTATAAATTATTTTGGAACCTCTGGAAACTCGGCTTCCAACAGCAGAACACTAACATCGACCTTAAGGAAATGAAAATGTTTGTATGAAGCGAATGCGCTTTATTTCCTTTTCGTTTTCTTGTCTTTGTATTTTTTATTTTGTTTTATTTTTGTTTCCCTTTTTGAAACTGAGACTGGTAGTTGCACCAGTCAACGGTAGGGTTCTTGGCCCTATAATTATTTTCTAACAACGACTTTCTCATTCATTCGGTTTGTTGTGGAATTTTTAAATTCCTTTTTTTTTTGTGTACGCCTCCCAACCCCATATTGATCAAAATTAGGAACAAGTATTTCTCAAATTTTTGGAAAAGTTAATTAAATCATATAAGAGCGAAAAACCATCAAATAAAATCATGGGACAATTTAAAATTTACTTGCCTATTTATCCCGTAGCAAACATCACATAAATGGCACTAGAACTTCACGTTGAGCAGAAGCAGTTTTTAAAACTCCCGTATTTCGTACTCGTTTGCATAACTAATTTCGTCGAAGTTCCGTATTTTTACTACTTTAAAGTTGGTTCATAGGTGTTTTATGTTCACACCCCCTACCCTTAACTTCTGGGGACCGAAAGACATCCTCTGCATCTCGCTAGAGGGCATGAGGATGCAGAATTTCTACTAATTTAAATATTTCTAATCCAAATTAGCCCTTAAATAAATTTTGAAAAGGATTCTTAAAGTGCATATCAAACTGCAAACCCCTTTTGAATATAATGTCCTCCCTTTATCTTGCAAGTTTTACTTCGATAATTGAAATTTAAATAACTTACAATTGTACGTGTTTATAAGGGCGTTTTTTTGAACGTCAAATTCCTCCAGTCTACCACCACATGGTCTTGTCGAGATATTTGCTACGGTCTCCGTTATTGACATGTTACCCTTATTTATTACTCTACTTTTCAGCGGTCCTTCAAAACTAACATGTTATTTTACTCAGTTTAGGTAATTAAACTTGAAACAAACCAGGCCTAACAAATAACCCTTATCTAATTTGTGAACGCTAAGAAATCTGTTTCTCACGCAAAACGTTATGTTACAAAGAATTTTATATAGTACAATATTTGTAGATTTAATATTTCCAAGAAAATATTGAATAAAATTCAATTAAATGAAACAAACAAGGAAATAGAACAGTTTAGTAGAACTCGACTCACCACAGTACTGATAATTTTGGCATTTTCACTAAATTAACTTCTCGATAATTTCGACTTTTTTAAAAAGTTGATTGAAAATTCTTCAATTTTTGTTTAAAATACTATTTTTTAAAATTTCGTAAATTTCGAAAATGTTTACTTTTCTTGATTGTCTACTTTTTGAAAAATTTGGGTATTTATTAATTTTTTCAAAATGTTTGGCACTGTTCATAATTTAAGGCTAACATTCTTTTGCAATTGATACACTTTCGAATACAAATTCTTTGGATTAACTTATAAGATTTTACCTCCAAGGTAATAAATTGCCAAAAACCCCGATATAACTGACCTGTTTATAACCTTAAACATAAAAACTACTTTGATATTTCCAAATTTAAAAATGACGATGTTCCATACATATTTTCATCCCCTATGTCTCTTGGGGGATCAAATTTCCAAAATCCTTTCTTAGTGCTCATCTACGTTATACAGGGTGGACCATAAGCAATGGTACATAGAGCAAAAGTAGATTTTTGGTATAAAAATAACGTGATTTAGCCACATTTATCTTATACTAAAAGTTGATATTAACAGAGATACAGGATGTCAAAGTTGAAAAAAAAAATGTGATTTTTTCGCATAACTAATGATCACATTTCACTATAGGCAAAAAATTTGGCATAGAAGGGTTTCGTTGGTCAAGAAATTCTAATTTGCTAACAAATTGTCAGTAACTCATAGGGGGCGCCACCTGCGCTACCTTGTATTATTCTAAAGCTTCATAATTTTGTTGTGCCTTTATGTACACTTATTTTTAATAGATATTTTTATTTAACTACAATTTTTACGTAAAAAAGGTATACATTCTAAATGTTGATACAAGCAATCGTTTTCAAGATATTTGCCTTCAAAGTTTGCCGTACGTTTATTTTAGGTTATGTAAATGTGAATTTTTTGCAGTAGGTTTGAAAATAAAAGTAATAAAACTGACTCTAAAATAGTTTATATCAAATATTACTTTATTAACATTATTGTTACACATATTTTTAAAATTTCTAAAGCAATTTAAATAAAATACCAAAACAAAATTTATTTTCAAAAATAAGTATGTGAGAAATGACCTTTTTCATGTAAAGGGATTACAAACAATTAAAAATCTGGCTGTCTGTTATTAAAATTCATCTCCAAATATCTGCTTTGACCATCCAGTCAATTAAAATTTTCTTGTGCGGACTCAGAGATCATATCTCACATCTAATATAAAATAAATAAATTACGTCTTAATTTCTTGCTTAATTTTCTTTATTGAGATTTTCAAAATTTAGGTAATAATATTATCAGCAAATTAATATCTGACATAAATTAGTTTCAAAGCTGTCTTATGATTACTTTTTTTTCAAACCTACTTCGAAAATTTAATATCATAGTAATTTAAAACCAGGCACGTCAAGCTTTAAAGGCAAATATTTTGAAAACGGTTGCTCATATCAACTTTCAGAATGTACATCTTTTTTACGTAAAAAAATATGAGGAAATAAAATAACCCATTTGAAATTAATATACGTGGGAGCACAAAAAAGTTATTATAATTTAGAATTAGGGAGGATAACGCAGGTAGCGCCCCCTATCAGCTATTGGCAATGGGTTAGCAAATTAGAGTTTGTCGACTTAAGAAACTCCCTTGTGCCAAATTTCGTGCCTATATTACAATTCATTCCACAATTATACGAAAAAAATCGAAATTTTTTTTTAATTTTGACACTCTGTACCTCTGTTAATATCAACTTTTGATATAAGGTAAATGTAGCTAAATCACATTATTTTTATTCGAAAAATCCACCATTGCTCTGTGTACCATTACTTATGGTTCACCTTGTATAAGGAATTCAGGGGCAAAATTTCCTACTTCTAAACCCATCGGTTTAATCTGTGCTTTGTCTGTTAATCAATGTTTACAGTTTTATTAAATAGATAAAATTGGAAATTTTCTTCTCAAAATTCAGAGTTCAAATTTAAGGAATCGTATTTTTTTAAATAAATTTCAAATTGCTTCTTGAATTTTCGACTTTTTTCCCAACTATTCACTTATTTTTTTTTGAATATTTTAATTTTAAATGCCGACATGCATTTCTAAAGTAAAGTAGTAGTAGTATTGCAAAGTGAACAGTTTCGTATCGTATATAATTTAACAACAAAAAAAAGAAGAAATTCGTAGTATTTTTTGCATGCATTTGAGTATTAAATGCGGAATTGTAATTATTTACAACGATCGTTAAATATTAGATTATTTCATCGCGTTTAACATATTTGTTTCCAAAAGAAATAATTTTTATTTCTATCGGCAAATAAAAATTGTATTCTATCTATTAATTACACAAACAACCAAGTTAATTTTAGAGCCACCCTTATATTTAAAAAACTTTCCAGAAAGTTCTATATTTTATTCATCAAGGTGGTATTAAAAATTAAACAGTTGTATTGATAATAAGAATATAGTATTCTACTGAAGCCCGAATATTTTATGATAAGCATTAAAAATATTATTTATAAACCCAGTATATAAATTACTTTTTATATATAACAACTAATACTCAGACGAGCCATGTTTACATTTAGTTCGATTAAGCAAGGTATAATTTACAACATTAAAATTAAAGTCCAACTTTTGTAAAATCAGTTTCCGATTTTTGGATAATACAGTTTAAAATCGTTATACTAAAAGTGCACACACTGAAATTTGCTTTTGTATATGTTAGGATCAAACACCGATTTCGGCCAATGGCCGAAGAAAACGGCCAAAATGCGTTCTGGCCACTAGCAAATTGCCAATGTCCGAAATATCGTTTTCTGGCCGTTTGATATAGACCAGCAGCGTTCTGGATCTCTCACGACCGCCAGAAAGCGAAGCTGTTGAATAATTCACGAACTGGCTTTCTGAAAATAGCTAGAACGCGTTTTGGCATTCGCAGCAATACCAGAACGCGTCGAGCACATAAACGAAACGTACAAAAGCCGATTTTGTACTTGTCTCAATATGTACACTGTACACAAAATATCGTACCTTTTTAATCGTCGCCGTTGTTTTGAAGTAATTGTTCCACCGTTACTCTTACATGCTTTTGCTAATTTTACATCTGCAAGTATTTGATCGTATCTTTCTCTTGTAAAAATGTTGCTACGATCATTGCTATCACTTATGACTTTTTGCAAATCATTATTGAAACGCAACTTAAGATCTTCTATGGCACTAGTACACATTTTTAACCTACCACCTATCACAGTTGCACCAAAGTGCTTACTACCCACTACACACTCGAATGAAGATAAATTTAGCCAGTGTACATGTTGAGACAAGTACAAAATCGGCTTTTGTACGTTTCGTTTATGTGCTCGACGCGTTCTGGTATAGCTGCGAATGCCAGAACGCGTTCTGGTTATTTTCAGAAAGCCAGTACGTGCATTATTCAACAGCTTCGCTTTCTGGCAGTCGTGAGAGATCCAGAACGCGTCCTGGTCTATATCAAATGGCCAGAAAGCGATATTTCGGACATTGGCAATTTGCTGGTGGCCAGAACGCGTTTTGGCCGTTTTCTTCGGCCATTGGCCGAAATCGGTGTTTGATCCTAGCATATACAACCAAGTCACCTTATGAGTATTGGGGTAGTAAGTAGCGATGACAAGTGATAAAACATGAAGAAAAGTTAGACTTGTCACACAAGTACACATTCAGACCATATTACATATAACCCACACACAGCACACGCCCATAACACGAATATCCCAAGAGCTATGCTTGTGTCGAGCCACCACATATTAAAATTTAATTAATTAAATAAATTAAATTGGAAATTAGCTGTAGGCAAAATTTAAAATGAATTCACATCATATTGCTAGAAGCCAAATTCTGCAGCTTTATTTGTCCCTGTTTGATGTGTCCTTTGGGATTTTAACAAATTGAAAATTCTACCTTAAATATACTTGTTAGCCCAAAAGAAAAATTTAAAAATTTGTTGACATTTTCTCTGACTAGGGAAAATATTTTCTTCGATGTTACCACTACGATTGATTTGGATGATTTTCCTAATGAAATTTCTTGTTATCCTTAGAATTGCTATTAATTTTAAGGTTCAAAATCTTCCTTCACTGCAGCATACAGCTTAAAATATTTTAAATTGGTAAATTTGTGGCCACCAGAAAAAGAAGAATACACCCCAACTATTAAATTTTTATTTAAAGTAACTTTCAGCTTATTTATAATAACATTGACTTGGTTTGGAATACTTCACCACTTCCTGGCTACCAAAATAGGTGAGTATATAAAACTGATAATTTAACAACTTGCACTAGAGAAATATTTTAGGGCATTTAAATTTTGATACCACCGAAGACACTTCCTACTTGCTATCGTTGTTTTGTGTCATCGTTATTACGAAAGAGTTCGTCCAAAACAGAAAGCGAATTTTGCAAATTCGCCACCAAATTGAGCTGATTGACCTATTCAGAAACAAGAGTACAAATTGCGTAAGAAGCTATAATTATTTAGAAGATATCTTCTTCGGAGTTCTCCTAATCGTCGCCGTTTTTATATGCTTATTCAAATATTTATTCCAACCTGACTCATGTGACGAAGAAATTTTGAAAACTAATTGCATTTGTCCACTACCCGCCAAAATGCTATTTGATTTGAGATGAGCCATTTATTCATATCCATATTATCTTGCTCAGTTCTTGTGCATGTTGATCCTCGGAACTGGAAATGCATTTACAGCTTTTCTTATATTGGAATTGATCATGCATCTGTCAAATTATTTTCGTCTACTGGGGCGCCTTATTTCGAAAACTATTAACAATGTGCATGTGAAAATAAGCGAGAAAAGAACAACATTAAAGCTATTCAGTACTATCAAAGTTTAATCAAGTAAGTTACTTTTGTACTCAAAACCTTAGACTAATTTGATGATGTATCAAGTTGTAGTGAGCTGGAAAAAATTGTTTTAATCGAAGTACGAGTTTCTTGGTTTTCGCGATAGTTTGTATATTTATAAACATCTTGGACTATATTTTTTTAGTAAGTATATAAAAATAAACTTCTTTTCAAATATAATAACTAAATTTTTAACATCCGTCGGACATGAGACACATCTCCCATTTATCGTCCTGGTTTTTCGAAGCATGCATTATTTGACATGCTGGACAAATAATAAAAAAATCGGTACGAATAACTAATGTGTCACAATTTAATTGTTTGGTTTGCAATTTTAGAGTAAAACAATCGCAAAATAAATTTGTAAAAGTAACTGGTTAAATTTAGATACTGAGATGAAAAAATTTGTATTTTTTATGGCCCTGAGGTCAGAAAAAGCACTAAAACTGACGACTAACTCTTTTGGTATATTAGATTATAAATTAATTGTTATGATGAGTTATGATCTAATAATTAGTGGCGAATACTTTACTATTTCAGTTGCTCAGAGGAGCTTATACGAGGGTTGCCTTTTATATTTCGGGATCAGAGGAAAAAAACAAATATTAATCATCGAAAATCACTTTATTGTTTTTCAAAATATTCCCCATCAAGATCTATACACTTTTGCATGCGTTTGAACCAATTATCGAAGCACTTTTGCCACTGTGATTGAGGTATCTCTAAAACATGCATTCTGAATGCAGCAACCGCTTCTTCAGGTGTCGAAAAACGTTGACCTTTCAGTTTGTTTTTTACGTACGGAAATAAAAAGAAGTTATTCGGTGCCAAGTCAGGATTACACGGCGGATGACTCATCAAATCGATGTTTTGGGTGCTCAAAAATGCAGTTGTTTGAGCCGATGTGTGAGAGCTCGCCAATGCGATGGATCACTCTTCACCACGACAATTCGTGGTGAAGAGTGATCTGTCTTCGGCGGTTGGTTTTCCTGATTTCTTGGAAGACAACTGGCAAACAAATGGTTGTGTACCACTTAAAATTGACTATTCTGCGTTGTTCTAGTGGTACTGTTACGACATGTCCAGTTTTCCCGAAAAAAATAGGCGACCATTTGCTTGGAAGTGCTTCGTGCGCGAACAACTTTTGTTGGATTTGGCTCATCTTGAAACACCCATACAGTCAACTGCTGTTTACTTTCGGGCTCATACGCGTAAATCCACGATTCAGTACCTGTCACGATGTCATAGACGTGTTTCGAAGCACCGCGATCGTATTTTTTGAGCATTTCTTTCGACCAATCGACACGAGCCTTTCTTTGAGTAATTGACAAATTGTGTGGGATCCAACGCGAACAAATTTTGTTGACAGTCAAATGTTTATGCAATATTGAATGTATGCTGGTCCCACTAATGCCTAAGGTTGTCTCAATCTCACGATAGGTCACATGACGATCTTGCAATATCAGTTCGCGCACAGCATCAATAGTTTTTGGAACAACAACTGATTTTGGACGACCTTCATGAAATTCGCCTTAGAGTGAACTGCGACCACGATTGAATTCACCATACCATCGATAAACATTGGTCCTTGATGGAGCTTCATCGCCAAAAATTGAATTAAGTTCATCCATGCACTGTTGCTGAGTTAATCCACGTCGAAAGTTGTAAAAAATAATTGCACGAAAATGTTCACGATTTAATTCCATGTTTGGACCAAGATGAATCTTTTAAGTTAGTGTAAACAACACAGATAGCGCTCGTATGTCAAAACGTTCTGAGTACGTATAATCTCAAAAATGTCAAACTTTACGATAGAGCTGTCAGTTGCCAAATTGCAACACTAGGGTTGCCAAATCCTGAAATATAAAAGGCAACCCTCGTACATTTTTACTATATATAGCAAATTGCGTAAATAAAATGAAGGCAAATAACCGAAAATGTATAACAGAAAATAGACGTTAAGCATCATATTTCCAAAAAAAATGCAATAAATATTTAAAATAAAAATATTACTTTCAATTGATAATTTATTTTGGTCGATGGTTATCAAAAAATAAACCCTTCTCAAATAAATAAAAAATTCTTAAAAGAAAAGTCGTAATTCTTTATCTTAACAAACCAGTTACTTACCAACACTGATATAGCTTATGAAAACCAAAAAGCCGCAGAAATATTAATGTCAATATTCGACGTGTCACACGGAAAAGGGTATAACAGTTCTGATAGTCCTGGAAGTAAATTTCTTATCGAAGTGGAAAGTTGAATGTAGACAGTGCTTAATTACGTCGGTAATCCACAACTGTTATGGCCAAATGATCAGCTGACTTCCTCTTCAGTTGCGAATTACATAGAATATCCATTATAATTAATTCAAATTAAATTGTTTTGTTGCATATTTTATTCATCAAAGCCATGTAATATTAAAAGATATAGAACTCCTTTAAGGTTAAAATCAATAGAAATCTTATTACATATTTATAATAAGCATAATTTAATCAATAAATTGCGTTTGCTGAACTGCTCATTAATTTAATCATGAAGTGGGTGTAATAAACTCGGTCAAGTGGATCAAATAAACCAAAGTCGTGTGCTATCGAAAAAAAGTCCCATCAGTGACGTAATTCGGGACTGGTAAGGGATGGTAGTTGCCACCCCAGAACTATTTAATCCAGTGTTTTGTGATGCCAGAATTATCCAATCTAGTGTTTTGCCACCCCAAATTTTATGGGTTCCAGTACAGTTGCCATCCCCAGTTAAAATGCTACCGACTCCCAGGTATCAATATGGAAATTTTTCAGAAGAAAGAAAATACAAAGTAGGAAAATGATATTTTTGTTCATATGCAACCAAGATAAATAATTTAGTCTGAAACATTTGAACCCCAAGTAACATGTGTGAAAGAAAAAGATGGAAAAAGAAGGGTTATAAGTATATAAAAATAAAAAATCAAAAATTAAAATAAAAAATAAAACTATTAGACCAAGTTACGAAGAAAGGATTAGCCTAAACCTAAACTATTATGAGGCTTGATACACATTTGCTTAGAACAAAATAATGCCATCCAGACCTTGCATTATCCAATAAAAATGCAACCCCAAAAAACTCCTACACTATGAAATCTTGGTCAAAGTGTGTACAATTTTTAAAATAAATTGTATGTGTAGGAGATGTGCCGTCAATGCATAAGGCCCCCAAATGGTCAGTTAGCCTGATTGAGCATTGAAGTCTTTGAGCTATTTGCCTGATCGAGCATTAAAGTCTCTCGAACTGTTAGCCTGATCGAGTATTAAAGTCTCTCGAACTCTTAGTCTGATTGAGCATTGAGATCTCTCGAGCTATTCGCCTGATCGAGCATTGAAATCTCATGAGATTTTAGCCTGATTGAGCGTTGAAGTCTCTCGAGCTTTTCGCCTGATCGAGCATTGAAATTTTTCTGAGCCGTTAGCCTGATCGAGCCGTGAATTTACTTTGAGTTACACGTTTTATCCAGTAGTTTTGTTGAATAGTTTCAGATAATTAAAGTATCACCAAAGAACTCCCTTAGTTATATTCATTTATTTCTTTTAAGGACACAATGTGGGCGTTGATTCTTTGATACATGAGCACCTGCTGAACTAAATTCTTGGCTACCCTGGCTGTTAACCAGGGTTTATTCCCTTGTTACACAATACCTAGACTGTTATTAACATCCTTGTAAATATTCTTATATTTGTGCACGTAAATAGATTAACAATATATGTCCACTTTCGCATTTCCCAATACTTAACTGACCATTTAATATCATGTTATTTATAATAGGTCATAGTACAATAACGTTTTGATATTTCAATCCAGTGTTTTGTGACACCAGAATTATCTAATTTAGTGTTTTGCCATCCAAAAATTTCATGGGTTCCAGTACACTTGCCACCACCAGTTAAAATGCTGAAATTACGCTACAGACTCCAATGTGTCAACTTGGAAATTTTTCAGAAGAAGAAAAACATAATGTAAGAAAATGATATTTTTTGTTCATATGTAACAAAGATAAATAATTTTATTTGAAACCCGATATATTGAGTACCATTTCGGAAAGAAAAAGATGAAAAAGGAAAGGTTATAAATATATAAAAATGGAAAATCAAAAATTAAAATAAAAAAATAAAACAATTAGACCAAGTTACGAAGAAGAGATTAACCTAAACTATTATGGGACTTGGTAAACATTTGCTAAGTAAAAAATAATGCCATGCAGACCTTGCATTACAGTGGCGTGCAGTGCCATTTGAGACAGGGTAGGCAAATAGATATCCCATAATTCCGATACAGACAAAAGTAAACGTTGGAGTAAATGTAATGTAGCAAAAATTATCGTGTACTTACAGAGCAGAAAGTCGTTGCAGGAATCCTATTCGCAAGTGGAATTAAACTTTATGAATTATTAAACTTTTCAGTCCACGTATTTTTTTCTTTTGAAAATAATCTATTTGTAATTATCATGCATATATTTGTTTTACCAAAATAATCAAATACAAGTTTAAGTAGAGAAATAACACGTCCTGTCGCGGTAATTTCGTATTTATGAACACCAATAAAAGTTTTTTAGCCATTATAAGCAGTTTTTACCATAATCGCATTTTAACTGCATTTTCGTCACTAACAGTCCAGTAAACTAACACTAACAAAACAGTTCAACACTATGTATATATTAAATGTCCTGAATAAAGCTTGTTATAAAAATAAAACGAATGAATTCGGTTTGTACCAAATAAACACTACAAAACACACAAGGAACGTAGACGTTGAAAATAAGACTAACAAATTGCATTATAGGTCCATATCTAGGGGATTTACCGAAAAGGAGAGTTCTCATGTAATGTACATCTACTGTAACAAAGATGTCGCTGCAATATACACATTAGCAAATAAAAGGCACTGCCTTTACAATTCCATATAAGCGCTATGGTATTGTTGTAATGTGCATATGCCTTTGGCTTATGGAGCGCCTACAGGGGAATATTGTGATGGAGTGTGACTGTTCACTGGAATATTACCGTATTCGTGTTAACTTTTCAATAACCTTGAAATAATTTTAAAAGTTTGTACCCTCTTTTAATGATCGAAAAGAGAAACAAGGTATTAATAAAGCGAAATACTGTCTCTGCTGAAAAATTAATTTAATTTAGGAGTAGGAGTGCTTTTATATTTTCTTTTCTGATTTTGCTAGGGTAGGCAATGCCTTTTTGTCTTCATTGTATGCACGCCACTGTTGCACAATCCAATAAAAATTCAACAATAAAAAACTCCTACACTACAAAATCTCGGTCAAAGTGTGCACGATTTTCAAACTAAATTATAGTCTAGGAGATGTGCCGTTAATGCATAAGGCTACCAAATGGTCAGCTAGCCTGATTAAGCATTGAGGTCTCTTGAGCTATTTGTCTGATCAAGCATTAAAGTCTCTCGAGCTCTTAGCCTGATCGAGTATTGAAGTCTCTCGAGCTCTTAGTCTGATTGAGCATTGAAGTCTCTCGAGCTCTTTGCCTTATCGAGCATTAAAGTCTCTCGAGTTGTTAGCCTGATCGAGGATTGAAGTCTCTTGAGATTTTAACCTGATTGAGCGTTGAAGTCTCTCGAGCTATTCACCTGACCGAGCACGAAAGTCTCTCGAGTTACTAGCCCGATCGAGCATTGAAGTCTCTCGAGCTCTTAGTATGATCGAGCATTAAAGTCTCTCGAGTTATTAGCCCGATCGAGCATTGAAGTCTCTCGAGCTTTTTGCCTGATCGAGCATTGAAGATTTTCTCAGCTGTACGCTTGATCGAGCCGTGAATTTACTTTGGGTTACACGTTTTATCGAGTAGTTTTGTCGCATAGTTTCCTTGACAGATCATTAGGGTATCAGCAAAGAACTCCCTTAGTTATATACATTTATTTCATTTATGGACACAATGTGGGTGGTGATTCTTTGATACGTGAGCACCTGCTGAAGTAAATTCTTGGCTACCCTGGCTGTTAACGAGGGTTTATTCCCTTGTTACACAATATCTAGACTATTACTAACATCCTTGTAAATATTCTTATATTTGTGCACGTAAATAGATAACCAATATACCCACTTTCCCATTTCCCAATACTTAACTGACCATTTAATATCACGTTATTTATAATAGGTCATAGTACAATAACGTTTTGATATTTCAATCTAGTGTTTTGTGACGCTAGAATTACCCAATTTAGTGTTTTGCCATCGAAAATTTCATGGGTTTCGGTACACTTGCCACCCCCAGTTAAAATGCTGAAATTACGCTACCGACTCCTATGTGTCAACATGGAAATTTTTCAGGAGAAGAAAAACATAATGTAAGAAAATGATATTTTTTGTTCATATGCAACAAAGATAAATAATTTAGTCTAAAACATTTGAACACCTGATATATTGAGTACCATGTGTGAAAGAAAAAGGTGAAAAACGAAAGGTTATAAATATATAAAAATAAAAAATCAAAAATTAAAATAAAAGAATAAAACAAACCAAGTCACGAAGAAAGGATTAACCTAAAGTATTATGGGACTTGGTAAACATTTGCTAAGTACAAAATAATGCCATGCAGACCTTGCATTATCCAATAAAAATGCAACAATAAAAAACTCCTACACTATGAAATCTCGGTCAAAGTGTGCACGATTTTCAAAATAAATTGTATGTCTAGGAGATGTGCCGTCAATGCATAAGGCCACCGAATGGTCAGTTTTGATGTTAATGTAAATTGGCGGTGCAAACATTTTACGTTAGTAGGACAATTGCTTTTATGATCACGATTTGGTTAAAGTGCTCACGAAACAAAAAGCTCAGAACATTATGAAATGTCGATCGTTATCGTTGCCTTGCTAAAACTAACTTATCTGAATATTAAAGTAATGCATTGATTTTGATTCAAATTTCTAAAAATAGTTAATTTTTCAAACACAAAGTAACCATTTTTGTGAGAAAAATTGTTATTTCAGCTAGAGACATTTAGAGAAAATTCAATCACATTATTTACAACTACTATCATATACGTTTTATTTCACATATCAAGAGTGAAGTCGCAACTTTAGGAACAAATAATAATGTAAAGTGTTACAAAGTATAGACACAGGATTTTAAGAAAAATAAATTGTTGGATGAAGAAAATTGACAGAAGACCAAGGTGAAACCTATTTCAAAAAATAAATTCCTACATTATGGCCAAATCGGCGAATTCTCTAAAAAAGACAAAAATTTCCTAAAAAAAGTCGAAATTTATAAAAAGAGATGCCAGAAATGTTGAGCAAAAAATTCTACTTTACAGATTTAAAATTTAGAAAAAGGATTGATAGTCTGTAGAAAATTTCGAGTTACGTCGAAATTTTTTATAGAAAAAAGAAAAATGAGCATCATTACAGGAAAAATCCGGAAAACTGAGACATATGGACATTGGATACTACCCAGGGGTTCCTGGTGAATTGGGTGCTGACAGGGGGATACGTAGAAATCTCGCCTAAAATCCGCACTGGTTCTCGTAGTCGACTCTTAAACGCAAAAAAGTAGATTACAAAATAGATTACTATTAGGAGCAATGAATTACTAGGATATATGTGCTCTTGAAATAAATGACATTAGCCATGACCCAACTCGAGCAAATTCCAAAGAAGTTAAAAGGAATTACCTTAGATTTCTGCCATGCAGTCGTTCTTTTTCTTAGGTGATTGATATTGCGCTGGAGGTCTAATTGCAGTATAAATACTTTGATGGTTAATTTAATATGTAATTTTATATTGTAAAGAGTGTCTTTATTAGATACGGTCTGATTGTTATGGCAGAGGACGCACGGCATAGCAGACGTGACAAAATAAAATCTCGCAATACCCCGCAAGGTTATCCCATTGGACTTGGACAAAAACACACGTCAACTATCAATAATAAAATCGATTCTTTAAAGGAATCACCGGATTACCAAACGACGGTGTTAAAGGTCAAGATTCTATAGCTTTCGGTACATCTCGATTTCATCAGAATCAGGTGTCGATAATTTTATATCGATATATGGTGCGTTTCCAATAGCGCATTCGAAAATACCAAATATCATGACTAATTAAGTTCGAAAAAGTAGAATGAGTTACCTCAAGGAATCTTCTTTGTCATTTTGTATTCAATCGGAAAAGCACCAAGGCTGGTTTTGTGGAACGATGCATTTGCATTTGCTATAGGAGTATTTTTTTTTAATTATAAATTGAGCGTGTTATCTAATTATAAAGAAACAGTTCATGTTAGACTTTTTTCCCTAAGAAATGATTATGTCTGATTCATTAATTTGATTTACGAGGAAGAAGGACATGTTCGGTTTGCGGTTGTGAAATTACGTACGCACATTTTTTTATGTTCAATCCACTCGCAAAAGATAACCCTATTATGCCTTCAAAGCACCTTGTGTAGGATGCGGAAACAAGGATAAAATGAACCGCCGCTTGTTTAAGAAAAACAAGGATAGGTTGGAATTTCTGGGAAAAATTTCGTTCTGTAATGAATATTCCATCGCTTGGAAGTTTTATAGAAAAGAGTCTCTGTAGGCAGAAGTCCTAGCTATGTCAAGCTGGACCACACAAGAATTTGCTGTCTCCGAATGTCTTGTTACCTCAAAAAGGGGCGATCAATCCTATTAGTTCCCGTGAGCATCTCCCACTGGTAGAAAAAAGATAAATCACCAACCATTGAATAAGTATTAGTAAAGCTGGAGATTGCGAATTGTCTGCAAATAAGGAGAGAAAAAAAATGATCTAGGATAGTTTAAAAAAATATTCGATGACTATAGAAGCGAAATCAATCACACTAAATGATCACATTATAACGAGCTCAATAACTTTCCCAACTCAACATTTCAAAAATCTACCTTTTTTGTTCAAAAACTTCGACCTTGAAAAGTGGTTTGTTTAAGGTTAAAAAAATGTGGTCTTCTTTTTAGTGTTTTTCACGTAAAACGTTTAATTTTTTTCTCTTAACTTCTGGTATAAACCTAAACTTGTTTTTTCTGTTAAGGTTAGTTTTATTATAAAACTGGAGTTTTTCTCAACAAACTTTTGACTTAAAATTGGAATGTTTATACTTTATTCTAAAATACTGACTGTAAAATAAAAATGCTGACATTTGTTTCAAAAAGTTGAGAATTAAAGCTAAAACTTATTTTTTGCTAGAATAATTTATCATTTTTACCAAAATATTCTTTTATTTGAAAACTTCGATATTTAATTAAAATTAAACTTTCAAAGTACGAGTTTCAACCCGAAATTTTGATTTTTTAATGTGATTCACATATTTGAATTTTGATTAATATCTCAAGATTTAATTTTTAAAATTTGTTTGAAAAATTACGTCGCACATGAATCAGCTAAAACTTCATTATTAATGAGTGTCTAGTGTTCCATTTGGCTGTGCAGATCAGTACATTTAGCAAAGTTAGCGCCCCCCAAACTATGGTGAGTGGAAACGCCAAGTCCCATTGGTGGTGGATTAATCGCTTTACCAAGAATGAAAGCCTCTTAATCTATTTGCCTGATCGGGCACTGAAGTCTTTCCCACTGTTACCCTGATCGAGCATTGAAGTCTCTCGATTGACTTAACCGACTGAGCATCGAGCTATTCAACTGATTAAGCATTGAAGTCTTTCGAGTTATTAGTCCGATTGAGCATTGAAGTCTCTCGAGTTATTAGCCCGACTGAGCAATAAAGTCTCTCGAGTTATTAGTCTAATGGAGCACTGAAGCCTCTTCGAGCTATTGCCTGATCGAGGATTGAAGTCACTTCGAGCTATTGCCTGATCTAGGATTAAAGTCTCTCGAGCTATTCACCTCATTGAGCATTGAAGTCTCTCGCGTTATCAGCCCGACTGGGCATTGAGGTCCCTCGATCTAATCACATGATCGAACATTAAAGTCTCTCTAGTTATTACCCTGATCGAACATTCAAGTTTCTCGAGTTATTAGCCTGATTAAACATTGAAATCTCGCAAGCTATTAACCTGATTGAGCATTGGAGTCTCTCGAGTTATTAGCCTGATTGAGCATTAAGATCTCTCGAGTTATTAGCCTAATCGAGCATTAAAGTCTCTTCGAGCTCTTGCCTGATCGAGCATTAAAGTCTATCGGGCTATTTACCTGATTAAGAATTGAAGTCTCTCGAATTATTAGCCCGACTGAGCATTGAAGTTTCCCAAACTATTCACCTGATGGAGCATTATTATCTCTTGAGCTGTAAGCCGGATTAAACATTGAAGTCTTTTGAGTTCTTAGCCTAATAAAGCATTAAGGTCTCTCGAGTTATTCGCCTGATCAAGCATTAAAGTCTGTCAAGTTATTAGCTCGATCGAGCATTGAAGTCTCTCGAGCTGTTAGCCTGATCGAGCATTGAAGTTTCTCGAGCTATTAACCTAATTGAGGGTCGAGGTCTCTCAAGCTGTTTGCCTGATCGAGCACTAAAGTATCTCGAGTTATTAACGCGATCGAGCATTGAAGTCTCTCGAGCTATTTGCCTGATCAAGCATTAAAGTCTCTCGAGTTATTACCTTGATCGAGCATTGAAGTCTCTATCAGCTATTGCCTGATCAAGAATTGAAGTCTCTCGAGTTATTTACCTAATTAAGCATTGAGGTCTCTCGAGTTATTTGCTTGATCGGACATTAAAGTCTCTCTAGTTATTAGCCTGATCAAGCATTAAAGACTTTTGTGTTATCAGTCTGATTGAGCATTGAAGTCTCTTCGAGCTATTGGCTGCTCGAGCATTGAAGTCTCTCGAGCTATTCACTTGATTGAGCATTGAAGTCTCTCGAGTTATTAGCCTGATTAAACATTGAAATCTCGCAAGCTATTAACCTGATTGAGCATTGGAGTCTCTCAAGTTATTAGCCTAATCGAGCCGTTAAGTCTCTTTCAGCTATTGCCTGATCGAGAATTAAAGTCTCTCGAGCTATTTACCTGATTAAGCATTGAGGTCTCTCAAGTTATTTGCTTGATCGGACATTAAAGTCTCTCTAGTTATTAGCCTGATCGAGCATTAAAGACTTTTGTGTTATTAGTCTGATTGAGCATTGAAGTCTCTTCGAGCTATTAGCTGCTCGAGCATTGAAGTCTCTTGAGCTATTCACTTGATTGAGCATTGAAGTCTCTCGAGTTATTAGCCCGACTGAGCATTGATGTCTCTCGGGCTATTCGCCTGATCGAACATTAAAGTCTCTCTAGTTATTAGCCTGATCGAACACTTAAGTCTCTCGAGTTATTAGCCTGATTAAACATTGAAATCTCGCAAGCTATTAACCTGATTGAGCATTGGAGTCTCTCGAGCCTGATCGAGCATTGCAGTCTTTTTGAGTCGTTCGAGCACTGAATTTACCATGAGTTACACGTTTTATCTACTAGTATCCTCGCGAACATTAGGGTTTCACTAAAGTAGGTTCTCCCTTTATCAATTTAAATCCCATAAAATAAACGATCTCTTTGGCTCACGTTCAATATCTCCACCGAATGACGACTTTTTTCTTGTAAATTTGTGACTGGAAACTAAAATTTGTTTTTCTAAAATTTATCATTATTTTTCTTTCAAAATTTCCGATTTACTTAAATATTTCCATTTTTAATAACGATGTACCTTCCAAAGTACGAATTTAAACCTGAAATTTAAATTTTTTTTTAAATTTTCATTAATATTCCAAGTTTAAATCTTTAATTTTCGTTTTTTTTAGTTCGAGTTTGAACTAGAAATTTTAATTAAACAAATCGAAATTAAAGTTTAAACCATAAATAGAAGCCACTACTTTAGAACTAGTATAAAATTGCAAATTTTTGAAGAAAGAATACGAAAGAATCTAAATATATTAACAGAAATTTTCAAAAATTTGACATTCCTTTAGAAATGTCGACGTTTTAAGTGAAATTTTAGTAAAAAAAACATCATTAGATTTTAATGAAATTAGATTTCAATTGCATCGTAATAAACTTGTATATATTCGTATATATAAGGCTTATTATCTCAGCAAAAAATCAAAATTATTGGAAAAAATTCCAATTTTGGGTTTTAAGTAGAAACGTTGTAATGAAAAACAAAAGAACTCTAGTTCTCGAGCTCGCTCAATTTTGAAAAAGAGTTGAAGTTTTGGAAATAAAGCCGAAACTTCGAACGAAATGTAAATAGATCTATCACCGTTTACAATCAAATTAAAAAAAAATGAATATTTAAAATATATATTATTAAAAAAAATGGGAACGATAAAATAGCTATACGTGAATTTTATAACAAATTCTCAATAATTTGGGTTAAACTTGCAAATTTAAAAATCCAAACACATTAACATTTCTAACAAAGTCGAAACCAGGAATTTAAAATGGAAATATTATAGTGGTAGAAAAATAATAACTTAAACTCAAAAATAGCGAAAAATTTTAAAAAAACGTTTACAACAATTAAAATTTGCAAGATAATATTAACAATAACATAAAAATTGTTACTTTAATTGCCACTGAATGAAGTAACCCGCTTAAAAATAGGACTACCAACACCTGAATAAAAAACAAATTACTTTTTTTACAACTCAGGTCACCATGATTAAATAAAATTAAAATAAACGTTCAAATTCCTACATGCAAAAGTGGAATCTTAGTGCTACTTCGCGGATACAAATTTAATTGTTTTCTGGAATTGAACATAAAATGGCATGTCCACAGCAATTTGTTTCATTTCATAACAACTAGGATGTAACTTTTCCTTTGAAAAATGACCATACCCTCAGGTCTCAAAAGTAATATATTCCGAGCGCTACACGTTCTTACTCTTACAATTATAGAAACACATACATATATCAGTAATTATATGTTAAGATGATTTTGTCTAAGCGTCTAGGTATAATTAACATACTTAGGCAAATCAAATCTCCCTTTTAATTATTACCCATTGTTCGAGATGAAAATTCCTAAAAAGGTAAATCAAAACAATTAACTGTCATTTAAATTACAATTATTAAAAGTTGAAAATTTTTTTCAACATTTACATCAAGCAACTGGTCCTTAAGGTGATTGAGCCAGTGACCTTTAAGATGTCATTAATTTTATTGTTTGCAAAATTAAGTCACCCGTAAATTAGCTAAATTTTTATTACTTATAAGGGTCTAGCGTTCCTCTACCTATGCTATCTGTGCTAACTTGCACAGCTAGCGTCGCTTTAACAACCATTAAAGTCTGTTAAGCTTTTTGCCTGATCGGGCACTGAAGTCTCTCGAGCTTTTAACCTGATTGAGCGTTGCAGCTTCCCAAGCTATTGACTTGATTGAGCATTAATATCTCTCGAGCTGTTAGCTGGATCGAGCATTGAAGTCTTTCGAGTTCTTAGTTTAATTAAGCATTGAGGTCTCTCGAGTTATTCGCCTGATCGAGCAATAAAATCTCCCGAGTTATTAACCCGATCGAGCACTGAAGTCTCTCGAGCTGTTAACCTGATTGGGTGTCAAAATCTTTCGAGCTATTTGCCTGATCGAGCACTAAAGTCTCTCGAGTTATTAGCGCAATTGAGCATTTAAGTCTCTCGAACTATTAGTCTGATTGAGTGTTGAGGTCTTTCGAGCTATTTGCTTAATCGAGCATTAAAGTCTCTCGAATTATTAGCGCGATCGAGCATTGAAGTTCCTCGAGTTTTTAACCTCATTGAGCGTTGAAGACTCCCGAGCTATTCACCTGATTGGGCACTAAAGTCTATCGAGCTATTAGCCCGATCGAGCATTGAAGTCCCTCGAGCTCTTAGCCTGATCGAGCATTAAAGTCTCTCGAGTTATTACCTCGATTGAGCATTGAAGTCTCTCGAGCTTTTCGCCCGATTGAGCGTTGAAGTCTCCCAAGCTATTCGCCTGATTGAGCACTAAAGTATCTCGAGCTGTTAGACCAATTGAGCATTGATGCCTCTCGAGCTATTAACCTGATTGAGCGTTGAAGTCTCTCGAGCAATTCGCCTGATCGAGCACTTAAGCCACTCAAGTTACTAGCCTGATCGAGCATTGAAGTCTCTCGAGTTTCTCGTCTGATTGAGTGTTGAAGTTTCTCAGGCTATTCGCCTGATCAAGCAAAAGACTCTCTCGAGTTATTAGCCTGATCGAGCATAAAGTCTCTCGAGTTATTAGCTCGACCGAGCATTGGAGTCTCTCGAGTTTTTAACTTGATTGAGCGTTGAAGTCTCTTGAGCTATTTGCCTGATTAAGCACTAAAGTATCTCGAGCTGTTAAACCAATCGAGCATTAAAGTCTCTCGAGCTATTAGCCTGATTGAGTGTTGAAGTCTCCCGAGCTATTTGCCTGATTGGGCACTAAAGTCTTTTGAGCTGTCAGCCTAATCGAGCATTGAAGTCTCTCGAGCTATTAACCCGATTGAGCGTTGAAGTCTCTTGAGCAATTTGCCTGATCGAGCACTAAAGTCTCTCGAGTTACTAGCCCGATCGAGCATTGAAGTCTGTCGAGCTTTTCGCCCGATTGTGCGTTAAAGTCTCTCGAGCTATTCGCCTGATTAAGTACTAAAGTATCTCGAGCTGTTAACCAGATCGAGCTTTGAAGTCTTTCGAGTTCTTAGTGTAATTAAGCATTGATGTCTCTTGAGTTATTTGCCTGATCGAGCACTAAAGTCTCCCGAGTTACTAGCCCAATCGGGCATTGAAGTCTCCCGAGTTTTTCGCCTGATTGAGCGTTGAAATCTTTCGGGCTATTCGCCTGATCCAGCACTAGAGTCTCTCGAGTTATTAGCCTGATCGAGCATTAAAGTTTCTCAAGCTCTTAGCCTGATTAGGCATTGAGGTCTCTTGAGCTATTTGCCTAATCGATCATTTAAATCTCTCGAATTATTAGCCTAATCGAGCATTAAAGTCTGTCGAGCTTTTCGCCTAATTGAGCGTTAGAATCTCTCGAGCTATTCGCTTGATTGAGTACTAAAGTATCTCGCCCTGTTAGATCAATCGAGCATTGAAGCCGCTTAAGCTATTAAGCTGATTGAGCGTTGAAGTCTCTCGAGCAATTCGCCTGATCGAGCACTAAAGTCACTCGAGTTACTAGCCCGATCGAGCATTGAAGTCTCTCGAGTTTTTTGCCCGATTCAGCGTAGAAGTCTCTCGGGCTATTTGCCTGATCCAGCACTAGAGTATCTCGAGTTATTAGCCTGATCGAGCACTAAAGTCTCTCGAGTTATTAGATCGATCGAGCATTGGAGTCTCTCGAGTTTTTAACTTGATTGAGCGTTGAAGTCTCTTGAGCTATTCACCTGATTGTGCACTAAAATCTCTCGAGTTATTAGCCCGATCGAGTATTGAAGTCTCTCGAGCTCTTAGCCTGATCGGGCATTAAAGTCTCTTGAGTTATTAGCCAGATCGAGCATTGAAGTTTCTCGAGCTTTTCACCTGATTGAGCATTGAAGTTTTTCTCAGCTGTTCGTCTGATCAAGCAGTGAATTTACTTTGAATTACACGTTTTATCCAGTAGTTATGTGATATCGTTTCCTTGACAAATCATTAGGGTATCTCCAAAGAACCCCCTTAGTTATATACATTTATTTCATTTATGGACACAATGTGGGTGGTGATTCCTTGATACAGGAGTACTTGCCGAAGTAAATTCTTAGCTGCCCTGGCTGTTAACGAGCATTTATTCCTTTGTTACACAATACCTAGACTATTAACATCCTTCTTATATTTGTGCACGTAAATAAATTAACAATATATATCCACTTTCGCATTTCCCAATACTTAACTGACCATTTAATATCACGTTATTTATAATAGGTCATAGTACAATAACGTTTTGATATTTCATTAACTCACAACTTTGAAGAAACCTTGTTGCTTCATTCATACCAAGGCATGTTTTTGTCGCTTCATCGATCAATTACATGACATCATCGATTTGTGCAAACAAAAATGTCGTGCAAATGATGAAATGACTGCATTGTTTTGTTAAAAAATGTTCGTCAGATGTTTTCCGATGATGATGAAATGGTGAAAAAATGCAACTAATATAAGGCGTTTGCTCATCTTCATCTCCCAACTCGTATAATAAAATGTAATGTCGTTTTATGTCCTTACGCAGTCGCTATTACTCAAGAGTATCGATTACTGGAAACCTACACCTTTGTCGGTCAATCGTCATCTAATTGGAACTGTCATTGAAAAATGAAGTAATTGACGAGATCTGACCCCAAGTCAAGGACGAATGGGTCGGTCCCAACAATCAATAGAACACCGCTGTTACGTATACAATACGCTAAAAATTTTAATTAGAACGTGATGGTTTTTTTATTATTATTTTAACTGATATGGACTCTTCTTTGTTATTTCGATATTTTTAACGAAATTTAAATTCTAAAACAGGAATTCCGCAAGGACTCAACTTATTTTTTTCGAATTTTCGACACATAAAATTTTTAGCTTTATTTCAACCTTTCGATTTTAATCTCAAAATGTTTTCTTAAATCTCAACATGTTTTCTTAATTTTTTTTTAGATTTAAGAATTTTTATACTTTACTTTTGAAATGTCGACTCTAACATTTTAACCTTAGGTGAAGTAAGCATCTGCGTAAGATGTGTACGTCAGACATTTGAACAAATCCTGCCTTAATGGATTTTTGCTGCGTTAAACATGTATTTTCCATGAATTTTCAGTTATGTCAAACTAAAGCATGTTGAATTCAAGTCCTGGAAAAAATACTCCAAAAATATATGTTTTTAGTAAGAAGTTTCAAAATTCATATCAGAAAATGTAATTGCAATCAATTTCTTGAATTTACAAACACTATTTTTTTCTACGTCTTCTTTGCGACGCGATGTATTGTTAACTAGATTTATTTTAATTGATCCAAAATTTGCTGATTTATGTAAAATTATTGTTAAATGTAAATCGTGAGAATATGTATACACAGCACGTAAAATATGCGATATACTCAGGACCTTCGGAATACAAACGTGGAGAACACTTTCACCTCTAACACCAGCTTCTTGTGTTACCCACAGAACAACCCAGGGATTATGTTGCAGATTAATTGTACGAACTAATATTGTTACCTTACACGTAAAGCCTAACTTGTCACATGATATGACCTGCTAATCTCAATAACAATCTGAGTAATAAAGTGTGAATAATTGTATGTATTGCACCATACTTGTCACATGAGACAAATCTTTGCAATTTTAATATGTACAGGGTGAACAATTAATTTGTCCGTGGCTTGTCTCACATAAATAGCGTACACAAGGGCGCATCCCCTAAAAATAGTTTTTGCTATATAGGGTGGTTACAAATTTTCCTTGCCAAAAAAAAGTAATGAAGGCCAATCAACTTCTAATAGTCATAGAATATTTAGAGACGTTACTAGTAAAGACCCACCTTTAAAGTTTTTGTTGGTATCTGCGAATTTAATCCTTACTTACAAAACGGATCATATGTTACAGGTATAAAATAAAAGTAGGTGGAGATATAATTGAATAAATTAGAAACAATATAACATATTTAATAATTAAGCAATGCTCCAAAAAGTATGTTTTTTGGAAGGTTGAATCTATATAATGAACAATTACCTTATAAATCGTGTAAAACGGTATTGTTTAATAAGAAACAATACAGTTGGGTTCCCATTCAGTCAGATTTATTACTATTTAAATTGGTTTGAAAAGGAAATTGTTTATGCGCCAACGCTAATGAATTCTAAAAGGAATTATCCTGATAGAATCTTGAGATTTACTCTCACTTTTGAAACGAACGACAGGTTATGTTCGTTCTAAGTAAACCACGTTTTCAAAGCGCGGTGTTGGGTCCTAATAAATGATAAAAAATTCTAACATATTCACAAAATACAACAATTAAGAGTTATTATACCAAACTCGAGATTTACTGCTTCTTCAATAATTTACTGCTTTTGGAATAATATACTATTTATTCTGTGTAATTATTTAGGAAATATTTCGTTGAAAGAAAAATGCTGCATATCCTAAGGTAATTATTCTCGCTACTAACACATCGTAAACTACGTTTACAAGGTGAGAATCTTCCCATAGCGAGAACGTTTCGAAACAATTAATCAATTAAATGATTTTAACATTTAAAGTTGCATTTATTCTACATTAGTGCTATCTCGCAAAATGGGCAAGTGCAAAATTATTGGAGGTTAATAGTGCGCAACAAGAATGTTGGAACAACCTTTACAATGCAGAACTAATGGATCAATATCATTTCGAAGATTTATTGACAAGTTGTTTTTGGGTGGATAGTTTAATGGATTTTATATTTTAAATAAATATGTTATCTGCTTTATGCTAAATGCCTGAAAAATTCGCATCTTATGATATAATAATGATTCTCAAGAGATAACGTCCTTTAACAATGACCTTATTTCCGAATTTATAGTTTAGTCTAGGGATGAGCAACCTTTTTTTACAACGGGCCTTTACAAGGCTAAACATTTTGCGCGGGCTGCATGTGAGAAAAATATGAATGCTGGGGAGTTTGCGCCCCTTGGTTTATGCAGCAAACTAAAAATTTGAATGTATTCAATTGGAGGACTTTCCAATTCTTCAGAATTCATCCTTTCCTTGAAACATTTTTTCGAAATTTCTACCCTTTTTTCAAATTTTGTATATTTTTTTACAAAATTTAATTTTTTTTAAATTTTGCACTTCTTTTATCTTTTATCAAAGATGACTGTCAAAATTTTGAATTTAAAAGTTTCTCGTTTTTTTTCTGAAATTTCGTCATTTCTCGAAATTCAACTTTTCCTGAAAATTTCGCCTTTTTTTGATTTTGAAAATTTCAGCTTGTTTGTTAAAATTTGCCTTCTTTTCGAATCTGGTCGATCTTTTGACAAAAAGGTATATTTTTTAGAAATTTAAACTTTTTGTGAAAGGACAAAAATTTCTTTGTAAATTTCAACCCTTTTTTATTCCAAATTTCGGGTAGTTTTAACTTGTTTGTCAAAATTTCGCTGTGTTATCACAATATTTGACATTTTATGATGCCTGTTGAGGCAAGGTAGGGAGTCTTCCTCCGACTCGTCCAGAGAGTCCATAGAAAATAAATATTTGATTTTTCTCTTAAAATTTACTCTTTTTCTGAATTTTGAAGTTTCAGTAGATTAAACGCTTTTTTCAAAATTAAGATCTTTTTTGCAAAATGTCTCTTAAAATATCGTTTTTTTCTTGGGGTTTTGACTATTTTTTTTTGACTTTTTTTTTAATCTGACTTTCTTTGGACAATTTTTTGCGCATTTTAAAGTTTTCTCGAATTTTTTTTCGATATTTTTATGCACATTTTTACTAAAAATTTGTTTTTTAGATTTTGATTTTTTTTAGAAATTCTGACTAATTTTGTAAAATTTGCTTTTTTTAAAGAAATCTTGATTTTTACCTCAATATCCGATATTTAATATTTTAAGAAATTTTTTCTTTATTTTGGTAAATTCGTCTTTTTTTTCAAAATTTTGATTTTTTCTAAAATAGTCTCTTACCTAAAATTTGCCTAAATTTCGATTTTGTTTTTAAAATTCTACTTTTTGGACTTTTTCAAAAATGGTTTATTTATTTCAAAATTTTTTCATTTTCTTGAATATTTGTCTTTTTCAATAAACTACGACTTTTAGATCAAATGGTTTTATGGTTCAGAAAATGTTCACTTTTCTGTTGTTGCGAAAAATATCTTTGGGGATTTCGAGAACAAGATTTCTTGTAAATTCAACATATTTACTGAATTTTAAATTTTGAAAACAGTGTTTTTGAATCTTGCGATTTTTCTTTCTCAGAGTTGGACTTTTTTTAAAAAAATGCGTCATTTCACAAAATAAGATTTTTGAAAATGTTCATTTTTTTTTTAATTTTGTACATTTCTCGAGATTTGAGAAAGGTTGGGTTTTTATTTTCAAAATGATTTATTGAAAATATCAAATTGTTAAATTTTCCTCTTCAAATTGGACCTTCTCTTGGAAATTTGGAATGTTTCCTGGAAAGTTCAATATTTTTTTGTATTTTGTAACGTAATTTTCAACAATCTGAATTTTTTTTAGTCTTTGTTTCTTCTGATTTTTAAAAAATGTTATTTCCGATAATTTCAACTTATCCAAAATTCATGTTATTCTTCAAATTTCGACTTTTTACTCAAAATTCAACTTTATCTGTTTCTGAACATTTCCATTTAAAATGAAATTTTTTCCAAAGATTTAGACTTTTTCACAAAATTCAAATATTTTTTTTTAAATTGGATCAAAATTTTAATAGAAATCTAAACAATTTGAGAAGAATATTTTTAGGAAATCTTGAAAAAAGATTTCTTGAAAAATTTCAAAAATATGACAAAATTTAAATAAAACAAAAATTCTGAAATCATTATTTTTAAAAGTTGCATTTTTTAAATCTGAATTTGACTTAATCCGGAAATTACAACTGTTTTTACAAAAATTTCTTTTTGGAAATTTCGCTTCTTTTACATTTCCACTTTTTCCAAATTTTGACATTTCTTAAAGTTCTCGAAAATGTTTTTTATTAAGATTTGGCTTTTTTCAAAATTTTGACTTTAATTTGAAAATGCGATGTCCCCAATTCTGTAGTTTTTAAGTAAAAATACACCTTACTAAGCCAGAAGTTTTTTTTTACCCATGAGTTTTTTGGAATGATTGTTGTTTCTACCCCCACCCCCCTTAAAGAAAATCTTGCCCACGCTCATGTTCAAGATATTTCATGAATCCTGGAAATTTATGTTTTTTTTTATTTATAAAATTGTTTGACATTTTCTTTTCCAAAATTTTTACGTAAAACAGTAGGGCTTAGACGGGCCGCAGAAAAATGTTAGGCGGGCCGCATGTGGCCCACGTCTTGCTCATCCCTGGTTTATTTCGAAAATTCGACTTTTTTTAAGTCAAAGCTAAAAGATTTTATTTAGTTAAATTTGTGAGTTTTTTTTAGAAATTCTAGAGGTTTTTATTTATTTCCAGTTTCCTCTTAGCGTCTCGGTCGTTTTCTAAATTTTTGGTTATAATTTTAAATTTTACGTTGGTCTTTTGAGGGCAAACACAAAACTTGATTTTTTTTTCTAGAACTCTTGACTGCCATTCGAATTTGCAGTGTCAAAATGCACTTGATTCTTCTAAATTTGGAATAAAATCATTTGCTATAAAAATATCAGTTTCCTGTTGTTTCAATTTTATTCTGAAAATTTTTACGTTTTCACGTATCACTAAAAAAAGAAAATAAACTGAATTTATGAATAAACATTGCTCAAAATATCAATTTTCTTTGAAATTTTGATGTTCCGAAAAAAATGGAATGAGTATCTTAATTTTTAAGAAAATTTTCTGTTTGAACCAAAATTTTTAGTTTGTTTTAAACTCGACATTCTTGAAATAAATTAAAATTGGGGTTATTGTCTAAATTATGGGAAAAAGGGAGGCATAATTTCCGGAAAAATTCAAGTTTTGAGTTTGAAGTCAAACTTTTCGAGAAAAAAAATTGCATGGAAACATTAAATTAGGAATTTTGGGAAAATATCTAAATTTCCAAAAAGGTAGAATCTATTAAGAAAGACCATTTTTTTTTCGGTGTAACGTACTTATCTTTGGTTATCTTCAAAAATTGATTGACAAATCTTGATCCCTGAAACCAAAAAATATTAAAAAATACAACAATTGTTGCTTTAACGCGTTTCGATAGCCAAGCTATCATCTTCAGACAGATATTAAGAAAAGATCAATATTTTCTGAAAATTTTGAGGTTTTGGGGAAATTTATAGAAGAAGCTTTGAGATTTCTTGAAAGCTTTACTGCTTTTCTAAAATCCCCAGTTCAAGTTTCTATTTTTCTTTTTAAGAAAAAGATTACATGTTAGAGAAAAATCAAAGTATTGAAAAACTCTGAATTGTGGGCCAGTGAAAACATTTTGAAACAAAAAAGTCAGAATTAACAAAAACAATTTATCTTAAAATTTCCTCCTTAATATCAAAGTTGCCACTTTTCCTAATCTTTGCATTTTTAAACTTGAAATGTTGTCAAAATTTTATAAAGTTTTTCTTGAAATATATATCAAAATTTCGTAATAAAAGTCGAAATTTAATAATTAAACTGGAAGTTTTTCAATTAAATTCAAAGTTTCGTAACTAAAACATCGAAATTTTAATATCTAATTTGAAATGTCAAAGTTTTTTCAAAAGTCTCTTCTGAAATTCGAAATGTTGGATAAAATATTCAATTTCCTGAATGAAAACCGAAATATGAAAAAAAATCAGCATCAAAAGTCATAAAAATATCTGAATTTATCAGTTTAAAAATTGCTCAGAAAAAAAACCAAATTTTAGAGAGAATTTCTAAAACAAATTCACAAAAAAATTTAAAAAGATGTCTTCTCAAAATTATGCCTTTGCTAAAGATTTTGAATTCTTAGCTAAACGTCAAATATTTAAAATTTTATTCAAATACTGAGTTTATATTTTTAAATTCAAAAATTTAAAAAGCGATTTCAACAAATTTCATGTTTTCCTCAAAATTTTGTGTTAAATCTCAAAAGATCGTTTAAACATATTTCGATTAGTTCTTAAAATTTGATTTTATTTTCAAGATACAAAGTTTTAGTTTGAAATTTTTGGAAAACTTTTTTCATAAAATTTAAAACCTAAGGCCAAAAGTTCGAATAAAAAAGTAGAAATTGAAGAAAAACTTAAATTATTTAAACGTTTTCATTTTTCTTCTATTTCTCTGTTGTGTTTTTTAATCTTTTTTGGTTTTAAGGGACAAGAATTGTACAAAAATATTTGAACTTTCTCAAACGAAAGGGAACGTTACTTCTCGGGAAAAACCAAATTGAAGGTGAGGTATTCACACAAATATGCAACATGTGCTTTCTCAGAAATCCAAGTTTCAAAATATTTGCCTTTTTCTTGAATTTAAACATTTTCTCTTCCATTTTATTTCTCTGAAAATTAAAAGACAGAACTTGTCCCCTAAAACCAAGAAAGATTAAAAAAAACAAGATTGCGTTATTTAATCTTGCTTGGTTTCGGGGGACAAGTTCTGTATTTCAATTTTTGAAGATAACCAAGGACCAAAAAAAATTCTCTGCAGAAGATAGCTTGGCGTTAGAGCAAGGGTTGTGTTGGTTTAGGAGCAAGATTTGTATATCAATATTTAAACTTCCTCAAACAAGGAGAACCGATATTTCCCGGAAAAAAACCTAACTAAGCGTGAGATATTCACACAAATATGCAACATGCTTTCTCAAAAACCCAAGTTTTATCTCGAAATATTGATTTTTTTTCTCGAATCTTCAAAATTTAGTCTGAAAATTTTCATTTTTCAAAATTTTGGAAACAAATTCAAATATAAAGTAAAACTTTCGAAACTTATGCTGAAAATTCGAGAATAAACTCGAAATTTAAGAATTTCTTTATTGGAAAATAATATGCTTCTGAATATTCCGAATATCGTTTGATCTAAAATTTAATTTCTTCTGAAATGACTAAAAACTTTTTAATTTTGACACGAAATCTCAAAATTTCAGAGTTAATGGCAAAGTTTCGATTTTTTTGCTAAATATTGAATCTAAACTTCAAATTTTGCACCTTCCTCTAGAAATTCCTTGCTAAATCTAATTTTAAAAATCGAAATACAAGTCTTGTCTCCTAATACCAAAAAAGATTAAAAAAAAGTCGATCATTTGTTAAAATAACTCAAAAATTTTGATTAGAGATTTTTGCATTAAAAAATTTAAAAGAAAGAGTAAACATTTCAGGAAAAGTGTCGAAATTGAGTAATAAATGCCGACATTTTAAATATTGAAATACAAAACTTGTCCCCTAAAACTAAGAAAGATTAAAAAACACAACAAAGGTTGCTCTAACGCGTTCCGATAGCTAAGCCATCACATTTTTCCCTGTTTTTTATTCTTTCTTTAGTTTCAGGGGGCAAGATTTGTATTTTGATTTTTGAAGATAACCAAGAACCAGTTCCACTAAAAAAAGCGAATTTTGTTCTAAATATTCTATATTTAGATTTTACATTCGAATTTGTTACAAGTTCCGGATTTTTAAAAAATTTTTTCAACTCAAACCTAAAACTTAGTCCTCGTTATCAAAATTCCTAGTTTTCTTAAAAATTAGATCATGAAATTTGGATTTGAAAAAAATAACCTAAAGTAGGTTTTAAAATTCTCATTTTTGACTTCTTCTGATGTTAAAGTCGAAATGACGATTGTTTTTTTTTAATTTTAAATTTGATTTTAAAATTCTAAAGAATATCTCTTCGTTGTTAAGTGCGTCAATTTTTATTTTGTGATATTGAAAAAATAATCATCTTTAAATGTATTACAACATGGTAGAAAATCAACATTGATTTAAAACAATAAAGATTTATAAATGCCCTGACACGTCACTGCTTTTTACAGTGGCGGCTCGTAGCCAAAACTAATGGGGGTGCTGCGACAATATTTATCGTTTTAAAATTTTTAAGATTTCGACTGATAATTTCAACATTTTCAAAACGTTACTTTCCGAAAATTTTAAATTTCTTTGAAATCTTGACAATAAAAACTTTTGATAATGTCACGTCTTTTAAAAGGTTGGATTTTTTCACAAATTTCGACTGTATTACAAAATTGAGATTTTTTTCTTGTAAACTCGACTTTATTTTATTTCTAAGCATTGACTTTTCTGAAAAACTGTAAATAGTCTTTTAAAAATTTCCGTATTTTCGTAAATATTTAGACTTTTCGGTATTCTGTTTCTTGTAATTTTTTTTGAAAATTAATTATTATATTTTTCCTTAATTGATACCATTTGAAAATACGTACTTTTTTTAAAAATGTAAATTTTTTCAACTTTTGGCTTCCTAAATTTTCGACTTTTTCCTAAATTTCATTTTTGTTTATAATTTTTGTTTTGGAAAATTATAATTATTTTATTGAAAATTTCGATTCTTAGTAATTTGGACTGGTTTTTATCTAAATGTCAACTATTTTTCAAAATATCGACTTTTTTGCAAAGTTTCGATTTTTTGATTTTTTTGTTGAAAATTTCCCTACTTCTTAATTTTCGAAATTTTTTCAAAATTTCGATTTTTTTGAAAATTTTGAAATTTTTGACATTTTCGCAAGATTTTAATTTTTTTCACCTAAGATTTCAACTTTTTAAAAAGATGTTTCACTTTGATTTCAAATTTTAGCTATCAAAAATTTAAACTTTTTCCAAAATTTTAACTTCTCAATATTTCGACTTTTGAAAACGTCGATCTATCTGATAAATTTTACTTGTTTTCGGTTTCAAACATTTTGATTTTTATTGAAAAATTGAGTGTAAATTTCCCAACTATTCAAAATTTGAACTTTTCAAAATTTCGAATTATTTCGTAAATTCGATAAAAATCCTCAAATCTTTTGCAAATTTTGATATTTTTTTAATTTCGACTAAAAATTTCGGACCTTTTTTTTTGAAAATTTCCTCTTTTGCATAATTTTGACTTCTTTTGGAAATTTGAAAGATTTTGAAAATGTTTACCTTGTCAACAAATTTCGACTTTCTTTATTGAAAATTTTAACCTTTTCCTAAAACCACTTTTTTGAAATTTTCGACTTTTAATTTTAATTCTCACTTTTGTTGAAAATGCAGGTCTTTTTCCAATGATTGAATTTTTCAAAATTTTATTCTTGTTCTAAAATTTAAAATTTTTGGATAGCTTAAAAATTTTGACCATTTTTTTTAATTTTAACTGCTTTCAAAATTTTGACATTTTTTGCAAACTGTTGATCCTTTATTTGAAAATTGTGATTTTTTTTAGTCAGACATTCTTTAAACCTTTTATTGAAATTTTCGACTAATATTTCGTAAAATTTCGACTCCATTTCGAAACTTTAACTTTTTTTTCAAAGTTTCGACTCTTTTTGAAAACTTGACTTTTTTTTGAAAAGTTCGAACTTTTTTTAAAATTTTATATATACATTTTTTTAAACATTTCCAATTAAATCTTCGACACTTAAAAAAAAGATTCTTTTTAAACTTGAACTATTGAAAATTTTGACTCTTTTCAAAATTTTACCTATTCAAAATTTCAACTTTTTTGGTAATTACAAATTTTTCGATAATTTTAAGTTTTCTCCATTATTCAAAAACTTCAGCTTCTTTGAAAATTTAATTAAAATTTCTGCATTTTATTTTAAATGTCGATATTTCTCCAAAAATTCGTCTTTTATTCATATTCCCAAAATTATTGAAAATGTCAACCGTTTTAAAAATTGAATTTTTTTTCGAAATCCTTATTTTGAAAATTTGATTTTCTATGAATATTTCAAAATGTTTTAAGATTTGACTTTTTTTAAAGTTCGACTTTTCTAATAACTTTAGCTTTATTTATTTAAAGTGGTAATGTATTGCTTTTTAAATTTACATTTTTTGAGAAAAATTTCGAAATAACACTCGAATTAAAAGAAATTAATAACAAAACTATTTGTAAAATTGTGCAAGATTTAGAAACAAATTTCTAAAAAAAAAACTTGCATTTTATGTACAAATAAATTGCCAACATTTGAATTTTAATCACATAAAATGGCTTCAAGATGGAATATCTGATTTTCGAAATTTCTCTGGAACTTCAAAATTATTAGAATAAATTAAATTAGAACAGTAAATTGCAAATGAATTTTTTTCAACATTTTGGTTAATTTTAATTTAAATTTTGAGATTCTTTTAGAAATGTTGACTCTTTTTTTCTCAAAAATTCCAATAATTGCCACTTTAAAATCGAAATTATAAGAATATTTTTAACAATTAATTTATTTGAAAACAGTTTTTTTTCTTTAATTCCAAAAATGTTAATTTTTTTAAGTGTTGTTTACTAATAAGAAATTTTAACCTTTCCTAGAAATATGATCTGCTTTCTCCTGAAATTTTGAGTTTAATCTTTAAATTTCGATCTTTTTTTATCGAAATTTGAATTTTAAATTAGCACTTGAGAATTTCAAGAATAAATTTAACATTTCTAAAAAAACTGCGAATTCCGATTCAGAATTTGTTTGGTCCTACAGTTATAGCAATTTTTTTAGAGAAATATCAAAATGTAAAAAAGGTTGAAATTTACAAGGTTCATTTTTTCTTTAAATTTCATTATTTTTCCCAAAGTTTTCTTATTTTTATGCAGATTTGAAGTTTATTTTCCCTAAACCAATACTTAATAATTTTCAATTTCTTATTAAAGTTACAAAATAAAATGAACCTTAAAATATAAAAATTTTGTTAAAAAGCTATTAAATTTCCAAAACAAATTAGGGAAAAATCAAAATTTCTACAAGAAAAAATTAAAGACAAAATCTCCAACAAAAGACCAAATTTCAATAAAAACTCTTTGTCTAGCGAAAAACACAAATTGCATAGGAAAAAAAAAGCAAAATTTCTTAGAGAAAAAATCGAAATTGGAAAATTGAAATATCTTTAGAAAAAGTTCGAAATTTTTTGTTTTTCCCAAAGTGTTGAAATTTTTATAGAACTTTCAGGGTTTTTTTCCAAACATTTTTTGTCAAAACTATAAAATAAAATGAACTTTAAATTGTCAGTGTCGTAAAAAAACTTGACATTTTAAAGCAAATTAGAAGAACACAAAGAAAAATCTGGAGAAGTTGAAATTTCTAGAAGAAATTTTAATAACAACATTTTCAGGAAACATGGAAATTTCGAGAACATTTCTTTATATAAAATATTTAGGAAAAATGGAAATTTTGCAGAAAAATCAAAATTTCCTAAAAAATCGAAATACCTGAAAAAAAAAACATTTTTATACAAAATGAGGTTTGAAGTAAAAATTCGAAGATACCGTATTTTTAGAGAAATAGTAAAATGCGAGATGAGTTGAATTTAGATTTTTTCTTGAAATTGTAATTATTTTCTCCAAATGTTGATATTTTCAAAGAAATGTTAGTTTTTTGGTAACATTTTAATTCCTGCTCGAAATATTTATTTCTTCCTCAAAACTTTTACAAAAATTAGTTTCTGAAAATGTGATTTTGATCAAAATTAAAAATAAAATAGGTTTTTAAATGTTGCAACTTCGTGAAAGGAACCTAAAATTTCTATAATAAGAAATCAGAGAAAATTTAAAATTTTTACAAAAAATTGCGTAATAAAAAGTGTTCAGAAAATTTTGAGAAAAAAAAACTCGTAAGCGAAATTGGGGGTGCTGCAATTCCCCAGTGCCTATATGCCAGCCGCCACTGGCTTTTTATAAATGTCGAGTGCTTTTCGTAATTTTAATGTTTTCGTCAAAGTTTCGAAATTATAAGAGTCCTTTCAAAAAGTCCATAGGATGACACATAGAAGGCGTTACTAGAATTTTTTCCATATGATTATTTAATACTAACTTTGAAACGATACGTGTATAAATTTGGCAGCAATCTGACTATTGATTCGTGAGTTATAGCATTTTGTGTGAAGCACCTTTTGTTATAAAAAAAAGGGAAAAAAGTGAATTTCGAGTTTTGATAAAGCATTGCTTTTTGATGAAAAAAAAAATACAGTAGAAGCCAAACATTATCCGAACTATGCTCCACCGAGACAAATGGTAGAGAAGTGGATTGCTGAATTTAAACGTGGTCGTACCTGCACAAATGATGCAGAGCGCAGTGGACGCCCAAATGAGGCTGTTATTCCAGAAGACATCAAAAAAATCCACAAATTGGTTATGAACGATCGCAAATTGAAGGTGCGCGAGCTAGCTGACATTGTAAAGATATCAGATGGTAGTGTTTTTACCATTTTACACGAACATTTGGGTATGCAAAAGCTCTGTACAAAGTGGGTTCCCATCGTGAGCTCACAGTCGACCAAAAACAACAACGGATCGATGCTTCAGAGGAGCGTTTGGCGCTGTTAAACCGCAATAAAATGGAATTTTAACGTCGATATGTGACAATGGATGAGACATGGCTTCACTATTACACACCAGAATCCAAATGACAGCCAGCTGAGTGAACAGCAGTCGACGAACCGAATCCAAAGCGAGCAAAGACGCAACAGTCGGCCAATAAGGTGCTGGCTTCTGTATTTTGGGATGAAACGAAATAATATTCATCAACTATCTCCAAAAAGAAACCTCCATCAAGAGCGAGTATTTCTGTGCACTTTTGGATCGATTGAAGGTTGAAATCGCAAAGAAATGGCCACATTTGCCAAAGAAAAAAGTGTTGTTTCACCAAGACAATGCACCGTGTCACAAATCGATGAAAACGATGGCAAAGTTGAATGAATTGGGCTTCGTAATTGCTTACCCACCCACCGTATTCTCCAAATTTAGCCCCCAGCGACTTTTTCTCGTTTTCAGATCTCAAGAGAATGCTTGCCGAAAAGAAATTTAAGTCCAATGATAGAGTAATTGCTGAAACTGAGGCCTATTTTGACGAGAAAGAGAAATCGTTCTATAAAAATGGTATTGAAAAGTTGGAAAATCGCTATACTCGTTGTATCGCCCTCCAAGGCAACTATGTTGTTGAATAATAAAATCGAGTTATGTCAAAATTTTGTTTTTTTCTTACTTATCCTACGGACTTATTGAATGACCTGGTACTTTTCGTTTTGATATTTTTTTCAAATTCAAAATTTACAATTTTTTAAGAATTTCAAATTAAGAATTCTCAAAAAATTTTACTTTAATCTTGAAATTATAACCTCGTCCTTCAAATATTTTATTTCATACTCGAAAACTGTTTTTTCTTTCATTTTAATCTGAAACTCAAAAATTTTATAATTTTGAAATTCAAGCTTTTTTTGTTTTTCTTTTAAATTCAATTCGAAAGTTCTTATTCTAGAAAAGTTTATTTTGAAATTTCATTCCAAAATATTGTATTTGTTATCGGAATTTGGGAAAAAGCTTTATCATTGTGTTTTTGTCGCATTTTCTTTTTTGTTAAAGTGACTTTTCTTTAAATTATTGCCCTAAACTCTCAATTCCAAGAAATTTCGATTCTAATCGAGAAATTTAAAGTTTTGTTTTGAAATTTTCAGTTTAAACTTAAGGTTCTGTTATAATTCTTCTAGCAATTTTATAGAATTACGATTTTCTGTTTATGCATTTGCACCTTTGTAACAAATTTTGAAACTCGAAAGTTTAAGAAAATTTCTATTTTAATATAAACTTTTTTTTCTTATCAAAATTTCGACTTCAAATTGCACTTCTTCCTAGTTGTTTAAAAACTCAAAATTTCGTCCTTTGATGGACATTATGGCCTCATCTGTATTTTCCAAATTTTTATAAATTTTGAAGAATCCAAATCGCTTAAAATTTATAAAAAAATTTGAGCTATCCGAATTTTGGAGTTTTTTTTTTCACACAAATCAATGCATTTTAATTGGGATTTTTTTCGAGTAGTTTTTGATATAAATTTCAAGTTTCTGTTTGGGCTGCGTACTTTATCAGAAAAAAAAATAATTTCGAGAGGCCAACTTCTACTTGACACGCAGGCGGCTGAACAGTTACAAGCGCCCCTGATGCGTGCACGTAATTGAACTATTAGCGATTACACTTCAGTTCATCTATTAAATTTGATTGTTGTTTCACTGAAGTATGCAGTCATTAATAACAATTTTCATTGCTGTTACATGACAATGACTTAATTTCAAGAAATTGTGAAACTTTTGATGCTGAATCTAATAATAATTAAAATGATCGTTGTATACCGATTACGAGTTAAAGATAATTTTACAGATTTTTTTCTTTATTAATGTGTTGTCAATCGCAGGTCAAGGTATCCAATAGCTGTTTGTAAATGTTAATCAGGCGCTGTATATTTCTTTAAATGCTATATACGATGATAGTTTTATTGTATTTTTTTGATGCATTCCTTACATTTCGTTATTTATTACTTTTAATTCGTATGCGAGTGATGATTGTTTCGTACCGTTGTTACTTGCTGTAAATGAGATTTCTTAAACGGTTAGGTGACATATGGTGAGATTACAAAAATGCAAGGCAACAGGTGCAACCGTCTCCTTAGCACTGGGTCCGTAAATATTAAAGATGTTTTTCGCCGAGGAAAATAAAGTTAGGATTAAGTCGAATTTTTGTCCGAGGCGGTATCTTTAGCGAAGAAAATCATAATTTTAAGATTGAAGTCGAAATTTTAAAATTAAAAACCAAGTTTCGACATTAAAGTCGTAAAATTTTTAACTTCAAAGTTATTCGGAATAAGCTGGAGATTTTAAAACCGAAAAGACTCAGTCGAAACTAAAAAGGAGAATTCAAACAAAATTCAAAAAAGTAAAAAGAATTTCCGCTTTCAATTTGTCCGATTTCTCTAACAATTAAATATTTTTTTAATTTCCCATTTTTATTTTTGAAATTTCCAATTGAAATTTAAAATTTTGACTTCAACTTCGAAATTTTGACTTTTAAGTTTCGAATGTTCGATTTTTACTTTTTCGAACATTTTTCTTAAAATCGAAGACTAAAATCAAACTTTACCACTAAAATCGAAATTTTTAAATTATAATCAAAGTTTTGATATTAAATTCAAAATTGCAATTCTCAAAATTTTTTGGAATAAATTTGAGACTTTAAAATCGAAAAAAAATTCCCAAACAAAGAATGATAATTTTTTTCTTTTGTATTTAATGGATATAAAAATGCAACTTATAATACAAGACATTTACCTCATTAGTAGTGACGTTTGTAACTTTAGTTACATCGTACAGACCTTGGTTTTAATTATTTTGTGTTCTGCATTGTAAGTAGATCGAATTAATGATATTTTCAATACGGCATGCATTAAAGAATTATTATTTAATGTGATAAAAATAGGAAATATTAATTTTTCTCTAAATAGAGAGACAGATGATCTAAATTCTATTATCAAATTAACAATTAGATGACATTGCTCATTATTAAATATGGATTAGGGTATAACATTTGAAGTAGCATACCGGGTTAAAAACAATTAAAATTCGGCGTAACAATCTTATATGTTGAAAGATATTTGGTGCTCTTACAAAAGTTTACTTTACTGTGGCGTGTCGTGACTTTCATGAATAGGGAAGCTGACCGGAAATCCTTTTAAAAGATTAATTATAATTTTGCTTTCATTAACATCCAAAAAATAAAATTCCTTTCTGGCGTGCTTCGGTTAATCGAAATATGGATATAAATTCAAGATTTCAAAAGAAAATTTAAATTTCGGAAAGATGTTAAAAAATGTTCGAAAAAAATTACAAATTTTAAGTTTAAGTAAAGATGTCGAAATTTATTAAAAAAAAATCCAAATCAAGTTAAACTTTGGATATGACGTATTTCTTTTATGCTAAGTTTTCAGTTTAAATTTGGATCCTTACTCAAAATTTCCAAATAAAGTTCTAAATTAAAAAATTACAACAATCATTTTATTGACAAAATGGAACTTTAGCAAAAATATATTTTTTTCTGAGGTCTTTGAAACTTTAATATTTAAAAAAAATCGAAATTTTAAGAAAATGTAAATTGATTTTCCTAAAAAGTCGAAATTTTTGAAAAAGTCCAGATTATCAAAGGTTGGAATTTCAAAAAAAGTTAAAATTCCGAAAGAAGTCAACATTTTTAAAAAACTTTAAAACAAGTCCAATTTTTAAAAATTTAAATTTTTTAAAAGAATTCGAAATTTACAAAAAAATTGATAATTTTAATAAACGTCAAAACTTTCAAGTCATAATTCTGGATAACCAACATTTTCAAAAATGTGACAATATTTAAAAAAGTTATAAACATGGAAATTTTGAGAAAATGTTGAAATTTGGAAAAATTCTAATTTTGTAAAAAAAAGTCAAAATGTTCAAAAATTCGAAATGTTTAAGTCAATATATGAAAAAAAAGTAGAATTTTTTACAAAAGCTGAAATCTAAAAAATTGACATTTCTAAAAAATAGTCAAAATTTTGGGAAAAAGATTTTAATTGTAGAGAAAACCAAATTTTTAAAGAAGTCGAAATTTTTCATAATTTTTAGAATATAAAACCTTAACATATTAATTAAATTTTTAAAAAAGTCATAATTAAAAAAAAACTCCAGATTTCCAAACAAAAAGTCGACATTACGAGAAAAAGTTAAAATGTTGAAAAAAAAACAAAGTTTTGAAAAGTTAATATGTTGAAATGTCTAAATTGTCAAAATTGTCAAATTATCAATAATAAATCTAAATTAAAAAATCGAATTTTTAAAATAAATTTAAATTTTTAACAAAAGTAACATTTTTCAAAGAATTTTAAAAATCACGAAGAAAATCGATATTTCGAAAAATTTGAAATTTTTGAGAAAAAAATTGAAATTTTGAGAAAGTTGAAATTTCGACCAAAGTCTAATTTTCCCAAAAAAAGCCCACTTTTCAAAAAAATTAGAAATTTTAAATCAAAATTTTCAAAACATTCAACATTTCGGAAAAAGTTGAATTTTTGAAAACTTGGACATTTTCAAAAAGTGGTCACGACAAAAAACTAGATTTTAAAAAAAATCAAATTTTCAAAGAAGTCGAAACTTTCAGTAAACGTTAAAGCATGAAGAAATACCCAAAATTTTGTGAAACATTACAAAATTTTTAAAAAAGTCCTGATAAAAAAAGTTGAAATTTTCAATAAAAAAAAGTCGACGTTACGAAAAAAGCTTACCATGTTAAAAAAAGAAAGTTGAAATGTCTAGGTTGTCAAAAAAGTCGACATTTTCAATAATAAATCTAAATTTAAAAAATCGAATTTTTAAAATAAATTTAAATTTTTAACGAAAGTAAAATTTTTCAAAGAATTTTAAAGATTACGAAAAAAATCGAAATTTTAAGAAAAATTTGAAATTTTGAGAAAAAAATTGAAATTTTGAGAAAAAATTGAAATTTTGAGAAAATCAAAATTTTCACAAGTCTTATTTTTCTAAAAAAAGTCCACTTTTCAACAAAATTGGAAATTTTAAATCAACATTTTCAAAACATCCAAAGTTTCAGAAAAAGTTAAATTTTTGAAAGCTTGGACATTTTCAAAAAGTGGTTAAAATGTCATGTCAAAAAACTAGACTTAAGAAAAAATCAAATTTTCAAGGAAGTCGAAATTTTCAGTAAACGTTAAAACATGGAGAAATACCCAAAATTTTGAGAAACAGTCAAGATTTTAAAAAAAGTCCTAATATAAAAAAAGTCGAAATTTCCAATAAAAAAAGTCGACGTTACGAAAAAAACTAACCGTGTTAACAAAAAGGAAGTTAAAATGTCTAAATTGTCAAAAAATTGAAATTTTTAATAATAAATCGAAATTTAAAAATTTTAATTTTTAAAATATATTAAAATTTGCAACAAAAGCCAAATTTTTCAAAGAACTTTGAAAATTACAAAGAAAGTCACAATTTCAAAAATAAATTGAAATTTTTAGAAAAAAATTGAAATTTTGAGAAAATCAAAATTTCGACAAGTCTTATTTTTCTAAAAAAAGTCCACTTTTCAACAAAATTAGAAATTTTAAATCAACATTTTCAAAACATCCAAAGTTTCAGAAAAAGTTAAATTTTTGAAAACTTGGACATTTTCAAAAAGTGGTCAAAATGTCACGTCAAAAAACTAGACCTAAGAAAAAATCAAATTTTCAAGGAAGTCGAAATTTTCAGTAAACGTTAAAACATGGACAAATACCCAAAATTTTGAGAAACAGTCGAAATTTAAAAAAAAAGTCCTAATATAAAAAAAGTCGAAATTTCCAATAAAAAAAGTCGACGTTACGAAAAAAGCTAACCATGTTAAAAAAAAGGAAGTTAAAATGTCTAAATTGTCAAAAAATTGAGATTTTCGATAATAAATCGAAATTTAAAAAATCGAATTTTGAAAATAAATTTAAATTTTTAGCGAAAGTAACATTTTTCAAAAAATTTTAAAAATCACGAAGAAAGTCGAAATCTTCAAAAAAATTCGAAATTTTTAGAAAAAAATTGAAATTTTGAGAAAGCCGAAATTTCGAAAAGTCTAATTTTTCTAAAAAAAACCCACTTTTCAACAAAATTAGAAATTTTAAATCAACATTTTCAAAACATCCAAAGTTTCAGAAAAAGTTAAATTTTTGAAAAACTTGGACATTTTCAAACAGTGGTCAAAATGTCACGTCAAAAAACTAGACTTAAGAAAAAATCAAATCTTCAAGGAAGGCGAAATTTTCAGTAAACGTTAAAACATGGAGAAATACCCAAAATTTTGAGAAACAGTCGAAATTTAAAAAAAAGTCCTAATATAAAAAAAGTCGAAATTTCCAATAAAAAAAGTCGACGTTACGAAAAAAACTAACCATGTTAAAAAAAAGGAAGTTGAAATGTCTAAATTGCCAAAAAATTGAAATTTTTAATAATAAATCGAAATTTAAAAAATTTAATTTTTAAAATATATTCAAATTTGCAACAAAAGTCAAATTTTTCAAAGAACTTTAAAAATTACAAGGAAAGTCACAATTTCAAAAATAAATTGAAATTTTTGAGAAACAAATTGAAATTTTGAGAAAAAAAACAGAATTTTAACAAAAGCTAATTTTTCGAGAAAAAAACCCATTTTTCAAACAAATCCGAAATTTTCAATCAAAATTTTTAAAAAATTCATAACTCCAGAAAATGCTGAGTTTTCGAAAAACTTTAATATTTCTCCAAAGTGGTCAAAATGTCACGACAAAAAACTAAAATTTAGGAATAATCAAATAATCAAAAATGTCGAAATTTTAAACATAAGTAAAAATTTCAAGCAAAAGTAAATGTAAATAATTGAATTTTTAAAATAAATCTAAATTTTTAACAAAAGTAAAATTTTTCAAAGAGTTTTAAAAATCACGAAGAAAGTCGATATTTCGACAAAAATTTGAAATTTTTGAGAAAAAAATTGTAATTTTGAGAAAGTTGAAATTTCGATCAAAGTCTAATTTTTCCAAAAAAGCCCACTTTTCAAAAAAATTGGAAATTTTAAATCAAAATTTTTAAAACATTCAACATTTCAGAAAAAGTTGAATTTTTGAAAACTTGGACATTTTCAAAAAGTGGTCAAGACAAAAAACCAGACTTTATAAAAAAATCAAATTTTCAAAGAAGTCGAAATTTTCAGTAAAAGTTAAAGCCTGGAGAAATACCCAAAATTTGGAAAAACAGTCAACATTTTTAAAAAATTCTGAATAAAAAAAGTTGAAATTTTCAATAAAAAAAGTCTACGTGACGAAAAAAGCTTACCATGTTAAAAAAAGAAAGTTGAAATTTCTAGGTTGTCAAAAAAGTCGACATTTTCAATAATAAATCTAGATTTAAAAAATCGAATTTTTAAAAGAAATTTAAATTTTTAATCAAAGTAAAATTTTTCAAAGAATTTTAAAGATCACGAAGAAAGTCGAAATTTTTAGTAAAATGTGAATTTTTGAAAAAAAAATTGAAATTTTAGAAAGTCAAATTTCGATGTCTATTTTTTCTAAAAAAAACCCACTTTTCAAAAAAATTGGAAATTTTAAATTAAAATTTTCAAAAAGTGGTCAAAATGTCACGACAAAAAACTAGACTTAAGAAAACATCAAATTTTCAAGGAAGGTGAAATTTTCAGTAAACGTTAAAACATGGAGAAATACCAAAAATTTTGAGAAACAGTCGACATTTTTAAAAAAGTCCTAATATAAAAAAAGTCGAAATTTTCAATAAAAAAAGTCGACGTTACGAAAAAAGCTAACCATGTTAAAAAAAGGAAGTTGAAATGTTTAAATTGTCAAAAAATTGAGATTTTCAATAATAAATCGAAATTTGAAAATTTTAATTTTATAAATTATTCAAATTTGCAACAAAAGTCAAATTTTTTAAAGAACTTTAAAAATTACAAAGAAAGATAATTTCAAAAATAAATTGAAATTTTTTAGAAACAAATTAAAATTTTGAGAAAAAAAACCAGAATTTTAACAAAAGCTAATTTTTCGAAAAAAAACCCACTTTTCAAAAAAATTCGAAGTTTCAAAATTTTTAAAAAAACTTTAATATTTCTACAAAGTGGTCAAAATGTGACGACAAAAAACTAGAATTTAGGAATAATCAAATAATCAAAAATGTTGAAATTTTAAACATGAGTAAAAATTTCAAGCAAAAGTGTAATGTAAAAAATGGAATTTTTAAAATAAATTTAAATTTTTAACAAAAGTAAAATTTTTCAAAGAATTTTAAAAATCACGAAGAAAGTCGATATTTCGAGAAAAATTTGAAATTTTTGAGAAAAAAATTGTAATTTTGAGAAAGTTGAAATTTTGACCAAAGTCTAATTTTTCCAAAAAAGCCCACTTTTCAAAAAAATTAGAAATTTTAAATCAAAATTTTTAAAACATTCAACATTTCAGAAAAAGTTGAATTTTTGAGAACTTGGACATTTTCAAAAAGTGGTCAAGACAAAAAACTAGACTTTAAAAAAAAATCAAATTTCCAAAGAAGTCGAAATTTTCAGTAAACGTTAAAGCATGAAGAAATACCCAAAATTTTGAGAAACTACAAAATTTTTAAAAAAGTCCTTATAAAAACGTCGAAATTTTTAATAAAAAAAGTCTACGTTACGAAAAAAGCTTACCATGTTAAAAAAAGAAAGTTGAAATGTCTAGGCTGTCAAAAAAGTCGACATTTTCAATAATAAATCTAAATTTAAAAAATCGAATTTTTAAAATAAATTTAAATTTTTAACGAAAGTAAAATTTTTCAAAGAATTTTAAAGATCACGAAGAAAGTCGAAATTTTGAGAAAAATTTGAAATTTTGAGAACAAAATTGAAATTTTGAGAAAGCCGAAATTTCGACAAGTCTAATTTTTCTAAAAAAAACCCACTTTTCAACAAAATTAGAAATTTTAAATCAACATTTTCAAAACATCCATAGTTTCAGAAAAAGTTAAATTTTTGAAAAACTTGGACATTTTCAAAAAGTACTCAAAATGTCACGTCAAAAAACTAGACTTGAGAAAAAATCGAATTTTCAAGGAAGTCGAAATTTTCAGTAAACGTTAAAACATGGAGAAATACCCAAAATTTTGAGACACAGTCGAAATTTTTAAAAAAGTCATAATATAAAAAAAGTCGAAATTTCTAATAAAAAAAGTTGACGTTACGAAAAAAGCTAACCATGTTAAAAAAAAGGAAGTTGAAATGTCTAAATTGCCAAAAAATTGAAATTTTTAATAATAAATCGAAATTTAAAAAATTTAATTTCTATAATATTCAAATTTGCAACAAAACTCAAATTTTTCAAAGAATTTTAAAAATTACAAAGAAAGCCACAATTTCAAAAATAAATTGAAATTTTTGAGAAACAAATTGAAATTTTGAGAAAAAACCAGAATCTTAACAAAAGCTAATTTTTCGCAAGAAAACCCCACTTTTCAAACAAATTCGAAATTTTCAATCAAAATTTTAAAAAAAATTGATAACTCCAGAAAATGTTGAGTTTTCAAAAAACTTTAATATTTCTACAAAGTGGTCAAAATATCACGACAAAAATTAGAATTTAGAAATAATCAAATAATCAAAAATGTCGAAATTTTAAACATGAGTAAAAATTTGGAGCAAAAGTCTAAATTTTATTAAAAAGAAGTCAAGACTTTTTAAATAATTGAAATTTTCGCAACAATTTTTAGTCGAAATTTTAAAAAGAAGCCGAAATTTTGGATATGTTTCGGTCTTAATTTTCAAAAAAGTCGTAATTTTTGGTAAATATTATTAAAAAAGGTATTTCAGTATATTTTTGAGAAATAGTGAATAGTGAATTTTTGAAATAAAAGGTTCAAATTTTCAACAACGTAATTTTTCAAAAAGTTGTAATTTACAAAAAGTCGAATTTGGAAAAAAAGTAGAAAATTAAAAAAAAATCAATATTTTGAGGAAAGTAAAAATTTTCAGTCAGAATTTCAAGGAAAGGCGCAAATTTTGAAAAAATGGACAATTTGTCATCTGAATTTGCAACAAAGTCGAAATTTTTAAAAAGGAGTTAATATTTTTAGAATATTCAAAATTTTCAAAAAAAAGGTATTTTTTTAAATTTTTTAAAAAATAGTTTGCATTTTCAAAAAAGTTCAAATTTTCAGCAGAAGTCAAATTTTTCGAAAAACGAAATAATCTAAATTTCGATATTAAAATTCGAAATTTGGAGAAATAATCAAAATTACCATATTTCGAGAAACCAGAATATTTGAAATTCGAAAAAAAATGGATGAAATATCGAAGCTTTCACCAGAAGCCGGATTAAAAAAAGTTATTTAATAAAAAAAATCGAAATTTTGAAAAGGTCAAGATTAACAAGAGATGGTAGTTGGAAAAAGGAAGTTTTGGAAATTGTAAAATTTTGAAATGTCTTAATTTCGAAGAGGCGAAATTTTCAATAATAAATTGAAATTTAAAAATGTTAAATTGTTCAAAAAAAGTTAAAATGTTAAAAACATTCGACATTTAAAATAACAATTTCGAAAAATGTCAACATTTTCAATAAAATTCGAAATCTCTTTCGCTCTTTAAAAATTTGTACACAAATAAATTTCGAATAATAATTTCAAAAATAAGTTGAATTTGTTTTTCTACAGATACAATTGTTAAATTTGGATCATAAGCGTTACTAATGTCAATAAACAGTGGTCGCATCTGTTGTGTAAAAAAAAGATGTTTTAAAATAAAATGAATATGGGCAATTTTGGATATGTATCTTCTTTGCGAAGCTTTGGCATTTTTTTATGTTTTATTGGCTTTTCATTTGTCAGTTCCTTAAGGGAAGTTTTCTGAAAATCTAGAATAGTGGAAGGAGTAACTGGTGAAGAAAAAGCTAATAAGACATAAATGAAAGTAGACATCTTTATTTTATAAGGGAAGCTGCGCTTCCCTAGCTTCTATGAAGAACACGCCACTGTTACTTTCATGCATTAGGAACTTTTTAACACTGACAAGGTCTAATATGCATAATCAATAGTTAAAATATTAGTTTAGGTGGTAGCCACTTCTAACCATGAACTAAGAAGATAACAATTAGTAAATAAATGATAATTTTATGCAACTCTTTGGAGTTGATTTAAACAAATATACAAATATTGCAAAATTGCCCTTGCTTTTTATATAAAGTCTCTTATTTTTCATATTATGCAGGTCATAAATTTATATAGCTCTCATTTTGATATATTATATGTTGTGCAACATTACCTATTATAATAATTAAGATGTTGGATGTTACTTGTTACCTATTTTTAACAAGATACATAAATTCAGTTACTTATCACCTATCTTTTAATAAAATACATAAATTAAATTTCCACTTGCATTTTTCAACGAATTTCTAGGCAATGTTTTAAAAAACGTCATAAATTGGGTTCTAAATTGAACATTTCTAATAAAAATTCTGAGCCACAGTTAAAGTTTTGAGATCAATCTGAAAAAATTTTTTTTCGTTAGGTGTTATCCTAAAATTAGCATCGCTTGGAGTCGAAATTCGACCAGTTGTATCTGGAAAAAACGACATTGTTATTCACATAATTATTTAAATAAATACCAAGTAATTACAATAAAAATGTATGTCAAATTCTTATCTTCGAGATAGGAGAAAAAAACTAAAAGTACGAAAAATTCGACTCCTTAATATTTCGACTTTTGTTGATAAGTCTGGCTTTTTTCCAAAATAATGCCTTTCCTTTTATAATCTCAATTTTTTTCTGTAAACTGTGAAACTTTTGAAACTTAATTTTGAACATTGATAGACTTAAAAAAAGTTTTTTTAATAACTTCGATTTTTTTCAAACATTAGTATTTTTTAATTTTACCTTTTACGAAAATATTGACTTCAAAATTTCAACTTTCTTTTTGAAAATTTCGACTTCTTCAAAATGCGACCTTTTCTTAAATTGTTAAGGTTAACTCTTTCATGAACGAGTTTGTTGCTTCCAACTATTTTTATTATAAAAAATTTCTAATCCGGATTTGTCTCTTTCTTTTCAAAAATTGAAATACAAATCTTGTCCCCTGAAACAAAGAAAGATTAAAAAACACAACAAAGGTTGCTCGACAGCCAAGCTATCATCTTCAGAGAGATACTGTAAACGAAGCTTGAGCTGTAATCTTATGGACTTTACTTAGAATTAATCAGTAATTTAAGTGAATATGAATTTGTAGAATTTTGTGAATTTCAGAGGAAAATGTTCTGTACCATCTCTAAGAAGGTTAGACAAAAGTCGAGCATTCTTAAGAGGAAGTTATGCAAATTAGGTGCCCTTAAAGAACATTCTTCTCAGAAAAATATTAATATTGCAGAAAATATCTCTTGACGGCATTTTGACCAAACTGAATTAAGCTTTTTGAACAAAGGGCTTTATTACGCTCTTACGGTTTGGAAGATGTTGTTGTGTCTATTGAGAGCTCCATGATGGATGACACTAAAAGCTATGTAAGGGAAGCTTGCAGACAAAAGCTTTCGAGAAATTTAAAAAACGTAGAACCACTGTATCTCTCTGAATATGATAGCTTGGCTGTCGAAACGCGTTAGAGCAATCTTTGTTATGTTTTTTAAATCTTTCTTGGTTTCAGGGGAAAAGATTTGTATTTCAATTTTTAAAGATAACCAAGGATCAGTCTGTTCCACCAAAATTTTTCTTTTCAATTTGATTTCAGTGTATTTAATCAAACCATCGCATAAAAGTAAAAAAAAGTCAAGGTTAACCTAAAATTTCTATCCTATAACTTGGACAATTTTTAAAAAGGTGGACATTTGAACTTAAAAATGAAATATTTAATTATTATTTTTTCGAAAATGAATTATTTTCAATATTTTCTTTACGTAGATCATAAATAACTTTAACTATAATAATTATGTAGTTATTTAGGAATTTCTGTTATTAAATTGTGCGTGAAAACGACTTCATACAATTTCAGAAGTTTCAGTTTCAGGAATATAGTAAATTGTCGATATCAAGGTCCTCTCGTCCCTCGATTGTATCGATTTGGAAAGTGGAGATATTTGCGGACCAGTTTTGATGGAGAATTCACATAAAATAAAATGACATAAGTTGAAATACTGTTATATCGTGGGCGTCATCGACATTTCTCGACTAACCTTTTGACCCGTGGTCACTAGTGGCAAGGTATTGTCCTTGCTGTAGCAACCAATTAGGTCAGATTAAGCAACGACTATTAGCTATAGTCGACCGATTAGGTTAACATTTATTTACTTTGGTATTAACTCCTATGCATCTGTCACTAAATATAGAACATAATTAAAGTTGCATTAATTGTGCATCAAAATAAATAATGTCAGATGAAATATTATTGAGTTCCTAATAACATTTAATAACTCAAACGATTGTCAGCAGATTTCGAATAAGAAGCACTTTCTAAAAAAAAGAGAATGCTGTTTATTAATAAACCAAATCTATTATTAAACTAAAATTGTTGTATTTGTCTCTTTTTTTTAAACCCATGTAGTCATTTACATGATATAAAAATTCGTTTAATTGCTTTTGCTATGTATTCGTCTGAATAGTCTATTTATGTCTAACGCTTTTTCTATTTGTCTGTTACTTTATGTGTATATCTATTTGTCTATCTATCTGCCCTCCTGTTCCTCTGTTTAACCTATCTGGTCGTGTCTCAGTCTTACTTATTATTATTATGTATATCTGGTCTGTATATCCATATATTTTTCCATCTATCTATCTATTTATTTCTCTATCAATTTATCTGATTACCAGTCGATTTGTCTATACATCTGCTGTCAGCAGATGTGCCTATTCATTTGTCTGTCAGTAGATGTGTCTGTCTCGTTATACAAATGTTTGTCTATCCCTTTGCCTTTCGGACTCTGTTTATCTATCTGGGCCTCTGCACGTCATTTGTTTGTCTATATGACTATCCGTCCATCTGCCCATCTGTCTGTTTGTCTATCTGTTCATCTATCTATCTGTTCATGTATTTATCTATTAATCTATCTCTTTGTTTATTTGTGTATATCTGTTTATTGTCTAATGATTTCTCTGTCCTCTGTTTATCTGTCCATCTGTATATCTGTTTTCTGCCTATATGTTCATCGATATAATACCTGCCTTCTGTCTATCTGTATATCTCTCTTTGTCTACCTTTGGTTATCTCCTATCTGTCCATGTGTCTATCTTTTAATCTATCTATCTGTTTATTTGTCTATTTGTTTATTGTTTAAGGATCCATTTGTCTTCTGTTTATCTGTCTATCTGTATATTTGTTTTCTGCCTATATGTTCATCTGTATAATACCTGCCTTTTATCAGTCTGCCCATCTTTCTTTGTCCATCTTCTATCTATCTCGGTTAATCTCCTATCTGCCCATGTATCTATCTATTAATCTATCTGTTTATTTGTCTATTTGTTTATTTTTTAATGGCACATTTGTCTTCTGTTCATCTGTCCATCTGTATGCCTGATTTCTGCCTCTATGTTCATCTATGTAATACCTGCATTCTGTCTATCTGTATATATGTATATCTATGTAAATCTGCCTTTGTATATCTTCTATCTATTTCTATTTATCTTCTATCTGTCCATGTATCTGTCTACTAAACTATCTGTCTGTTTATTTGTCTATTTGTTTATTGTTTAATGTTCCATCTGTCTTCTGTTTATTTGTCCATCTGTAAATCTGTTTTCTGTCTATAAATTCATTTATATAATACCTGTCTTTTGTCTATCTGTTCATATCTATATCTCTTTTTGTCTATCTTCTACTATCTATCTCTTTTTATCTCCTATCTGTTCATGTGTCTATCTATTAATCTATCTATCTGTTTATTTGTCTATTTGTTTATTGTTTAATGGTCCATCTGTCTTCTGTTTATCTGTTTATATATTCATCTATATAATACCTAGCTTCTGTATATACGTCCATCTGTATACCTCTCTTTGTCCATCTTCTATCTATCTCTGTTTATCTCCTATCTGTCCATGTGTCTGTCTATTAATCCATCTATCTGTTTATTTGTCTATTTGTTTATTGTTTAATGGTCTATGTGTCTTCTGTTTATCTGTTGGTCCGAATATCTGTTTTTTGTCTGAATGTTCATCTATGTAATAACTGCCTTTTGTCTGTCTGTATATATGTATATCTATAAATATCTGTCTTTGTATATCTTTACTGTATCTCTGTTTATCTCCTATCTATCCATGTTTCCATCTAATAATCTATCTATCTGTTTATTGGTCTACTTGTTTATTGTTTATTGGTCCACTTGTCTTCTGTTTGTCTCTCCATCTGTATATCTGTTTTCTATCTATATATTCATCTATATAATACCTGCCTTCTGTCTATGTATCCATCTGTATATCTCTTTTTATTTATCTTCTATCTATCTCTGTTTATCTCCTATCTGTTCATGTGTCTATCTATTAATCTATCTATCTGTTTATTTGTCTATTTGTTTATTGTTTAATGGTCCATCTGTCTTCTGTTTATCTGTTTATATATTTATCTATATAATACCTAGCTTCTGTATATCTGTCCATCTGTATACCTTTCTTTGTCCATCTTCTATCTATCTCTGTTTATCTCCTATCTGTCCATGTGTCTGCCTATTAATCTATCTATCTGTTTATTTGTCTATTTGTTTATTGTTTAATGGTCTATCTGTCTTCTGTTTATCTGTTGGTCCGAATATCTGTTTTTTGTCTGAATGTTCATCTGTGTAATAACTGCCTTCTGTCTGTCTGTATATATGTATATCTATAAATATCTGTCTTTGTATATCTTTAATGTATCTCTGTTTATCTCCTATCTATCCATGTTTCCATCTAATAATCTATCTATATGTTTATTGGTCTACTTGTTTATTGTTTATTGGTCCACCTGTCTTCTGTTTGTCTCTTCATCTGTATATCTGTTTTCTATCTATATATTCATCTATATAAAACCTGCCTTCTGTCTATGTGTCCATCTGTATATTTCTTTTTATCTATTTTCTATCTATTTCTGTTTATCTCCTATTTATCCATGTGTCTATCTAGTAATCTATACATCTGTTTATTTGTCTATTTGTTTATTGTTTAATGGTCTATCTGTCTTCTGTTTATCTGTCCATCTGTATATTTGTTTTCTGTTTATATGTTCATCTATATAATACCTGCCTTCTGTCTATTTGTCCATCTGTTTATTTGTCTATTTGTTTATAGTTTAATGGTCTATCTGTCTTCTGTTTATCTGTTCATCTGTATATTTATTTTCTGTCTATATATGTCCATCTATATAATACCTGCCTTCTGTCTATCTGTCCATCTGTATATCTCTCTTTGTCCATCTTCTATCTATCTCTGTTTATCTCCTATCTGTTCATGTATCTATCTATTAATCTATCTATCTGTTTATGTGTCTATTTGATTATTGTTTAATGGTCCATCTGGCTTCTGTTTATCTGTCCATCTGTATATTTGTTTTCTATATATATCTTCATCTATATAATACCTGCCTTCTGTCTGCCTGTTCATCTAAATAGTTCTCTTTGTCTATCTTCTATCTATCTCCGTTTATCTCCTATCTGTCCATGTGTCTATCTATTAATCTATCTCTCTGTTAATTTGTCTATTTGTTTATTGTTTAATGGTCCATTTGTCTTCTATTTATCTGTCCATCTGAATATTTGTTTTCTGTCTATACATGTTCATCTATATAATACCTGCCTTCTGTTTATCTGTCCATTTGTCCATCTAAATAGTTCTCTTTGTATAATTTCTATCTTTTATTTATCTCTGTTTATCTTCTATCTGTCCATGTGTCTATCTATTAATCTATCTGTTTATTTGTCTATTTGTTTATTGTTTAATATTAGATCGTTTGTCCATCTCTATATTTGTTTTCTGTCTATATGTCCATCTATATAATACCAGCCTTCTGTCTATCTGTCCATCTGAATAGCTCTCTTTTTATATCTTCTTTTTTTTATCTATCTCTGTTCATCTTCTATCTGTCCATGTGTCTATCTATTAATCTATCTATCTGTTTATTTGTCTATTTGTTTATTGTTTAATGTTAGATCGTTTGTCCATCTGTATATCTGTTTTCTACTTATATGTTCATCTATATAATATCTGCCTTCTGTCTTTCTATCTGTCTATCCGTATATTTTTCTTTGTATATCTTCTATCTATCTCTATTTATCTTCTACGTGCCTATCGGTCCATCGCACTTTGGTGAATAGTTGGCTCATTTTTTCATAATTTCGGCTTCTCAAAATATTCACCTTTATTTGGACAATTTTGATTATTTGAAAAGTTCTACTTTTTCTGTTTTCATTGTTTTTTAAAAAACTGTTTTCTCAAAATTTAGATTTTTAAAAATCCTAAAAATTTTTTCTCTTAATTTCCACTTTTTAAAATATTTCGATATTTTCGGGAAACGTTGACCTTTTCCAACTTTTTCTAGGAATTTTTTTGGAAATTTAGACTTTTCATATTGTTGTTTTTTTTAAAAACTTTACCACTTCAAGATCTAGGATTCTTTTTTCAAAGTTTTACCCTTTTAGAAAGTTTCGACTTTAAAAAATGTCGACTTTTTGCCGAATATTTGGCTTTGTGAGCTTTGCTTTTTAAAAACTGTCAGAATTGAAAAATTTTTCTTACTTCAAAACCCCAACTTTATCGAAATTTTGACTTTTTTAAAAAGAATTCAGGAAATATCGGAACTTTCTGAAAAATTGAGACTTTTTTTGAAAACTGTAATTTTCTCTAACAATTTCGGCTTTTGGAAATTTTGACTACAGCATTATAAAATCAACATTTTTTCTTACAAATTTTGACTTCTTTGTAAAAGTTTCAAATTTAAAAAATTGTCGACTTTTTCCTAAGAATTTGGTTTTTATAAGTTTTGGTTTCCTAAAAATTGTCAGCAATTCAAAATGTTCATTTCCTTAAGTTTCCAGTTTTATCAAAATTTCGACTTTTCCCCAAAATTTGGTTTGTTTTTTGAAAATTTCTACTTCCAAATTTCGACTTCTAAATTTCGACTTTTTTTAAGAAGATTTTGACATTTCTTGAAAATGTTGACATTTTCTAAAAATTTTTGGACTTTTTCTAGACAATACGACTTTTTTTCGAAATATCGACTTTTTGGGAATTGTTAACTTTCTAAAGGCTTCAACATTTAAAAGTCTCTATTTTTAAACTTTGACTTTTTTGTGAAAAATTCGACTTGACTTTTTCCCCAGAATTTGGCGTTTGTAAGTTTCTTTTCAGTATTTCTCTGAAGACGATAGCTTGGCTATCGAAACGCGTTAGAGCAACCTTTGTTGTGTTTTTTAATCTTTCTTGTTTTCAGGGGACAAGATTTGTATTTCAATTTTTGAAGATAACTAAGAACCAGTCCGTTCTGCCAAAAAAAGTTTCTTTTTGCTAAAAAATGTGAGCGTTTTAAAATTTTTATTCTTTCAACTCCCAATTTTATCAAAATTTCGACATTTTCCCAAAATTTGGGTTGTTTTTGGTAAATTTGTCTTCAAAATTATTTGTTTAGAAATCTTCTTTTTTTGTAAATTTTGACTTATTTTGAAAAATTCAACTTTTTCAATTTCGACTATTTGAAAATTTCTTAAATTTCTTCTTGCTTAAAAATGTAGATTTTCTAAATTTTGACATTCTTGAAATTTTGACTTAAAAAATTTCGTCTTCAGAAAATGCTGACTCTTTAAAAAAATATTGCATTCCAAAATTTCTAAATTTTGTAAAAATATTCGTATTTCTTAAAAATTTTACATTTTTAAAATTTTCCACTCTTAAGAATTTTGACTTTTTTATGAATTTATTTGAAAAATTTCGATTCTTTATCAAAATGGCGACCTCTTTGAAAATTTTGATTTATTTTGAAAATTTACATTCTTTTCGAACATTTTTATTTGGAAATGTCCACTTCTTTTGAAAATTCCAACTCTTTTGAATCCGATCACTCTTTGATACTTTTTTTTGGTGAAACGGCTCGTCTTGAGTTATCTTCAAAAACTGAAATAGAGTTCCCTGAAGGGGGATAAGGGGACAAAATTTGTATTTCAATTCTTTGATAACTTCCATATTTTGGATATTTCGATTTTTAAAACTTGAACTTTCTAAAAATTTGGACTCTTAGAAAAATTAGTCTTCTAAAATTTTGAATTTTTCTGAAGCTGGCATTTTGTAGAAAAAATCCGTTTTTTAATGAAACTTTGGATTATTCTGAAAATTTTGTTTTTTATTTAATTTAAACTCGAACATTTATCGTAATTTTCGATTTTTTTTATTTGAACTCATCATGATTTTGTTTCATTATTTTTCTTCAATTTTGTTTGCAAACTTTTTTAAAATGAATACTTCTTTAGGCGCGTTGAACTACTTTTGATAGGGGGCCTATTGTTAAAACATTGAGTTTCTCGAATGTTTAACTTTTTCTTGAAACTTGAACTTTTTAACGCAAACATTTTACCAGAAATTTGAAAATTGTAAAGAAAGTTGATATAAAGAAATGACGCTATTGTGAGAAGGCTTGAATTTCCAACACCAAAATATATTAAAAATTCAAATTTTAACATAAAATTTCCAGCAAATGAAAATTTTTAGTTTAAGGTCGAAATGTTAAAAACAAGTCATAGTTTCTCTAAAAAGTTCAGATTTCGAGTTTAAAGACGAACGTACAGGAAAAAGCCATACGTTTTTAGTTTAAATCTTGAATTTCGCGAAAGAAAATGAAGTAAATATATAACGCGCGAAATTTTTAAAAATATTTCCCAAACTTTTAAGTTTATTTTTAACACTGAAGTACAAATTTTGTCTCCTGAAATCAAGAAAGATTAAAAAACACAAGAAAGATTGCTCTAACGCGTTTCGATAGCGAAACGCGTTAAAACGAGTATCTCTCTGAAGATGATAGCTTGGTTATCGAAACGCATTAGAGCAACCTTTGCTGTGTTTTTTAATCTTTCTTGGTTTCAGGGGACAAGATTTGTATCCTAATTTTTGAAGATAACCAAGGACTAGTCCGTTTGATAAAAAAAATATATTTTTAACGTTAATTTCAATCCTGTATCTATAACTTTTTTTCGAAATTTCGAATTTTGCACCCAAAATTTCGGTCGAGATTTTGAAAAAACTGACACATTTGAAAAAAATGTGACTATGTTGTGGGATTAAATTCGAAGTAAAAAAGTTTTTACTTCGAATTTATTTTTTTTATTCCTACTACAAATTTATCTGAAAGGCGTTTAATTATTTGAAATTTTTAACTATTTCCTCAAAATTTTTAGTTCAAGAATCAGTTCAACATTTGTGAAAATATTTAAATTTGGAGTCTGGTCAAAATTCTAGGAGGAAAAATGTAAAAACTGTAAGTTTAATCTTGGAAATTGGAAATAAATGCCAACATTTTGGATAAAATCAAACAATTCTTATGATTCAAAATTTCCCAATTAATCCTCAAATTTCAATTTGGAATTTGAATATTTACATTTTTTTTCACATTTGATCATTAAACTAGAAATTTAAAGACATAAATATTCCAGAAAATGTCAAAGTTCTGAAAGTAAAATTCAAATTTCGAGAAAATAGTCTAAATCGGAATTTCTTAACTTTTTTGTAGTTACAGATCATTGTCATCGTTTTACAAACTTATAAGCCCCTTTCTCGGATAGTTGTGATGATTAGAAAAAGAAGTTTATCATCCCAACAGGAACTCTGACGATCAAAAAAGTTTATCAAGTCGAACGCGCCAAATTCTTCCTTGTCGAGTCCGTCAAGAGAAGTTCATGAACCCAACAAAAGCTTCTGTCAAACAAAATTAAAAAAAAGTTCACATAGTCTAATATTGTCGAGTGAGTCCTCTTCCCGTCAGCAAATTTCATATCTTTAAATAAGTAAGAAAAAAAACTCATTGTAAACAACCGCGGACCGCTGAGACTTACGTTACGGATCCCCAAGGGGTCCATGGATCACAAAATAAGAAGTTTTGCTCTAAATGAAAAAAAAAGTTCTACTGTTCATTTCGAACTGTAAAAACTAAGTCTTTGGTAAGTACTCCGGGATACCGCGCGCGCAGTTGCAGTGATTTATTTCAAGTACAGCCTTTTAGCATTTTTTATTTTTTGTTGTTCACCTAATTCTGTCAGTTAGTGCATTATCTAGAAAATATATGGAACCAGTGCACCTTTTTAGATGACAATGGTATTCCTAATGCCCCAGGGTGTACATAGAAATTAGCGTAATTGAATTAACAATAATGGATTATTGCCCAACTTAAAAGGTTAACGATGCATCCGATGTTCATCAAGTACGTTTGTAATTTATACAAATTCATCTAGTACGTATGCCTTTGATCCTTGATCTCTAACAAGCGATTTATTTCAATCAACGTGAATGCTATTTTGTAATAACTACCTTCTAAGGATCTGAGAAATTAAAGTCACTGTGGGGAACAAACGTTTTTAAAATTTTTTGCTTTTGAATTTAAATTACGTGGCAAAATAATTCTTATTTTAAAGCTTGTTGAATATAAATAGTTTTTCAGTTTAATGAAACAGAAATCGTGCATTGTTTTTTTTTAAGTGATTGTGTGTAGTGCGATGCTTTCGAAATAAATTCCAACGATACTTTGGCAGTGTTGTGGGGAATTTAAAAAAATTGTCAATCATTTATTTGATTTTTTACAAGTACAATCTATTTGCAAGGAGTTATCGTATTAGGTCGTTGGAGTACTGTATGTCTAGCTAAAATTTCCCATGAATACCCTCCTTATGTAATTTCATTTAAAGTGTTGGAGATGTTCAAAATTCTCTTGTCTCTTTAAAAAATACGTAAATGAGTTGAATATTAGATTAATTCTATCCATACATAGTTTAATCAAATATGTCCAAATATTTCTATGTCAAGGAATGTAGCTAATTCGGTCGTCTGGATTATCATTTTTTGAGTAAAACCACATCAAATTATTTTGCATATTAGCACTATAAATATCAAATATTAAAAAAATTATGAATCTGCATTTTGTCAGAAAATTAAAATATACCGAAGGTCCCAACATTTATTATGATGTGCTATCGTAAAATTATTGTTTTAAAGCGGTTGGTTGTTGCATTTTTGATCCTATTTCACAAGACAATACAGTAGCAGTACCTGTTTTATTTTGAAAGGCATTTATTTAAATTATTACAAATATTAAGTCTGAAGATAATTTATCAAAAACCGGAGACTGTACCCGAAGGTTAGTTTTTATGCAATAGAATGACATTCCACAAACATGCATTATCTATATCGTGCAAAACTAACAGTTTTTATGATGTTAATTCCGCTATTACTTCACGACGTTCTTCTATGAGCAGTTTGCATATATCCTTGTAATTGCATTGAGACATTACTGGGCGTTTCTTGATAGTATGCTGGTATTTAAAAATGTGGTATTCTAAGAGAAATAGGAAGAAAAATCTCTACCAAAAAAAGTCTACATTTTATTTTCTTTGCTACTGTCATTTGTGGCTAGTTTTTTAATCAAATTTTCACCAAATATTTTTGCACAAGATACAGATTCTAAAAATCATACGAAATTTTAAGCAAATATAAAATAAATTCAATTTTAGGAGAAATAACAAATTTGTAAAAAAAAGACGAATTTAGAAAACAAAAACTAAACCAGAACAAAATCGAACATTAAAAGAACATTTTTCAGAAAAAAAATACTGCTGAAATAAAAACAAACTTTCAAAGAAGACGAATTATGAGAAGAAAAGTCGAAATTTTCAATAATAGGCGAATTTGAAGGAATGAGGTCGAAATTGCAGAAATATAAAATGCCAAATTTAAAAAAAAACGTTAAAATATCGGGGAAAAGGTAAATTTTGAGAAACAGAAATTCAGATTTAAAAACTTTCAAAAAAGGCTGATTTTTTTAAATAGAGAGAAATTTTGAAAAAAAACTAATCTTGGGAAGTCGAAGTTTCAAAAAAAAAAGCAGAACTATCAATAAAGTCGAAACTTTAAAAAATCGAACCATTTCTAAGTAAAATTTAAGAAAAATTAACTTTTGAAAATAAAATATTTTTTTTAAAAAAGCGGAATATTTTGAAAATACGAGGGTAAATCAAATATGAACCGAAATTTGTTTTTAAAAATATATTGTTACAAGATACATTTATGAAACTTATTAACTATTTTTCCACATAATCTCCTGATTTTCTGAAGCATTTTTCCCAACGGATTGGGAGTGTTTTAATGCCATCATCATAAAAAGAAGGGAGGCGTCTTTGTAGCCAATTGCGCACAAATATCTCAACAGCAGCATCATCTTGAAATCGTTCATCTAATAAAGCTTCTTTCAGTGGCCCAATCTTAAGGTAATCGCATGGTGATAAGTCGGGACTCTAAGAGGGTGTTTTAATGTTGCCCGATGCATTTCCCCTAATTTTTGATGTATCAGATTGGCTGCATTGTCATGAAACAAAGTCACATTTCTGACCGAAAATTCGCGCCTTCTTCACCGATATCCACGTTTTGCTTCATCCAATAGCTGGCAGTAGCAGGCAGCACTAACCGTACGACGTTCATGCAGAAAATCGACGTACACAACTCCTTTAAAATCCCAAAGCACTATCTCAAGAACCTTCCCAGCTGAGAGGCGAGTTTTTACCTTGACGGGCGCAGCTTCCCCATTTTTTCTTCACTCCATGCTTGTTTAGATTCAGGGGTGTAATGGTGGACCAAACTCTCATCACATGTAAGGATACGTTGCAAAGAAACATCACCTTCACCTTGAAAACGTTGCAGATGGCGCTGACAAATCTCCAGACGTTGTTCCTTCTGTTCTTCAGTCAAAAGACGAGGTACCTAGCTGGCAGGAAGTTTTCGAAACCCCAGCTCATCTGTAATGATAGATTGTCTACATTTTATTTTCTTTGCTACTGTCATTTGTGGCTAGTTTTTTAATCAAATTTTCACCAAATATTTTTACACAAGATACAGATTCTAAAAATCATACGAAATTTTAAGCAAATATAAAATAAATTCAATTTTAGGAGAAATAACAAATTTGTAAAAAAAGACGAATTTAGAAAACAAAAACTAAACCAGAACAAAATCGAACATTAAAAGAACATTTTTCAGAAAAAGAATACTGCTGAAATAAAGACAAACTTTCAAAAAAGACGAATTATGAGAAGAAAAGTCGAAATTTTCAATAATAGGCGAATTTGAAGGAATGAGGTCGAAATTGCAGAAATATAAAATGCCAAATTTAAAAAAAACGTTAAAATATCGGGGAAAAGGTAAATTTTGAGAAACAGAAATTCAGATTTAAAAACTTTCAAAAAAGGCTGATGTTTTTAAATAGAGAGAAATTTTGAAAGAAGACAAATTTTGGGAAGTCGACGTTTAAAAAAAAAATCAGAATTATGAATAAAGTCGAAACTTCAAAAAATTGAACGATTTCTAAGTAACATTTAAGAAAAAATAATTTTTGAAAATAAAACATTTTTTTAAAAAAAAGCAAAAAGCCACAAATCCCGAAACAAATATATAAATTCTTCTGGGCTTAATATATATTTTCTCTTTACTATTTGGGACAAAGGGGGGGACTAGCACCTCACTCGGTGATGAAATTTCGACATTAAAGTCAACATTTTTAAAAAATCAAAATATTAGGAAAATTTCAAGATTTAAAGCCTAAAATTTGCGTTTATAATCGAAAATTTAGAAAAAAGTCTCAGTTTTAGAAAAACTGAAAATAGGATACAACTCGGACTTAGAAGAATTTACGAGGGTAAATCAAATATGAACTAGAATTTCTATCATGTCGCTATGAGAGCGTCGAGAATGTGCGCTTACTCTTAGACATGTTAGGTGGGAATATCATGTGACTTCCTGCGCTCAAGCGAATTCCGTCTCGCCATTCGTCAGTTGTAAATACAATGAGTGAGCAAGAGTTTCATACGCACGTTGCGCTACGCATTATTATTAAATTTGTTGCCGTTGAAGGTGTAAAGCTAGCTCGTAAGCCAGAAGCACAGTTTGGGGATACTTGTTTGAAAAATACTCAAATATATAAATGGCAAAAAAAAATTTTCGAAGGATGAACTCAAGTTGTAAATGAATCCCATACCCATCGTTCTCAGACCAGTGTGACTACGGACAAGATTAACGCTGTTCAACGCCTTTTGGATGGTGACCGCCGTTTAACGGTTGGTGAAATTACAGCTCAGATAGGGATAAGCTTTGGGACTGCTCAATCCATCTGACTTTAATGAAATTGAGTAAATGTTTAAAACATTTTTCGTCCATTCTTAAAAACGATCACAACGCACCCACAATTGCCTTCTTGAAGTTCCTAATTCATTATATTTCAACTGCGTTCTCTACAATTGCGGTCTCGCTCACCAAGGTCTATTTCCATATAAATAAACAGCTACTGCTATACAGGGTGTCCCTGTTTTAAGTGCCTTAAATGAAACAGGTGATAGAAAAAGTAGTCTTAAGGAAAAAGTTTCTTTTGAACATGTATCTGGAAACTTTCATAATGAAAAATATACAAGGTGTTAAAATTTGAATAAAAAAAAGTTTTTATTGTTTCATTTTCAAGTTTTCAGAGTTATTTAAACTAAATTTTGCACACATGGTGTGCAGATATAGGTCATAAAATAAGAGAAAATTTAATTTCTATCTCAACCAGTGGCAGAGTTGCGGGTAATCTGTGATATTGTTTTGAAAAAAAGTAGAACACCACTAAAGAAAATGAAATAAAATACATACACAATAAAATAAGTTTTGGACAAAGCGTTTAATTCTGAAAAAGAGTTTTCTCTTGACATTTTTTTGGCATTTACTACCTTATGCTTTACGTAGAAACTGTTCGAATACAATGTATGCTCGTCTTCAAATAATCACTGACTAAGACAAAGAGGGGTAAGTTTGAGATGCTACGACACTGGATAAAATGACATGAATTAACAGTTTTGGATAAAATTGACTTAACGTTCTTTCATATTTGTCACTTTTGTGACAGAATTTAAATTTTTGGGACTTTCCTTATTGAAAATACGAAGGAGAGTGATGTTTTTTCAAAACCAACGACATAACGCAACCACTGGCAAATACGGAAAAATGTCAAGAAATAACTTTTATTCAAAATTAAATACTTTACCCAAAACAGGTATTTAATTTCATTTCTCCAGTGGTGTACCGCGTGTTTTCTACAATAATATCACAGATTACTCGTAACTCCACCACTGGTTGAGATAGAAACTTTGTTTTATTTTATTTTGTGATCCTTCATTCCAGTGGCGGCTAGTAGCTAAAACTAGAGGGGGTGCTGCGACGGCGTTTGCGTTAAAATTGTGTAAAAGCAAATGAGTTAAAAAAATTAATAACATATACCACCTCTGTTGCTTCTCAATGAACCTCCAATAGAAATGTCAGCGTTAGGAAAATTCAAAAATGCAAAATTTCGAGGAAAAATTGGAATTTTGTGATTAATTAACAAATTTTATCTGTTTTTTAGAAACTTCCCTGAGCTTGACACGCATATATTTTTTAAAACTGATATTTTTTTTTCTTTTTAAATATCAATTTTTTGAGAAAAATGTGCAATTAAAACTCAAGATTAAAGATATAGTAGCAAAAATTTCTATTTTTAAAATTGTTCAAAGTTTTGAAACAAATTTCGAAAAAAAACTTGCAGTTCGATTACAAATAAATTCCCAAAATATGAATTTTAATCACAAAGGATCGACTTCAAGCTGAAATATTTGATCTTTGAAGTTTCTCTGGGAACTTCAAAATTACTAGAACAAAATTAAATTAGAACATTAAATTGTCAATTTTTTAAGATGAGTATTTTTAATTTTGAAACTTCGACTTTTTGAGAAATGTTGATTCATTTTTAAAAAGTCCTACTTTAAAAGTCGAAATTTTGAGAATATTTTTGACAATTACCTTGAAAACGTTGCAGATGGCGCTGACAAATCTCCAGAGGTTGTTTCTTCTGTTCTTCAGTCAAAAGACGAGGTACCTAGCTGGCAGAAAGTTTTCGAAACCCCAGCTCATCTGTAATGATGGATTGGGCACTCCCAAAGCTTATCCATATCTGAGCTGCAATTTCAGCAACAGATAAATGGTGATCTTTTTCCAAAAGGCTTCGCCACCCATGAGCATCTTTATATTATACAGGGTGTTCCCGTTTTAAGTGGCTTAAATGAAACAGGTGATAGAAAAAACAATTTTAGGCAAGAAGTTTTTTATAAACATGTATCCGGAAACTCTTGATAAAAAAGATACAAGGTGTTGAAATTTGCATTAAAAAAAAAGATTTTACTTTTTCACATTCAAGTGTTCTAAGGTATTTAAACCAAATTTTGCCCACATGGTGTATGAATGAAGCAGTGGTGGCTCGCGTATATGCACTGAGGAACTGCAGCAGCCCCAATTCCGCTTTCAAGTTTTTTTCAAAATGTTGGGTCTTTTTAAAAGACTTTTCCGTAACCATTTTTTATTGAACTTTTAAACTTTCTCTGATTTATTTTATGTTAGGATCTTCTAAAATCTATTTTATTTTTAATTTTGATGAAAAACATATTTTTAAAAACTAATTTTCGTAAAACTTTTGAAAAAAAAACAATATTTCGAGAAAGAATTGAAATTTTGAAAAAAAAAGGTTTAATTTCTCTAAAAGTGTCAAAATTTTGAGAAAATAATGAAACTTTCAAGAAACAATATAAATCCAACTCTTCTCACATTTTGATATATCTCTGAACAAAAAATAATACTAAATCTTTCGCAATTTTCACATTGCACAAAAATTTTTAATTTTTTCCAATATTTTGATTTTTTTGTTGGGAAAGTTTTTTGGAAAGTTTCTATTTTCCTAAATATATTATATAAATGAATTTTCTCGAAATTTCTACTTTTCCAGGAAATTTTGTTTTTAAAATTTTTTCTGGAAATTTCAACCTCTCCCAATTTTTTATGTTCCTCTAATTTGCTTTTAAAAATGTTAGCTTTTTTCACGGGGTTTTGACATTTCAAAGTTTATTTTATAATTTTGACTAACAGATTTTAGAAAAAAATTCTGACATTTTTATAAGAATGTCAAGATTTTGGAAAGAAACGAAAAAATGTTAGGAAAATTTTTCATTGCTTCCGCATTTTGATATTTTTCTAAACAAAAAAGTAATAACCGATGGATTACTTTCCTAAAATTTCGACTTTTTTGTACAGATATTTCAAATTTATTCTCGAAATTTCGATTGTCTTTCTACGAAAATTGGAATCTTTAAAAATTTTGACCTTTTTCAGGATTTTAAAAAATTTCCATTTTTCTTAAGAACTTCGTTCGGATGTTCCTACAAACTTTGATTTTTTGTGAGAATTTTGGCTCTTCTTACATTTTTAATTTATTTGCCAAATCTCAACCTCCAAAATTTCCGCATTTTACAATTTATTTTTTAAAATTCGACCGTTTTTCAAAAAGCTGATTTGTTCCCTCAATTTTAACTTTTTTGAAAATTTTGAAATTTATCAAAAATTCTATTGTTTTGATAACTTACGGCTTTATTAAAATATTTACTTTTTGTGAAAATTTAAACTTTTTTAAAAGTTGAAGCTTTCAAAATTTTGCCTTTTTGAAACTTCATTTTTTATTTTAAATTTGATTTTTTTTCAAATTTTGATATTTTTCTTGTTAATTTCGACTATTCTAATGTGGTGTCTTTTTTCCCAAAATTTGGAAATTTTCGAATTTTGATTTTTGATGATTTTCATTATTATTAAAAATTCCAATTATTTTTTAAATTTTCGATCTTTTCTTGAAGTTTTGACTTTTGAAAGTTACGACTTATTTTCGAAATTTCGGCTTTTCTTTAAATTTCGACTTTTATTTGAAAAATGTTTTTGAACATTTCGATTTGTTTGAAAATTTCGATTTTTTTGACAACTTCGATTTTTTTGAAAATCTGGACCGTTTTTAAAATTTTGACCCTTTTTTAAAAATTTCGACTTTTTTTACAGTTTTTCAAAATGTTAACTTTCGAAATTTTCGATTTTTTTTTGACACTTTCGACCTTTCATGATGTTGTCTTGTTGAGCCAAAATTGTTTTAGAAAAACTAATTTTTAGCTTACAAAAGAAGGAACTGACATTTTTTAATATTTAATAAAACCGTTTGTTACCCCCTTAGGACTTAAAAATGCGTTTTGTTTAGAAATTTGTTTTTAAGTTTTTCGAATATTTCGACTTTTTAAATGTTGCTTTGTTGAAGCAAAATTGTTTTTCAAAACCCAATTTTTGCTTTGTAACAGAAAATTTTAAATTTCAATATTCAGTTAAATATCCTTTTTCACCCCGCTTGGGGTTAACATTTTTTAAATCGATTAAGCACGTGTTTAGTGATTGCTTTCATGTATTCCTTATAAAGAAATTTTGACAAAATATTTTTAGAAAAGAACTCTGAATTTCTCCAAAAAATGTTAACATTTTGGGGAAAAAACGAAGAAATTTAAAAAAACTTATTTTCAATTTTGAGCAAAATATTGAATTTCAAGAAAATATGAATTTTCTAAATTTCAACTTTTTTGCGATTTGATATTTCGCTAAAAAAGACTTGCCACTATTATAGAACCGAAGAAAATTCTGAATCGAAATTTCCAATGTTTCTAGAACTGTTATTTTTATTTGTTAAATTTATTCTTGGAATTGTCAAGTCCGTCAAATTTTGATAAAAAATAGATTAAAATTTAAGGATTAACCTCAAAATTTGGATAAAAAGCAGGCAACATTTCTAGAAAAAAGTTGAAATTTGTTATTTGTATATAAAATTTTTGCTTCATTCATACACCATGTGGGCAACATTTGGTTTAAATACCTTAGAACACTTGAACGTGAAAAAGTAAAAACTTTTTTTTTTAATGCAAATTTCAACACCTTGTATCTTTTTTATTAAGAGTTTCCGGATACATGTTTATAGAAAACTTTTTGCTTAAAATTGTTTTTTCTATCACCTGTTTCATTTAAGGCACTTAAAACGGGAACACCCTGTATAATATAAAGATGCTCATGGGTGGTGAAGCTTTTTGGAAAAAGATCACCATTTATCTGTTGCTGAAATTGCAGCTCAGATATGGATAAGCTTTGGGAGTGCCCAATCCATCATTACAGATGAGCTGGGGTTTTGAAAACTTTCTGCCAGCTAGGTACCTCGTCTTTTGACTGAAGAACAGAAGGAACAACCTCTGGAGATTTGTCAGCGCCATCTGCAACGTTTTCAAGGTAATTGTCAAAAATATTCTCAAAATTTCGACTTTTAAAGTAGGACTTTTTAAAAATGAATCAACATTTCTCAAAAAGTCGAAATTTCAAAATTAAAAATACTCATCTTAAAAAATTGACAATTTAATGTTCTAATTTAATTTTTTTTCTAGTAATTTTGAAGTTCCCAGAGAAACTTCAAAGATCAAATATTTCAGCTAGAAGTCGATCCTTTGTGATTAAAATTCATATTTTGGGAATTTATTTGAAATTGAACTGCAAGTTTTTTTTCGAAATTTGTTTCAAAACTTCAAACAATTGTAAAAACAGAAATTTTTGTTACTATATCTTTAATCTTGAGTTTTAATTGCACATTTTTCTCAAAAAATTGATATTTAAACAAAATATCAATTTTAAAAAATATATGTGTGTCAAGCTCAGGAAAGTTTCTAAAAAACAGATAAAATTCGTTAATTAATCACAAAATTCCAATTTTTCCTCGAAATTTTGCATTTTTGAATTTTCCTAACGCTGAAATTTCTATTGGAGGTTCATTGAGAAGCCACAGAGGTGGTATATGTTGTTAATTTTTTTAACTCATTTGCTTTTACACAATTTTAACGCAAACGCCGTCGCAGCACCCCCTCTAGTTTTAGCTACTAGCCGCCACTGGAATAAAGGATCACAAAATAAAATAAAACAAAGTTTCTATCTCAACCAGTGGTGGAGTTACGAGTAATCTGTGATATTATTGTAGAAAACACGCGGTACACCACTGGAGAGATGAAATTAAATACCTGTTTTGGGTAAAGTATTTAATTTTGAATAAAAGTTATTTCTTGACATTTTTCCGTATTTGCCACTGGTTGCGTTATGTCGTTGGTTTTGAAAAAACATCACTCTCCTTCGTACTTTCAATAAGGAAAGTCCCAAAAATTTAAATTCTGTCACAAATGTGACAAATATGAAAGAACGTTAAGTCAACTTTATCCAAAACTGTTAATTCATGTCATTTTATCCAGTGTCGTGGCATCTTAAACTTACCCCTCTTTGTCTTAGTCAGTGATTATTTGAAGACGAGCATACATTGTATTCGAACAGTTTCTACGTAAAGCATAAGGTAGTAAATGCCAAACAAATATCAAGAAAAAACTCTTTTTCAGAATTAAACGCTTTATCAAAAAATTGAATTTTATTTCATTTTCTTTAGTGGTGTTCTACTTTTTTTTTAAACAATATTACAGATTACCCGGAACAACTGGTTGAGATAGAAATTAAATTTTCCCTTATTTTATGACCTTTATCTGCACACCATGTGTGCAAAATTTAGTTTAAATAACTCTGAAAACTTGAAAATGAAACAATAAAAACTTTTTTTTATTCAAATTTTAACACCTTGTATCTTTTTTATTATTAAAAGTTTCCAGATACATGTTCAAAAGAAAATTTTGCCTTAAAACTACTTTTTCTATCACCTGTTTCATTTAAGGCACTTAAAACAGGGACACCCTGTATAGCAATAGCTGTTTATTTATATAGAAATAGACCTTGGTGAGCGAGACCGCGATTGTAAAGAACGCAGTTGAAATATAATGAATTAGGAACTTCAAGAAGGCAATTGTGGGTGCGTTGTGATCGTTTTTAAGAATGGACGAAAAATATTTTGAACATTTACTCAATTTCGTTAAAGCCAGATGGATTGAGCACTCCCAAAGCTAATCCCTATCTGAGCTGTAATTTCAGCAACCGTTAAACGGCGGTCACCATCCAAAAGGCGTTGAACAGCGTTAATCTTGTCCGTAGTCACTCTGGTCTGAGGACGATGGGTATGGGGTTCATTTACAACTTGAGTTCATCCTTCCAAAATTTTTTTCTGCCATTTATACACTTGAGTATTTTTCAAACAAGTATCTTCAAACTGTGCTTCTAGACTACGAGCTAGCTTTACACCTTCAACGGTAACAAATTTAAAAATAATGCGTAGCGCAACGTGCGGATGAAACTCTTGCTCACTAATTGTATTTACAACTGACAAATGGCGGGAACGGAATTCGCTTGAGCGCAGGAAGTCACATGATATTCCCACCTAACATGTCTAAGAGTAAGCGCACATTCTCGACGCTCTCATAGCGACATGATAGAAATTCCAGTTCATATTTGATTTACCCTCGTAAATTCTCCTAAGTCCGAGTTGTATCCTATTTTCAGTTTTTCTAAAACTGAGACTTTTTTCTAAAATTTCGATTATAAACGCAAATTTTAGGCTCTAAATCTTGAAATTTTCCTAATATTTTGATTTTGTCAAAATGTTGACTTTAATCTCGAAATTTCATCACAGAGTGAGGTGCTGGTCCTACCCTTTGTCCCAAATAGTGAAAAGAAAATATATATTAAGCCCAGAAGAATTTATATATTTGTTTCGGGATTTGTGGCTTTTTGCTTTTTAAAAAAAATGTTTTATTTTCAAAAGTTAATTTTTCTTAAATGTTACTTAAAACTCGTTCGAGTTTTTAAAGTTTCGACTTTATTCATAATTCTGATTTTTTTTTTTTGAAACGTCGACTTCCCAAAATTTGTCTTTTTTCAAAATTTCTCTCTATTTAAAAAAATCGGTCTTTTTTGAAAGTTTTTAAATCTGAATTGCTGTTTCTCAAAATTTACCTTTTCCCCAATATTTTAACGTTTTTCTTAAAATTTGGCATTTTATATTTCTGCAATTTTGACCTCATTTCTTCAAATTCACCTATTATTGAAAATTTCGACTTTTCTTCCTATAATTCGTCTTTTTTGAAAGTTTGTCTCTATTTCAGCAGTATTCTTTTTCTGAAAAATGTTCTTTTAATGTTCGATTTTGTTCTGGTTTAGTTTTTGTTTTCTAAATTCGTCTTTTTTTACAAATTTGTTATTTCTCCTAAAACTGAATTTATTTTATATTTGCTTAAAATTTCGTATAATTTTAAGAATCTGTATCTTGTGTAAAAATATTTTGTGAAAATTTGATTAAAAAACTACCCACAAATGACAGTAGCAAAGAAAATAAAATGTAGACAATCCATCATTACAGATGAGTTGGGGTTTCGAAAACTTTCTGCCAGCTAGGTACCTCGTCTTTTGACTGAAGAACAGAAGGAACAACGTCTGGAGATTTGTCAGCGCCATCTGCAACGTTTTCAAGGTGAAGGTGATGTTTCTTTGCAACGTATCCTTACATGTGATGAGAGTTTGGTCCACCATTACACCCCTGAATCTAAACAAGCATGGAGTGAAGAAAAAATGGGGAAGGTGCATCCGTCAAGGTAAAAACTCGCCTCTCAGCTGGGAAGGTTCTTGAGACAGTGCTTTGGGATTTTAAAGGAGTTGTGTACGTAGATTTTCTGCATGAACGTCGTACGGTTAATGCTGCCTGCTACTGCCAGCTATTGGATGAAGCAAAACGTGGATATCGGTGAAGAAGGCGCGAATTTTCGGTCAGAAATGTGACTTGGTTTCATGACAATGCAGCCAATCTGATACATCAAAAATTAGGGGAAATGCATTGGGCAACATTAGAACACCCTCTTAGAGTTCCGACTTATCACCATGCGATTACCTTAAGATTGGGCCACTGAAAGAAGCTCTATACGATGAACGATTTCGAGATGATGCTGCTGTTGAGATATTTGTGCGCAATTGGCTACAAAAACGCCTCCCTTCTTTTTATGATGATGGCATTAAAACACTCCCAATCCGTTGGGAAAAATGCTTCAGAAAATCAGGAGATTATGTGGAAAAATAGTTAATAAGTTTCATAAATGTATCTTGTGCCAATATATTTTTAAGAACAAATTTTGGTTCATATTTGATTTACCCTCTTATTTTCAAAATATTCCACAATGTTCACGTTTTCACATTACCTTTCCCGTTCAGTTATTTCGTCATTTGACGACGTCAGCATGATTTTAAAAATTTGTTAAAAGACTATTGAGAAGTATTTTTGTCAAGATTAGGTGGTGGGATTAGTTATTATATTGAATAATATGTCTCCGGTGGTTTTATTCAAATAACTTTGTAACCGTTTAAGCTAAAACAGTATTTCAAAAACCCCATCAAACGCCTTTGAAAATGCTACAACTTTGTTAATAATTATTTTTATCATAAAATGCATCGATGTTTAGTTATTTGACGACAAACTTCTAAATTTCTTTCAAGTTGTTTTTTTTGGATGTGTCAATGTTTTCTCGTAAACATTTCGTCATCGTCAAATTTTTGAGAAAAACATTAGACATCAAAGTCGTAGCTTTAGGAGGTTATATAGAAAATCAGTTAATAACTGTCATGTATGTATCTTTTTAAATTTTTAAAAACAAATTCCGGTTCATATTTGATTTACCCTCGTATATTTCAAGTTGAAGCTATAAAATCAGCGTGCAGTTTTGAATTTATCAACAATCTTATATTTCAAACAAATAGTTCATTAAAACGGCGAAATTATTTACACACGCCACATTAAGAAGATATGTCTTTGCTCACAAATTGGTAAATACACGATTTTGTACACAATTAAAATTCGTTCCCACATGATTTTAATTGTGATGTTTCAAGAGCGCATAATTTAAAAATAGAATTAATTAAGAATCTTGCAAAAATATTTAAAAATCACATTTGCATGACGAATGTTGGATTTATAAGAAAATGTGCAACCGCGATTGCGATTAAACGGAATTAACGTGAATAATATAACCTTCTTGGAAAGGAACACATACGGAGGAACTCCGTCGACTTATGAAATTTAATGGTTTCATAACGGCCTTGTTAACTATCTGTAAAATGTTTCCCATTTTTTTTTATTTCTATAAAATTTATATAACGAATATAATACGTCAATTAATCCATAATTACTTTGTCAGTGATCTAGTTTATTGCATTCCGGCACGATTATATAAGGCGGTCATGAAAGCATGATGACTAAAATGATCTGAGTGCGAGATAATTCAAAAATTAATTACCATGATTATTGGGAGATTTTTTTAACATTATGTACAGGCTGGTTTAAACTATTATGCACACATTTTAAAAGCGTATTTTTGAGTTCAAAATAAGACATTTTCTTTCTATAAAAATTGCACCCCTTTCGAGCTACAGCCACGTAAGTTGCTTAAGAAAAATCTATGGTCAAATTTGACTACAGTTAAGGATAAAATATTTGGCAATTGGCAAGATTTCGTTTTTTTAGTCGGTATATTCATTTATTGTTTCAAAAATAATGTAAACTTCATTTAAGGGGGAATAGAGGGTGGTCTTCACATTTTTTTGTCAAAATTTTGTCCTCAGCGAAAAATTTGAAATTCAAATAACTTTATTCAAATCTATTTAGTCATAAAAAGTCTAAAATGTCGGTTTCTTGCATTTGGTACAACTAACCTTTTTGTAAGAAATTCGCATGTTGGTAACGATAACACTGGTCAACACTGATTTTCTCACAAGAACTCTGGTAGGTAATTGTGTTTGGAGTACCTACCCTCATCATGAAACCGTACTTATTTTTTTCCATCGCCCCCAGTTTTCTTGTGAGAAGGTAAAATTTATTTTTGGAAATGTAGTCTTCCCAAATACTGTTCGTTTTTTTTAGGTTCATATACTATTTACATCTTAAGAAATTTTACCTGAAATAAGACATAATGTCATTATCATATTAATTCTTTATTTGAAGTCCATTTGTCATTAAAATTTGGGTACTTTTTAGGTGAATGGGACACCAGGGATCGAAAAAATCACAATTAGGAAAAAATTTGTCTGCACGTAGATCTATAATTTGTAAATAGAAAACTGTAAAGCATTTACACCTGTAAAGGTCTCTGGTATATTTCTACCTCCACTTCATATCAAATTAGGTTTACAAAAAATTTTCTGGAGGGGATGGGTCCCAATAAAAATGAATTTTTATATTTCAAAGAGAAATTTCCTAGAATGAGTGTAGTAGTAGTAGAACCTTAAATTAGGAAAATTAATAAAAGACTTGTTGTTTAGAGAAAAATTAAATGTTTCAACAAAATCAGCATGAAGATGCTTCAAAAATTTAATTGAAAATTTTTTGGTTTACCGTAAGAATGACTTCTAATGATATTTGGTTAAAAAACGTTTATTGGAGTTTTATATAAGTTTTATAACTTTGAGTTGCAATATGGGGATCAAGATTTATTTTTTAGACACATATCTTGACTTTATTCCTACAAATTAGGGGGCTCTGGGGGGCTTTAAGTGATAAGAACTGATAAAAGTTTCATATGGACATTCCAATGATGGAAAAATTGTATCAGGGCAGATTAACCTCAAGGGTGTTGATTGACTACTACTGCTTGATCAAGAAGAACTAATTAAAACCTAAATAATCTAGAAAAACAGAGATTATAAGTTCCTAGTGTATATTTTTTTATGTTATATTTCTGGAGATCCATCATTATTCAAACATTTAACAAACAAATGTCGTGGGTGATGAAAACTTCAAAACTACTTATTTTAAATGACAACAACTAACACTTAAAGAATACAAAAGAAGTTAATGTGACATGCCAAAACTTCAATTTTGTTGACCGGTGTAATTAGCGTGTTGGTGATGTGTAATGGTGACGCAAAACCATAAGTTGTCCCCTTATCAAAAGTTCTTCAACTAAATTTTCATTAAAAAATATTTTAAAAAACCTTTTTTTTTTGGGCATCAACAATGTTTATAAGTGCAAAGATATTTTTTAACATAAAAAATCGTTTGGTGTTATTTCTGTGGAAAATATTTCAGAAGAAGGTTTTTTCTTTTAATCGTCAAAATGTACAATGCATCTAACAATCAGTAAATGCTGAAAATATCAAATATTTAAAGGGGTGGGTCTTAATGATTTAGTGTTGAAGGATCATTTAATCAAATTTTTGTGTTACTGTCAACCACCAAACGTTGTCCAAGGTACTACTTTCTAATATTTTCCTAAAATTTATGAATATTTCGATAAAAACTCAAAGTTACGAAAAAAAATATCGAGATATAAATTGTGACTGACTTGAAAGGACCAAAAACTGAGGATGGTGCCAAGCAGTGTATTCATTTTTATCAAAGTAAATAGTTAGAGGATTTTCTCCTAAAAAAAGACTCTTTTGAATTATATTTTAGGAATATTACAAAGTTTTATGAAGGGCGGACACTTAGTCTTTATTTCTTTAAATTGAGTCACCGTTTCCGACAAATTCAACTGCAGCAACGTTGACGAGTAAAATTTGAAGTATTTTGTAGAAGTGATACTTTTCATTAATTAGGTTGCGAAATTCGAATACAAGGAATTGTAAATTCACGACTTAAATGTGTAATAATTAGTCAAACAAAAATTTTCGCAAGAAACGATGTTAAATAAGTCATTATATCCTATTGCCAAGGTCGCCTTCGTCCTTACAAGAAGCATTGAAGTGAATATTACATTACACATGACAAACGTGAAACGGTTGTATGATAATAGGCTGGACACAATAACGCAAAGGTTATTGTTGAGATTATCAGTAAATACCCACATTCTTCATGATGAAGTGATGCAACAGCGACCCAAATAATCCTGAAATACAGGTTAACGGGCACGCGATCGTTACACCAATTTTATTTTATAAACGAGGCGCAAATGATCGCGATATTTCAAGATTTTTTTTTAAAATTCTGTCAATTGAAAATCCTGACGGTTGACATGATATTAGTTATTTTTCACTTTGCTTCAAAATGGGAAAATAAATTATTGTAGTGTTTCTCTAAAGATGATGGCGATCAAAACGCGTTAGAGTAACCTTGGTTGTGTTTTTTAATCCTTCTTGGTTTCAAGGGATAAGATTTGTATTTCATTTTTTAAAGTAATTCAAAGCCGCCGACAAAAGAAAAAACAGATACATTCTGATACACAACCAATATGATATTTAACAAAAATCCCAGATACAGAATGTAATCGGGTACCACATGCAGTAAAATTTGTCATTAGAGTTTTTTTTAAGCTCAATACTCTCGCAAGAGGCAACCCCATTAGGCCATCAAAGCCCTGCGAGTAGGATGCAGAAACAAGAATAGATGGCGATGAACTGCCTTCTTAAACAAGGATAGGTTGTAATTTCAAAGATATGTTGTAATTTTAGGAAATATTCCCTTCAGTAACAAGTTCCATAGCTTGGAAGTTCTATAAAAAAAAGAGTCTCCGTAGACAGAAGTCCTCACTCTGTCAAGCTGGACCGCATAGAAATTTGCTGTCTTCGACTATTTTGTATGCCTTAAAAGTCTTGCCCTTGGGGGAATCAATTCTATTAGTTCTTGTGAGCATCTCAAATAAAAGTACTTGTACAAAAAAGATTCACCAACCATTCGCCTGTGCTCTAGTGTTTCGAGAGAATTGGTCAAACTTTCGTCATCATTTTGGAGAATTACTCTTCTTTGAATTGAATCCAAAAGAGCTAAAGTGTGCTTTGGGGATAAACTTCAAACATGAGAACAGTATTTTAGTGTTGGCCTAATTCGAGCTTTGTACAGTGTGAGTAGCTGATGAGATGTAAAGTACTTTTTAGCTCTAAAAAGAAAGCCTAGCTTCTGAGAGGCAGGTTTGGCAACGGCGCGCACTTAATCGTTCCAAGAGAAGTTAGTGCTCGCATTCATTCCTAGAATAGTTATACTGGATCCAATTGGGAGAATTTTACCATCAATTAATATGTTTGTTGCACTATCTTTTGCTGTTTTCTTAGAAAAAACCGCTTCCTGAGTTTTTGAAGCATTGAATTCGACCAGATTTTTCTTACTACATTCCAGAATGATTTAGAGATCCCAATTCATCATCTGCATCTGCTGTTTCCTTAGTCGATCTGAAGTAGCAGCGGATGAAGTTTTGTCGGAGAAAGAAGGTGACACTAGGCTACTATCATCGGCGTAGCTGTATATCACATTGGAAGTTGAAGCTAAGAGATCGTTTATGTGTAACAGAAATAGAGTAGGAGACAGGACATACCCCTGAGGCACCCCTGCATCAACGACCTGAGGAGATCTGTTGGCAAGAAAACTGGATATCAAATAACAGAGTCCAGGAGGAAGCCCATAAGATGTTAAATTGGCGAGAAAGGATCAGTGCCAGAATCTGTTGAAGGCTTTTGAGATATCCAATGCTACAATTCTAGGTTCACCATGTTTTTCCATTGCTGAGTTATGATATGATATGAGTAACATATGCCAGTAGATCGCCAGTTGAGCGTTGTCGTCTGAAACCGTAATGCCTGTCCGAGATAATTTTATTCTTCTCCAGATATTTCAGAATCTCAATGTTGATAACCTTTTCGACTACTTAAGATGTAACAGGCAACAACAATATAGGACAGCAGTAGTTAGCCAGATTCCTTTTTCTCTTTTTAGGGACAGAAGATTTTCAGAGGTTAGAGGATACACCTCTGTTGTAAGAGAGTGTAAACAATTTGCTTAAGACAAGAGTCAATTCTGGAGTGCACTTCTTAAGAGCAATAGCTGGGATGCCATCAAAGACAGAAGCTTTCGAGATGTCGAGCTCGAGAAGAATCTTCCTGACTTTGCATTTTTTGGGAAAAACTTCAGACATCGAAGGGCTAACCTTAGGAAGAATAAAGGTTCTGAGTTTCGAGAATCAAGATTGGAATTTTCAGCAAAGATTAGGGCTAGCAATAAATGGAAATCCACTCTTACCAATAGAAACCTCGCACTTCAAGTACAGCTAAGAACGCTCCGCTGTTACATATGGAGCATTCTTCTGAATAAATGTGAGACATGGACGATTAAAATTGACTCTATGGATAGGATAGAGGCCTTCAAAATGAGGTGTTATTGAAGAATCCTCAAAATCTCTTGGACTACACATAGTACCAATGAAGAAGTTCTCAAAAAGCTAGATAAAGATTGGGAACTCCTGAGCACCGCGAAAACAAGAAAGGTTAGTTATTTTAGTCATATAACCCGAGGTACCAAAAACCATATTCTCCATCTGATTATCCAGGGAAAAGTTGAGGGCAGAAGATGGATAGGCCGCAAAAAGTCATTGTGGCTACATCAGAAACTGGACCGGACTGGCAGTAGAGCAACCATTTCAAGTTGCGAAAGATCTAGAACGATTCAACGAAGTTGTCATGGAGATAGCCCACGCTTGAAGGCAGGCATGGTACCTAAAGAAGAAGAAGAAGGCTAGCGGGTCAGCCTTTTTCTTGGGAGTAGTCGAAATATTGTTGTTGTCATCGAGTAAAGGTGAAAATTTGAAGATACAAAATTCTTTCCAATCGACTTTGCAAATCCTTAAAAGAATCTGGAATCGTTTGGAATGTTGAGCATTTTACGATTAAAATCACTTTTTGCATGTTTACAAAAATTTTGCGCATCTACTAAGGTGGTCCGAGTCTCGACTGAGGGATTATTTCGCCAACGATATGCACGATATTATCAAGAGACAGCCCGAGCACATTTTTGCCGAACTAAGAAATACTGGAATCAGATACCTTTTGAGAATGGGGAGTTGTGCATTCCATAACAATCAGGATAGTTTCAGTGCTGGATTCGGCGACTGAGGAAGGGTTGTCTGAGTTAAATTAGACCTCTTGCCATGAGAAAGGTGCAAAGAAGTCTCTTTATTCTTCCCAGTTAGCAGAGTCAACGTGCCAAACCCTACGGGACTGTGTCTAAGAAGGAGGTGGTGCATAAGCCAAAAACTGAGGTTGTCTTTCTCGGTGATTTCAACGTACACACTTTCCGAACTGACGACGCGGGATCGCAGAGACTTTCGCCACCACTTGTGGACTATCGCAATTAGGTGAGGAACCCACAAGAATTCTTGATGTAAATACACATCAACCTAATCTACTCGACCTTTTCCTTACAAATTTACCAAATTCGTATTAAATCTCTGTGACATCACCGCTAAGAAATTCGGATCACAAGCTTGTAGCAGCCTCTCGCTCGCTTCATATACCACCTCCTTCCCAGACGCAGTCCCGTAGGGTTTGGCACTGTAATTTTGCAAACTGGGAAGAATTAAGAGACTTCTTTGCATCTTTCCCATGGTAGGGAGTCTGCTTTAACTCAGACAACCCTTCCTTCCTGTTCAATTCCCCACTCCCAAAAGAAGTCTGCCTCAAGTAAATTTTGGTTCAGTAAAAAATGTGCTAGGGCCGTCTCCTGCAAAAATCGCCCATATCGTCGTTGGCGAAATGTTCCTTCAGTCGAGACTCGGACCATATTTGTAGATGCATGAAATTCTTGTAAACAGGTTATTGACGAGGCAAAAGGTGATTTCGATCGTAAAATGCGGCAGAGGCTTATCAACTGTTCGAACGGTTCCAGGTCCTTTTGGGGATTTGCAAAATCGATTGGAAAGAATTTTACACCTTCAAATTGTCCACCCTTACTCGATGAAAATAGCAATATTGCTACTACCTCCAAAGAGACTCTTTTTTTCTATAGAACTTCCAAGTTGTGGAACTTGTTACCGAAAGGAATTTTCCCTAAAAATTACAACCTATTCGCAGTGCTTTGAAAGCATAATGGGGTTAGCCTTTGCGAGTGAATTAAACTTAAAAAGTAAGCGAAAGACTACTACGAGCTTGTGATCGGAATTTTCAAGCGGCGATGTCAGAGTGATTTTATACGAATTTGGAAAATTTGTGAGAGTAGCTTAGGTTAATGGGTATCTACATCAGGAATTCTTGTGGGTTCCTCAACCAATTGCGTAGTCCACAAGTGATGGCGAAAGCCTCTGCCACTTCCCGCGTCGTCAATTCGAGAAGAAAACCATAACCATGGGATACTGTGTACGTCGAAGTCACCGAGAAAGACAACCCCAGCGTTTGGATAATTCGTCTGTAGGTGATCCAAGGTTATGGAGAGATAAGAGAAGAGCTGTCTGTATGAGGGATCGTTTGGAGACAGACAAATGAATATTACTTCACTTTTGGAGCAGATTTTCAGCCAGATCACATCATGATTAGCAGATTCCAGTGCTTCTTCTCGTTGACAGGACAGGTCGCTTCAAGTAAAACCACAACTTCCATCCTCTTGTGATGAAACTTTATGGCAAGTCGTAATTAGGGCAAAGCAATTGGACCGTATTGATGGATGGGGAGACTTGGGTTTTTGTCAAAGTCAGCACATGGGGTCTTTCATTTTGAGGCTGTTGATGAAGTTGATGAACCGAGTTTAGATTGGAGTTTAATTCCCGAATCTTACAGAACTGAATTTTAAATAAATTATTTGAAAGAAACATGGCCTGTGGCACATTAAAGTTTTCCATCGATTTTGGATTTCCTCGCACACCCTCCACTCGGACATCCAAACGAGAGGGTAGTTTACGTCCGGAATTTTTTGCACGAAGAGAATCCATCATCTAGGTTTTTTAAACATTACAACAAATCATCAGAGGAGAGAACAAAAAGAAGATAAGGAAATGGACAGGATGAGGAAAGGAGAATAACAGGAACTGCCTCACGTGTCAAAGACGGAAACATGATTTATTTAATTCCATCTTACAAAAGTGCTCACGCTCCAAAAGGACAAATTATTAATGCCAAAGATCAAAATATTGTACAAAGTGTGTTAAAATAAAATAAAATTCTACAATTGATGTTCAAAAAAGGTGCTTTTTATATTGAACACGGTGAACAGATGCAGAAAATGTATTTTTCAGTCGGGCGATTGATAAAACCGAGTGGCTAATAAAGTGTTTAAAATTGGTTATAATTTAAATACTTTTGCTTATGCGGAGAATCTAAATCTAGTAAAGTGCTTCTAAAAAAGGAAATAGCAGAATCGGTAGTATTTACTAGTCACGAAAGGACTAGTGATGATAAAGTACGCTTTATTTACAACTCCATTAAACATCATTTACGTTAACAAACATCAATAAATTTTATAAAGTGCGCATAATTGAAGACCATCGAAGGCTTGGTACTTCTAATAAATTTCTTTTTCCCTATAATTTCAGACAAACGACCAGGAAGTCATCTGAAATATTTATCAGAACATCAGTTTGCGGCATTGATGTTTGATTCAAGATTGGCAATAATTGAAAATTATTGTCGTTGACGAAAATAGGTGCAGCGAGGAAATCATTTGGATACGTTGGGACTTGCTCAGTAGGAAAACATTTCATTTGCAAATAGTCAAAGACATTAAGTGGTTTTACATTTTTGACGTATCAATTTTGGATGTTATTTGGGTTAGGATTTTTCTTTAAGATTGGAATCTCGTAAAGACTGAAGTTACAAGGAAACCATGAGTAGCTTCAGATTATATAGCAGCAGCTGCTTATTTATACAGAAGATAGAGGTAAAATTTCTTAGTGGGTGAGAGAGACAGAGAGAGAGAGAGGTCGAGAGAGAGAGAGAGAGAGAGAGAGAGAGAGAGAGAGAGAGAGAGAGAGAGAGAGAGAGAGAGAGAGAGAGAGAGAGAGAGAGAGAGAGAGAGAGAGAGAGAGAGAGAGAGAGAGAGAGAGAGAGAGACAGGTAAAGCTTCGTTAGTGGGCACTTGAAACCTAGTGAATTATGAACTTCAAAAACACAATTGTGGGATTGTGGGGCCATTATGAACGTTTTTAAGAATGGTCGAAAAATGTTTTGCACATTTACTCAGTTTAATTGAAGCCAGAAGCAGATAAACTAAAATTACATTAACTTTCAGGGGGTAATTAATCACTAACAGCTCAACAATTTTTTATTTTTTTATGATCGAAGTTTAATGTATCCTTTTCATATTTTTTATTTTTTTATGACCGAAGTTTAATGTATCCTTTTCATATTGTTGAATGAACTATTTCTTTACTAATTTTAAGGATGAAATTTTGAAAGTAATATTGAATTATCGAGTCTGAATTTCTAGAAAATGTTCAAGGTGTGGCATTAATTTTAACCACGTATCCGAAAGTTACACTAAAGGCAGAAAATCTAAAATAAAGATATTTGACCTTTTAAAAGCGTCACACACAGACGAAATTTTTCTGCTTACCAAGTGTGTCGGTTAGGGTCACTTAAATTGACCAATCGCGCCACCTTTACATGATGAATAATTGTTATTAAATTGTCATTAGCTGTAAAAGTGAAATCATGCATGGCCATTAATAAGGGGAAGAAATAAAATGTAGGTTAAATACGAAAGATGTCATTGTCAAGCGATACCATTAAAAACCTATTATGAAGTGCGTGTTTGTAATGAATGAAATGATTATTGTTTTTACGTGATGCCATCAATCTATAACTGTAATTTCTTTCAACCCTGAAAGAATTCAAGCAAAACAATTTAAGCGTCGCTTTTATGCGATCCCCGTGAAATGCAAAGGACAAACAACTCGAGAAGGTATATCAAGGTGGCCACGGGCTATCACTGGAATTTAAACCGATCGAAGTGGGCGTCATTTAAAAATACGCGTCCTTGTATGGCATTCGGGCGCCAGCAAAACACCAGCTGGAAGACCAAGAGAAATTCAGGCCAAGAAATCTTTGAATAATAAGCCACTAGCATGCAACATTTTAAACCAGAAAAATGGGAGAAAAAGCCATAGGCGTTTGACACACGAAATTTATTGGCAAGGAACATTTATATTCAACCGAGAAAAAATTTTGAAAAAAATTTTCATTTCTTCTTTAAAATTCGTTCCGTCTTTAAGGTGGATCAAAAATGACAGGAAAAACCATAGGCGTTTGACACACGAAACTTATTGGCAACGAACATCAGGGTGTTACAAAAGTCCGGGCCGCTACTTCAGGAGCATATTCTACACATTAAAATATAAAAAATGTTGAAATACATTTTTTTCTTTAAATTGCCTCCTAACGGAGATATGACCATTTAAAGATGGCGCCCCTAAAGTGGTTTTTTTACTACAAAAAGTTAACGGTTAGTAGCAAAGTCATGAAATTGGGCAAGCAGTTAAAGAATTGGATTAGGCATATTCTCATGTAACATATTTTTTAAATAAGCAGTAGCGTGGTGTGTAGGGGGTTGCCTGCGATTATTTTTTGCCGTAACTTTTTTGTATTGCAATATTTTGACACACAAGTGCCATAATCGTAAAAAGCAACATTTTTAATACAAAAAAGGTACTCTTTCTCAAAGTCGCTAAAAGTAACCGTTTCCGAGAAAAAAGCGTTTAAACAAAATTGTTGCATTTATTAGAATTCGTTTTGCAAATTTCTAATTTATCCACTACTAACTGCATTGATATAAAAATAGTACAAAATTAAGAAAAAAAAAATCAAAGCAAGTGTTCGAAATTACTGCCCCCTGCAGCAATACATTGCTCGGCTCGTCTTCTAAGGGAACTCCTTACTCTTTCGCAAATGCCTGGTGTATTGTGAATCTGGTTGAACCCATTTTTAATTCGTTCACGAAGATCATTGATATTGTCAACTAGTGTGGAGTAGACGATCTGCTTTAGATGTCCCCATAAGTAGAAATCGAGTGGGTTGAGGTCAGGAGACCTAGCTGGCCACGGTATCGGACCTCCTCGACCTATCCATCGTTGATGATAGTTGTTATTCAAAAATTCCCTAGCAACTGCACTAAAATGGGCAGGTGCCCCATCGTGCATTATCCACATTCGCTGTCTGTTATGAGTGGAACATTTTCAAGTAACACGGGTAACTCTGTTTGCAAAAAATGTCTATATGATGCTCCTGTTAACCTATGAGGTAAAAAAAACGGTCCAATTATAGAGTCCCCTATTATTCCTCCCCAAATGTTAAGTGAAAAATGTTGCTGATGTCTCGACTGAATAACTGCATTGGGATTTTCAACTTGCCACTGATGCATGTTGTGAAAGTTAAGTATCCCGTTTCTGGTAAAACCCGCTTCGTCCGTAAATAATATGAGCGATGGAAAGTTCTCATTTTCAGCGATCTTATGCAATAGCCAGTTGCAAAATTCTATTCTTGGAGGATAATCAGCAGCAAGTAACCCTTGCACTCTTTGAAAATGATAGGGGTAAAATTGGTAAAATTTCAAAATTCGCCAGATAGTTACGTGATTTACTCCTTCGGCTAAAGCAAGTTGTCTAGTGCTGACACATGGATCTTCTTCAACTCGCTGAAGCACACGCTCCTCTAAATTAGCAACTTCTGCGTTTGGCCTTCCAACACGTTCGCCTTTGAAAACAAAATTTCCTGTTTCACATAAACGAGCATGAATTTTCTGGAACAATTTTTCTCCTGGTAGGTGTCTATTAGGAAAACGTTCAGCATAAAGCCGTCTTGCTTCAGCACGATTACAATTTGCAAGCCCGTACATTAAATGCATATCGGCCATTTCTTGATTTGAATAGTCCATTTTATCAAAATAATGAAAAGTTAAAAAACTACTACACTTACTATTGACAACAAAAACTGCTAAAGTTTACAGCTTACGACCAAATTTTATCAGTGACACAACGTCAATCTCTGGCAGATATTGTCAAGTACAATTGTTTTCTTTACGATCAGTTTGCATGACCAACTTATTTTTTCTTATACAAATTAGTTAGAATTTCGAAGGCGGGATAGGATTATTTAAACGCCTTTTTCTCGGAAACGGTTACTTTTAGCGACTTTGAGAAAGAGTACCTTTTTTGTATTAAAAATGTTGCTTTTTACGATTATGGCACTTGTGTGTCAAAATATTGCAATACAAAAAAGTTACGGCAAAAAATAATCGCAGGCAACCCCCTACACACCACGCTACTGCTTATTTAAAAAATATGTTACATGAGAATATGCCTAATCCAATTCTTTAACTGCTTGCCCAATTTCATGACTTTGCTACTAACCGTTAACTTTTTGTAGTAAAAAAACCACTTTAGGGGCGCCATCTTTAAATGGTCATATCTCCGTTAGGAGGCAATTTAAAGAAAAAAATGTATTTCAACATTTTTCATATTTTAATGTGTAGAATATGCTCCTGAAGTAGCGGCCCGGACTTTTGTAACACCCTGCATTCAACTAAAAAGAATTTAAAAGAAATTCCATTTTTTCTTTAAAATTCGTTTCGTCTTTGAGATGGATGAATTTTAAAAATTTAAAATTTAAAAAAAAAAGATAAATTCTGTGAAAAATTTATATTCAACTGAAAACTGAAAAGAATTAAAAAAAACTCCATTTTTTTCTTTAAAATTCGTTTCGTCTTTGAGATGGATTGAATTTTAAAAACTTAAAATTTTAAAAGAAAAAAGATAAATTCTGTGGAAAAAGACGAATTTTGAGAAACAAGTCGAAATTTCGAGAAAATGTCGATGTCTGAGATATCGACATTTTATTTCTCAAAATTCGTCTATTTTTACAAAATTTGTCTTTTTTTTTAATTTCTTTTTTAAAATTCGGTTATTTTTATCAAAATCTTACTTTTTCAAAATTTATCTTTTTTTCTTCGAAATTTTAGCATTTTTTAAATTTGTTTGTTTTCAGAAAATTTCGATTTTTTAAAATTGTCCTTTTTAAAAATTGGTACATAAATCTTGTCCTCTGAAACCGCGAATGATTAAAAAACACACCAACAGTTGCTCTAACGCCAAGCTATCATATTTGAAGAGATACTATTGGCTATCGAAACGCGTTAGAGCAGCTCTTGTGTTTTTTAATATTTCTTGGTTTTAAGGGTCAAGATTTGTGTATCAATTTTTGAGGATAACCAAGGACCAGTCCGTTCTACCAAAATTTTGATTTTCGGCAAATTTCTATCTGTTTATGAAGATATTTACCGTTTTCCTCGAAATTTGGTCGATCTTTTGATAAAAGACTTTATATTTATACCCGGAAATGATAGAAGATAAAAATTTAGAGAAAATTTTTACTGAAATTGTAACTGTTTATAATTGAAATGCAACTTTCTCGAAATTCCAACTTCTTTCTCAAAATTTCGACGTTTATCTCAATGCTGGACATTTTCTGAATTAGGGTGGGGCAGATCGGGGCATGCATATCTGCCTCTGATTCAAGCAGACCAAAGCGAATTCGAGAAATTAGATTTTTCCAAAATTCGTCCATTTTTCAAAGGTTAGATAAAATTTGACTCTCTTTGGCGAATTTCAAGTGTTAACTAAATTTCGACCGAAATTCGGAATTTTGAAAAACCTAAACGAATTAAAAACAAAAATAGGAAGTTTTAAGAAAAAGATCGAAATTTCGACCTTTTTCTCGAAATTTCTTATTTTTGATTTTAATTCGTTTATGTTTTTCAAAATTGCGAAGTCAAAATTTCCAGAAATAAAAAGTTAAACAAAATCGAAATTGTGATATCTTTCTTAAAATCTTTCTCTTTTCGGAAATTTTAAATTTATCCTTTTAAAATTCGATCCTATAAATCTAAATATTTTCACCCGAAATCTGAATATTTTTCCTCGAAACTCGTCTTTTTCTGAAAATGTTGGTAATTTTTCAAGACTTATTTTTTCATAAATGACTTTTCTCAAAATCGTATCCTTTTCCTAAAGTTTTACTTTCCACGGAAAATTTTCACCTTTTTTCATTTGGTAGCTTTTCTAGAAATTTCGACTGTTTTTTAGATATTTCTTTTTTTTTCAAAATTCCGTTATTTTTATCAATATCGGAAAAATTGATATAGAAATCTTGCATTTCGATAGCCAAGCTATCATCTTCAGAGAGGTACTCGGGTTTATCTGAAGATTTTGATTTTTTAGAATTTCACTTTTCGGAAAGTTTTATTGATTTATTAAACTTTGCTTATTTCTCAATAATTTTATTTTTATCTCAAAATTCGATACTTAACTGTTCCAGATATTTCGACTTTTCTTTCTTAAAATTAGCATAAATTCGTCCTTTTCGAAATTTCGACGTTATTCTCAAAATTCTACTTTTTTATCTCTGCCATTTTTCTTAATATTTGTTTTTTTTTTGAGTTTTTTAAATTTGACTTCAACAAATTCAACTTGTATCTCTATTTTCAAAATTTCAACATTTATCTCAAAATGCCATGTTTTAGTTTCTAAAAATGTCGACTTTTCCTCGAAATTGTCTTTTCCTTGAAATTTCGGTTTTCTGGAAATTCGTCTGTTCTGTCTGATCTAGGTCGACATATTAAGGTAAAAGTGTTGAGAAAAGTAATTTTGGGAAATTTGGACAAAAAGATTTTTTTTACATTCAATATCTTTGCTGAAATTTAAATATAATGTGAAAATTGGAATAAAGAAGTAATAATTTTGAGGAAAATAGTTTTGGAAATCGAAAACATTTCGACGACTTTTTCTGAAAATTACAACCTTTTTTTTACGATATTTTAATTTCGGAAATTATTCGAATTTTAAATATTTTTCGAGTTTTTTTTCAAAGGTTGGGATTTGGTTTTCTAAGAAATTCGACTTTCCCAAAACTGTTTTTTTTTATTTAAATTCGTTGCGTTCTAAATAACGACTAATAACTAATAACGACTCTATTCTTTTTCTCTCAAAATTGAACTTTTTCTTGGAAATTCGGAATATTCTTTTAGATATTTTGACATTTCGATGGTATATTCAAAAATCAGTATATTTTCGAAATCCATTTCTTTAATATTCGATTCTTTCTGATTAAAAACAATTAAATGTTCCGAAATGTTATTTTTAAATTTATGTTTTTAAATTTATCCTATTGTAGTTGTACTTCAAAGTTCGATGTTTTATGTTTTTGGAATTCTCCACTTACAGTGGAAAACTTTCTCAAAATTTCAAGGTTTTCTGAAAATTGCGTCCTTTATTATTATTATCAATATCATTTTTTCGAATTTTAAACATTTTTTGGGATTTTCCGACGTTAGATTTTTATTTCAAATATGATTTTCTAAAAATTTCAACTTTTCCTAAAATTGGTTTTTTCTCTAAATTCGTGTCTTTCGAAATTATTCTTGAAAATTTTACTTTTCCCTTTGACAGATGAACTTTCTTCTCGACATTTCGACGGTACTTTTCAAAAATAATTATTTTTTTCGAAATCTGTTCTTTTAATATTTGGATTTAAAAAAAAATATTTTTAAGTGAAAACTTCTTTAGACAGGTTTAGCAAAATACAAAATACAAAAAACAAAATACGAAATACGAAATACAACATACAACATAAAAAATACAAAATACAAAACACAAAACACAAAATACAACATATAACATACAACATACAACATACAACGTACAACGTACAACGTACAACGTACAACGTACAACGTACAACGTACAACGTACAACGTACAACGTACAAAGTACAAAGTACAAAATACAACGTACAACGTACAACGTACAACGTACAACGTACAACGTACAAAGTACAAAAAATACAAAATACAAAATACAAATACAAAATACAAAATACAAAATACAAAATACAAAATACAAAATACAAAATACAAAATACAAAATACAAAATACAAATACAAAATACAAAATACAAAATACAAAATACAAAATACAAAATACAAAATACAAAATACAAAATACAAAATACAAAATACAAAATACAAAATACAAAATACAAAATACAAAATACAAAATACAAAATACAAAATACAAAATACAAAATACAAAATACAAAATACAAAATACAAAATACAAAATACAAAATACAAAATACAAAATACAAAATACAAAATACAAAATACAAAATACAAAATACAAAATACAAAATACAAAATACAAAATACAAAATACAAAATACAAAATACAAAATACAAAATACAAAATACAAAATACAAAATACAAAATACAAAATACAAAATACAAAATACAAAATACAAAATACAAAATACAAAATACAAAATACAAAATACAAAATACAAAATACAAAATACAAAATACAAAATACAAAATACAAAATACAAAATACAAAATACAAAATACAAAATACAAAATACAAAATACAAAATACAAAATACAAAATACAAAATACAAAATACAAAATACAAAATACAAAATACAAAATACAAAATACAAAATACAAAATACAAAATACAAAATACAAAATACAAAATACAAAATACAAAATACAAAATACAAAATACAAAATACAAAATACAAAATACAAAATACAAAATACAAAATACAAAATACAAAATACAAAATACAAAATACAAAATACAAAATACAAAATACAAATACAAAATACAAAATACAAAATACAAAATACAAAATACAAAATACAAAATACAAAATACAAAATACAAAATACAAAATACAAAATACAAAATACAAAATACAAAATACAAAATACAAAATACAAAATACAAAATACAAAATACAAAATACAAAATACAAAATACAAATACAAATACAAAATACAAAATACAAAATACAAAATACAAAATACAAGATACAAGATACAAGATACAAGATACAAGATACAAGATACAAGATACAAGATACAAGATACAAGATACAAGATACAAGATACAAGATACAAGATACAAGATACAAGATACAAGATACAAGATACAAGATACAAGATACAAGATACAAGATACAAGATACAAGATACAAGATACAAGATACAAGATACAAGATACAAGATACAAGATACAAGATACAAGATACAAGATACAAGATACAAGATACAAGATACAAGATACAAGATACAAGATACAAGATACAAGATACAAGATACAAGATACAAGATACAAGATACAAGATACAAGATACAAGATACAAGATACAAGATACAAGATACAAGATACAAGATACAAGATACAAGATACAAGATACAAGATACAAGATACAAGATACAAGATACAAGATACAAGATACAAGATACAAGATACAAGATACAAGATACAAGATACAAGATACAAGATACAAGATACAAGATACAAGATACAAGATACAAGATACAAGATACAAGATACAAGATACAAGATACAAGATACAAGATACAAGATACAAGATACAAGATACAAGATACAAGATACAAGATGCAAGATACAAGATACAATATACAAGATACAAGATACAAGATACAAGATACAAGATACAAGATACAAGATACAATATACAAGATACAAGATACAAGATACAAGATACAAGATACAAGATACAATATACAAAATACAAGATACAAGATACAAGATACAAAATACAAGATACAAAATACAAAATACAAAATACAAAATACAAAATACAAAATACAAAATACAAAATACAAAATACAAAATACAAAATACAAAATACCAAATACAAAGACTCTTTTATCGGAATTCTTTATTTTTTGAAAACTGGATTGACATTTTGATAAAAATTTGAATATTCTGAGAGTAAAATTTTTAGAAAATGTCTTAAATTTCAAGATTATGACAAAGTTGGAATAAAGTAAATATTCTGAAGGCATTTTTTTTGGGGACTGAATTTTTTTGTCTAAATTCGATTTGCAGTTAGTCTGACAATTGCCGCTTTCTTCAGAAAATTCGACTTTTGAAAATTTCGAATTTTTTCTTCTAAATTTCGACATCTTTCGAAGTTTTTCGAAAGGTTTGGTTTTTATTTTAGATTCGATTTTCTGACTGTTTTTTCAAAGTTCGGCTCTATTTCCAAATTTCAAATTTAAACTGAAATTTTGATCTCCTAGTTCATGTATCTAGGTGAAAATATTGTATATACCTACAGGAAGGTTGCTTGTTTTCTTTTTTTTTCATAAATTTTTTAAAATGATTGTTTTCCCCTGAACTTAATTTTCCCTACGCCCATAGATAAAATCAAGTACGACACGGGGCGTGTCAGTTACAATGTTATCAATTTTAAAAGAAAACAGAAAAAAATAACTATGATACGAATGCCCAATTAAAAAAGATTTTATAAATGTGTTTTGTACTAGAAAAAATATCATCAAATCATAATTTAAAACCTTTCTTAGGCTGCCACTGATTCTAAGCAGCTTTGATATCGTTGGATAATGTAATGCCTTCTCCATCACTTGAAATCGTGAATCAGGAACATTGTTTAGGTCACAAAACATTGTTTAGATCATGTCTAAAAGATGAAAATATGCCTTTTGGCACAAAAATCGGTCGAGAACGTTGAATTGCAGAAGACAATTAATGTGAAAACGTGAACAGTGCGGAATACTTATCATCAAATTATAATTTAAACCCCTTTTTAGGCTATCACTGAGACGAAGCAGCTTGGTTATCGCTGGATAATGCGATGGCTGCGCCACAACTTGTAATTGGGAATTGGGTAAGAGCGATGAATTGCAGAAGACAGTTAATGTGAAATCGTGAAGAGTGCGGAATACTTATCATCAAATCATAATTTAAACTCCTTTTGAGGCTGCCACTGAGTCGGAGCAGCTCTGTTATCGCTAGATAATGCGATAGTTGCGCCACATCTTGCAATCGGGAATCGGGAACGTTTGATTATGCCTGAAAGATGAAAATATGCAGATGGCTCTTTGGCATGGTCAAGAGCGATGAATTGCAGGAGACAGTTAATGTTAAATCGTGAACAGTGCGGAATGCTTTCAAAAGAAATGGTTGCAAGTGTTTTAAAATGGTTCATACTTGAGAAATATTTTCTGACGACCACACGAGTTTTGTAAATCTTTCAGGGGGCATCCATTAATTACGCGATATAATTAATCAAAAAATGACTTACAATTAATTTTACATAGCTATAAAATATTCATGTTTTATTTCAAAATATAATTCTGATTATTCTCATATACTAAGTAGTTCAGGTTGTCAAAAATTCTTATTGTGGATTTTAGGTACGTAAATCAAAAAACGTTCACAGTGGTGGGCTACACGTTTCTTTATAAATATGCTTGACTTGGTCAATTAAGATTTTTTTTTTCTTTGTTGGGATGAGCTACAATTCATCATAAATAACACGTTATAATTAATTGAATACCCCCAGGTCAGGTGCGATAAATAATAAGAAAATATCCATATTCGATGGGGTTAATAGGTCATGGTTGTATGATGTGTAGATCTTACAATTCACATGGCGCCTGTCCGAAACTTGTTATGCAGGAATGCTGCCAGTCCATCTAGATGTTACTATACCATGGAACGTCAAATAAGCACGCCAATTAATTCAAATAATCGTCAACCGGCCGAAATATATTTCCATTACCGAATATTTTAATTCAAACGAATCTGTCATTCTTGATAGGTTCACATTAATTAACACAGCATCAACATTCCACCTTTTTATATGTAAATGATTTTATACGAAAGTGCATATTTAACAGAAAAGCGTTTGGTGGTTACCTCTTTAATGATATGTTCAAATAAAACGTTACAAACGTGACTTTGTTACATGTTTAGTCGAAAACTGGAACTTATTTATTCACGACTGGATTTTGTGAATACTATTGCTGCCGTAAATTTATTAGCATTTATATTTTTGGTGGAACGAACTAGTCCTTGCTTATCTTCAAAAATTGAAATACAGATCTTGTCCCCCCAAGAAAGATTAAAAAACACAACAAAGGTTGCTCTAACCCTTTTCGATAGCCAAGCTATCATCTTCAGAGAGATACTGGCAGTATCCCTCTGAAGATGATAACAATGAACGAAATTCTAATTCTAATTTTTATTTTTTGAAGTGAAAGCTTCTTTAGGCGTTATGAGCACTTTTGAATAAGGGGTAAACTTGTGGTTTCGCGTGATCATCACCTGTGACCGACATGCGTTACCAACATGCTCTAATTTTAAATGTATATGCTATTGTTAACGTTAGAGCATATTAAAGTGTTTGAACGTTTAATCTTTCCCCTTGACATTTCGTTTTAAGGTAAAAATTAAAAAAATAGAAGTTTTCAATCTAAAGAAGCAGAAAAATCGAACTTTCTGAAAAACATTTGAACATTTTTCTGAAAATCTAAAATTATTTCGACCTCGTTCCTAACCCCTAAATATAAACATCGTAATTTTCATATTATTTTTTCTGAAATTTCGATTTTATAATTACAAAATTTTACCTTTAGTGGTGAAATTGAAAAAGTAGTATTTGCAGTTGTAATTCTGAATAACTCGAGGTTTGAAAAAAATTCAAATTATTAAAATAATGCAAAATTGAATGAACTGCTTTTAGAAATATCAAAATTGCTCTCTTTTATAAATTTTCTTTATTTGTTCCTTTTATTTAAAATTCTTCGAGCTGTCAAGAATAATTTGATAAAAAGTCTCTCTTGATATAAAATTTGATAGTTTTTAAATTTTCGTTAAAATGTGATTGCTCTAATTTTGGAGATAACCGTGCATACGAAATCACTGAATTCGGTTGACGTTATTTATTTTTTACTTTAATGTTGACCTTACATTTGTATAATGCAGTAATTGCAGGGAACTGTTTAAATCATGGTATTGCGCAACGATATCATTACACAATTAAAAAAAATGTATGACTTTGTACGAAATTTTATATTATAATTAGGTATCATCTGAGTAATTTGAAGAAGAATTTCACACAATCAGCTTGGTTTATAATAAACATAATGGGGACGTATTCTTCACAGGATGCGATATGATGACCAATAAGTAATCGGTTGAGCACAATTACAAAGTAGGTGACGGTTACAGGGGATCATCTGCGTATATGTGGGTAGTTGGAGTCTTGAAGTTGGTCATTAAAGGAAAGGTCGAAACACGCATTCTCGTCTCGGTCAGTTGGGTAAGTAGTTGTAGGTTATCCCCTAACAAAGGCTTTCGCCTCTCCTACTGAGTTAATCAACTTAAATGCAAATTCAATACATAAAAGGTCGTTACATGTGCAATCGGGACGTTTTAATTACGGTTTGTTATTACTAATTAACAGTAACGATGCGTTCCAACGCGTCTCTTGGTGTATTCTTTACGATCAACGATAAATTAATAACCAAACGCTCAATATGATTCAAATGAATTTATTGAACTAAATAAAAGTTTCGAAACCTAATGTGTATTTTAATGATAAAAATTATTAATTATTTTTACTAGCATCCTTGAGATATGAAATATGGGTTGAAATGTATGTATTCGCTATGTAAAACATCGAAAACATTGAAAAGTAAAAGGAAGTCTTAAGCGGCACCAACGTGTTTCTTTGTTAAAATATCCACTTCGAAGGAAAGATCAACAGCTGCCACCGTTAGATAAAAGCATGTCAACTAAATATTTCATAAGATTGCATAAACTCGACTAGTTTCAATATGATTTTTAAGACATTTTAGAAGTGGGTTCATGGATTAAAGCTGCTATACGATTTACCAGCATAAAGGCAAATTTCGTATTTCTCAGTACACCAGAACTGTACGTTAAATTTTTCTCAAAAACTCACTTTTACGTATCGATTAATGACGACGCTGAAAAGCGAAACCATGTCCGGTCATAGCTAACATTTATAGAAACATTGTGGAATTTTTAATATCTCTTGTTGTATGTATCGTTAACAGAGTCTAATAGTTATGAATATTGATGAATTCCAAACAGTACGGGTTAAAAATGTCAATGAATTTTAGCTTCTTATTCAGAATAGACCTAATGATCGAACAATCTTAACAATCAATATGTAAGTATTACTTTTTCAGTTAACATTTTCCAAGCTGTGACGCCTGTTTATCCACGTGTACTAGGTCATTCAGTAGGTACGTAGGATAAGTAAGCCATTGTTTTGACAAAACTCGATTTTATTATTCAACTTAGTTGCCTTCGAGGGCGATTCCAACTTTTCGATGCCACTTTTATAGTACGATTTCTCTTTCTCGTCAAAATAGGCCTTAGTTTCAGCAATTACTTCATAATTGGACTTAAATTTTTTTTCCAACAAGCATTCTCTTGAGATCTGAAAACAGAAAAAAGTTGCTGGGGACTAAATCTGGAGAATACGGTGGATATGTAAGCAATTCGAAGCCCAATTCATTCAATTTTGCCATCGTTTGTGTGTGGCGTTTCTTTGCGATTTTAGCCTTCAATCGATCCAAAAGTGCACAGAAATAGTCGCTGTTGATGGAGGTTTCTTTTTGGAGATAGTCGATGAATATTATTCCGTTTCATCCCAAAATACAGAAGCAAGCACCTTATTGGTCGACTGTTGCGTCTTCGCTCGCTTTGGATTCGGTTCATCGACTGCTGTTCACTCAGCTGGCTGTCATTTGGATTCTGGTGTGTAATAGTGAAGCCATGTCTCATCCATTGTCACATGTCGACAATCGAATTCCATTTTATTGCGATTTAACATCGCCAAACTCACCTCTGAAGCATCGATTCCTTGTTGTTTGTTTGGTCGACTGTCACGCGACACCCACTTTGCACAGAGCTTTCGTATACCCAAATGTTCATGTAAAATGATAAAAACACTACCATCTGATATCTTTACAATGTCAGCTAGCTCTTGAACCTTCAATTTGCGATCGTTTATGACCAATTTGTGGATTTTTTTGAGGTTTTCTGATATAACAGCCTCATTTGGATGTCCGCTGCTCTCTGCCTCATTTGTGCTGGTATGACCACGTTTAAATTTTGCAATCCACTTTTCTACCATTTTTCTCGAGGGATCAGAGTTCGTATAATGTTTATCAAACCATTGTTTGGTTTCCACTGTATTTTTTTCATCAAAAAGCAATGCTTTATCAAAACTCGAAATTCACTTTTTTCCATTTTTTTTTCAATAGCTTGTGCTTCACACAAAATGCTATAACTCAGGAATCAACAGTCAGATTGCTGTCAAATTTATACACGTAAAGTTTGAAGGTTAGTACTAAATAAAAATCATATGGGAAAAATTCTATTAACGCCAACTATGTGTCATCCTATGGACTTCTTGAAAAAACTGTTATGTGCGCCTGAATTAAAAACAGAACTGGCTATTTATTTAAGACCGGATTTTGTGAATATTACTGCTGCCGTAATTGACTATCATCTATATCACAAAATACTGAAACATTTTCTAAAACAGTCAAGTCACCAAGTATAATTGTAACACCACCAATGACAAGTGAAGCTTAGAATGTTGGGAACAAATTTTAAAATTAAGCTTTTAACTAAAAAAAACAATTTTTTAAACTGTAGTAAAAGTTTCCAAGAAAATTATCTATCAAGGCAATTGTCGAGCAAAACAAATAGTCAAAAAGTCAACATTTATCAAAAACTTCAGAACCAATAAAATTTCGAATAAAAGTTTTGAGAGAAAAATATGATAATTTAGAGAATATCTTCTTTCTCAGCCGTTTTCTATCCATTCCTGAACGTAGGCCTCTTCCATGCTGATCTGTTCTGTGCTAAATGAAACCACCTATTTCCTGCTTATATCCTGATATCCTCAAGCCATCTTCTTTGTGGTATTTCCGCGCTGGGCTTGGTTTGTCTTCATTGTTAATATGTTCTGCACGTCCATTTACTTTGGTGTTGTCAAGTCACGTGTCCCACCCAATGCCACTTCCAGAGACTAAATAGACTGAACCTAACACGGTGAGCAGTGAAGCCACTTGAAAGCCTGGCGAAAGCCTAGGTCCATCTAGCTCGCAATGCACTCTTATTATTTGACAGACCTTTGCGAAGATAACATCGGTTTTTTTTAAAGAAAATGGGCTGTAAATATGGGGAAGTGTATTGTGGATCATTGTTGAAACCTCAGTGAACACACTAGTGAAGGAAAATCAAGAGTTTCATTCTTTGGGTAGGTAAAAATAAAATATATAAATATTCAATTATCGGCGTGCGCGCGTCGCCATTTCACTGCAATCATGACGTGTTTACAGCACCGGCTTAACAATATTGTACACAGGCGTCGCGTATTGAAAGAAAATTATTTTACTATTAAACCAAGATGTCTTTGAAAATAGTTCTCCTGAACTTTTACCAAAAAGCACTTATAAAAATTATCCTGTTGGTCCAAAAGTCCCTAATTCTAAAGTTTCATCTAAATCGTTAGAACCGTTACGCGGCAAGTTTCGTATTTATAAATTTTACTTAATCCCACCATATCAAAGAGTAGTGGAATGCACCTCCCCACTTCCCCGCATTTTAGCTTCAACTGTACGCATGAGACAACATTGAAACGTTCAGTCTATTTAGTCTCTGGCTCAAGCCATCTTCTTTGTGGTATTTCCGTGCTGAGCTTGGTTTGTCTTGGTTGTTAATATGTTCTGCACGTCCATTTACTTTGGTGTTGTCAAGCCACGTGTCCTACCCAATGCCACTTCAGTTCTGCAATCCGTTCTATTATATCTACGACTTTAGTTCTTTGTCGGATATCTTCATTTCTCTTCCCATCCCGCAGACTGATACTGAGTATCGTCCGCTCCATCGCTCTTTGCATTACTCTTAGTTGGTTGGTGGTCTTTTTTTTTGTCATTAGGCCATAGGTCGCTACTGATAATAAACAAGTGTCAAAAACTTTTATTTTAAGATTGATAGAAATGTCCTTATTTCTTAATATACAGGTTGTAACAAATTCGCTTCTCACTACAGGGATCTCGAAAACGGTAAGAGATACAGCATCGGTTAAATTGGAGCAAAGTTGCACAATTTGACGATAAGAACTATTCTGTTGAGAAATCAAAAATATCTCTTGCTTTTCTTGATATTTTTGAAAAAAAGTAAAATTTTGGATTTTCATTTTTATTATTTCTTGGCGTTATTTGAAGAGTAATCGAAAAACTTAAAACACTTTTTCATTGACGTTTTCTATCCTTTACAAGATAGGATAAGAAGTTTTTCATTAAAGGTTTTTCTTTTTGCTATCATCATCAAGTTCCTTTATTTAAATACGGACCTGTAATTTTTATCGCTTTTTTATTGATTGATTGATTTTATTGAAGTATGTGGCTAACAGTTTTGTAACTTCAAAATCATCATCAAGGAAAAAACTCTTTTTTAAGAGTAAAGTTACTTTATTATTTTTTCATATTTAATAAGTAACTATTGTTAACAATAAAATTATCAATTAGAAGTAGAAAAAAAGTTAATTGCAAAATTGCAAAAATGCTTTCTTATTGATTGATTGATTTTATTGAAGTATGTGGCTCAAAGTTTCGTAACTTAAAACCATCATCAAGGAAAAAACTCTTTTTTAAGAGTAAAGTTACTTTATTATTTTTTCATATTTAATAACTAACTATTGTTAACAATAAAATTATCAATTAGGATTAGAAAACAAGGTAACTGCAAAATTAATACATTTTAACCAAAAACAACAGATATAACCGTAAACAACTGACCATCAAAAATAACTGACTAATAACAGCGAACAAAGTAAATATGGATATTTACAATAACAAATAAAACAATAGCTGTCATATTTCGTTTTTCATATTTTATTGCAAAATTGAAATACAAATATTGACCCCTGAAACCAAGAAAGATTAAAAATCACAAGAAAGGTTGCTCTAACTCCTTTCGTTAGCCAAGCAAGCTCTCTAAAATCATCTTCAGAGAGATAATAGTATCTAGAGAGAAGAGAAGAGAAGAAAGGAGAACAGAATAGGAAAGGGAAATGAAGGAAAGGTAAGGGAAGGGAAGGGAAGGGAAGGGAAGGGAAGGGAAGGGAAGGGAAGGAAAGACAAGGAAAGAGAAGAGAAGGGAAGGAAAGGAAAGGGAAGGAAAGAGAAGGGAAGGAAGGGGAAAGAAAGGGAAGGGAAAAAAAGGAAAGGGAAGGGTAGGGAAGGGAAGGAAAGGAAAGGCAAGGGAAGGGAGGGAAAGGGAAGGGAAGGGAAGGGAAGGGAAGGGAGGGGAAGGGAAGGGAAGGGAAGAGAAGGAAAGGGAAGGGAAGGGATGGAAAGAGAAGGGAAGAGAAGGGAAGGAAAGGGAAGGAAAGGCAAGGGAAGAGAAAAGAAGAGAAAGGAAGAAAAGAGAAGATGAGAGAAGAGGAGAGGGGAGGAGAGGAGAGGAGAGGAGAGAAGAGAAGAGGAGAGGAGAGGAGAGGAGAGGAGAGAAGAGAAGAGGAGAGGAGAGGAGAGGAGAGGAGAGAAGAGAAGTGAAGAGAAACGAAGAGAAGGAAAGAGAAGAGCAGAAAAGAGAAGAGAAGAGACGAAAAGAGAAGAAAATAGTAAAGAAGAGTAGAGAAGAGTAGAGAAGAGTGAAGGAGAGAAGAGAAGAGAAGAGAAGAGAAGAGAAGAGAAGAGAAGAGAAGAGAAGAGAAGAGAAGAGAAGAGAAGAGAAGAGAAGAGAAGAGAAGAGAAGAGAAGAGAAGAAGAGAAGAGAAGAGAAGAGAAGAGAAGAGAAGAGAAGAGAAGAGAAGAGAAGAGAAGAGAAGAGAAGAGCAGAGAAGAGAAGAGAAGAGAAGAGAAGAGAAGAGAAGAGAAGAGAAGAGAAGAGAAGAGAAGAGAAGAGAAGAGAAGAGAAGAGAAGAGAAGAGAAGAGAAGAGAAGAGAAGAGAAGAGAAGAGAAGAGAAGAGAAGAGAAGAGAAGAGAAGAGAAGAGAAGAGAACAGAACAGAAGAGAAGAGAAGAGAAGAGAAGAGAAGAGAAGAGAAGGGAAGAGAAGTGAAGAGAAACGAAGAGAAGGAAAGAGTAGAGAAGAGAATAGTAGAGAAGAGTAGAGAAGAGACGAAAAGAGAAGAAAATAGTAAAGAAGAGTAGAGAAGAGTAGAGAAGAGTAGAGAAGAGCAGAGAAGAGAAGAGAAGAGCAGAGAAGAGAAGAGAAGAGCAGAGAAGAGAAGAGAAGAGAAGAGAAGAGAAGAGAAGAGAAGAGAAGAGAAGAGAAGAGAAGAGAAGAGAAGTGAAGAGAAACGAAGAGAAGGAAAGAGTAGAGAAGAGAATAGTAGAGAAGAGTAGAGAAGAGACGAAAAGAGAAGAAAATAGTAAAGAAGAGTAGAGAAGAGTAGAGAAGAGTAGAGAAGAGCAGAGAAGAGAGGAGAAGAGCAGAGAAGAGAAGAGCAGAGAAGAGAAGAGAAGAGAAGAGAAGAGAAGAGAAGAGAAGAGAAGAGAAGAGAAGAGAAGAGAAGAGAAGAGAAGAGAAGAGAAGAGAAGAGAAGAGAAGAGAAGAGAAGAGAAGAGAAGAGAAGAGAAGAGAAGAGAAGAGAAGAGAAGAGAACAGAACAGAAGAGAAGAGAAGAGAAGAGAAGAGAAGAGAAGGGAAGAGAAGTGAAGAGAAACGAAGAGAAGGAAAGAGTAGAGAAGAGAATAGTAGAGAAGAGTAGAGAAGAGACGAAAAGAGAAGAAAATAGTAAAGAAGAGTAGAGAAGAGTAGAGAAGAGTAGAGAAGAGCAGAGAAGAGAAGAGAAGAGCAGAGAAGAGAAGAGAAGAGAAGAGCAGAGAAGAGAAGAGAAGAGAAGAGAAGAGAAGAGAAGAGAAGAGAAGAGAAGAGAAGAGAAGAGAAGAGAAGAGAAGAGAAGAGAAGAGAAGAGAAGAGAAGAGAAGAGAAGAGAAGAGAAGAGAAGAGAAGAGAAGAGAAGAGAAGAGAAGAGAAGAGAAGAGAAGAGAAGAGAAGAGAAGAGAAGAGAAGAGAAGAGAAGAGAAGAGAAGAGAAGAGAAGAGAAGAGAAGAGAAGAGAAGAGAAGAGAAGAGAAGAGAAGAGAAGAGAAGAGAAGAGAAGAGAAGAAAGGAGAAGAGAAGAAAACAGAAGAGAAGAGAGAAAAAGAAAATCTAGTACCTCTCTGAATATGATAGCTTGGCTTTCAAAACGCGTTACAGCAACCTCTGTTGTGGTTTTTAATCTTCTTTGGTTTCAGGGACAAGATCAATATTCCAATTTTTGAAGGTAACCAAGGACCACTCCGTTCCACCAATATTTTATTGCATTCTGGTTAACTATTATTCAAAAATACAAAATACGTTCATCCAAAAAGTATATAATTACAAAACGTTTAACCACATAAAAGTTTGATATATCATGGCATTCAAAGATTCAAAGGCTACACAAAGATACAATATAAAATTACAGGCCCGTATTTAAAATAATGTACTTGATGATGCTATCGGAAAAACGAAACGTCCAATAAAAGAAACTTGTAAACTTTCTTGTAAAGAATAGAAAACGCCAACGAAAAGGTGTTTTCTGTTTTTTGATCACTTTTCAAATAAAGCCAAGAAAAAATAAAAACAAAAATCCAAAGTTTCACTTTTTTCAAAAATCTTAAGAGCAGTAATAGTAGTTTGTGCAACAAGAGCGGATATGATGTCCATATCGCACGAGAACGAAGTTTGAGCACGACGCCGAAGGCGGAGTGCCTCAATCGTTCGAGTGCGATATGGACAATCCGCTCGAGTTGTACAGCGTATTTTTCCCACGACTACGATCTATCAAAGACTAAAATACGATTTAGCAAATTAATAATTTTTCATGTGACATTTGCAGTTTTTAATATATTTTACATAGTGTCGATGTGTCAATGAAACGTCATAAATTTATTGCAACAAAATTCATATTTACTATTGATTTTTAAGATAATCATATCTTGAATATTTCACTTGCAGCCTCAGAAATGTCCGCTGGGATAAAGATTACTGATTCTGCACTAAAAGCACTCATTTTAAATATTTTCTTTGGTAAATACCGAAGTCAGTTTGACAGATTCTATGGTATAATTCTGAATCTAAAAATGACATTCGTCTTTATCGCATGCCGTGATTGGTCAATTTCATAACCACACTAGTGTGGATATGAAATCGACCAATCACGGCGCGACTTTCATTATATCCGTTCACTAGACTGATATGGTCTATCTATCCTGCTCGTAAGGTATAAAGAAACCAGTGAATATACGGGTGGGAGTGGGAAAAAGATATTTTCGGTTTCTCGACCGCATATTACTTGACGCATGATTATGCAACTTTGTTCTAATTTAATCGATGCTGTATCTGTCGCCGTTCTCTAGATTCCTGTACTGAGAAGCGAATTTGTTACAATCTGTATATTTTATTTTCCCAAAAACCGCCCAACTTAGTCTTATTTTTCGTCTTATTTCCGCTGCCTGATTTTCTTTACCTATTTTTATTGAACGTCCTAAATATATACACTCATCTATTCTATTCATCTATTCTTTCTAATTTATTGTTGTCTATATGTATGTCTTCTTCAGTGTTGCTTATCAATTTGGTCTTTGAGATGTTCATTTTTAAGCCTACATTTCTAGAAGCATCATTGAGTTCTTTTAGCATGTCTCTCAATTACTGTATATTACTATTTATCAAAAGGATGTCGTCCACGAATTGGAGATAATTCAAATAGGATCCGTTGATGCCCATGCCTTTGATTTGAAGACGTTCTCTAGCGCCAAAGTAAATAGGTTAAGGATATGGTATCGCCTTGACGTATTCTCCAATTTATTCTAATTTTATCTATTTTCAGAGTGTCATTGATTTTGACGTGAAAAGTGACATTGTTGTATAAATTTTTGAATAGATTTGTATATCGAGAATCTATTCTAGCGTCATCCATTGCCTGTTTGAAAGTCCATGTTTCGATAGAGTCAAAAACTTTATGAAAATCTATAAATGCCAAGTGGAAAGGTATGTTGTATTCGGTTGTTTTTTCTATTAGTGTTGTAATGGTTTGTAGGTGGTCGATGGTGCTAAATCCCTTGCGAAATCCCACTTGTTCTGGTGGTTGATATGCGTCCAATTTATTGGTTAGTCTATTGGTGACAATCTTGGTCAGCAGTTTATATAGATGAGAGAGAAGATTAATTGGTCGATAGTTTTCTATATTTTTATTTTCTCCTTTTTAAAAAGTAAAATTTCTTCTGCGTTTTTCCAAGCCTCCGGAATTTTGCCTTCTTGTAAACATTTGTTTAAGAAAATTCGAAGTGATTTTTCAATGGCTGCTCCTCCCATTTTTAACATTTCACATGTAATTTTGCCTTTTTCTGGATTTTTAAATTTTTCATTTGCTTGAGAGCACTCTGAATATCTTGTTTTGATATTTTTGGAACATCTTAGGAGCCTAAGTTACGAATAATATGCGTAACACTTGGGTCAGGTCTGATAGAGGTATAGAGACAGGTGTAGAAGTCTTTGATGTGTTCAGCAATATTTCTATGGTCTGAGATTATGTTACCCTATTGATCCTTCATTTTGGTAATTCTATGTTTGCATGAGGATAGACTTGATCTTAAAACCCTCATGTTTGCATTATTTTCTATTGCGATTTCGACTATTTTGGTGTTATACCTTCTAATGTTCTTTCATTCTTCACTGTGATTTTTTTTTATCTAGTTCTTGATATTCTGGTGCTTTGTTGGAAGTTTTTTCTCTGTTCCATAAGTTGCAGTGATTTTGATTATATTTTGCAATCTTTTTTGTTCCTCTTTTTTTCGAGAATATTCATTTATTATTATAGGCTATTTGCAAAGACCTATAATTGAGGGAAATCCTAATAGAGCCCCCTAAAAATGTTGTTGCACGATAGCCAATTGGTGGGTAGTTACGCCACTGATGCAGCCACTCCAACAGCATTCGGAATATTCCGATAACCAGTGTTGAAACTGCTTGCTACTTGTCGCATTTTTGTGCGGTTTTTGATGCATAGAGGCAACTCGAACTACTTCGCGGAATAGCGTTCGTCGATATCGCAATCTACCTGATCTGGATGCATTTCTCCCATGACACACGGCTAAGCCCAGATCCGTGTGACAAGGTTACATTTTGCCCGTTCGAATGTTCGATGCAAGCGTACCTACCAATTATGCAAATAATAGCTTTTTCACATGTACGATGCGATCCGGCTAGTTGTTTATGAGGAAATTATAAATTTTTCTATAATCGTTACGGATATGCTAAAACGACGGGAAACTACGTTTCGAAATTTTCTAATTTTATCACATTGGCCACTGGCAATCTACCCACAGTGTTTCCTTTATTTTTTCGTCTAGATATTTTTGTTCATAAACTTAGTTGATGACATCTCCATGATATGTCCTTCATTGGAGGACAATTATGGAACTAACAAAAGAGACAATCACCTTTTTAAATATTATGGTTGAATTTTCTTTATATCCTTGCTTCCGAGTGGCATCCAGAGTTGCTCTTCCTATTCATGCATAGATAATATATTCTCTAATGAAATTGATTACAGTATTGAAACTATCGACCCTCACATTTCGGACCATAAAGCTCAGTGTCTGTTCTTGCGTAACAAGAAACATGGAGGATCATCTCGAGTCACTCGAAAACTACACCGTGTCATTAATGAAAGTAATTTGGATCTCCTAAAACAGAATTTGTATCCGATCGACTGGAAATACGTAATGAATATAAAAAATGCAGATTCAGCATTCTCTGTCTATCTTCAAATCTTCAATTATGAATTCAATTTAGCTTGTCCAGAATTAATAGTTCGTCAAAAGTATAATACGAAGACATTAAATTGGTACACTGAGTTGCAATTAATAAAAGGCAAGCTAGACGCTATGGAAATTATAGTGAGAGCAACTAAAGATGATCAACTTCGTCTCTTATATAAAAATATGAGAAAAAATTATCAACAAAGTATTTCTGCGTCGAACAGGAAAGCAAACTGTAAATACATCATGAATGCCAAAGACAAATAAAGAGCTATTTGGGATGTTATAAAAATGGAAACGAGAAGCAAATCGTATGTTAGAAAACCAGACATCACTCCAGAAGATTTTAATACTTTTTTCTTAGAGATTGGCAGTCGAATACAAAATAAAATTCCCCCAACTACGCTTACAGCAGATAATTACTTGCCTCATTCAAGACATTCCGCTATTAATTCCATTTATTTCAAAGAAGTAGATGTTCAAGAAGTATGTACAATAGACCACTAAAGCCAAAAAAATCAAAAGATATTTATGGACATTCCACCATTATGCTAAACCATATACTAGAGTCGATCGATATCCCATCAACATCGCTACTAAATAAGTGTTTAGTTTAGACCAAGGTATTTTCCAATCAAATTTCAAATTAGCAAAAGTAGTGCCACTACATAAGAAAGGGGATATTAATTAACCAGCAAATTATCGACCCATATCCATTTTGCCAACCTTTTCTAAGATCTTGGAAGTAGCTTTAAAACGGAGACTTACTGGTTACTTTGAAAAATTCAGTATACTTGATAGTAATCAATATGGTTTTCGAAAACTCCAAATCTACTACTTCTGCTGTGATTGATATAACTGAATATCTTTTAAATACCTTGAATGAAGGTTGAATTTGTCACATGGATTCCTGTGATAGCACCAAAGCATTTCACTGTTGATATTGAGATTCTCCTAGATAAATTATATTTCTATGGAATAAGAGGAATACCCTGGAGATTAATGAAGTCATATTTTGATGGAAGGTTTCAAAGGGTTACTTTAAATGGCAGTACTTTGGAAATGAAGCAATTAATTTGTGGGGTGCCTCAGGGACCTGTGCTAGGCCCTCAAATGTTCCTATTATACATTAACAACTTGCCCAAAAATATAAAATGTTCAAGAGTCTGTTTATTTGCCGATGACACAAGCATTTTAAATAGGGGAAAGAATAGTAATTCAGCGTCCCTAAATTCTATTTCAAGCCTATCTAAAGCAGAAAAATTATTTGCAGCAAATAAAATGCTCTTAAATATTAATAAAACACAATCGATATTCTTCACAGCTAATATCTTGTCCGTAACGGCAAAACTAAAATTCCGAGAATATAGTTTCAGCAAAACTTAAAAATGGAATGAGCAAATAATTAGTCTCAATAGTCGTTTATACGGTGCGGTATATTCAGTGCGACGTCTAATGCAAATTGGAACATTTGAATCTGCCTTGATGGCATACTATGGGACTTTCCATAGTCGAATTACATATGGGATAATCATCTGGGAAAATAACTCACTAATAGATGAAGTCCTAAAACTCCAGAAAAAATGTGTACGTCTACTATCCAAAGTTGCCTATGCAGCAAGTTGTAGAAATTTATTTAAAAAATTAGGTATACTTACTGTTACATCTCTTTATATACTTGTCTGTGAAACATATGTGCACGAAAACAAATCAAAGTTTCTACGGAATAAGGACTTTCATACATATAATACTAGATGTATGAAGAAATTGGTGATTCCCTATCAGGGTTTGCATTCAGCATCCCAAGGATTAAACTCGATTAGCTTGAAATTATATAACGCAGTCCCAGATGAATATAAATTACTACCAATTATTTCGTTTAAAAAAAGTTCTTAAGTCGATCTTATTAAAAAGGACTCTATATAATATTAATGAATTTTATGAAAATTGTAGGTAATTAAATATTATTGTATATACGTAAAGTTGTTCTGACAATCCATGTAAAAATTGATGGAAAATATATTATTAATATTATTGTAGAAACTAGGGCAGCATAGCTTTTTATAAATTAGAAAAAAAATCATTCAAATTATGTCAAAAAATATATACGTTGCTACTTAGAAAAAATATTAGGCAATCTTGGACACTGTCAACAGAAGTAAAAACTTAAAACTAAAAAATAACTGTGTCTATGTACAATAGTATGGTTCAAACTAGTAAACAAGACAGAATATTAGAAATATTTTAAAATAAATCCTGACCTAGTTTTTTATATTTTTGGTTTGGATGCTTGTAGTCGTGTACTTACCTATACAGGGTGTTACAAAAGTCCGGGCCGCTACTTCAGGAGCATATTCTACACATTAAAATATGAAAAATGTTAAAATACATTTTTTTCTTTAAATTGCCTCCTAACGGAGATATGACCATTTAAAGATGGCGCCCCTAAAGTGGTTTTTTTACTACAAAAAGGTTAACGGTTAGTAGCAAAGTCATGAAATTGGGCAAGCAGTTAAAGAATTGAATTAGGCATATTCTCATGTAACATATTTTTTAAATAAGCAGTAGCGTGGTGTGTAGGGGGTTGCCCGCGATTATTTTTTGCCGTAACTTTTTTGTATTGCAATATTTCGACACAAAAGTGCCATAATCGTAAAAAGCAACATTTTTATACAAAAAAGGTACTCTTTCTTAAAGTCGCTAAAAGTAACCGTTTCCGAGAAAAAAGCGTTTTAAACAAAATTGTTGCATTTATTAGAATTCGTTTTGCAAATTTCTAATTTATCCACTACTAACTGCATTGATATAAAAATAGTACAAAATTAAGAAAAAAAAATCAAAGCAAGTGTTCGAAATTACTGCCCCCTGCAGCAATACATTGCTCGGCTCGTCTTCTAAGGGAACTCCTTACTCTTTCGCAAATGCCTGGTGTATTGTGAATCTGGATGAACCCATTTTCAATTCGTTCACGAAGATCATTGATATTGTCAACTGGTGTGGAGTAGACGATCTGCTTTAGATGTCCCCATAAGTAGAAATCGAGTGGGTTGAGGTCAGGAGACCTAGCTGGCCATGGTATCGGACCTCCTCGACCTATCCATCGTTGATGATAGTTGTTATTCAAAAATTCCCTAGCAACTGCACTGCAATGGGCAGGTGCCCCATCGTGCATTATCTACATTCGCTGTCTTGTTATGAGTGGAACATTTTCAAGTAACACGGGTAACTCTGTTTGCAAAAAATGTCTATATGATGCTCCTGTTAACCTATGAGGTAAAAAAAACGGTCCAATTATAGAGTCCCCTATTATTCCTCCCCAAATGTTAAGTGAAAAATGTTGCTGATGTCTCGACTGAATAACTGCATTGGGATTTTCAACTTGCCACTGATGCATGTTGTGAAAGTTAAGTATCCCGTTTCTGGTAAAACCCGCTTCGTCCGTAAATAATATGAGCGATGGAAAGTTCTCATTTTCAGCGATCTTATGCAATAGCCAGTTGCAAAATTCTATTCTTGGAGGATAATCAGCAGCAAGTAACCCTTGCACTCTTTGAAAATGATAGGGGTAAAATTGGTAAAATTTCAAAATTCGCCAGATAGTTACGTGATTTACTCCTTCGGCTAAAGCAAGTTGTCTAGTGCTGACTACATGGATCTTCTTCAACTCGCTGAAGCACACGCTCCTCTAAATTAGCAACTTCTGCGTTTGGCCTTCCAACACGTTCGCCTTTGAAAACAAAATTTCCTGTTTCACATAAACGAGCATGAATTTTCTGGAACAATTTTTTCTCCTGGTAGGTGTCTATTAGGAAAACGTTCAGCATAAAGCCGTCTTGCTTCAGCACGATTACAATTTGCAAGCCCGTACATTAAATGCATATCGGCCATTTCTTGATTTGAATAGTTCCATTTTATCAAAATAATGAAAAGTTAAAAAACTACTACACTTACTATTGACAACAAAAACTGCTAAAGTTTACAGCTTACGACCAAATTTTATCAGTGACACAACGTCAATCTCTGGCAGATATTGTCAAGTACAATTGTTTTCTTTACGATCAGTTTGCATGACCAACTTATTTTTTCTTATACAAATTAGTTAGAATTTCGAAGACGGCATAGGATTATTTAAACGCCTTTTTCTCGGAAACGGTTACTTTTAGCGACTTTGAGAAAGAGTACCTTTTTTGTATAAAAAATGTTGCTTTTTTACGATTATGGCACTTTTTGTGTCGAAATATTGCAATACAAAAAAGTTACGGCAAAAAATAATCGCGGGCAACCCCCTACACACCACGCTACTACTTATTTAAAAAATATGTTACATGAGAATATGCCTAATCTAATTCTTTAAATGCTTGCCCAATTTCATGACTTTGCTACTAACCGTTAACTTTTTGTAGTAAAAAAACCACTTTAGGGGCGCCATCTTTAAATGGTCATATCTCCGTTAGGAGGCAATTTAAAGAAAAAAATGTATTTCAACATTTTTTATATTTTAATGTGTAGAATATGCTTCTGAAGTAGCGGCCCGGACTTTTGTAACACCCTGTACATATTTCAAAATTGTGAAAATTGTAAAAACTGCAAATTTTATTGTTTCTAAAAGTTCGATTTCAATCTTGAATCTCAAATCTTTTCTAAAAATTTTGATTTTTTTAATTATATTATGAAAACTGAAGAAATATTTGAACATCTGGAAGAAAAATTACTCACGGGATATCACGTGACTTCCTGCGCTCAAGCAAATTCTGTTTTCGAAGTTCGTCAGTTGTAAATACAATGAGTCAACAAGATGTCCATCCGCACGATGCGCAGCGCATTATTATTACATTTCTTGAAGGGGTAAAACCCGCAGAAATTCTTTGTAGACTAGAAACATAGTTTGGGGATACTTGTTTGAAGAAACTCAAGTGTATGAATTGCACAAACAATTTTTTAAAGGACGAACTCAAGCTAAAAATGGACCCCATGCCCGTGTGACTACGGACAATATTAACGCTGTTATCATCTTCAGAGAGATACTGTCTACTATCTCTCTGAAGATGATAGCTTGGCCGTCGAAACGCGTTAGAGCAACCTTTGTTGTGTTTTTTTAACCTTTTTTGGTTTCAGGGGACAAGTTTCGCATTTCAATTTTTGAAGATAATCAAGGACCAAAATTTAAAAAAATTGAAATCAAATTTCCATTACCGTGCATATAGTACTTTACGTGGCCACGTGTATTATTAACAGTTTAACAGCACACCGCATCCGATAATGTATTGTAATGTATGTACATGCGAATTTGCGAAAATATTCCGATAATGCGTGCTCTAGGTGTCGGACTTCTTCGATAGCCCCACTATGGCGGATTCGCGGAGTTTCCAAGCAGGCCAGTGACCAGTTACCACGGCCGAATCGCATCACAAATACAAGCTGGCACACCGCCAGACGGTACTTTCAGTTTCGTTGGTAGGTTCGAACCAGCCAGCTGTAGCTCGGTGGACCGGCTTTGGCTTCCACCTTCTCGTAGCCGATCAGCTGATTAACGCACTCTGAGTTTCGGACTGTGTTTCGCACGTTGCAACCGGTCAGTGATATTTTTCGACCCTAGCAGTTGGTTTTTTTAAAATTTTTGGTTGTCGATTTCCATGGTGCGGTGTGTATTGGCGAAACAGCAGTAAGATTTAAATAAGGTAGACATTTTGGATTTTTTTTTGTTGTGGTCAAGACTTTAGGAAAGTAACAATTTTGGGAATATTGGAAAAAATCAAACTTTATCGATATAATGTAGAGAAGTGAAAGAGGAAGATGATTTAAATAACATTTACAAATTTTTTTCTGTTAAAAATTGTAGGGCGGTAAACATTTTGGAATTTCGGGAAAATATCAAAGCTTAGTGAAAAACTGTATATTGGCCAAATAATGTAGAATTTAATAAAAATTGAACTGAAACCAACAAACATTAAAAAACAAAACTAAGGTATTTTTTAATCTTTCTTGGTTTCAGGGGACAAGATTTGTATTTCAATTTTGGAAGATAACCAAGGACCAGTCCGTTCCACAAAAAAACGGATTTAATAAAGTAGACATTTTGGATTTTTTTTTCTAAAAATTCATAGAACATTAAAACTTTTGAAAATATTGGAAAAAATAAAATAACTAGTTGCCAACAAATTATGCAAATTTATGCCGTCGAGAAATCAAAAATATCTTTTGCTGCTCTTGAGATTTTTGAAAAGGAGTAGAATTTTGAATTTGTGTTTATATTTTTTCTTGGCGTTATTTGAAGAATAATCAAAAATCTAAGAACATTTTTTCAGTGACGTTTTTTATCCTTCATAACATTGTCTAAATAGTTTTTTGATTAAACGTTTCTCCTAGCATCATCAAGTAGATACGTTATTTTAAATATGGACTTGTAACTTTTATCGCATCTTTGTATAAAAATTAAAATACAAATCTTGTCCCCTGAAATCAAGAAAGATTAAAAAAACACAACGAGGTTGCTCTAACGCATTTCGAAAGCGAGAGAGTATCTCTCTGAAGATGATAGCTTGGCCATCGAAACGCGTTAGAGCAACCTCTGTTGTGTTTTTTATTTTATTTTTTTTTGGTTTCAGTAGACAAGATTTGTATTTCAATTTTTGAGGATAACTAAGGACCAGTCCGTTCCACCAAAAGCATCTTTGTATAGCTTTTAAATCCCCGACGTCACTGATATTTTTATGTAAATAAACGAGAATTTTGGTGCAACGGACTGGCCTTTGTTTATCTTTAAAAATTGAGATACAAATCTTGTCCCTTCAAACCAAGACAGATTAAAAAAACACAACAAAGTTGCTCTAACGCATTTCGATAGCCAAGCTATCATCTTCAGAGAGATAGCTGTAATCTTCAGTTTGGTTTATTGGCTTCAGGGACAAGATTTGTATTTCAAATGAGAATTTGTTAGAATATGTATAAGTAAAAATGCTCAATAAAGAAGAAATCTCCAAAGGTAAAATTTTCAAAAATTTAAAGTTACAAAAAATATATATTGCGACGAAACCCAAAAATTTTGAAAAAGTGTTGAAATTTTCAAAAGTTAAAGTCTAAATTTCAAGTGGGTCGAAATTTCGAGTGGGTCGAAAATTTTAAGATATAATGATTGATAAAATGTCGACATTAAAAAAGGTCGAAATTTGGTAAAAATTTTGAAATTTGAAATTTTAAAAATAGTCCACATTTTTACAAAAATCGAAATTTGCAAGACACAAGTTAAAAAAAATGAAGTTTCAAAAAATTTGAGTTTAACAAGTCAAAATTTTGAAAAAGGCAATATTTCGAGAAAAAAGTCAAATTTTGAAAAGGTCGAAAATTTGAAATAAATAGAAACCTTCAAGAAAAGGTACAACTTTTCAAAATAAAAGTAGAAAATTTGGAGAAAGGTTGACATGTTTTTAGAAAAGGAAGATATTTAAAATAGCCAGTTGTTTAATAAAAGCTAAAACTTGGAAAAAATCAATATTTTTGAAAGCTAATATTTTCAAAAATAGTAGAATTTTGCCAAAAATTCGAAACTTTTAAATAAGCTGGAAAATTTATAAAAAAAGTGAATTTATTTTCTAAAAAAGTCAGTATGTTTGACAGCTTAGATTAAAAAATAAATAGTGTTACGAAACATTGCCAAATAAGGTGGTCATTGAAAATAAAGATGGATATTATTTCCAAAAAGATGAACATTTTCAGAAATCGCAAATTTTGAAACAGCTCAAATTTTGAAACAGTTCAAATTTTGAAACAGTTCAAATCTTGAAAAGAGTTAAAATTTTAAAAAGGGTAATTTTCAAAAAACAGAACAATTTCTCAAAAAAAATCCAAAAGGAAAAAATTTGAAACAGACGAAATGTTTAAAAGGTAAATGTTTCTAAAAACGTTAAAGGTTTCAAAAAATTGATAACTCTAACCTTTTTTTTTTTGGTAGAACGGACTGATCCTTATTCTTCATGGTGCACTCTTATTGACCAAAAATATTATGTTTATTAATTTTATTTAACATTTCTTAGACCCAGTTTGGAAATATTTAAATTTTTATTGTCAACAAACAATAAAAATTTCAATATATTCAAACTGCGCCTAAGAAATGTTAAATAAAATTAATAAACAGGACTGGTCTTTGTTATCTTTAAAAATTAAAGTACAAATTTTGTCCCCTGAAACCAATAAGGATTAAAAAACACAACAAAGGTTGATCTAACGCGTTTCGACATCTTCAGAGTGATAATGTACTGTATCAGTATCTCTCTGAAAATAATAGCTTGGCTGACGAAACGCGTTAGAGCAGCCTTTCTTGCGTTATTTAATCTTTCTTGGTTTCAGGGGATAAGATTTGTATAGTATTTCGATATCTAACCTTTACTTTATGGAATTCTTCAATATTCCTAACTATTAATCTTTATTAACGATTAAAACAACAGGTATTAAAAATTCCACGATATTTCGATAAATATTTGCTATGACCGGACCTGGTTTAGCTTTTTAGCATTATCGGTGGTTATATTATGGAGCTTATTAGCATAGCAGCGTCTAAACGAGACTCTGCCCTCCTAATATTTTTGTGCGGAACATAAAAATTTTGAAAAGAAAATGTGAACCAACTTGACTAAAAGAAGGTACCATTTGAAAGAACCAAAAAACACCAAACATTTTCCACGCTTGAGAAAACAAACTCCTTCAGATAGAAGTAAATATGGCCAGAAAATTCAAAAATTAGTAAACCAATTTGAATCGATATTTAAAATATTTTGATCCAAAGGAATTACTCATAGTTTCCATAGTTTTTCTTAATCATTTAATATAAAACACATAAACAGTTCCAAATGACCACAAATGGAATTAATAAATTTACAAAACAACACCAATTTGAGCACAAACTTTTCAAGGACATTCAATAATTCTAGTAAAATAATCTACATGTTTAGTCAGGTATGCAATGCAAATTAAAAAATATTTTCTACAAGAGCCTAAGCATGATTTTCTTCAAGGGAGGGTCAACAATCATTCTGAAAAATTTATGGACAAAAAAGAAAACCTTTTGGCTGAGTGATATGCATTTTTACTAAAAGCTACAGAACTGGGAAGATCACATTCTCAGATTAAAGTCGAAATTTCGAAAAACGCCCAATCTTAAGAAAAAACTTTTCGAAGACCTTTAAGAAATGTCGATATATCGAAGAAGTGGAAATGCGAAAAAGAAAAAATTTCCAAAGGTCAATTTTTGTTAAAAAGGTGGTAATTTCCTGAACAAGTCGAATTCAGGTAAAAAAATTGGAATTTTCAAAAATATTCTCTCAGAATTTTTATTTTATTTCAATTTTGCCATATTTTTAAAAGTTGTCAAGAAATGTATTTCTCAGAATTTCCTAAAGATATTGTTCTCAAATTTTAAGATTTTTATTAAAAGTTCGATCCAATTTTTAAAAAATAAACGAATTTTATGAAATCTTCAGAAAAAATTCAATTTTAAATGGAAATATTCGGAAACATATAATAAAGAATTTTGAGACGAAAGTCAAAATTTGGAAAATATGAATTTCGGACAAGTAGAAGTTACCGGGAATCAAAAGAAAAAATACAAAAAAAACAAAGAGTTCGAAAAAAAATCATACCGTTTGAAAATTACGTTGCAATTTTCAGAAAAATATCGAAATTTCAAGAAAATTTTTCAAATTTGCAAAAGAAGGTTTAATTTAAAGAGGAAAATTGGAAGAGCTGGAATTCTCAATTAATTATATTAAAAATAAAAACCTAACACTTTCTCAAACACTCGAGAAATGTTTATAATTTAAAGAACTCAAAATTTTGAAAGGTCTATTTTTGTGAATAGACACAATTTTCAGAAAAAGTCGAATTTTGGTAAAGAAAATCGCAATTTTTGAAAACATTGTTCTCAAAATTTATAATTCAGTAAAAATGTTGAATTTACACGAAATTTTTGTCTCGAAATCCCCAAAAATATTTTTCGTAACACTTTTATTAAAATTTCGATCTAATTTAGAGGGAAAAGTAAACATTTTCAGAACCATAAAACCATTTGAGTTAAAAGTCGTAATTTGTTGAAAAAGACAAATATTCAGAAAAATTGAAACATAAAACTTGTCCGTTGAAACTAAAAAAGATTAAAAACACAACAAACGTTGCTCTAAGGCGTTTTGACGGCCAAGCTATCACCTTCAGAGAGATACTCAATAGTTTTGATAGCTTGGCTGTCGAAACGCCTTAGAGCAACCTTTGTTGTGTTTTTTAATCTTTCTTGGTTTCAGGGATTGAAACACAGAACTTGTCCTCTGAAACCAAGAAAGATTAAAAAACACAACAAAGGTTGCGTTTCGACAGCCAAGCTGTCATCTTCAGAGAGAAACTGTTATGCGTTAGAGCAACCTTTGTTGTGTTTTTTAATCTTTCTTGGTTTCAGGGGGACAAGTTCTGTGTTTCAATTTTTGAAGATAACCAAGGACCAGTCCGTTCCATAAAAAAAATTGGTTTCAGGGGACAAGTTTTATATTCCAAGTTTTAAAGATAACCAAGGACCAGTCCGTTCCACCAAAATTCAGAAAAATGACAAAATTTGGAAATAAATAAACCATTTCTAAAAAAGTAGAAAAAGTAAGATTTTGAAAATAAAATGCAAACTTCAAAAAAAGATAAGTTTTGAGGTACAGGCAAATTTTAGGTAAAAACTCTTTTAGAAAAATTTAAAATTTTGAAAAACGTAGACGAATTTACCAGGAAAAAGAAAAAACGTACAGAAATATTGAATATTGGATATTGAGACAAAAATCAACATTTTTTGAAAAAGGCAAACTAGGAAACTAGTGAAAATTTCTAAAAAATGGGAATCTAAAAGATCGACATTTTCAGTTGAATATTCATATCGACCTTTGAAAAAAAAAGCGAAATTTCGACAAAACTTTGAAATGAACCAAACATTTTGCAAAGAAAATCAAATTTAAAAAAAAGTCGAAATTTAAAATAAAAGTCAAAATTTAAAAAAAGGCAAAACCCCTAGAAAAAGACGATATTACGAAAGAACTTTTGCGAAAAAATCTAAATTTTGAGGGAAAACGTTTAATCTTAGTGAAATATCTAAATTTTCCAGTAAAAATCAGATTTTATCGAAATTTAGAAGAAGCTAATTTAAAGAAAAAAATCAAATATTTATTTTCTCTTGACACTCAAGTCAGCGGAAGACAGGCGCCCTACCTTACCACAACGGGCGTCAGAAAATATCAAATATTGTATACATCAAAATTTTGACAAACAAGTTGAAACTTCCAGAAATTTGAATTAAAAAAAGTGAAAATTACAAAGAAATTTTCTTCCTAATTATTGTCCTTTCACAAAAATTCCAAAAAATATATTTTTTTATCAGAAGTTCGACCAGATATCGACGTTTTCAGCTGAATATTCAGAAAAATGTTGGATTATAGAAAAAAAGCAAAAGTTCGAGAAAACTTTGAAATGGACTAAAAATTTTGCAAAGAAAGTCAAATTACAAAAAAAAATTGAAATTAAAAAAATAGTCTAAACCTCAAGAAAAAGACGAGAGAACTTTCGCAAAAAAGATCTAAATTTTGAGAAGAAACGTTTAATTTTAAAGAAATTTCGAAAGTTTCCAGAAAAAATCAGATTTTATCAAAATTTAGAAGAAGGTAATTTTAAGAAAAAAATCGAATATTTATTTTCTCTTGACCCTTAAGTCAGTGGAAGACAGGCGCCCTACCTTTCCTTATCGGGCGTCAGAAAATGTCAAATATTGTGATGTATACATCGCAATTTTGACAAACAATTTGAAACTTCCAGAAACTTGAATTAAAAAAGGAGTTGAAAATCACAAAGAAATTTTCTTCCTAATTGTTGTCCTCTCACAAAAATTCCAAAAAATATATTTTTTTATTAGAAGTTTGACCAGATATCGACATTTTTAGCTGAATATTCAGAAAAATGTCGGATTTTGGAAAAAAAGCAAAATTTCGAGAAAAATTTGAAATGGACCAAAATTTTTACAAAGAAAGTCAAATTACAAAAAAAATTGAAATTAAAAAAAATAGTCTAAACCTCAAAAAAAAGATGAGAGAACTTTTGCAAAAAAGATCTAAATTTTGAGAAGAAACGTTTAATTTCAAAGAAATTTCGAAAGTTTCCAAAAAAAAAACAGATTTTATCAAAATTTAGAAGGTAATTTTAAGAAAAAATCAAATATTTATTTACTCTTGACCCTTAAGTCAGAGAAAGACAGGCGCCCTACCTTAACTTAACGGGCGGCAGAAAATGTCAAATATTGTGATGTATACATCGAAATGTTGACCAACAAGGTGAAACTTTCAGAAATTTAAATTAAAAAAGAGTTAAAATTTACAAAGAAATTTTCTTGTAATTATTGTCCTTTCACAAAAATTCCAAAAAATATACTTTTTTATCAGAAGCTCGACCAGATTTTTGAGATGTGATAATTTAGAAAATGTGTTGACTTTGATTCGCTTTTCCTAATAAAATTGATTTTTACTGTTTCGACTGTGCTTTCTAAAACTGTCGATTAAAAAGATCAAATTATAAAAATAAACGGAAATAATAAAAACCAGCCACAATTTAAAAAAAAGAACTTCAAATTTATTTTAAAATAGAGTTCAAATTTTCTACCCTAATTCAGTTTTGACTTTAAACCCAAATATTCGATTTTGTTCCTGGAAATGTTGCTGAAAAATTCAAAATTTCTAGAAAAAGTAAAATTTTTCGAATGTTTTGTTTAACGTATTTAGCTTTTTTCGATATTTTATTTTTTTTCTCTTGAAGTTTTAAATTTAAACTTGTAGGTACTTTTCATTATTAAATTCTTTAAAATTTCGACTTTAAACAAAATTTAGTCTTACTCTCTCTCTTTCTCTAGCAACCTCTTAATCCTTTTTATCGACATGTTGACTTTAATTCTTGAATTATAGACATTTTTCTCGAAATTATGAGTCAGGACTTGAACTGAAAACTTCAAAATTACTAGAAAAAAGAAAAAGAAAGTTTTGTTTAACGTATTTAGCTTTTTTCGATATTTTAATTTTTTCTCTTGAAGTTTTAAATTTAAACTTGTAGGTACTTTTTATGATTAATTTCTCTAAAATTTCGAATTTAAACAAAATTTAGTATTTCTCTCCCTTTTTTTTCTCGAAATTATGAGTCAAGACTTGAACTATAAGAAATTGACAAATATAAATTTAAATTTGAAATAGTTTTTTAATCCTTCTTGGTTTCGTAGACAAGATTTGTATTTCAATTTTTAAAGATAACCAAGGACCTGTTCGTTCCACAAAAAAATTAAAAAAAATAGATATTTTTAAGGAAAGTCGATAATTTGAAAACGATTTTCAAAAAAGCCCAGCTTTTGAAGAAAGTTGAAATTGTCATGAAAATCGAAATTTTCAAGAAATTTAAAAAAAACTCCGAAATTTTAAAAAAGGTCCAACAAAGGTCCAGATGTTCAAATAGAAAATTTTTTAAACCTACATTTTCAAAAGACAAATTTTTAACAAATCGAAATATAAAGAGAGAGTCGAAGTTTGAAAAAATATAGAACTTTTCAAATTATCTACTTTTCGAAAGGCGCCGTTTTAAAAAAAATCTCCATATTTTCAAAAAAATCGACGCTTTGAGGTTGAAGTCAAATATTTTAAAATTAATTAGTAATGTTTCGATAAAGTCGAGATTTTCAGCAAAAGTCGAAGCTTTCAAAAAATTAGAATTTTGAATACATGGAATTTTCAAAATAGCGGAAATTTTGAAGGACGCTGAAATTATCATAGAAATGAAGTTTTTTTTAAAAAACTCAACGATTTTTTCAAAAGATTCAAAATTCGCGAAAATGAGCCGATTTTTTTTTGAAATTATCAAAAGGTCTTAATTTTTAGAAAATAAAGAAATTTTGAAAAAGTCAGAGATTTAAAAAAAAGTTATGATTTTCAACAAAGATCCAAATTTTCAAATAAAGAATATTTTAAAACTAGTTTTTAAAAAGACAAAATAGTCACAAAGTTAAAATATCAAAAAAGAGTGAAATTTTGAAAAAATATAAAACCTTTCAAATATTCATTCATATTTTAAAAGTCGTCGCTTTGAAAAAAACATTCATATTTTCAAAAAAATCGAACATTTGAAAATCAAACATTTTAAAATGAATTCGTAATTTTTCAATAAAGTCGAATGTAGACATTTTCTCTAGAAATTCTAAGAATTTTTGTTTTAAAAACCGTTTATTTAATTCAAAATTCTGCAATATTTTTGAATATTTGTTTTTTCAACAAAAACGACGTTAAATTCAAAATGTGTAAAAGAAGACGAGGAAGGAAGAGAGGAAAGTGAGAAAGAAAGGAAAGCGGGAGAGGTAGAAGAGAAAGAAAAACAGCCGAGAAAAGGAAGAAAAGAGGAAGGAAGAAAGGCAAGGAAAGAAGCAAGAAAGGAAGGAATACGAAACGAATAAAGAAAGGAAGGGGAGCAAAGAAAAACGGAAGGAAGGTAAGAAAAAAGAAAGATGAGTAGGAAGAAAAGAAAACATGAAAAAAGGAAGGCGAGGAAAAACGGAAGAAGTGTTGGTAAGAAAGAAATGAAATGATTAAGGCGAAGGGCAGGGGAGAAAGGAAGAAAGAAATGAAGGAAGGAAAAAAGAATGGAGGGTGAGGCAGGAAGAAAGATAGGGGGTGAGGAAGGAACAAAAGAAAGCAAGGAAGGAAGACAGGAACGGAGAAAGAAAAGCAGACGAGACAGGGAGGAAGGAAGACGAGACAGGACGCTTCCGTCGAAAGAAGAAAGAAAGGAAGGAAGGGAGAAGGAAAGAAAGGCAGGAAGGAAGAAAGGAAGGAAGGAAGGGAGGGAGAAAGGAAGGAAGGAAGAGAGGAAGGAAGGAAGGTGAGGAAGGAAGGAAGAAAGGAAGGAAGGAAGGAAGGGGAAAGATAGGAAGGAAGAAAGGGAGAAAAGAAAAAAGGAAGGATGGTGTGAAAGGAAGACAGGTGAGGAAGGAAGAAAGGTAGAGAAGAAGGAAGGCAGAAAGGAAGTTGGGGAAGGAAGGAAGGAAAAAAGGGAGGAAGGTGAGGAAGGAAGGTGAAGAAGAAAGAAAGGAAAAAAGAAGGGAAAGAAAGAAGAAAGGAAGGAAGGGAGAAAGGAAGGAAGGAAGAGAGGAAGGAAGAAAGTATAAACTTTCAAAAAACCAGAATTTCAAGAAAATCACAATTTTGAATACACGGAATTTTCAAAAAAGCTGAAATTTTGAAAGACGTTAAAATTGTCGTAAAAATCTAAATTTTTCAAAAAAATTCCAAGTTTTCTAAAAATTTCCAAATTTACAAAAAGTCGAAGTTTTCAAAGAATTCGAAATTAAGAAAAAGTGGAATTTAAAAATAGATAGTTTGAAAAAGGTCGAATTCCTCAAAAAAAAATAAAAATCTTGAAAAAAGTCAAATTTTAAAAAAATGGAAATTTTGAATGAAAGTTGAAATTTTCAAAAGTCGAATTTTAAAAAAGTAAATTTTCACAAGAGTCCAAATTTTTAATTTCTAAAATAGGTTTAGATTTTCAAAAAAAATCGAACAGCTGAACTTTTCAGAAGTAAGAAATTTGAATTAAAAAAAGAGTTGAAATGTACAAAGAAATTTTCTTCGTAATTATTGTCCTTTCACAAGAGCCCAAATTTTTAATTTCTAAAATAGGTTCAGATTTTCAAAAAAAATCAAACAGCTGAACTTTTCAGAAGTAAGAAATTTGAATTAAAAAAGAGTTGAAATTTACAAAGAAATTTTCTTCGTAATTATTGTCCTTTCACAAGAGTCCAAATTTTTAATTTCTAAAATAGGTTCATTTTCAAAAAAATGAAACAGCTGAACTTTTCAGAACTAAGAAATTTGAATTAAAAAAAAGTTGAAATTTTCAAAGAAATTTTCTTCGTAATTATTGTCCTTTCACAAGAGTCCAAATTTTTAATTTCTAAAATAGGTTCAGATTTTCAAAAAAATCGAACAGCTGAACTTTTCAGAAGTAAGAAATTTGAATTAAAAAAGAGTTGAAATGTACAAAGAAATTTTCTTGTAATTATTGTCCTTTCACAAGAGTCCAAATTTTTAATTTCTAAAATAGGTTTAGATTTTCAAAAAAATCGAACAGCTGAACTTTTCAGAATTAAGAAATTTGAATTAAAAAAGAGTTGAAATGTACAAAGAAATTTTCTTGTAATTATTGTCCTTTCACAAGAGTCCAAATTTTTAATTTCTAAAATAGGTTTAGATTTTCAAAAAAAATCAAACAGCTGAACTTTTCAGAAGTAAGAAATTTGAATTAAAAAAGAGTTGAAATGTACAAAGAAATTTTCTTCGTAATTATTGTCCTTTCACAAGAGTCCAAATTTTTAATTTCTAAAATAGGTTCAGATTTTCAAAAAAATCGAACAGCTGAACTTTTCAGAAGTAAGAAATTTGAATTAAAAAAGAGTTTAAATTTACAAAGAAATTTTCTTGTAATTATTGTCCTTTCACAAGAGTCCAAATTTTTAATTTCTAAAATAGGTTTAGATTTTCAAAAAAAATCAAACAGCTGAACTTTTCAGAAGTAAGAAATTTGAATTAAAAAAGAGTTTAAATTTACAAAGAAATTTTCTTCGTAATTATTGTCCTTTCACAAGAGTCCAAATTTTTAATTTCTAAAATAGGTTCAGATTTTCAAAAAAAATCAAACAGCTGAACTTTTCAGAATTAAAAAAAAGTTGAAATTTTCAAGAAATTTTCTTCGTAATTATTGTCCTTTCACAAGAGTCCAAATTTTTAATTTCTAAAATAGGTTCAGATTTTCAAAAAAAATCAAACAGCTGAACTTTTCAGAAGTAAGAAATTTGAATTAAAAAAGAGTTTAAATTTACAAAGAAATTTTCTTGTAATTATTGTCCTTTCACAAGAGTCCAAATTTTTAATTTCTAAAATAGGTTCAGATTTTCAAAAAAAATCAAACAGCTGAACTTTTCAGAATTAAAAAAAAGTTGAAATTTTCAAGAAATTTTCTTCGTAATTATTGTCCTTTCACAAGAGTCCAAATTTTTAATTTCTAAAATAGGTTCAGATTTTCAAAAAAATCGAACAGCTGAACTTTTCAGAAGTAAGAAATTTGAATTAAAAAAAAGTTGAAATTTTCAAGAAATTTTCTTGTAATTATTGTCCTTTCACAAGAGTCCAAATTTTTAATTTCTAAAATAGGTTCAGATTTTCAAAAAAAATCAAACAGCTGAACTTTTCAGAATTAAAAAAAAGTTGAAATTTTCAAAAGTCGAATTTTAAAAAAGTAAATTTTCACAAGAGTCCAAATTTTTAATTTCTAAAATAGGTTTAGATTTTCAAAAAAAATCAAACAGCTGAACTTTTCAGAAGTAAGAAATTTGAATTAAAAAAGAGTTGAAATGTACAAAGAAATTTTCTTCGTAATTATTGTCCTTTCACAAGAGTCCAAATTTTTAATTTCTAAAATAGGTTTAGATTTTCAAAAAAAATCAAACAGCTGAACTTTTCAGAAGTAAGAAATTTGAATTAAAAAAAAGTTGAAATTTTCAAAAGTCGAATTTTAAAAAAGTAAATTTTCACAAGAGTCCAAATTTTTAATTTCTAAAATAGGTTCAGATTTTCAAAAAAATCGAACAGCTGAACTTTTCAGAAGTAAGAAATTTGAATTAAAAAAGAGTTGAAATGTACAAAGAAATTTTCTTCGTAATTATTGTCCTTTCACAAGAGTCCAAATTTTTAATTTCTAAAATAGGTTCAGATTTTCAAAAAAATCGAACAGCTGAACTTTTCAGAAGTAAGAAATTTGAATTAAAAAAGAGTTTAAATTTACAAAGAAATTTTCTTCGTAATTATTGTCCTTTCACAAGAGTCCAAATTTTTAATTTCTAAAATAGGTTCAGATTTTCAAAAAAAATCAAACAGCTGAACTTTTCAGAAGTAAGAAATTTGAATTAAAAAAGAGTTTAAATTTACAAAGAAATTTTCTTCGTAATTATTGTCCTTTCACAAGAGTCCAAATTTTTAATTTCTAAAATAGGTTCAGATTTTCAAAAAAAATCAAACAGCTGAACTTTTCAGAAGTAAGAAATTTGAATTAAAAAAGAGTTTAAATTTACAAAGAAATTTTCTTGTAATTATTGTCCTTTCACAAGAGTCCAAATTTTTAATTTCTAAAATAGGTTTAGATTTTCAAAAAAAAAAAAAAAGCAAAATTTCGAGAAAAATTTGAAATGGACCAAAATTTTTTTACAAAGAAAGTCAATTACAAAAAAAATTGAAATTAAAAAAAAATAGTCTAAACCTCAAAAAAAAGATGAGAGAACTTTTGCAAAAAAGATCTAAATTTTGAGAAGAAACGTTTAATTTTAAAGAAATTTCGAAAGTTTCCAAAAAAAAACAGATTTTATCAAAATTTAGAAGAAGGTAATTTTAAGAAAAAAATCGAATATTTTATTTTTTTTCTCTTGAAGTTTTAAATTTAAACTTGTAGGTACTTTTCATTATTAAATTCTTTAAAATTTCGACTTTAAACAAAATTTAGTATTTCTCTCCCTTTTTTTTCTCGAAATTATGAGTCAGGACTTGAACTGAAAACTTCAAAATTTCTAGAAAAAGTAAAATTTTTCGAATGTCAACTTTGAAAAAATTAAGATTTTGGAACATCAACAATTTTGATAAAATGGAAAGGGTCTAGCAGGATAAGTATGGGGAAGTGGCTCCAAAAGCAGAACCTGTAGTAATACTGAAAAACAAATCTTGTCCGCTAAGATCAAGAAAGATTTAAAAACAGAACAAAGGTTGCTCTAACGCGTTTTGATAGCCAAGCTATCATCTTCAGAGAGATACAGATAGTATCTCTGTATCTCTGGAGTTAGAGCAAGCTTTGCTGTGTTTTTTAATCTTTGTTGGTGTAGAGAACAAGATTTGTTTTTCAATTTTTGGAGATAACCAAGGACCAATCCGTTCAACCAAAAATATAGTAATATTTTAAAAAATTTAACACCTAGGCATATGAACAAAATTTAGTGTATTTGGGCTCGATATTCCAACGTGACTACGAGATTATAAAAATTGTCAATTTCATAAGATTTAAAAATTTTTTGATATCTTTTGAACTAAATAAGTCAGACAGATGAAACTGATGGCATATTAAAGCTTATATTTTAAAGTATATTATATATTTTTTTCATATTTTTTCATTATTTCTAGCCACCCCAAAAATTCTAATGCACAGAGCAATAGGTTTGAACCTTCATTAGATTCGAAGTTTGGAAACCAAAATTTGGTTTCCAGACTTCGAATCTAATAAATGTTTAAACCTATTGGTCTGCGTATTAGAATCCTTGTCTTCTGGGAACTTTTTCCTAGAGAGCAACCGCTTCGCTAGGTGGCAGTGTTTCAACTGTTGGTAGTTCAGCTGCCTATGATTTACTATACACGCTTGGATGGCTGCATGTATTTGTAGTCTAGGTTGCATTCTACTTGCATACCCCAAAAATTAATAAAAAAATTATTTAATTTTTTTAATAGTTTCATCTGAGATAAAATTACCAAATTAATATATGTTATAGTATCCACTATATGTATAGTAACCACTTTAGTACTATAACATATAGAAAATTTACCTAATAAGAATTGGCGCAACACTTTGAAAAAAATTAAGTTTAAATTTTCATCCTTCAAAATATAACAAGTTTTTGTTATTTTTGAAGTAAATTTGTTTTTGTTTTGTGTGTAATTTGTATTTTAGTATAGTGTTGCAAAGTTAAATAAAATTCAGCATGCATACTATTTTTTATATTTTATTGTTTTTGTTAAAATGAATACTTTACAAACTTTATATTTTTTTGATATTTTTTTACCTTTTCTATAAATTTTTGTCACCGATGAAATCAACTAAAAATTAAAATAAACAATTTATAATATACTACGAAACATTAACTGAAAAATACTATTATTTTATTTTTCTAATTTATGTAGTTAAAAAAATATCAAAAATTTAAAAAAAATATTTTTTTAATACCTCATAATCACACTGAAATATACAGCCTAAATGTAAATCTATTTGTTGATATTTCGACGTGATAATCTTATAATGTACCGAAAATTCTATTACAGATTCCCACTTAGGGGCCATTTTGTCTGTTGAAAGATCCTTTCCTTAACATTTTAAAATTAAAGTCTACATTTTGGAAAAAATGTCAACTGAAATTTCACACAATTTCAATTATTTTATTAATAAATATTTTTTTAATGTCTAAACATTTTGTTTAATTTAGAGAAAAAAGCTTAAATCGTAAAAAACAAATTCAAATTACGGCACGAAACATTAATAAAAGCCAGAAAATTATAAAAATAAATTCAAATTTATTTTCTATTTCAAAAATTTTAAAATGAAATTTAAAATTAAAAAATCAGAGGTATTTCTTAAATTTAAAATTTGAGTTTTATTTGGAAAAACTTAAATTTCGAAATAAAGTTGAAATTTTGAGAACGAATATCATTTTTTCCTAAAATTTAGAAAGTTTTGTCGAAATTGTAATTTTTTAAAATTTTGTTTCTATTTTTTATTTTTTTAAATTAAAATATGTTTGATTTAAACTTTGTCCTTACAATTTCGAATTTAAACCTAACTTTTAAATAAGGAAATTTGAAAAAAATTAGAAAGTTTTGTCGAAATTATAATTTTTTTAAATTTTGTTTCTATTTTTTATTTTTTTAAATTATAATATGTTTGATTTAAACTTTGTCCTTACAATTTCGAATTTAAACCTAGAACTTTTAAATAAGGAAATTTGAAAAAATTAGAAAGTTTTGTTTCTATTTTTTATTTTTTTAAATTAAAATATGTTTGATTTAAACTTTGTCCTTACAATTTCGAATTTAAACCTAAAACTTTTAAATAAGGAAATTTGAAAAAATTTAGAAAGTTTTGTCGAAATTATAATTTTTTTAAATTTTGTTTCTATTTTTTATTTTTTTAAATTATAATATGTTTGATTTAAACTTTGTTCTTACAATTTCAAATTTAAACCTAAAACTTTTAAATAAGGAAATTTGGAAAAATTTAGAAAGTTTTGGCGAAATTGTAATTTTTTTAAATTTTGTTTCTATTTTTTATTCTTTTAAATTAAAATATGTTTGATTTAAACTTTGTTCTTACAATTTCGAATTTAAACCTAAAACTTTTAAATAGGAAATTGGAAAAAAAATTAAATATGGTTTAAAACTGAAGGCAAAATTTGGAGTCAGTTAATACCATTAAAGAAAAATATTTATTATAAAAATAATTTGAAATATTTGGTGTTTAACTAAAATTGAATTAACATTTTTTGACAATAACATATAGTTTAATTTTGAATTTTCAAGGAAAGGGATCTTTTAGCAGGATACATGGCGAAGTAGCCCCAAAATGGGAACCTATAATGGAATTTTTGGTAAATTATCACCTCGAAATATAAATAAAATTTGTGTGCGTTTGGGCTCCATATTTCAATGTGCCTAGAAGGTTGTTGTTGATATTTTTTTAAACTAAATTAGTTAGTTTATTTATTTATTTTTGTGGAACGGACTGTTTCTTGGTTATCTTCAACAACTGAAATACAAATCTTGTTCCCTGTTAGTATCTCTCTGAAGATGATAACTTGACTGTCGAAACGCGTTAAAGCAACCTTTTTTTGTGTTTTTTAATCTTTCTTGGTTTCAGGGGACAAGATTTGTATTTCAATTTTTGAGGATAACCAAGGACCAGTCCTTTCCACAGAAAACATATATAAACTAACTAATTTAGTTAAAAAAATATCAACAACAACAACCTCCTAGGCACATTGAAATATGGAGCCCAAATGCACACAGTGGTTTTTATCTGTGCTAAAAATCGATAGAAAATGAAAGAAAAATCGAAGAAAATAAAAATTCAGTTATTTATTTTTAAATAATTTGTGGAGTGGCTAGACATATTAAAAAAATATAAAAAAATATATAGTATAGCTCTAAATATTAGTTGTAATATGCTGTTAGTTTCATCTTTCTAACTTATTTAGTTCAAAAGGTATAAAAAGTTTAAAAGACCTTCTTAAATTGACAATTTTTTTTAATATCTGGTAGTCACCTTGAAATATCGAGCCCAAATATACATAAATTATATGCATATTTCGAGTTGATAATTTACCGAAAAGTCCATGTCGAGGTGATAACTTTCCCAAAATATTACCATAGGTTCCCATTTGGGGACCACTTCGCCATAGTTATTCTGCCAGACTCTGCTAGAAAACAATTATTTTAAGAATCTTTATTTTTGTTCCCCAAATTTAAAGTTTCAATTGCAAATATCTAGTTTTCAAAAATAAAAACTACCTTAACGTCGGTTTGTAGCAATAATGTTTATAAAGAATGACTTCTTCTCGAAAAGTAACATTTTTTTGTCCATTTGATGCAACCCAAGCTGGGGACACTCCCTGTATAGATCGCGAATGAAATTCGAGAAAAATACGAACACACATGATTTATTATGGAAATTTTGAATTAAATTTTGAATTAATATTCGAAAAACTCAAAATTTTCAAATTAAGTCAAAATTTTGAAAAAAAAAAACGATATTCTTAAAAGGGAACATTTTAAAGTGTTTTAGATATTCAAGAAAAAATGTGATTCAAAAAAAAACTTGGATCCCAAAAAAAACGAAATTTTAAAAATAGTCAAAACGGCGCAAAAGGTCGACATTGTGGAAAGAAGTCAAAATTTTGAAAAACGTCGAAATATTAAATGAAGAATCATAAAGAATCAAATATCTGGTTTACAAAGTAAAGCCCAAATTTTCAAAAAAAGTTAGAAACTCTCTGAAGATGGTAGCTTGGCTATCGAAACGCGTTAGAGCAACCAATATCTATCTGAAGATGATAGCTTGGCTATCGAAACTCGTTAGAGCAACCTTTGTTATGTTTTTTAATTTTTCTTGATTTTAGCAGACAAGATGTGTATTTCAAATTTTGAAAAAATTATTATATTAAAATAAAGGTCGATTTTTTCAAAATGAGTTTGGATTTCTCGAAATAGGTTACAAGTTAGAAGTAATCAGTATCAAAAGAACAACTAGAACTTCATAAAAAAAACGACGTTTACTTTTGAAATTTTGGTACAAAAAGTAGAAATTGAAAGTGGGATTAGTTAAATTTCGAAATTTTCAGAAAGATTGGAAACTAAAAAAATTGTATTTCATAAAAAAACGACGTTTACTTTTGAAATTTTGGTATAATAAAGTAGAAATTGAAAACGCAACCTTGGAATGACGGAAAAAATATCAAAATTTTAAAACCTCGCAACTTTGGAAAAAAAGTCAGAATTTCTAAAATGAGCCGTTATAATTTAATGAAAAAAGTTGTAGAATCGAAAATCTGGGAATTTGGATTTAGAATAGGAAACTTTGCGAAAAAAATTACTCGAATTTAACCTTAAAATTTGACTATTCAATTTTTAAACCTAAAAATTTGAGATTTTTCCTAGAACTTCGACCTGTTTTAGGAATGTAAAAATTTAAAAAGAAAACTTTAAAGACAAATCGCGTTTAAAATTGAAAATTTCTAAAAAAAAATTCGATCGGATTTAACCTCAAAATTTCACTAATCCAAATTTACCAAAAAAAAAGGTGAAATGTTAGAAATAATTAGAAATTTGAGTCATTTCTAGTCTTGCCAAATAAAAAATATAAATTTGTACTTTCAGAAATTTTCACCTTTTCAAAATTAAAATAAAACAAATAGTAAATAAAAATAGAAAGATTTTCAAGTTCAAATTGAAAATTCTTTAAAAAAGTTAAATTTTGAAGAAGATGTATTTGGAAAAATTTGAAAATATGAATTTTAGATTTTGAAAAATTTTGATATTTCCAAAAAACAGTGAAAATTTTGGTGAAATGGACTTACCCTTGGTTGTCTTCAAAAATTAGTATACAAATCTTGTCCCCTAAAACCAAGAAACATTAAAAAATTACAACAACAGTTGCTCTAACGCGTCATCGTCATCTGTCTGAAGATGATAGCTTGGTTATCGAAACGCGTTAGAGCAACTGTTATATTTTTTCCCTTGGTTTCAGGGGACCAAATTTGTACATTAACTTCTAAAAAGTTTTGTGCAGTGTCAGCTTTTTCAAAAATTGCTACTTTTTTCAAAATCTCATAATTTTTGAATTTTCTGGTAGCTAATTAAATTGTTGATCCCAAAGTCAAAATTGTCGTCGTTAAGTTCAGTATTTCGACTTTGTTTTTAAAATTGTTGCGGATGAATTAAAATTTCAACAAAAAAGACGAAATGTCGATGACATAGTCGAAACCTTGAAATCAAAATCGACATTTTCGTAAAATATTTAAAAAAGGTAGAAATTTCTGGAAAAAAATCCAAATTTTAGTAAAAAATATAAATTTTGGTAAAAGTTATAAATTTCGGTAAAAATTAAAAATTTTGCACCCAAATTTCAAAAAAAGAGAACTTTAAAGTTTAAATTATAAGTTTGAAGTTTATGCTACAAATTTCGTAAAGAATTATAATTGGAACGATGTCAATTTTTTAAAAATTCGTTTTGATATTAAGAATTTTTGATTTCAAATTCAATTTTTTTTTGGTTAAAATTTTGGCTGCAATTGATTTCGATGTTGTTTATTAACAATTTAACTTTTTTTTTGGCGCAACGCACTCGTTCTTGGTTATCTTCAAAAATTGAAATACAAATCTTGTCTCCTGAAATCAAGAAAGCTTAGAAAACACACTAAAGGTTGCTCTAAAGCGTTTCGAGAGCCAAGCTATCATCCTTCTTTGTTTTAGGGGTCGCGATTTGTATTTCAATTTAACTTTGTATCTAGAGTTAAGATTGTATGGTTAAATTCGAATTTTTGAGAAAAAAGACAAAATTTTGAAACAAAAGTTAAGATGAAAACCAATATTTTAATAAAAAAAACTGAAAACCGTCAGAAAACATCAGATTTATTGCAAATGTGGAAAAATTTTTGAAACAGTCTTCCATATATCCAAAAGTTTTGAAACGATTTTTTGAAAATGTTTAAACTGACAAAAAAAATCTGGAGAAAGCACTCAACATTTAAAAACCATTTTAGAAATATCGAGCTTGTTTTGTAATTTCTAATGTTAAAAAACTTTTCCACTAGATTTATACTTTTTTTTTGTATATTTTAACCTTTTTTAAAAATGTCTACTTTTTTGTTGAAAATTATGACTTTCTTTAACATTTTGAAATTTTCCCAAAATTTTGACTATTATTTTAAAAATTTTGGCTTTCTGTTTAAATTTCGAAATTGGTCGAAATTTCGAGTTATCTAATATCTTGTTAATTTGGATCTTTTTGAGAATGTAAATTTTTTGATATTTTTTTTGATTTCTTTTTAAAAATTTTTACTTTTAATCCAAAATTTTTGATTCCTGGAATTTTCTACTTTTTTGTCAATTTGACTTATTTTGGAAATATTGGTTTTTTTTTGTTGATCATGTTGATTATTTTTATGAAAAACTCCACACATGAAAATCTTGACTTGCAAATTTTGCTACTTGTAACTTTTACTACATGGCATTCTTCAATATTCATAATTATTAGACTTTAATAACGATTGAAACAACAATAAATATTTAACATTTTAATATCTGTTGTTGTTTTAATCGTTAATAAAGTTTATCAGTTGTGAATGTTATAAATTTTGAGCTTGTTTAAAATTGGGACTTTTTTTTAAAAATTTTGACCTTATTTCCAAAATTTCGATCTTATATAAGAGAATTTGATCTTACTTCCAAAACTTTGATTTTATTTCCAAAATTTTGATCTTATTTCCAAAATTTCACCTTTTTTTTGCAACATTTTGAATTATCTAAATTTAGACTTAAAAATTTCAACATTTTTTGAAAAGTGCGTTCATTATTATTTAGACCTTTTTTTTAAACTCTGACTGTCTATTTTGAAAAATATCGACTTATTTTGGAAAGTTGTACTTTAATTTGAATATTTGGATTTTGCTATTTAAAAATTCTAATCATTTTAAGTGTTATTTATTTTTTTAAGATGTCGATTTGTTTAAGTATTTATCTTTTTCTGAAAATTCGACTCTGAAAAGTTAATATTCACTAATTTTTTAAGAATTTTGAGTTTTTTTTTCCTCCAAATTTGGGTTATTTTGGAAAAATTTTACATATTGTAAGGGGGAGCTACTAGACCCGTGAATAATACTTGAGATTTTTATTAAGATTTATTAACTTGAACACACACATCTTATAACAACCACTCGCATAGACTTGTCTGACTACTCTGTGTAAAAAAAGCGGGAGCTGCTAGTGACAGTCGGGGCTGCCATCTGTCATCGAGATTGACCGCCAAATTCAAATTTGAATTCTATCGTCCTACAATATCTACATATTTTGTTGAATTTTATTTCTATTAACTGAAGCATCTACGTGTCTGGCTGCCTGTTTGTTTATGTGTCTGTCTGTCGACTGATCTTTGTCCGGGCTAATCTTGGAAGCCACTATATCGATTTTAATGAAAGTTTTACCAAAATGTATAGTATTTTCAGGGGTACATTTTAGGCTACTTTTATTTAAGTTAACCTTATTATTTTATTTCTAAGAACCCACTATGCTAACAATTTTATTTGGGGTTATAAGACAGAACATTTAACAGAGAAACCAGTCCGCAATATTTATGGCTGATCATGATACAATAAATTATTCTATGGCTGATATAATAAGGCGCGCACCTGCAATTCTAATGGATTCCAAGCAATTTATTATTTCATTAAAATCAAATTATTTTACTGTAAAATATGACGCTAGTAGACTTTTGTGCATTTTAATAGAAAATAGAGAAAAATGAGTATGATAAGAATACGCGATTAAAAAATTTATGATCAGTCATCATGAACTGTTCCAGTGTTCGAAATCTTAAACTATAAACGTTCATAAGTATACTTCTTTGTTGTGGTCAAGTTTTTTTGAAAGTGTCATGCAAGCCCAAAGAGAATGTGAAATTGTTAAAATTTCTCGTTTAATTACCGTGATTTGCAGTTGAATTTTTCATAAAGATAGAGGTGCAAATTAATACGGGTAGTTACTAACATAAAATATACTCGTTTCCTGGTTATTTTAAGAAATCAATGACAAATTTGCAGCCACAGTGGCGGAAGAAATCAGGAAGTATATTCCATTTTCATGCACGTACAAATTACTGCCAAACAAAAGCAATACTTCTGAATTCAATGACACTTGTATACTGCAAATTTAATCATAGGTGCTTCAATGAACTAAAAAGATGTTATACTAAACCTTGAAATTTGATTATTCTTCATGGTGGACCCTTAATGGTCGGAAACATTATGTTTATTAATTTTGTTAAACATTTCTGCAACCCAAATTTTTGTTAATGAAAGTTAAAAATGTTCTGAAACATTAACTAAACTATACAGTTTTAGAATATTGTCAACTTTTATTAACAAACATTTCAATATTTTTAAGGTAGGTCGCAGAAATGTTAAATAAAATTAATAAACTCGTAATTTGGGTCCAAATTTTGGAATTTGTAAAAAAATTAACGTTTATAGAAGTCTTAGAAAGAGAAATTTTAATTGAAACTGTAAACCTGGAATTCAATTTTTAAAAGTAGACATTATTTCAAGATTTAAATCGAAGGAAAAATGTTCTGAAATTTTAGCGATAAAATCGGAGAAAGATCTCGAAATATGTAATATTTCCGTAATGGTTCCGAGACGAAGTGTTGTTGTAAAATTTGTATGAGTAATTGTGTAGTGTAAGGAATTCTCTAAAAACATTTGTTAATGGGAAGTGGCAGCGAGAATGAATCATGCGGCAGATAAGCGTTCTAGACGTTTCCGCGAGCGCGAGAGCGATCGGTACGGAGATCCGTTCTAGAAGCCGGAACGGTATAAATACGCAGTCGTCTTTCCCCCAAGATAGTCGGTCAGTTGGTCAGTCAATTATTCAGTCAGAGAGCCAGATAGTTGAGTGTTCTAAAATAAGTTTGAAATAAAGTGTTTGCAACTGACGAAGTTTTAATTATCGAACCAATAACATGCACACACACACACAGCAGTCAATAAAATTAAGTCATTTTTACTTACGTTTGGTGGAACGGACTGGTCCTTGGTTATCTTTAAAAATTGAAATACAGGACTTGTTCCCTGAAACCAAGAAAGATTAAAAAACACAAGAAAGGTTGCTCTAACGCGCGTCGACAGTATTTCTCTGAAGATGACAGCTTGGCTGTCGAAACGCGTTAGAGCAAACTTTGTTGTGTTTTTTAATCTTTCTTGGTTTCAGGGAACAAGTTCTGTATTTCCATTTTTACTTACGTATAAATTTGAAATTTTATGCAAATATTCTTGTGTTATAATTGAAAAATAGTCCATTTTCAAATACACCCTTTTTTCTACAAGCAATTGCTATATTTATTAAATGGATGGCTGTGTTAATATCTTGAGTAAAAAGCATTTACTCGCTATTCGCAATAATTCGATGATCAACACAGTTTATGAGGTCGCCTAAAGCGCTAAAATGGTCGATCCAATCGCAATTACAGTTTTGCTTGCAATTTAATAAACCTGTGCTAACTTCGAAAATATTCAGCAATCAAATAATGTAAGCCGCAAAATTTCAAATAGATTTATCGAATAATAACCGAAATATCAGGTGTGTCCACTTGAGACAGAACACAGAGTATAAATTAGGGCGAATTTCAGTCTGTATTATTTTTCAAACGAGTTACCATACTGTCAAAGATCAAATCTGTGAGAATTTCTTAATTCAAATGCCACTGAACGTGACAGTGTTACAATTATTGCTAATAATACCTGCTGAAAATAATTATATCACGCCTGAGGCAGTAAAACGTTCAATTAACGATCATGTCTGCCGCCATTCCTTCGAATAAAAACCGAGAAAATTGTACAAAAATAACAATTATAGTCTCATAATGAGGGCACGTCGCCAATAGTTTAAAACACGTATTAAAAGAGGCTTTGAACTAGATTTGCGATTTCTCGACGATAATGAATGATTCGAAAGAAGTTGTTGCACAAGAATGAGACAAACTAAAATATCTTATATCATCTGCTGATTACAACTTTTTTGTTAAATATTCATTACAAGTTGTACTAATCTAACCTGACAACTCCAATATTTTCTTCTATTAATGATGCTTACATAACTGTTGTTTTATTACAACTTTCGTTAAAAGTGTTAAAATTAAAAACGATCGCAGACCAGCTTACTAAGAATTTTAAGAAAGAAGTAACAATCAAAATATTGTTGCGTGTTATTGGTTCGAAAATTAAAACTTCGTGAATTGTAAACACTTCATTTCAAACTTATTTCGAAACCCCACAATTATAATTCACTTAACTGTCAGACTATCTACGAGGGTTGCCTTTTATGTTTCGGGATTTGGCAACCCTAGTGTTGCAATCTGGCAACTGACAGCTCTATCGTAAAGTTGGACATTTTTGAGGTTAAACGTACTCAGAACGTTTTGACATACGAGAGCTATTTGTGTTGTTTACAGTAACTTAAAAGATTCATCTCGGCCCAAAAATGGAATTAAATCGTGATTATTTCTTACAATTTTCGACGTGAATTAACTCAGCAACAGTGCATGGATAAACCTAATTCAATTTTTGGCGATGGAGCTCCATCAAGAACCAGTGTTTATCGATGGTATGGTGAATTCAATCGTGGTCGTAGTTCACTCCAAGACGAATTTCGTGAAGGTCGTCCAAAATCAGTTGTTGTTCCGAAAACCATTGATGCTGTGCGCGAACTGATATTGCAATATCGTCATGGGACCTATCGTGAGATTGAGACAACCTTAGGCATCAGTGGGACCAGCACACATTCAATATTGCATAAACATTTGACTGTCAACAAAATTTGTTCGCGTTGGATCCCACACAATTTGTCAATCGCTCAAAAAAAGGCTCGTGTCGATTGGTCGAAAGAAATGCTCAAAAATTACGATCGCGGTGCTTCGAAACACGTCTATGACATCGTGACAGGTGATGAATCGTGGATTTACGCGTATTAGCCCGAAAGTAAACAGCAGTCGACTGTATGGGTGTTTCAAGATGAGCCAAATCCAACAAAAGTTGTTCGCGCACGAAGCACTTCCAAGCAAATGGTCGCCTGTTTTTTTGGAAAAACTGGACATGTCGCAACCGTACCACTGGAACAACGCAGAATAGTCAATTCTGAGTGGTACGCAACCACTTGTTTGCCAGTTGTCTTCCAAGAAATCAGGAAAACCAACCGCCGAAGTCGGATCCCTCTTCACCACGACAACGCGAGCTCTCACACATCGGCTCAAACAACTGCCTTTTTGAACATCCAAAACATCGATTTGATGAGTCATCCGCCGTATAGTCCTGACTTGGCACCGAATGACTTCTTTTTATTCCCGTACGTAAAAAACAAACTGAGAGGTTAATGTTTTGCGACACCTGAAGAAGCGGTTGCTGCATTCAGAATGCCTGTGGAGATACCTCAATCAAATGGTAAAAGTGCTTCGACAATTGGTTTAAACGCATGCAAAAGTGTATCGAACATTATGGGGAATATTTTGAAAAAAAATAAATTGATTTTCGATGATTAATATTTGTTTTTGTTCTCTAATCCCGAAATATAAAAGGCAACCCTCGTATCAGACTATCTAACTTTCAGACTATCTAACTATCAGACTATCTAACTATTCGACTATCTGACTAACTCACTAACTGACTGAGGGAAAGACGACCGCGTATTAATACCATTCCGGTTTTCTAGAACGAATCTCCGAACATATAAGAATATCGCTAGCGAAAAGGTCTAGAGCGCTTATCTGGCCTATGATTCATTCTCGCAGTCGCTTCCCATTATCAGATGTTTCCAGAAAGTTCCCTACACTACACAATTACTAATATAAATTTTATAACTATATTTTGTTACAATGTAGAATAATTAACGGTTTGACTTCAAACTAGGGATGAGCGATGGTAACATCGATAACGGAATATCGTTGATTGGTAACAATCGAACGCAAAACCTGGTTTTTAAATGCCTCGTTGCTCGATCTGCCTCTGAACATTTCTGGAAATGGCTAGGGAAAGAAAAACTGTTTAATTAGAATAAAATTCGGAAGCTTGGTTGGTGGTAGAAGTTAAAACTTAAAATTAGGAAATAACACTGTCTATGTAGGGCAGTTCGAACCCACACTAGTAAACAAGTCAAAATATTGGAACTTTTTTTGAAATAAATGCTGTCAAAGTGATCTATTTTTTTATATTTGTGATTTGGATGCTTGTAGTATAATGTGGAAACGAATTTAATATTTATTGATAATTTAATACACTCACAAATTTTATATTATTTCTATTTATTGCAGAAAATGTGCAACATCTTATTAGAACTGTCATCTATCATCTCTGCAGCACAAGAGTACAACATTTTATATTTTATTTTTAATGCTTTTTTTTTTAAATTTCACTATCTGAAACTGTCGATTTGTACGCAAAATATCCTTTTTTCTTTAAATTTTGGTGGAACGAACTGGTCCTTGGTTATTTTCAAAAATTGAAATACAAAAATTGAAATACAAAGAAAGATTAAATCTTCCTTGGTTTCAGGGGACATGTTTTGCATTTCAATTTTTAAAATTTAAATGTTTTAATAAGTAAGATTTGGATTTTTCTCTCAGAAACTGACTCTTTCTTCATAAACTGTCTTTTTTCCTTTTTTTTTCTAAAGACGATTTCCTGCAAATTGTTTTCAATTTTCTTATGAAATTAGACATGTCATACAATCAACAAAAAGACAAAGCACCAATTTATTTCAGTTTTATTTTCGAACCAAATAACCGAGCGCATTAAACGGTTTCCCTAATTTTAGAACAATAAATCATAATTTACAATATACTTATTGTGTTATTAAAAATTTGAAAACCAAATGAATTTTATAGAATGGAAAACCACATTACGGTCAATACAATTAAATTATAATTTAGCGTTTAATTGCCGTTAATTACAATAAGCAGTAAAAAAACTATTGCAGTAATATTTATAGACCCATTTAATTCAGTAAAAGTGGCAAGAGTTTCGATGGCAATGACACTGATTCGAAGGAAGTGTCTTAACTAACTTTTTTTAAATACTCCGGAAGCTGATAATATTCAGATAATTGAGAAGCCCGTCGTTATATTATAAATTGTCTAACCATATCCCATTTTTTTTAATTTACATTTAACACTGTACAAATTTTGGTTTCTTACAAATGAGCAGCAAATTTTTACTTGACGTAAAATGATTATGGAGCCTATGGTATGTTATCGTCAAATCTTGGATCTGATTAGTACTTTCATCTAGAAAGTGAAAGCGTAGGACGCCATCGTATGTTTTTCTGTATCATTGTAGAAGATGCTGTAAAAACGATCACGTTTCATTGCTTGACTTTGATCCTTAACGATTTATCTGATCGTAAAAAGTGCACACGCATGTATAAACCGTTTTATGATATACAATGCGATCTCGGATGAAATACTCAAGGTTCATGCACCTGTATTAAGCGGAACCTTTGTCCAAGATATTTATGTATACATCCAACTTACAAGTCCATTGTTTTACCAATAAATTGTCCTTTGACGCAAGATTAAAACATAATTCAATTAAAATTAAAATGACCTAAGAGGAGGCCTTGCATTGTTAGCAGTGCTAATTTTTTTAATGGAAAATTGTTACTTAAATACTATTTAATGTAAAAGTAAACTTTGGAATTTTCAAATTGGTAAACGTGTAAAATTTTTAAAACGTACAAATTATGTGAAGCTGCTAATACGTGACAAAAGTCTTCAATAATGTATTAGTATCGATTGCAAGTCAAGGCTAAGGAATTTAGTTAGCTGTTGAAAATATTTACGTATTTTAATATCTGTAGCTAATAAGACTGCGGCTATATTAAGTTATTACTCTTTTCATTGTTACTGTCATTACTGTCGCTATCTGAACTTATTAGATTTTTATTGTGAAGAAATCCAATGGTGATAAGTCGGGACACCTAGTAGGTCAATGAAACATTTTGTTCAATCCATATTACAGAATACATGTTATTTGAGTCACTGGCGATTAGGGTTGTTACCAGTCCTTTATAATAAAGCATTGTACGTTATCATTCTGAAAATTGACGGTCAGGAAAAGAACACCTTTCTAGGTTAAAGTAAAAACAAGAAACGGACAATCTTCGAGAGAAAAACCATTTAGGGAACTTCAACAAATGTCAAAATTTCGATAAAGTCAAAATCACAAAACAAGTCGAAATTTCCAAAACCGACATTTTTGCGAAAAAAGTAGCAATTTACTAAACAAGTCAAACTTAGGGAACAAAAATCGCAATTAAAAAAAAATATTTTTCTCAGAATTTTTTAAAATTTTGTTATATTATTGATAATTTCAAGAAATGTTTTATTCAAAAATGAAGAAGTTTTAGACCTTTTTAATGTTTCGACTCAATTTTCGAAGAATAAACGAAGTTTGAGAAAAAGTCCAAATCTTGAGAAATTGTTTTATTTTAAGTGGAAACATCCAGAAACAGAAATATCGGCCTTTGTCAAGATGTCGAGAATAGATGAATTTCGAAAAACAAGTTAAATTGACCAGAAAACCAAGTTAAAACGAAATTTAAAAAAAATCGACTTCGAAGAAAAACCACCAACATTTCTGAAAAATCAGATTCTAAAAGGTCGACATTTTTAGAAAAAACCAAATTTTCGGAAAAAGCCGAATTTTCAGAAAAATAATAATAATAATTAAAAAAAAAGCGAAATATTAAGTTTCGAAATGGATAAAAAATTCATAATTTTTCAGAGACAGTTAAATTTAAGAAAAGAAGTGGAATTTTCAAACAATCAAAATAAAAAAGACGAATTTTCAAGAAGTTAGTCAACATTTCTAGAAATTTTAAATATTAAATATCGCAGATAAAAATCAAAAATTCGTGAAAAAAGCAAACTTTAAGAAACCAGTCAACATTTTTGATCAGATCCTAGAAGGTCGAGATTTTCAGAAAAAGCCCAATTTTCAGAAAAATAACGCAATTTAAAAAACATGTCGAGTTTTGAAACGGACAAAAAATTCAAAATTTCACAGAGAGAGTCAAATTTTAAGGAAAAAAGTAGAATTTTGAAACACTCAAAATAAAAAAAAAGAATTTTCAAAAAAGTAGTCTAAATTTCTAGAAATTTTAATCATCGAACATTTGAGATAAAAATCAAAATTTTGTGAAAAAAGTAAATTTTAGGAAACTAGCCAAAATTTCGGAAAAATCAGATTCTAAAAGGTCGACATTTTCAGAAAAGCCCAATTTTCAGAAAAATAACGCAATTTTGAAAAAAAAATTTCGAGCTTCGAAATCGACGAAAAATTCAAAATCTCCCAAGGAAAGTCAAGTTTTAAGAAAAAAAAATGAAAGTTTTGAGTACTCAAAATAAGGACAAATTAAAAAAAAATAGTCGAAACTCCGAAATCCGAGATAAAGACGAAGTTTCTAGAATCTTATTTTGAGAAAATAGTCAAATTCTGAGAATACCCAAGCAACACTGAATGATGTATAAACGTTTTTTAACGTTAAAATAAACGCAATTTTAATGTAATAAACGTTTACTATACTAATCAATGTTGCTTGGGTAGTTATTTATAAAAAACAAATTTTGAAAAAAAACATTGAAATTAAAAAAGATAAGAAATTGAGATTTCCAGGATCATAAAGGACCGGATTTTGAGATGAAGTCGAAATTTCGAAATAAGACAAATTTTGTGGAAAGTAAAAAATGTCGAAAAAAAGACACGTTTCGACGAAAGAACTTCAAAAACTGAAGCGATTGTTAAATTCGAAATTTTTAAAAAAGTTCGAAATTTTAAGAAATGATCAAAATTTCGATTTCTTTGAAATGTTTTTGGAATTTTGAAATTATCTTCAAAATTCGGTAATTTTTGTCTCTGGACATTTTTAATTAAAATTGGATTTTTTTTCTACCAAATTTGAATATTTTTTTAAATTCCAGGAGCATACGAGAACTGATTTTAAGTAAAGTGGAAATAAGGCGGACTTTGGGAAAAATATATTTCCAAAAAAGTCGAATTTCGAGGAAAAAAACGAACGTTTCAAAAACAAAAACGAATTTTAGGTTAGAAATTTTGAGAATAAGATCGAAATTTTGAGAAGTGATCAAAATTTTGATTTTTTTTGAAATATTTTTGAAAATTACGTTTTTTCTTGCAAAGTTCAATTTTTTTTGAAAATTGTGTCTTGTTGCAAAATTTGAACTTTAAAAATGTCGAATTTTTTCAAATTTTGGATATTTTTCGAGCGTTTACGAAGAGTAAACGATCATTTATTGAAATTTTCGATTTTTTCTCGAAATTTCAACAAAAAATTGATTTTTTTTTGAATTGCTTTTTAATCTGAATTGCAGCAATCTAAAATTATTTCTTAAAATTTACCTTATTCTCCAAATTATGAGTTTCATCTCCAAAATTCGATATTTTCTTTTTCTGGACATTTTCATTTAAAATTGGACCTTTACTCAAAATTGCGACTTTTTTTACAAAATTTGAATATTTTTTAAAATTTCAGAAGATACAGAACCGGATTTTGAGATGAAGTGGAAATAAGATGAATTTTCTAAAAATTATTAAAATTTTGAAAAAAAGACGAATTTCGAGAAAAAACCAAACTTTTTTGAAACAAAAACGAATTTTAAATTTAAAATTTTGGGCAAAAGATCGAAATTTTGAGATATGATTAAAATTTTTATCTTTCTGGAATATTTTCGAAAATTGAGTATTTTTTGCCAAATTCAAATTTTTAAAAATAATTAGAAAAATCGATTTGGGAAAATAGTCGAAATTTTGAAAAGATAAATTCAAGATTCGATATTATTAATTAATATTTTCTAAAAATAAATCAAAATTTCCAAATTTTAGAAAAAACTCGTATTTTCTGAAAAGTCTGCATTTTCAACAGAAGTAAAAATGTTGAGAAAACGTCAAAGTTTTATAAAAAAATTAAAATTTCGAGAAAAAGTGAATATTAAAAAAAAATTCGAAACTTTCAAATAAAGGTACAAATTTTCAGTCAGAATTTCGAGAAAGAAGCAGACATTTTGAAAGAAGTGTCAGTTTTGTGGTCTAAATTTTCAAAAAAGCCCAAATTTTCAAAAAAAAGGTGAAATTTTCGAAAATTCGAAATTTTCAAAGAAAAAATTACAAAAATAATGTTATTGTATTTTTTTCAAGTCGACATTATGGGAAAAGTAGAATTTTTCAAAAAAAAAACTCGAAATTTGGAGAAAAATTCGAAACTTGAAAATTTGAGGAAAACTAAATTTTGAAAAAGTGAAATTTTTCAAAAAAAAATTTATAAAAAAAGTCGAAATTTTCAAATCAATATTTTTAAAAATAATCGAATTTCCAGAAACGTCAGAAGAAGGAAAAAGTTTTGATATTTTTAAAAGTTAGAATATCGCAAAGAAATCTAAATTTTAGAAATAAACCATGTTTCAAAAAATTCGAAATTTTCAACGGAGGTACAAATTTCGAGAAAATGTCAAATTTCGGGAAGTCAAATTTCGATGAAAATGTCACATTTCGACGAAAAGTCAAAATTTTATAAAAAAATCAAAATTTTGAGAAAAGATGAAAATTTTAAAAAATGAAAATTTTCAAAAAAGGTACAAATTTTCAGTCAGAATTTCGAAAAACAAAGACCTGTGTTTTGAAAAAAGTGTTAATTTTGTCTAAATTCTAAAAAAAGTTAAAATTTTCATGTCAAAATTTTCAAAAACTTGAAAATTGTTGAAGAAAAATTACAAAAGTGTTTTTGCATTTTTTTTGAAGTCCACATTTTGAAAAAATGTTGAATTTTTCCAAAAAAAAGTAGAAATTTGGAAAAAATTTGAAACTGGGAAAAATCGGTATTTTAAAAAAGTTGGATTCTTCTTTTCTAAAAAAAGTAGATCGAAATTTTGAGAAAAAAAAACTCGAAAGCGGAATTGGGGGTGCTGCAGTTCCTTAGTGCATATCGCGAGCCGCCACTGTGTCCAATATTTAGATAAACGTCGAAATTCTGACAAACAAGACGAAATTTCCAAAAAGGAACAAAAAACAATTAAAATTTACAAAGAAAATTTTCTCGTAATTTTTGTCTTTTTACAAAAATCTAAAATTTTAAAAAAATATCATTCAGAAATTCCAGATTAAATATTTTTCTGCAAATTTTTACTTTTCTATCAGAGGGTCGACCAATTTTTAATAAAAGGACAAATTGTAATAAACAAGGCAACATTTGCAGAAAACATGGTTAAATAAAGTCGAAAATTTTAGAAAATAAATGAATTTCGAGAAATGGCAAAAGTTGAAAAAAAAAGAACATTTTAAATAAAAATTCTAAATTTTGAGAAAATCATGCCTGATAAAAAAAAGTTGAATTTTACGAATAAATTAGATATTTCAAAAGAAGAGGACCAGTTTTGTGAAAACAAATAAATAAATAGATAAAATAAAAATACGTAATTTCAGAAAAAAGTCGAAATTTTGAACAAGCGTTTCAAAGAAAGAAATTTTGAGGACGAAGCAGAAATTTTTGAGAAAAGTTCCCCAGTTGAATAAGTTTTCGGTTTGCTGTATGAAACACGCTGCATTCACAAAATTAATACTCGATGCTTGAGCATCCGTATTATTTGATTTTTGAGCATATTAACGATAAGATAGCTTTCGTGCTAATTTACTTAAATATTTTGAAATCATGAAACTGTTGGCTTGCTACAAGTATACAAATTTCGCTTTCGCTGTAAATATTACGTGACATTTTGCTGCTGGAACATTTATAACAATCATTACAACCTCCGCGGAAATTTTATTTCAGAGCTGACCAACAATAGCTCATTCATATAATTTTTATTTCATTTTGCAGTAAAATTACCTAACGCTCCTTTATAGCTTTATGATGACTGTTGTCTAGATTTAGCAACAAATTTGCAATATCGGCCTCTCAGCCAAAGACTCCAATTTAATAAGGTAATTTAATTGTGAATTGTACCGATATTGGGGCCGTATTAGATTATTACAAAACATAAATTGCTTCATTTGCACTTCACTTAAACCCAATGTGTAATTAGTCGAACGATTTGAAAGCTTTATCCAACAAGCTGCATAACTAATAAAGGAAATAAACGGCCGATCGGAGTACGCTCTAATTTCATGATTTTACAATCGTCGGTGTGTTGGCTTCACACCTGAAGTGGCGTTTCAGTCGCTATTAGATCACTAGATAAACAATGGGTATGACTTCTGTGCGGCAGTTTATAAAAAAAGGGACTGTCGACCGAAGTGAAAACTTAAAGCTACGATATAACAGTGTTTTTTTTTTGAATTTTATTACATTAATGCATTATCTAGGATGTACCCAGTTTTTTTTCTGAATTTGCATACAAATTTAGTTTTTGTTATTTTTGTGAAAAACATTACGATTGCTTTTTAGAATTTGACCACAGGTGACTCTAATAAATATTAACGAAGAAGAAAAATCCGTTTTCGATTTTGCTATGGTCGTTCATTCGTAATAATTCAGCTTCTGATTGATTTCATCACTGGTACACTTTTTACAGAGTTGGTTGTCAGATGGTCCTCAGGCAGAAGGAGCAATCGGCAGAGAGAGAAAAGTGGAAGCAATGTTAAGATGGTTGGAGCAGGGGAAGGAGCCCCCCGATCTCTTGGGGCAAACTCATCGTCTTCCCGGCGACCAAGTCACAGACGATCCTCTCGCTGTCATAGATAGCGGTTATTGTCCCAGAGGACATCGGCAGATCTACTCTGTGAGCAGGTCAGTGCTCTTACCTAGGGTCACCCTCAAGAATGTCGGCAATTTGTACAAATCTGCCTGTCGTGATGACACTTTTCGAGGCGGGTGAGTACAGGGGGTATACTCGATAAAAAAATTGATTTCGAATTGTTCCCATTTCATGAAGTCTTGTGCGTTCAAGGAAGAAAAAATTTGCAAGAGTTTTGTAGGTCGTTATTTACATACGCATCTTAAATTAAAATAACGATTTGACGATATAAACATCGACAAAAAATATTCTGCTGTCGACATTAGAGAAAGTTAGATTAATATTGCGTAGTGGGATTTATAAAACGTACAACTTGAATAAAAGTCGGAAATTTCTCTAAAAGATCCTAAAAATCTCCTTTCATCTACTTGAAACCATAAAAAATTAAAATTGTTGCACCCACAATAAAAATTATGGCCAACGAAATGTTAATAAATTGTCATTTTGTCTTTTAGCTTTACATTGAAACAATATTGTTCTTTCGAGTTGCTCATAAGCAAACGAATGCTCTGTTATATTATTCGATACCATAATTCTTCCCCTTGTTATTAGACAGCTGTTTGTGTAATGAATAGGAATAATCTGCATGATCGTATCTCATTCCTATGCAGTTTACGGTTAGTTTACGATTTTATCAACAGGTTCATGAGCAGCAGTATTTCGACACACTAGTAAGGTAGCCTGGCGTTCTCCTTTGGGACTTGATCATTTCAATTTGATAAAACGTTCGGTTTCAACCTGCATAATAATGAGTGTTTTTAACGTTAAATTTGACTTTGATAAATAATTTCGTAAATTTAAAGTTAAAGCTTAAGTGTTTCGAAAATTATTTTCAAGCAAAGGAATGCATTTTTAATAATATATCTAAAAAGTAATACAGTACAGTTCGATTTATTGTTTGTTTTTGTGCCTGAAGAAGCCCCTTTGATATATTGTACAAATATTGTCCTCTGAAACCAAGATTTGTGCATCAATATGCCCATTGCTTTTCAACATATTCCACACTCTTCGCGATTTGACATTAGCTTTCTTCTGCAGTTTGTTATCAATCAGCAGTGACTTGTTCCCCATGGAAGCTACTTTAAACACATGCATCCATTTATTTTCAAAATATTCCATACGCTTCGCAATTTCACATTAGTTTTCTTCTGCAATCTGCTATCAGTTTCGGCAATGTTTTCTATGTAAGTTACTTTATAACAAATATAGCCAATTCTGTTCCAAATATTCCGCACTTTTCGGGATTGTATATCAGCTTCCTTTTGCAACTTGCTACCTACTCTTTCTAATTTCAATTCTCCAAATATCTACTTAACCAAATGAAGTGAATATAGAAGAAATCACTGATTTTAGAAACTGATTTTTCTTACGAAATTAAGATACTTTGCTCCAAATTAGTTAAATTTAAGTTTAAATTTTGAAAAAAAAAAAGTTTAAACTAAAGTCGATATTTTCAATAATGAGTAGAAAAAATCTAAATTTCGATTTTGAAATCGAACTTTTTTAAATGAGTTCAAAAATTGCTAAAAAAATCGAAGATTTTTTTTTAGTTATTTAGCAAAATTTTATTTTGTTTTAGTAATTTCGAAGTTTTGATAATAATGTTGACAAGCAGAGTTGAATATTCAAATAAAATGAAATTTTATATGTACTTTGAAAGTTTTTTAAACTCGAAGTAAAAATAAATTGGAAATTAAGTCTGTAAATCTAAGGAAAACAAAACCATCCTTTCTAGAAAAAAACTGAATTTTAAGTTTTACCTCAAAATGTTTTGAAAAATAATTACATCAATTTAGTAATTTGATTTTCTAGAAACAAATAAAAGTTTCAAGAAAAAGCCAAATCTATTACTAAAAATATTGAAATTTCTAACGAAATTTTTTTTATTTTAACGTTTTTCTGAACATACCTTGTTTAAGCTTTGAATTTTATTTGTTTTATAGAAAAAAGTCTAAATCACAAGAGAAGGTTTTAAAAAGGGTCGGCATTTTGAGTCAAGAGAATATGAAAATTTCGAATATTTGATGTTTTTAAAATTTTTAAATTTCTAAGAAAAACTTTATTAGAAATTGTAAACATTACACGTATCAGCATCACTAATTTGAATTTTATTTATTTATTATTTTAAACTCAACCGTTTATTAATTTTGTTTATGATTTTTTTTCGATTAAAAAATAATTTTTGTAAAAAGTTAAACTTTCTAAAGAAATGTTTTCAAAAAGTGAAGAAGTGTCTCCAAATTTCCATTTTCTTGAGACATTAATCCACAAGCGAAATTTTGGTTAAAAAGATGAAAGGAGAAAAAATTCCAATTTTTGGGTTCAAAGTAGTTTCAAGTCAAAATTTCGAGATAAAGTCAAAATTCGAGAATAAATTGGAACATTTAACCACTTTTCAATTACCAAATTTTTTAATATTGAGTTCGTTTCCAAAAATTCCATGCTTAAAGTTGTAATTTATAAGACCTTTCTTTAAAATTTTGATTGAAAACTCGAATTTTTTTTCATAAGAAATTTTGAGTTGGTTTCCCATTCCCAAAGTTTTGTCATTTTTGTGAAAGTTTCTAATTAAACTCAAATATCATAGTTTCAAGATACATTTTTTATTTAATTATAAAGGTTTTCTAGAAATTTTGATTTATTCGTTTTAATTTTAAAAGATAAGTTTCAAAAAAATTTGAAATTTCGAATTTTTAAATGTAACGTAAATTTCAAAATTTCAAAATTTCAAAATTTCAAAATTTCAAAATTTCAAAATTTCAAAATTTCAAAATTTCAAAATTTCAAAATTTCAAAATTTAAAATTTCAAAATTTTAAATTTCAAAATTTCTACATTTTAGAACATTAAAATTTCAAGACTTGAAAAATTGAAAATTTCAAAACATCAAAACTTGAGAACTTCAAGCTTCAAAGCTTCAAAATTTCAAAATTATAAAATTACAAAATTTCAAAATTTTTAAACATCAAAACTTCAAAACTTCAAAAATTTCAAAACTTCAAAAAATTCAAAATTTGAAAACTTGAAATCTTCAAAATATCAATACTTGAGAAATTGAAATTCAATTTTTAAAGATAACCAAGGACCAATCAGTTCCACCAAAAAAATACCTGAGAACTTCAAGGTTCAAAGTTTCAAAATTCAAAAACTTTAAAAACTTCAAAACTCGAAGCTTTTTAAAAGATTTTCTAAAAATTTTGATTTATTCCTTTTAATTTAAAGAGAAATTTTGAATTCCTAATGTAACGTAAATTTCAAAATTTCAAACTTTGAAATTTCTAATCTTCAAAACTTTAAAACTTTAAAAGCTCAAGAGCTTGCAAAAAACTCGAAATGTTCAATTTTCAAAAAAATGTCAAAATAAATCTGTAAAAGACGGGGGAGCGGGGGTTTACGAGAGTGAGATTTTAATGATTTTATTTAATATTTTAAGGTACAAAACCCTATTGGTAATTTAAAAAGAAGTTGGCATTTTCAAATAAAGAAATTTTCAAAATTTCAAAGCATTGAAGTTGAGAAATTTTGAAATTTTGCAATTTTGAAATTTCAAAATTTCAAAATTTCAAAATTTCAAAATTTCAAAATTTCAAAATTTCAAAATTTCAAAATTTCAAAATTTCAAAATTTCAAAATTTCAAAATTGCAAAATTTCAAAATTTCTCAACTTCAATGCTTTGAAATTTTTAAAAATTTCTTTATTTGAAAATGCCAACTTCTTCAAAATTTCTAAACTTCGAAGCTTCGAAATTTTCAAAACTTAAAAAATTCAAAACTTCAAAGCTCCAAGTTTTGAATTTTGGAGCTTTAAAACCCGAGAACTTCAAGTATTAAACCTCCAAAATTTTAAATCTTCAAAATTTTATAATTTCAAAACTTCAGAATTTGTAATTTTGAAATTTGAAATTTTGAAATTTTGAATTTCTGAAGGTTTAGAGTTAAGAAATTTTAAAGCTTTGAAGCTTGAAGTTCTCAAGTTTTGATATTTTGAAGTTCTAAAGTCTTAAAGTTTAGAAATTATGAAATTTTGAAATTTAAAAGTTTTGAAATTTTGAAATTTCAAAATTTTTAAACTTTAAAACTTAAGAACTTCAAAAGCTTCGAAACTTCAAAACATCAAAATTTGGGAACTTCAAAATTTTGAAATTTCGAAGTTTCAAAATTTAAAAATTTCAAAATTTCCAAACTTCAAAATCTCAAAATTTCTAAATTTCTAAACTTTAAAATTTCAAAAACTTAAAACTTTCAAAATTTCAAAGCTTGAGAACTAAAAGTTTCAAAGCTTCAAAATTTCAAAACTTTAAAACTTCAAACCTCAAAACTTCAAAAATTTAAAACTTCAAAATTTATAATTTAAAAACTTCAAAATTTTCTAATTTAAAATTTTCACAACTTCAAAACTTTTGGAATTTTAAAACTTCAGAAATTTAAACTTAGAAATTTTGAAACTTTAACATTTTTTAACTTTAAAACTTTAAAACTTCAAAATTTCAAAACTTCATAAATTCCAAATTTCAAAATTTTCGAAGCTTTTGAAGTTCTAAAGTTTTGAAGTTTAGAAATTTTGGAATTTTAAAATTTTAAAGTTTTGAAATTTTGAAATTTAGAGATTTATAAATTTTGAAATTTTAAAATTTAGAAATTTTGAAATTTTAAAATTTAGAAATTTTTACATTTGAAAATTTTGAAATTTTGAAATTTTGAAATTTTGAAATTTTGAAATTTTGAAATTTTGAAATTTTGAAGTTTTGAAATTTTGAAATTTTGAAATTTTGAAATTTTGAAATTTTGAAATTTTGAAATTTTGAAATTTTAAAATTTAGAAATTTTGACATTTGGAAATTTGGAAATTTTGAAATTTTGAAAATTTGAAATGTTAAAATTTTGAAATTTTGAAAAGTTGAAATTTTAAAATTAATTTATATTACATTAGCAATTCAAACTTTCTCTGAAAATTAAAACGAATAAATTAAATTTTCTAGAAAATCTTTCACAAAAGTTTAAGTTCTGAAGTTTTCAAGTTTTGAATTCTTGAAGCTTTTAAAGTTTTCAAGATTAGAAATTTCAAAGTTGGAAATTTTGAAATTTACGTTACATTAGGAATTCAAAATTTCTCTTTAAATTAAAAGGAATAAATCAAAATTTTTAGAAAATCTTTTAAAAAACATTGAGTTTTAAAGTTTTGAAATTTTGAAGTTTGAAGTTATAAAGTTTTTGAATTTTGAAACTTTGAACCTTGAAGTTCTCAGGTAATTTTTTTGGTGGAACTGATTGGTCCTTGGGTATCTTTAAAAATTGTATTTCAATCTCTCAAGTATTGATGTTTTGAAATTTTGAAGATTTAAAGTTTTCAAATTTTGAATTTTTGAAGTTTTAAAATTTTTGAAGTTTTGATGTTAAGAAATTTTGCAACTTTGCAGTTTTGAAATGTTGAAGTTTGAAATTTTTAAATTTTAAAATTTTGAAGCTTTGAAGCTTAAAGTTCTGAAATTTTGAAGCTTTGAAGCTTAAAGTTCTGAAATTTTGAAATTTTGAAATTTTGAAATTTTGAAATTTTGAAATTTTGAAATTTTGGAATTTCAAAATTTTAAAATTTCAAAATTTCAAAATTTCAAAATTTCAAAATTTCAAAATTTCAAAATTTCAAAATTTCAAAATTTCAAAATTTCAAAATTTCAAAATTTCAAAATTTCAAAATTGCAAAATTTCAAAATTTCAAAATTTCAAAATTTCAAAATTTCAAAATTTCAAAATTTCAAAATTTCAAAATTTCAAAATTTCAAAATTTCAAAATTTCAAAATTTCAAAATTTCTCAACTTCAATGCTTTGAAATTTTCAAAATTTCTTTATTTGAAAATGCCAACTTCTTTTTAAATTACCAATAGGGTTTCGTACCTTAAAATATTAAATAAAATCATTAAAATCTCACTCTCGTAACCCCCCGCCCCCCCGTCTTTTACAGATTTATTCTGAAATTTTTTTGAAAATTGAACATTTCGAGTTTTTTGCAAGCTCTTCAAAATATCGAATTTTTTTTAAGATTGGATATTTTTTAAATTTCGATTTGATTTTAAAATTATTTTCTTTTCAAAATTTGGACTTATTAACATCCTCGATTTTTTTTTGGAAATTTCATTTTTTCTCAATTTTGTTTTTAATCTTTCCCTTTTTGATAATTTCGAATTGTTTTCAAAATTCCCTTTTTTTCTTTCAGTAACAAGTTTTTTGAAAGTATAACTTTTTTCGTATTTTCCTCAAAATGTTGACTTGCAGAAGTATCGCTTCTTTTGTAATTTCGATCTTGTTTCAAATTTTCATTTTTCTTAATTTCCTGAAAATTTCGACTTTTTCGGAACTTCGAAAATGTTCAGTTTTTTGAAAATTTCGGCTATTATGATTTTGACTTTCTTAAATTTAGACAAATTTTCCAAATTTCGACTCTAACAAACTTTCAATTTGTTTTAATTCCAAGTTTCTTCAAAATTTCGACTTTTTTAAATTAAATTTCAATTTTTAAAATATCAAACTATTTTCAAAGTATCTACTTTTTTAAGTATTTTAAAATTATCGCCATTTTAAGTTTTCGATTTTTCAGGAAAACGTTTTTCGGTTGTTTTAAAGATCGCCATTATTTTAAATGTTCGATTTTTGGGAGGAAATTATGACTTTTTAAAAATTTAGATTTCTTAAAATTGCCCCTTTTTTTAAATATCTTGGCTTTTAATTTATTTTTAAAGTAATGTACAACTTTAAAAATTTTGAAAATTTTGACTTTTTCCCGTAATTATTTCATAATCCATAAAACAATTTTGATGTTTCGGGTTCTTTTTTAATATCGCCTTTAGGGTAAATGATCGATTTTTTAAGGAAATTTTGACTCCTTTAAAAACCCAGATTAGTTCAAAATTGCGACTTTTTTGAAAATCTTGGGTTTCAATTTTTTTCTTTGAAAGTTACTATCTACGACTACAAACATTTTAAACATTTCGATTTTTTTCAGCAATTAGAAAAAAAATGTCTAAAGTGTCTAAATGTCCAAAAAACGCATGATTTTGAAAACAACACGGTTTTGAAAACAAAAATGTAGTGAAAAAAATGTATTACAATAAAATATATTTTCCTGAACTTTCAAGTTTGCAATAGAAATTTGAAAGAAGAAAATGTGAGAATATAAAGAGGATAAAATAAATTCTAAATATTTTTTAGAAATTCAAACTTTTTTTGACATACTCTTACAGAAGTTCTTAAACTTTAACCTTTTTTCATGTTTTCAACGTTATTTTTCAATTTTCAGGCAGGACCCTCAAAAATTTGAGAATTTTATTTTATAAAATTCTATTTTTTTCTTTGAAGTTTCACTTTTTTCTTTAAATTCGATAACACAATTTTATTGGCAGAATTTTGAAGTTAACATTTTATAAATTTAGGGTTTCTGTATTGGGTCTACGAGAAAACTGTGAGGGTTCCTTGTGCAACAGGGTCCGTGTGCTCGGACACTACTGCTGCTCCTGATACCTACGCTTTTTGCTTAGAAATTGGCACTAATTTTTAATAAAAGTTTCGTGAGTTAAGTTCGAAGAAAGTTGGTTGATTAGGTAATGCCAGTCTGTTACTTCTTAAATTGAATTGTAACCCACAAAAACAAAAAGTCTGAATTAGATTTAATTGCAAACGTGGATCTACTTCTCAATTCCTCAAATTAGGAAAATTGGTTGATAATTAAAATATAGAATTGAGGTAACTAGGAAATATCTCTTATAACATTGCAGTTATAAGTTAACACTTTAAGCTGCTGTGATTTATAATGAAATTGCCCAATTTCAAAGTGACTTACGTAACAAAGGGAAGCGTAATATTATTTAAATTCACATCATTATACCATTTAAGAACTGAAGAATGCGCTTTGTAAATTACGAAATTTGGCTAACAAATTCCAATATTTCACCAATTTTCGATGGGCGAATAGGTCAGAATGTTTCAGTGAAACTGCCAACAAATTAGATGCATTACGCCGACAAGTTATTTGGATGTTAATTAAAACGTTAAACGGCCTATTTTTTCAACTTTAAATATAGGAAGCGTTTCAGATGCTGCAATTCGCAATAATTAGGAGGGTTTTGCAACAAAACTTCCTGGTGGACTTACATAAATTTTACGTGGTGTACATAATAGGGCTTTTCTTGAAGTATGCTACATAAATAACGGATGTTATTAATAAAATCGTAGTAATTATAATAATTTGTTCACAAATAAATACAGCGACGTTATTCAACATTGCAGATATAAAGTAAAAAGTGACGGACAAAGGTTATACTAGTCAAGATAATTATCGTTAAGCGAAATATCTAGAGTCTGGAGATTAAATTTTCTTTGGTTAGAAAGTTGTAAAAATGTGAAATACCAAAATTGACTTCCCCATTTCAAACTTTTGATGTTTCCCCGACAAATTGGAATACAAATCTTGTCCCCTGAAACCAAGAAAGATTAAAAAACACAACAAAAGTATCTCTCTTGCTTGGATAGCTTGGCTATCGAAATGCGTTAAAGCAACCTTTGTTGTGATTTTTAATCTTTCTAGATTCCAGGGGATATCAATTTTTGAAGATAACCAAACACCAAGAGATTTGTATTTCAATTTTTGAAGATAACCAACCACCAAAACTCGATTAATTGACAAATTTCTCTTGTTACAGAATAAATCCACTATTTAAAGACACTATAGATCTTCAACCCCATGAAAGCAACCAACCGTCGCGCGAAAAATCCGTTCAGAATTATCCCCAGGGTTCCCCTCGATCGGGTGAAAAGTCGAGCTCATCAGGTTACGGCGGGAGCCACGGAGATAGCAATTCTGACTCCTTATACGTGGATCAAACAAAATTGCAAGACGACGCCGTCGCGGTTGTAGAAAAAAATCCATCGTACGTCAAATCGATCAAAGTCTCGACTCGTCCGTGCAAAAATAAATCAGTGCCATCTTCCGGATCTGGATCGTCGGCAGCCGGAACACTGAACACTATTCCAGAAGGAAAAGTCGATTCTCCGATTCCGAGGCCGATATGGCCCAGGTTGGACAACTACGATTCTTTAGTGGATGATGCTCTTTTGCTCTACACTAGTTTAAACTATGTCCCTGAAGGGAACGCTAGCGTCGACAATATACACGTTTCCGTCACCGAACTATTAGTTGATTTGCTCAAAAATATTAGTGCCACTATGGAGGGTAATTCTGATGTTACTCCCGAAGAAATGCTTAAAATGGTCAATGAGAAAATAGCAGTTAGTTTGGAAGCGCTCAAAAACAGCACAGAAGAAGACATGAAGAAACTCTGCGTTAACCTGCGTAATTGTAGTAAGGTTAATTCGGTACTTAAGGCGTTCAATAATTCGAGTTCCAGTTCGGCTCACAGCTCTCCTGAATGGAGCAGCTCCAGACCGAGGACTTCGTCAACGGATCACGAGGATATCTATCACATTCCGTCGTCGTCTAGTAGCGGTTTTAGCGACACCATGAAAGATCCCTCGGATTCATCTCCGGTGTTCGTTCGTAACGAAACAGGTAACGTTCCTAACGCCGCGCAGGATAATATTATATACGGAACTACGTGTCGTAATGATTGTTCTAATCGATTATTGGACAAAAATTCGAGTGCAGAGATTAGTTCCCCTAAACTTAGTTTGTTGAGGGCTGTGAATGATAAACCTAGTGTGTGGGAGCAGTATTATGGTGTGAAAGCTACACGTGATCAAAAAATTCATTACGTGCCAAAGCCGACCGATGTACCTATTTTTGTAAGTATTGCTGACTTTTTTCTTGATGTTTATCGTTGTTAGTGAGGGTGGCAAAATCTTTCCTGTGAGGAAGCCTTTCAATTACAAATTATTTTCTAGTAATATCTATGAACATTGTGAATTGTTTGATTGTTCTCAAAATTTGAAACAAACAAAAAGAAATATTTTGGTAATCTTCCTACCATTTGACCATTGATTGTTGAAGCTATAACCAAAAAAATTCAGAATGTTCTCTGATCTAATTTCCAGCTATTGCTCTTAAAACAACGCGAGCAGAATAATTTCAGAGTGATTTTCGATTCAATAGGTAATAGTAATGTATTAAAGATTTTTTGGAATTAAAGACATCCTTTACTTAATGTGATGTCGACAAAATTTTTGTTTATTTAATAGAATTCTACCTATCATATTTTTTTTTCTTATCTAAACAGATTAATAATAAAACTCATTAAAATTTAAGAGAGTGTTTTAATTTATCAAATTGACGGATCAGTTTTTTTTTGTATTAATATATTTTATTGTAATACATTTTTCTTGACAAGATTCAATTTTTATTCTCAAATGTTGAATTTTAATTCTTAATTTTTCCTTAATTTTTTGGAAATTGACACTTTTTCTGATAATTGCTGAAAAAAATAAATGTGTTTAAAATGTTTGTAGTCGTAGATACTAACTTTCAAACGTAGCCAAGATTTTCAAAGATTAGTTAAAAATGTTGCAGTTTTTAACTAATCTAAGTTTTAAAAAAGGTCAAAATCTCCTTCAAAAACCGAAAATTCACAATAATGTCGATATTTTCACAAAAAAATCTAATATCACAATTGTTTTTATAAATCATGAATTTTTCATAAATTTGGATTTTTTTCTCCTAACTACTGGAAAAAATCCAAATTTTAAAAACCTTCTCTTCTCGATGTTCTTTTTCTCAAAATTTCTTTTTAAATTTTAAATTCTAAAATTCTTCTAAATTGTGATTATTTTTAAAACTTTTAAGTTTAAACTTGAATAATACTCCTTTTAAAAATACGCAATTTTAAAATCAGAAAAATAAAATTTGCAAAAAAGTGTAAATTTTGAAAAAATCTAATTTTTCCAGAAAATCGAAATTTTCGATAAAAATTGGAATATTTCAAATAAAGTCTTAAGATAAGAGTCAAAACTTCCAGAAGAGGTCAAAATTATAAGAAAAAATTGAAATTTATAAAAAAAGTGCGAATTTTCAAAAAAGTTTGAGAAAAAGTTAAAAATTTTTGAATCAAATTTGGATTTTGAAAAAAATCGAGCTCTCTCAAAACAAATTACATTTAAAATAATCGAATTTGCAAAAATGTCAAGATTTCGAGAAAACGAAACTACTGAGAAAAAAAATCAAAATTTTAAACAAAGATCGAAATTTAAAAAAAAAGTGGAAATTTCGATACAGTCAAGATTTTGAAAAAAGTTGAAATGTTTGAAAAAAGTCCAACTTCTACAAAAAAGTTAAAACTTCGAGAGAAGTCGAAATTTTGATGATAAAACGTCAAAACGTTCAAAAAAGTGACAATTCTGAAAAAAGGTCGAATATTCCTAAAAGCCAAAAATTTTGAAAAAATCCCGTTATTCAAAAAAGCCGAAACTTTGAAAAGTAACGAAATGTATCAAATAGGTTTTTACATAATAGTCGAAATTTTGAGAATAGGAAAAGGAAAAAGTCAAAATTTGGAGACAAAATTAACGTTTTTAACAAAGGCCGAAATTTTCAATAAAATTCCAAATTTAAAAAACAGAAATTTTTAAGAAAAAAATCAAAATCATTACAAAAATGTAAAAATTTTGAAAAAGTTCGAATTTTGGTATCAAACTTTTCCAAAAGTGAAAAATTTTCAAAAAGTTAAAATTGCAAGAAATCAAATTATAGAAAAAGTCAATTTCCTAAAAAAGTCTGAGTTTTCAAAATTGTAAGAAATTTTTCAAATTTTGGGTCGAAATTTCCGAATAAATCGAAATAAAAAAGGACAAGGTTTAAAAAAAAGTTAAAATTTTGATGACACTAGGTCGAAATTTTCAAAAAAAATCAAGATAATCAAATTTACCAAAAATTTAAAATTTTAAAGAGGTTCGAAATTTGGTATCAAAGTTTTTGAAAAATTCAAAATTTTCAAAAAGTTAAAATTTTCAATTAATACAAAATCAAAAAACAATTAAAATTTTTCAAAAATAGTCCAAATTAGTGCAAAAGTCAAAATTTTTAGAAAATGTTCAAATCTTAAAGAAAATTAAAGGATGGTCGAAGTTTTTAACAACAAGAATGAAACTTTTAGAGATAAAAGGTTGAAATTTTCGAAAAAGTGGAGGTTTTAAAACGAGGTGAAAAATTTCAAGAAATCAATATTTGGAAAAAGCCAACTTTTAAAAAAAGTCTAAATTTTCAAAACTTTCGGAAATTTTTCAAATTTTCGGTCGAAATTTCCAAATAAAACGAAATTTAAAAAAAAAGGACAAAAATTTTTAAATAACTCGAAATTTTGATGGCAACAGGTGGAAATTTTCAAAAAAGTGGTAATTTTAAAGATGTAGAAAATCTCAAAAAAATCAAAATTTGGAACAGGCTTGCTTATTTAAAAAGGTTCACATTTTCAAAGAAGTCGAATTTTTTAGTCAAATTTACACAAAATTTAAAAAAGGTCCAATTTCTACAAAAAAGTTCAAACTTCGAAAGAACTCGAAATTTTGACGATAAATGGACCAAACGTTCAAAAAAGTGAAAATTTTGAAAAAAAATCCAGTTATTCCGAAACTTTGAAAAGCAACCAAATGTATCAAATAGGTCTTTACATAGAAGTCGAAATTTTGAGAAAAGGAAAAAGTCCAAATTTCGAGACAAAATCAACGTTTTAAACAAAAGCCGAAATTTTCAATAGAATTACAAGATTTAATTGCAAATTTTCACAAAAATCAATATACTCGAATTTGCAAAAAAGTTAAAATTTTAAAAAAAGTTCGAAATTTGGCATCAAAATTTGAAAAAAATTCAAAATTTTAAAAAAATCAAAATATTCAATAAATCAAAAAACAAATTAAATTTTTTCAAAAATAAAAAAAAGTCAAAATTCCTAGAAAATGTTCAGATCTGGAAGAAAAGGTCAACATTTTCAAAAAAGTCGAAATTAAAATAAAATCGAAGTTTTTAACAAAAAAATCAACCTTTTGGAGATAAAAGGTTGAAAAAAAGGAAATTTTCAAAAAAGTGAGGAATTTAAAACGATGTGAAAAATTTCAAGAAATCAAAATTTTGAAAAAGCCAATTTTGTAAAAAAACCTGAAATTTCAAAATTTTTAGAAATTTTTCATATTTTGGGTCGTAATTACCAAACAAATTAAAATTAAAAAAAAAAGCAAAGTTTAAAAAGAGTCAAGATATTGATGACAATAGATCGAAATTTTCAAAAAAGTGGTAATTTTAAAGATGTAGAAAATTTAAAAAAAATCAAAATTTGAAAAACGCTTGCTTATTGAAAAAATCTACATTTTCAAAAAAGTTGAATTTTTCGAATTCAAATCCACACAAAATCGAAACTATTGACAGAAAGTTACAATTTTAAACCGGGATCGAAATTTAGAAAAAAAGTGGAAATGCTGAGAAAATGTCGAAAAAGCCCAAACTTTGAAAAAATCCGGTTTTTCAATAAAGTCGCAATTTTCAAAAAGCCGAATATTTCAAATAAAAGTCAAAACATAAAAGTCTCAATTTTGAGAAAAGAACGAAAGATTTGAAAAAATTCAAAATTTTTAAAAATGTTTGAAATTTTGTATCAAAATTTTGAAAAAATTCGAAATTCTCAAAAAGTCAAAATTTTCAATAAATGCAAAATCAAAAAACAAATTGAATTGTTCAAAAATTGTCCAAATTAGCTCAAAGTCAAAATTTGTAGGAAATGTTTAAATCTTGAAGAAAATGTTGACAAAAAAAAAAGTCGAAATTAAAAGAAGATCGAAGTGTTTAACAAAAAGGATCAAACTTTTGGAGATAAAAGGTCAACATTTTCGAAAAATTGGAGGTTTTAAAACGAGGTGAAAAATTTCAAGAAATCAAAATTTGGAAAAAGCCAATTTTGAAAAGTCTAAATTTTCAAAAATTTCAGAAATTTTTCAAATTTTGGGTCGAAACTTCCAAATAAATCGAAATAAAAAAAAGGATAAAGTTTAAAAAAAGTCAAAATTTTAATGACAGTAGGTCGAAATTTTCAAAAAAAAGTAGTTATTTTAAATATGTAGAAAATTTGAAAAAAATTAAAAATTGGAAAACGCCTACTTATTAAAAAAGTCCACATTTTAAAAAAAGTCGAATATTTCAAACTCAAGTTAACAGAAAATCGAAACTATTGAGAGAAAATCATAAACCAGGATAGAAATTTAGAAAAAAAGCGGAAATTCTGAGAAAATGTTAACATTTTAAAAAGCCGAATTTCTGAAAAAATCCAGTTTTTCAAAAAAGTCGCAATTTTCAAAAAGGCGAGTGTTTCAAATAAGAGTCAAAACATAAAAGTCGACATTTTGAGAAAAGAACGAAAAAATTGAAAAACGAAATTAAAATTTTTAAAAAAGTTAAAATCTCGCAAAAAAATATAGATTTGAACATAGGACGGATTTTCAAAAAAAGTAAAAATTAAAAAAATTTGTCATTTCCGAAAAAAATCAAAGTAAATTTCGATAAATTCAAAATTTTGAAAAATGTTTGAAATTTGGAATCAAAATTTTGAAAAAATTCGAAATTTTCACAAAGTCAATATTTTCAATAAATGCAAATTAAAAAAAATTAATATTTTTGAAACAGAGTCCAAATTAATACAAAAGTCAAAACTTTTAGAAAATGACCTTTTGGAGAAACTTTTAATTTTCAAAAAGGTAAAAATTAAAAAAAAAGGTCGAATTTAAAAAAGAGTCAAAATTTTGACGGAATTAGGTCGAAATTTTAAAAAAAGTTAAAATATAAGAGGTAGAAATTTTTAAAAAGAGTTATAGTAAAATTTTCAGGGAAATTTCAAAATATCAAAAATTTGAAACAAGTAAACTTTTTAAAAAAGTCGTAATTTTCAAAAAAAAGACGAATTTTTTAATCAAACTTACATAAAAGTAGAGAAAAAAATCAAATTTTTGCGCACAAAGATCGGATTTTAGAAAGAAAAAGTGAAAATTTTGAAAAAAAGGTCGAATTTTAAAATTTTTTGAAAAAGTTTCAAAAAAATATCAAAACATGTGTAGCTAGTAGAAAAACGCCAAAATTTAAAAAACAGGAATTTTCAAAAAAGTCGAAAATTTTAAAAAAGATCTCAGTTTTGATAAAAGATCGAAATTTTCAGAACAAGTAAAATTTTAAGAAAAAGCTGGAAAATGTCAAGAAAATCAAAAATTTACAGTCAACCTTTTAAAAAAGTCGAAATTTTCAAAGAAAGACGAATTTTTTAGTCTTTATATAAAAGTAGAGAAAAAAAATCGAAATTTCACACAAAGATCGGATTTCAGAAAAAAATGGAAATATTTTGAAGAAAAAGGGCGAAATTTTTGAAATTTGTTGAAAAAGTCAAATTTTCCAAAAGAAACATTTTTATTAAATAGAAAATTTTCAAAAAAAAAACAAAACATGTGCATCTAATAGAAAAACGCCAAAATTTAAAAAATAGGAAGTCAGAATTTTGAAAAAAATCGAAATTATCAGTAGTCAAAATTTCGAACAAAATTTGAAATTTTGTGACACAAATTTCTTAAAAATTAGTGAAAACTCCGAGAAAAAGTTGAAATTTGGGGAAAGTAGATGTTTTAAAATGTCGGTTTTCTCATAAAAAATGTTGCAGTTTTCAAAATAAATCAACACTTTAAAAATTTCGAAAAAATATTTTCAATAAAAATCGAATTCTTTAAAAAAAAGGTCGGAATTTTAGTAAACATTTTAAAATACAGTCGAAATTTTCAAAAAAACTCGTAACACTAAGAGCTCGAAATTTTGAAAAAAAAAAGAGTTATGGTAAAGTTTTTTACGGAAAATTTTAAAAAATCAAAAATTTGAAATCAAACCTTTGGAAAAGTCGAAATTTTCCAGAAAAAGACGAATTTTTTAGTCCAATTTATATAAAAGTAGAGAAAAACATCAAAATTTCACACAAAGATCGGATTTCAGAAAAAAAATTGGAAATTTTGAAAAATAGGGCAAAATTTTGAAATTTTTTGAAAAAGTTAAATTTTTCAAAAGGAACTTTTTTAATAAATGCAAAATTTTCAAAAAAAAATCAAAACTTGTGTATCTAGCAAAAAAACGCCAAAATTCAAAAAAATAGGAAGTCAGAATTTTGAAAAAAATTGAATTTATCAATAGTCAAAATTTCGAGGAAATGTTGAAATTTTGTGAGACAAAATTTTCAAAAATTAGTGAAAATATCGAGAAAAAGTCGAAACTTGGAGAAAGTAGAAGTAGAAAAAATGTCAAAGTTTTCAAAATATATGAACATTTTAAAAATTTCCAAAAAGGTCGAAATTTTCAATAAAAATCGAATTCTTCAAAAAAAAAGGTCAGAATTTTCAGTAAACATTTTGAAATAAAATACAGTCGAAATGTTCAAAAAAGCTCGTAATACTAAGAGGACGAAATTTTCAAAAAAAAGCTGTAGAAAAATTTACACGGAAATTTCGAGAAGTCGAAATTTCGAAAACAGTAAACATTTTTAAAAGTATCGAATGTATGAAGAAAATCAGAATTCTCAAAAAAGTTAAAATTTAAAAATCTAAAATTTGATAAGCGTATAAATTTAAAAATAATGGATTTTTGTATTTTTTGTAATCGTCACAAATAATTTTTTCCTATTTTTTTATCACCAAAACTAAAATGGTATAGATTTTTTTTCTGCAGTCAAATTACAATTATTGACCTCTGAAATCAAGACAGATTAAAAAAACACAACAAAAGTTGCTCTAGCACGTTTCGATAGCCAAGCTATCATCTTCAGAGAGATAGGGGACAAGATTTGCATTTCATTTTTTGAAGATAACCAACGACCAGTCAGTTCCACCAAAAAAAAACAAAATATATTGACCCCTGCATTTGTAATTAATACCTAGAGGCCTTGGACTTCATGACTGCTGCCGGGCCCATATCTTCCCTCAGCGATCCTGTCAGATATTCCATTCGTAATAGAATGAGCTTAAAATGATGTATTACAAGTGGGGAAGTTCCATTGGAAATTTTATTAAAGTTGGGGTTGATAGAAGTTAGGTGGATGATCATATTAAGTTGGCTTGATCGTTAAAAATGTTCCCCTCAAGAATATAAATCGACACGAGTCTTGGCTAATTATAATATATTTCTCAGTTTTCCTATTATAGGGGGAAGGTCGAGTTTTTTTTATGGACCCTGTATAGAGGGCGATAGATGGCGATGGCGATCAAACATACGTTCTTATTTATAAAATGAAAATCTAATAAAACTATCTTAATCGGCTATGCACAACTTTGAACTTTGAAGAGTTCGGGCAGATTGCAGAATGATATTTTGTTCAAATTCGTTGATACGATCATGTGTAAATTTAGCTGCCCAGTGAGTCTCGAGCTCTATATCGGGTAGCAAACTTGTTCTCTATCGCGTTAGATGACGCTGCTAACCATTCCATTAAAAAGTGCAAAGTTGGGGAAGGTTTTGCCCTATCACTACGTTGTCATTACATAGAAAATGGAAAAAGATTATTTAATACTTTTAGATAAAATGCTAGTTTGGGAGAACATGGAATAGTTTTCCGATATGAAACGTATCCTATTAGCGATCCCGTATTGAATTGTACATCTTTACCAATTTTCGTCGAAATCGCTTCAGTAACTGAGGCGTGGAAAGCAGACAAACAAACGGACAAACACGCTTTCGCATTGATGTCCTAATAATTAGGATGCTGCTGTACCGATTAAATTATAATTTATGGTTGCAGCTGATAGAGGTGGAGCTGTTTGTCTCATTTGTAGGCAAATGCTAGCAGATTAATAAAGAAAACACTGAGCTGACTAGAATTGAGTATAACGTTTTAAAAGCACGAAAGCTCGTACTATGTGATAGATGACACCTAACAACACCATAATTTTGCATACATATGACTCACGCGATCATTGTTCTATCACTGCTATCGTCAATTTCACGATGAATATTAAACATCTTTGCTTAATCTTTTACATACATTGTTGCCTAGCTGAAGTCGGTTTTTATATTCGAACGCTAATAAGGAAATTCTCTGCGCGACTACCGTTAATCCAGCTCCGTAACATACATTATTGTTCTGTTTATAAAATAATGTAATTTATGTTAATTTTATGGCATTCCTAGACCAAAATAGATTCCGAAGACTATCACCAGGATGTCAGTAAAATAAGCGCTAACTTGCTATTTCTCACATTACACGGGAACTCGTTTCGGAATATTTTCGAGATGATGAACTTTTCGAATCAAAGACCACACAGTCGGGATATTTTAACATAAAACATATTTTTTTGGAATTTTATTAATAAATTGAAATGACGGATGATGGTAGTGATTGGAGAAATAACAACACTTCTAGAATGCTCTTCACCGTTTTGCAATATCGAGAACGAATTTTTAATAACATAACTTAAAGATTTAAATCAATCAACTATCCAAAGTTACAAGCAGAAGGCGACCCAGGATACTCAGTAGGTTAGCTAGGAGCTGCTCAGATGCGACTTAGCGTGTAGGCAGATAAAAAGAAAGAAAAATCCAAACTACCAAAGACGAGCATTCGAGTGCGGAATTAATAGAGCTCTTGAAATGCGTTAGGAGCCTGAAAATAACGTAAACACGACCGTCACCTTCACGGTTGCATATGAGTAAGTCATATGTAGCTATCTTGTGGTATGCGGCTCCATAGTTTGTGAAAGTTCCCTCTGCGAATATCCCTGGTCAACGAAAATACATATGAAAGCTAAAAGTTAGATAGAAGAATAAAATAATTTAGTATGTCAATCAGAAATGAACTCTTCCGAAATGAAAATGGAACCGAAGACCAGATACAATACAGAAATATTTTCGAGATGATGAATTTTCGTATCAAAGATTACACAGTCGGGATCTTTTAACATAAAACATATTTCTTTGGAATTTTATAAGTTAATTGAAATGATAGGTGTTGGTAGTGATTGGAGAAATAACAACACTTCTAGAATACTCTTCACCGTTTTGCAATATCGAAAACGAATTTTTAATAACATAACTTAAAGATTTTAATCAATCAGCTATCCAAAGTTACAAGCAGAAGGCAATCCAGGATACCCAGTAGGTTAGCTAGGAGGTTCTCAGGTGCGACTTAACGTGTATGCAAAAATAAAGAAAAAAAAATCTAAACTACAAAAGACGAGCGTTCGAAAGTAGAATTAATGGAGTTCTTGAAACGCGTTAGGAGCCTGAAAATAACGTAAACCTGATCGTCACCTTTACGGTTGCATGTGAGAAAGTCATATGTCCCTAGCTTGGGTGGTGTGCGGCTCCATAGTTTGCGAGATATTCTGCGAATATTCCTGATCATCGAAAATACAAATGGAAGCTAAAAGCTAGACAAAAAAATAAAATAATTTAGTACGTCAGTCAGAAATGAACTCTTTCGAAAAGAAAATGGAACCTAAGAACAGATACAAGATAGAAATACTGTCGAGATGATGAACTTTTCGCATCAAAGACCACATACTTGGGATATTTTAACATAAAACACATTTCTTTGCAATCTTATGAATTAATTGAAACGATAGATGTTGGTAGTGATTTGGAGAAATAACGACACTTCTAGAATGCTCTTCACCGTTTTGTAACATCGAAAGCAACTTTTTAATAAAAAAATAAAGACTTAATTCAGCTATCCAAAGTTACAAGCAGAATCCGATTCAGGATATCCAGTAGGTTAGCTAGAAGATCCCCAGTAGGTGCAAGTAAAAAAAAAGAAAGAAAAATCCAAAGTACAAAAGTCGAGAGTTCGAGAGCGGAATTAATGTAGTACTTGAAATGCGTTAGGAGCCTGAGAATAACGTAAACACGACCGTCACCTTCAGGGTTGCATATAACAAAGTTTTAAAAAAAGTGAAAATTTTGACGACAATAAAAATTTTCAAAAAAAGTGGTAATTTCAAAGATGAAAATTTCAAAAAATCAAAATTTTAAAAAAGCTTGCTTATTAAAAAAGTCCACATTTTCAAAAAAATCAAATTTTTCAAAGTCAGATTTACACAAAATCGAAACTATTGAGAGCAAATCATAAACCAGGAGCAACATTTAGAAAAAATGTGGATATTCTGTGAAAATGTCTAACTTTAAAAAAGCCGAAACTTTGAAAAAGTTTTTCAAAAAAGTCGCAACGTTCTAAAAGCCGAATGTTTCAAATAAAAGTCAAAATATGAAAGTCCAAATTTTGAAAACAGAACGAAATTGAAATACAAAAATTGTGCCCTGAAACCAAGAAAGATTAAAAAACAACAACCAAGCTATCATCTTCAGAAAAATACTTTATTTTTACCTTTGTTGTGGTTTTTTAATCTTTCTTGGTTTCAGGGAACAATTTTTGTATTTTAAATTTTGAAGATAACCAAGGACCAGTCCGTTCCACCAAAAGAACGAAATATTTGAAAAAAAAAAATAGAAATTTAAAAAAAATCTCGCTAGAAAAACGTACGATTTGAGCAAAGACCGAATTGTCGAAAAAATTATAAATATAAAAAAATTTAAATTTACAAAAAAATCAAAACAAATTTAGAAAATTTCAAAATTTTGAAGAAATGTTTGAAATTTCGAAAAGTCAAAATTTTCAATAAATGCAAAGTTAAAATATTATTATTTTTCAACAAAATCCAAATTAATACAAAAGTCAAAAGTTTTAAAAAATGTCCTCTTGAAGAAACTGTCTAAATTTTTAAAAAAGTACAAATTAAAAAAAGGTCGAATTTAAATAAAACAGCCAAAATGTTGACGAGATTAGGTCGAAATTTTCAAAAAAGTTGAAATTTTGAAATGAGATGAAAAATTTCAAAGAATCAAAATTTTGAAAATAGTCAGCTTTTTAAAAAAGTCGAAATATTCTAAAAATCCAAATATTTTAAAGTCAAATTTACATAAAAGTTGAAACTATTGATAGAAAATCAAAATTCTTAACAAAGTGGAAATCTTGAAAAAATCCAATTATTTAAAAAGTTCAAACTTTCAAAAGAAGGTGAATGTTTCAAATAAGTAAATTTTATATCAAAGTCAAAATTTTGAATGTCGCAATTTTTGAAAACAAATTGAGGAGCGTTCGAGAGCGGAATTAATAGTGCTCTTGAAATGCGTTAGGAGCCTGAAAATAAGGTAAACACGACCGTCACCTTAACGGTTGCATATGAGAAAGCCATATGTCCCTACTTCGAGTGTGTGTGACTCCATAGTTTGTCAGAGTTTGTGAGAGACCAGTGAAAATACACAATGGATGCTGAAAGTTAGACAGAAGAACCTAATAACTTAGTATGTGCGTCAGAAATGAACTCTTCCGAAATGAAAATGGAGCTTAAGAATAGGTACTCAAGATAGAAAGAGTACGATAACCCAGCTGGAGATAAAACTATTGTATGTTTAACATATCTTTGCTTTTCCTCTTTCCAATCATTTTCTTCTATATTATCTTAAAGTAATAGAATACTTAACAAAATTTTTGCTATTAACAATAAGTAATTTGTTCTTTATATTTAGATTGCTTCTCTTTCTCTATTAATTTTATTCACATTGTCTTTTTACTAAGCTCTACCATTCTGTCAAGTTAACAGAAACACAGCTGCACAATTTCATGATCCATGTTCTATGGCACATATAACAGAGCTCTTTATTAGCCTTGTGGGTGATTCTAATTTATAACAAATCTAATGGATTTCCTTATAAAGCGCCTAGTTATTGTTGGAAAACAAAAACAATTTTAAATAAGTAGAAATATGGTAGCATTTTTCAAAAAAAGTAAAAATTTTGAAGAAAGATTGAATCTTTTTAAGAAAAGTGAAAGTATTTAAAAAAATCCTCCTCTTCAAAAAACTCAAAACTGCGAAAAAAAATTCAATATTTTCGAAAGTGGAAATCAAAGATCAGAATTTTTAGAATAAGTCTGAAATGTAAGAAAAAGTCATATCTAAAAAAAGTGAAAATTTAAAATCACTGAGAACTGAACTTTGAAATTTTGCATAGAAATCCCAGCATTTTAAAAAAAATCAAAATTCCCAAGTTAGAATTTAAAAAAGTGGAATCAGAAAAAGAAAGTCGAAATATTCAATAAGGTAAAATTTCGAAAAAAATTGAAATCTCGAAAAAGCCCATATTTCGAAAAATTCGAAAATTTTAATCAAGTACAAATATTGTAACATTTTTCCAAAAAGTAGAAATTTAAAAAAATAAGATTGGATCCTTATAAGAAAAGTGAAAATATTTAAAAAAAGCGTGGTTTTCAAATAAGTTCAAACTTTGAAAAATATTCAATATTTTTGAAAGTTAACATTTTCTAAAAAGGCAGAATTTTGCTAAAATGGTCAAATCTTTCAAATAAGGCCGAAATTGAAATAAAAGTTCGATTTCTTTTAAAGTAAACATTTTGAAAAATCTCCATTTCTAAAAGGGTTAGTGTAGGTTAGGTAAGGTTAGGTTGAAAAAAGTTGAAATATTCAAAAGGGAGTAGAATTTAAAAAAGTTAAAACTTTGAAAAGATGAAAAATCCGAGAATCAAAATTTTTAAAGTCGACATTTTTAAAAAACTGAAATTTTCAAAAAAGCAGAATTTTCCAAAGAAAATCGTGATTTACAACAAAATAAAAATTTCGAGAAAAAGTTAAGGTATTGGATAAATCAACATGTTCAAAAAGAATTTAATTATGAAATTAAGATTTTCCAAAATTTCGAAAATTAAAATCAATTTTCAAAAATAAAGTCGAAGTTATCAAAGATTCTGTTTTTTTTTAGTTGAAATTTTAAAAAAGTCGTTCATAATTTTTAATAATTTATGTCTTTATATTCAAAAGCAGAAAAAGTTTCGAAGAAAGGTCGAAATTCTGAGAAAAAAATTGAGATTTTCAAAAAAAGTGGAAATTTTTTAACACGTCAATGTTGTCGATAAAAAATCATACATTTTTAAAAAGAGTAGAATTTTTCATATTCCACTCCTTTTCAAAAAATTGTCAAGCCAAGAATTAAGCATACAACCATGTATTAGGTATTTTTTGACCACAAGCAATGCTAGTTATCAATAAATATTATACCTTCGTTTCCACACAACCACAAATATGAAAAGGTAGGTCAGTTTTACCCACCGATATTTCCACTTGTTCATTAGAGTGGGTTTGAATATAGTTATTCCCTAGTTTTAAGTTTTCATTTCTAACGGCAGTCTCCAAGACTGCCAATTCTCTTTTATTGTGCTCAATATGACTCAGTGGTTTTTGCTAAAAATTTTTGCTCTATCTATACGACGGGCGAAAAGAAAACCTAAAAACCAACCAAAAAAATGTCAAAAATTTAAATTTCGCAAGTCCAGCCTTACGGCTTATGCAACGGCTTCTCGAACTTTTTGCGCCCCAGGTGATGTAAGTGAAAATTCGTAATGATTCAGTTATTTCGTCGAACAATTATTCAACCTACGAAATGGACCGCAGCATCCGTAAACAAAAGGAACAACTTTTTGCCCACGAATGCCTCAACATAACTGGAACCTGTTAAAATAGATTGGTCATATATGGGCGCCTCGCCTTGAGACTTCGCTGCGTTCAACCGCTAAAGAAAAAAAAACCGAACCGCTCTCGCTGCGAATAAGAGTTTAATTTCTCGGTACGTTGAGGAATTTGTAAGGCGATTGTAAAAATGTTTGACTCTTTGAGGCTAACAAATCATGAATAAATGACATTCTGTGAGTTACATGCTGCTATAATTAGACATGGTCTACATATTTATTTACTTATGATCTTTTAGAATTACATAACAGGTTTGCTAGCAATAACTAGGCGCTTTATAAGGAAATTCATTAGGTTTGTTATGAATTAGAATCACCCACAAGACTAGTAAATAGCTCGGTTATATGTGCCATAGAACTTTGATCATTAAATTGTGCAACTGGGTTTCTGTTAACTTGACAGAATAGCAGTGCTTAGTAAAAAAACAATGTTCATAGAATTGATAGAGGATGAGAAGCAAATGAACAAATTACTTATTTTTAATAAAAAAATTTGTTTGGTATTCTATTACTTTAATGCAATATAAAGGAAAATGATTGGAAAGAGGAAAACCAAAGCTGTGTTAAACATTCAATAGTTCTATTTATAGCTGGGTTACCGTACTCTTTCTGGCTTGAATACCTGGTCTTAGTTTTCATTTTCATTTCGGAAGAGTTCATTTCTGACTGACATACTAAGTTATCAGGTTCTTCTGTCTAACTTTTAGCATCTATTGTGTACTTTCTTTGGCCAGGGATATTATCAGAGGGAACTCTCACATACTATGGAGCCGCATACCACACAAGGTAGGGATATATGACTTTCTCATATGCAACCGTGGAGGTGACGACCGTGTTTACGTTGTTTTCAGGCTCCTAACGCGTTTCAAGAGCTCCACTGATTCCGCTCTCGAACGCTCGTCAATTTGTTTGCGACGTTTTTCCCTAATGTTGATTTTTATATAAATACTTATTTGAAACATTTACCTTTTTTTGAAAGTTTGAACTTTTTGAATAACAGAAAATCAAAATTTTTAACAAAGTAAAAATTTTGATTTTCTGTCGATAGTTTCGACTTTTATGTGAATTTGACTTTAAAATATTCGGATTTTGAGAACATTTCGTCCTTTTTAAAAAGTTGACCATTTTAAACATTTTGATTTTTTGAAACTTTTCACCTCATTTCAAAATTTTAACTTTTTTGAAAATTTCAACCAAAACTCGTCAACATTTTGACGTTTCTTTTTCTAAATTCGACCTTTTTTCGAACTTGGACATTTTAAATATTGTTAAGAACTTTAATTTTCCAAAATTACTTTTTGGGGGAATTTCATTTGTTTATCGAAAAATCGAAATATCTCGATTTTTTAAAATTTCGTGTTCTTAATTTCCACTTATTTTTTGAAATTGCAATCGATGTTCAAAAATTTGATTGTTTCTTTACGGATTTTTTTATTTGAAGATTTTGATTTTTTAAAAATGTTTTCCTTTTAAAAAGCTTAATAAGGATGTTTACTTTTTGTTTCAATCTCAGTTCGAATATTTCACAATTTCGACCTTTTTCAGGATTTCCAGTTTTTCCAAACATTTCAAATTTAGTTCAGAACTTTTATTTTCCTAGTTAACTTTTTGGGAAAATTTTGTCTGTTCTAAGATTTTTGATTTTATCATGAAATCTGGACTTTTAAAAATCTAGCTATCTTTATTAGTAATTGCCACTTTTTCTTGAAATTTCGATCGATTTTCAAAAATTTGATTTGTTTTTTCAGTTTCTATTTTACTTTTAGATTTTGAGAAAAAAAAATAATGAAAATTTTTTGTTTTAATTTCAATTTTTGTTTAAGTTCGAATATTTCAAAATTTTGACCTTTTTCAAGATTTCCATTTTTTCCGAACTTCAAATTTAGTTCAGAACTTTTATTTTCCCAGTTAACTTTTTGGGGAAATTTCATCTGTTCTAAGATTGTTGATTTTATTTTTTCAGTTTTAACTTTACTTAAAGATTAAGACAATTGAAAAATTTCGCTTCTTCAAAAAAAATAATAAAGATGTTTGCTTTTTGTTTCAATTTCAATGTTTTTCAAAGTTCGAATATTTCAAAATTTTGTCCTTTTTCAGGATTTTGAGTTTTTTGAGCATTTCAAATTTTGTTCAGAATTTTTATTTATCTAATTCTTTTTAAAGAAATTTTGTCAGTTCTAAGATTTTCGATTTTATCGTAAAATTTCGATTTTTGAAAATTTTGCTATTTTTTCTAGTAATTCCCACTTTTTATTTTTTGAAATGTCGATCGATCTTCAAAAATTTGATTTGTTCTCTCAGTTTTTACTTCACTTTTAGATTTTGAGACTTGAAAAATTCTACTTTTTAAAAAAAATAACGGAGACGTTTATTTTTTGTTTCAATTTCAATTTTTGTTTAAGTTCGAATATTTCAAAATTTTGACCTTTTTCAAGATTTCGAGTTTTTCCAAACATTTCTAATTTAGTTCAGAACCTTTTATTTTCCTAGTTAACTTTTTGGGGAAATTTCGTCTGTTCTTAGATTTTTGATTTTATCAGAAAATCTGGACTTTTAAAAATTTAGATATCTTTATTAGTAATTGCCACTTTTTCTTGAAATTTCGATCGATTTTTGAAAAATTTGATTTGTTCTTTCAGTTTTTACTTTACTTAAAGATTTTGACAATTAAAAAATTTCACTTTTTTAAAAGAAATTAATGGAGATGTTTGCTTTTTCTTTCAATTTCAATGTTTTTCAAAGTTCGAATATTTCAAAATTTTGTCCTTTTTCAGGATTTTGAGTTTTTTGAACATTTCAAATTTTGATCAGAATTTTTATTTACCTAATTCTTTTCGAAGAAATTTTGTCAGTTCTAAGATTTTCGATTTTATCGTAAAATCTCGATTTTTGAAAATTTTGCAATTTTTTCTAGTAATTTCCACTTTTTATTTTTTGAAATTTCGATCGATCTTTAAAAATTTGATTTGTTCTCTTAGTTTTTACTTCACTTTTAGATTTTGACATTTGGAAAATTCTACTTTTTTGAAAAAATGATGAAGATGTTCACTTTTTGTTTCAATTTCAATTTTTGTTTAAGTTCGAATATTTCAAAATTTTGACCTTTTTCAGAATTTCCAGTTTTTCCGAACATTTCAAATTTAGTTCAGAACTTTTATTTTCCTAGTTAACTTTTAGGGGAAATTTCGTCTGTTCTATGATTTTTGATTTTATCATAAAATCTGGACTTTTAAAAACTTAGATATCTTTATTAGTAATTGCCACCTTTTCTTGAAATTTCGATCGATTTTCAAAAATTTGATTTATTTTTTCAGTTTTAAATTTACTTAAAGATTAAGACAATTGAAAAATTTCGCTTCTTCAAAAAAATAATAAAGATGTTTGCTTTTTGTTTCAATTTGAATGTTTTTCAAAGTTCGAATATTTCAAAATTTTGTCCTTTTTCAGGATTTTGAGTTTTTTGAACATTTCAAATTTTGTTCAGAATTTTTATTTACCTAATTCTTTTTAAAGAAATTTTGTCAGTTCTAAGATTTTCGATTTTATCGTAAAATTTCGATTTTTGAAAATGTTGCTATTTTTTCTAATAATTCCCACTTTTATTTTTTGAAATGTCGATCGATCTTCAAAATTTGATTTGTTCTCTCAGTTTTTACTTCACTTTTAGATTTTGAGACTTGAAAAATTCTACTTTTTAAAAAAAATAATGGAGATGTTCCCTTTTTCTTTCAATTTCAATGTTTTTCAAAGTTCGAATATTTCAAAACTTTGTCCTTTTTCAGAATTTTGAGTTTTTTGAACATTTTTAAATTCTGTTCAGAATTTTTATTTACCTAATTCTTTTTGAAGAAAATTTGTCAAGTCTAAGATTTTCGATATTATCGTAAATCTCGATTTTTTGAAAATTTTGCAATTTTTTCTAGTAATTTCCACTTTTTATTTTTTGAAATTTCTATCGATCTTAAAAAATTTGAATTGTTCTCTCAGTTTTTACTTCACTTTTAGATTTTGAGACTTTGAAAAATTCTACGTTTTTTAAAAAATAATGAAGATGTTTACTTTTTGTTTCAATTTCAATTTTTAAGTTCGAATATTTCAAAATTTTGACCTTTTTCAGGATTTCCGGTTTTTCCGAACATTTCAAATTTAGTTCAGAACTTTTATTTTTCTAGTTAACCTTTTGGGGAAATTTTGTCTGTTCTAAGATTTTTGATTTTTTTCATAAAATCTGGACTTTTAAAAACTTAGATATCTTTATTAGTAATTGCCACCTTTTCTTGAAATTTCGATCGATTTTCAAAAATTTGATTTATTTTTTCAGTTTTAAATTTACTTAAAGATTAAGACAATTGAAAAATTTCGCTTCTTCAAAAAAATAATAAAGATGTTTGCTTTTTGTTTCAATTTGAATGTTTTTCAAAGTTCGAATATTTCAAAATTTTGTCCTTTTTCAGGATTTTGAGTTTTTTGAACATTTCAAATTTTGTTCAGAATTTTTATTTACCTAATTCTTTTTAAAGAAATTTTGTCAGTTCTAAGATTTTCGATTTTATCGTAAAATTTCGATTTTTGAAAATGTTGCTATTTTTTCTAATAATTCCCACTTTTTATTTTTTGAAATGTCGATCGATCTTCAAAAATTTGATTTGTTCTCTCAGTTTTTACTTCACTTTTAGATTTTGAGACTTGAAAAATTCTACTTTTTAAAAAAAATAATGGAGACGTTTATTTTTTGTTTCAATTTCAATTTTTGTTTAAGTTCGAATATTTCAAAATTTTGACCTTTTTCAAGATTTCGAGTTTTTCCAAACATTTCAAATTTAGTTCAGAACCTTTTATTTTCCTAGTTAACTTTTTGGGGAAATTTCGTCTGTTCTAAGATTTTTGATTTTATCAGAAAATCTGGACTTTTAAAAATTTAGATATCTTTATTAGTAATTGCCACTTTTTCTTGAAATTTCGATCGATTTTTGAAAAATTTAATTTGTTTTTCAGTTTTTACTTTACTTAAAGATTTTGACAATTGAAAAATTCCACTTTTTTAATAGAAATTAATAAAGATGTTTGCTTTTTCTTTCAATTTCAATGTTTTTCAAAGTTCGAATATTTCAAAATTTTGTCCTCCTTCAGGATTTTGAGTTTTTTGAACATTTCAAATTTTGTTTAGAATTTTTATTTACCTAATTCTTTTTGAAGAAATTTTGTCAGTTCTAAGATTTTCGATTTTATCGTAAAATTTCGATTTTTGAAAATTTTGCTATTTTTTCTAGTAATTTCCAGTTTTTCCGAACATTTCAAATTTAGTTCAGAACTTTTATTTTCCTAGTTAACTTTTTGAAGAAATTTCGTCTGTTCTAAGATTTTTGATTTTATCATAAAATCAGGACTTTTAAAAACTTAGATATCTTTATTAGTAATTGCCACCTTTTCTTGAAATTTCGATCGATTTTCAAAAATTTGATTTATTCTTTCAGTTTTTACTTTACTTAAAGATTTAGACAATTGAAAAATTCCGCTTCTTCAAAAAAAATAATAAAGATGTTTGCTTTTTGTTTCAATTTCAATGTTTTTCATAGTTCTAATATTTCAAAAATTTGTCCTTTTTCAGGATTTTGAGTTTTTTGAACATTTCAAATTTTGTTCAGAATTTTTATTTACCTAATTCTTTTTGAAGAAATTTTGTCTGTTCTAAGATTTTTGATTTTATCGTTAAATTTCAATTTTTGAAAATTTTGCAATTTTTCTAGTAATTCCCACTTTTTATTTTTTGAAATTTTGATCGATCTTTAAAAATTTGATGTGTTCTCTCAGTTTTTACTTCACTTTTAGATTTTGACAATTAAAAAATTTTACTGTTTTAAAAAAATAGTGAAGATGTTTACTTTTTGTTTCAATTTTTGTTCAAGTTCGAATATTTCAATATTTTGACCTTTTTCAGAATTTTCAGCTTTTCTGAACATTTGATATTTACTTCCGAAATTTTATTTTCCCAGTTTACTTTTTGGGAGAATTTTGCTTGTTCTAAGATTTTTGATTTTATCATAAAATCTCGACTTTTAAAAATTTAACTATCTTTATTAGTAATTGGCACTTTTTTTTAAATTTCGATCGATTTTCAAAAATTTGATTTGTTCTTTCAGCTTAACCTAAGGATTTTGACAATTAAAAAATTTCACTTTTGACATTTGCAAAATTCTACTTTTAAAAAAAAATATTAAAAATGTTTACTCTTTGTTTCAATTTCCATTTTTGTTCAAGTTCGAATATTTCAAAATTTTGACCCTTTTTCTCAATTTTTAGTTTTTCTGAATATTTCAAATTTAATTCGGGACTTTTATATTCCTAGATTAATTTTTGGGGGAATTTTGTCTATTCTAAAATTTTTGATTTTATCATAAAATCTGGACTTTTAAAAATTTAGCTATCTTTATTAGTAGTTGCCACTTTTTTTTTGAAATTTCGATCGATTTAAAAAAATTTGATCTGTTCTTTCAGTTTTTACTTTACTTAAAGATTTTGACAATTGAAAAATTCCACTTTTTTAAAAAAATATTGAAGATGTTTATTTTTGTTTCAATTTCAAGGTTTTTCAAAGATCAAATACTTCAAAATTTTTTCCTTTTTCAGGATTTTGAGTTTTTCTGAACATTTCAAATTTAGTTTAGAGTTTTGTTTTCCTAGTTTTCTTTTTTTTTATTTACCGAATTCTTTTGGGGGAATTTTGTCTGTTCTAAGATTTTTGATTTTATCGCTAAATATCAACTTTTAAACATTTCGCGATGTTATTCAGCATATCCCACTTTTTTTTTTAATTTCGATCGATTTTCAAAAATTTGATTTGTTCTTTTAGTTTTTATTGGTTTGTTTTTTTATGAAGAAATCCCAAAAGTTGAACTTTTCTTCATAAAGCTATATTCAGTAATTTTGCACCAAATTAGATGTAATATGGTCTTTGTATAGAGAACGACTGTTTTTTAAACCAAACTACATTTCTAAATTGATATTTTACATTTCTGTACATAAAACTTGAATTTTTCTGAAATATAGTAATATTTTCATAAACCCAAAGTTGCACTTTCAATTATTGTTACTCTTTTTCTAAAATTTTGATTTCATAAACACGAAATTCTTGTTATGATTTTAACATGAAAGTTTCGAATTTTTCTCAAACTTTTAAGTTCATACATTTCGAGTTGCTGTTAGGTTTTGATTTAAAGCTTCAAATTTTTTAAAAATTTTGATTATCTCTAGAACATTGTACTTCAAAAAAAAATTAGGACCATCAACCTCTAATGGACAGAGATGGAATTGTTCTAGCAGTAGGTGCAGATTAAAAAGTAAGAAACGAAGATCTCAAGGCGTTTTGTAGGTTACATTGTACAAACGTGATGGCACGTAGTATATTTATGAACAACTTACATATACATAACCAGAGAAAGTTGTGTGTATTGTCTGCACTCTTTCATTTCGTTTTTATTTGCAAAGAATATAATGTTATATCATGACGTGACAGATATTATGACATTGAAAAACAATCATATTAATGCTAATCGGCATAAATAAGTAAGCTTAAAACAGTTTTCCATATGGGAAGTTAAAAAGTTACCGAATAAGTAATTTGTTTAACAGACATTGCTAATGTAATCGTCGGAGAAAGTTTCTTTTGTATATCGATGACAATAAAAGTTTTGTGTATATTTTATTGCGACTGTAGCGGGAAGTAATTGGATATTTGGAAACTAATTAATTTTATCTCAACGCCTAATGACAACGTACTTTTTAAATATCACGATTATTATTAAAGAAATCACGCTGCCTACTGACTAATAGTTATTAGTTAGGACGCACCCAATGGTTGGACATTCTGATATCCCTCTGATGCTCTCGGGAGCGCACTTCATACAATGTCTTCAAGAAAAAACCGAAATAAATTTCTATGATGCTTTTGATTGGATTTCGATATTTTCAACAGTTTTGTCGACATTCGTTGGTTTCCTATTGATTTATGTGTCCGGCTCTCGAGTCATTTATCAAAAATTATGCTAATCCAGCTCGCCGAGAACTTCCAAATTTTTTTACGACTGGGGATCACTTTATTGGGGATCGCTTTATTGGTAATCGCTTTATTGGGGATCGTTTTTATCTCAGTCAGCCCAAAAATAACTAGTAAACAATAAAAGTTTCTAAATGAATGATATATAAAAAAACTAAATAATTTACAGATTTTATTAGTCAGAAGAAGAATTAGCATTATATTTTTAAGTAAGCAATTCGGGACAAGGTAACAATAGATTAATTTTTACATATTGATTTCCAATTAACATGTTGAATTTCACAAATGAAGCTTTTAACTTATTACATCAAAAATTGTTACTTGATTAGTTTCAGTTTGTACAAAATGTTTGTAATAAGCAATAAACAAAACATCTGATTGCGAAATGTGGGATTCTTTGGTACAACATTCTTTCAAATCATCGCTGGAAGTAACCAAATGTAAACATTGCTCGATGTGAGTGTATAAATCTTTAGGATGTCTCCTCTTAGTGAGTGTGAACAGTAATATTTCCTTCCTAATCTACAGATGAATATGCGCTTTCGCCATATTTTGTTTTTAGAAGCATGGCCAACACTTTCATTAGGAATAATTAATATTTAAATGATCACGAGCCAAAACATTGGGTAATAAAGTGCATCATGAAGACGAGCATATTTTATTAGACAATTATTATTAGACAAGTTATAAGACCACACATAAAGCAAAACGCTATCAAGAAATCTCACTTTAAGCTACTCCAGACTTAAGAATTATTATAATTATCAATAATCAAACTCGGGTGGTTAACTGAAAACAATTTGCTTCCTAATACATTGCTGGAGGCAGCATACCTATGATTGTGTGAACGAATTTGAACAAAATATCATTCTCCCAACTGCACGAACTAATGCAACACATAGCTGATTGGGTTAATTTATTACATTTACCCAAATTGATTGCATAAATGACAAAGTTTGTTTGATCAATAATACCATCTTTCGCTACCAACAGTCTGGTTCATAATTAAAATAAGAGTCAAAGTAAAACATTAAAACAAATTGAGGCGTTAATTTAACAAATATAAAAACTTTTTTTGATTGTGGATAGTTTTCTTCATTTAGTTGTTAAGGTTATTAAAGTAATAAAAAATTGAAATAAAAATCTTGTCCCCTAAAACCAAAGAAAGATTAAAACACACAACAAAGGTTGCTCTAAGTACTATCTCTCTGAAGATGATATCTTGGCTATCGAAACCCGTTAGAACAACCTTTGTTGTGGTTTTTATTCTTTCTTGGTTTCAGGGGACAAGATTTGTATTTCAATTTTTGAAGATAACGAAGGACCAGTCTGTTCCAACAAAATGTGCAACAAGGGAATAAATGCTCGTTAACAGCCAGGACATCTAAGCGGCAGGTGCTCATGTATCAAGGAATCAGCACCCATATTGTGTCCATAAATGAAATAAATATACACAACTAAGGGAATTCTTTGGTGATACCCTAATTATCTGCCAAGGAAATTATACGACAAAGTTACTGGGTAAAACACATAACTCAAGATAAATTCACGGCTCGATCAGGCGAACAACTCAGAAAAACTTCACTGTTCGATCAGGCGAAAAGCTCGAGAAACTTCAATGCTCGATCAGGTTAATAACTTGAGAGACTTTAATGCTCGATTAGGCAAATAGCTGGAGAGACTTCAATGCTCAATCAGGCTAAGAGCTCGAGAGACTTCAATGCTCGATCGGGCTAATAACTTTCTTGGTTTCAGGGGGCAAGATTTGTAATTTCAGTTTTTGAAGATAACCAAGGACCAGTTCGTTGCACCAAAATAATTTCCTTGTCCGTATTGATGTCTTTCTCGGCGGTTGTGTAGTTGTGAATACCATATTAAGCCTAGAAAATATTGATGTTAGCTTAAGAAGTAGTTTGAGCACTTACATATTACAAATACTTAACAAATTGTTAACAGTTACGTCGCAAAGAATTTGCTGTTGGTTGGTACTAAAGGTTATCATTATATGTTGAAAACCAAAAGATCATGATGGTAGATAAATATCTTAGTTCTAACGCAACCTTATTTTATCCGTAATAAGTCAAGATTAATAACAGGTGGAAAAATAAACACTTGGGTGTAAATAGCAAAACAACAAATTACAAAATATTGGTACATCGGTATTTATTACTCATTTAATTTTTTTGAGTTTGGTAACATGAGATAAAATTCAATATAACGTAAAGTTTAACGATTGTGAGAACCTTGAAGCAATTACGAAAGGCTCAACTTTGCATTGTCCGAATATGGTGCTTCCAATTAATTTTTATCCAAATTCATTTCAAACTTAGAACAAACATATTTCGTTTTTTTTTGGTCGCACTAATAGGCCATAACTTTTAACCTAAATTTTGATGTGATCTTGCCTTTTACAAATTTGGCGATAGTAATAATTCGGAAGTTATTTTCACAGTGCCCAAGAAAATTACTAAAGCTAAAATCACAACTGAAAATTGTCATCATAGAGGAATTTATCAAAGTTTTGGAGACGAAAGACAAAGTCTTAGATTAGGTTACAAATGTTGAGAATTTTATTATTTTGATTTTCTCTAATCGACGCAAGTTGTTTTGAGAAAATAAAAATTGAGAAAAGCTTGTAAGGTAAGATTTTCTTCAAGCTACTTATCGTAAAAGGTTGACTCATCGAATTTAAAAATAAAAATTTTGAAAAAAATTAGAATTTTTGAATTTCAAATTGAAGGCTAATAATGTTAAAATTTGGGATCAAACTCAAAATGTAGTGAAGTGAAAACTGCTTTAGGCGCATTTAAAATCTAAATTTCAACAAAAAAACGTAACTGCTCATTAACGAGGCAAATTTCACTGAAAAACTGATTTAATTCACAAAATTGACACTTTAAATATGAAACTCAAATTTTTGGAAAAAATGGAAGGTTGATAATTGAACATTTAGGAAAAAAGTTAGATTTTATTTCAAATTTTTGAAAACAACAGTTAAAATTTCTTTAAAAAAATTGTGATTTACAAAAAAGTTTTGTTGAGCTTTAGAATTTTGAAATATTTCGAAGAAAAATCGAAAATTCAAACTGAAAAATCTAGAAATTATGAAAGAAAGCAAACATTTAAAAAAAAGAACGTAGGACTTGCATAAGCATTTTAAATTTAAATTTGAAACTTTCAGGAAGAGTAAAGAAAAATGATTAATTTTAGAATAAAATTAAAATTCCCAAAAATTTTGAAATGAATTGGAGAAAAGATAAGGATTGAAATACATTTTGAAAGAAAAGGCATTAAAAAAATACGTTAAAGGGTTTTCAAGTGAACCCATTCACAAAAATAAATATAAATTTGGAAATTAAAACTAAATTCTTAGGAAAAAAGAGAAAACATTGAAAGGGTGAATGTCAAGGAAATAATCCACTTAAAATGTGGGTAGTAAGTCCATGAGATTTTCATTTTATAAATTTTCAGTTTCTTTGAAATTTCGGCAGATGGCGAATTTTTCGAAGTTTGTTGAAAAAACTTCAACTTTCACCGCATTTTGGATTTACTTTTAAATTGAGGTTTTAGTATTTAAACTTGATTTTTTTACAAATTCAGAATGTATAAATTGGCGCTAAAAGAAATCTAAAAAATTTGGACACCGTATACTACTGCCACTCCACATAACCCCGCTACTGTTTTAGGCATAATTTTAAATTCAGTCTCGAAAATCGAATCTCGATTATATCATCCAATCATTTTTCCAAAGATGACCGATAAGGAAGAATTTTTCGAAATGGAGCCTCTAAGGGAATGAAAATGTGTATATAAAATTTTAATGTTATGAATCAGCATGCCCTCCATTTAATTTAAACTCAAAACGATTTTGGATAAAAATTTTGGAAAAAGTCGAATCTTTGATATTTAAAAAAAAGTATGAAACTTTGAGCAAAAGTGGCGAATTTCGATTTTAATCTGAAAGAAAAAGAAAGAAAAATCAAAAATGGATTAAACTAGAAATTTTGGAATTAACGTCGTAGTCTTTCGGTAGGTTTGAGCATTTGTTAGATTCGAAGTTTGGAAACCGAAGATAGGTTTCGATCTTCTTAGATCTCGTCAGTTTGGTGTATCCAACTATTTAACAATCTATTTGCAGTCGCAGTATTTGAAAAAAAACGTTAAATCTCGAGTTGAGTGTCGACATTTTACGAAAAGATCCTGAATCAAAATTTTGCTGCAATGTAGACATTTTTAAAAGTAAAAGTTCTTAAGTCAAAATGAAGAGAAATTAGAGATAAAAGCAAAACTTTTTATTGAGTTAAATAAACAGTTGTATTGAAATTGAATAAAATTTTAAGAAAGAGATTAATCAAAGTTTAAAGTGGGAAATTTTTTTTCACACTTTTAGGCGTGAAATCAAAATGTTTGAATACTTTTTACAAAAGTTTAAATTTCGAAAAAAAATCCCACCTTTTGGGGCTGCATTCGACTGAATTTAGATTAAACCTTCAAATTTTTTCTCGTTTCAAAATATTAAGTTAAAAATTAATTTTGGGATGGTTGACGTCTGTAAGCAATTTTAAAAATAATTTATTTTATTTGTTGATAGTATGCAACCCGGAGAGTCAATGATTACATATCAAATTTAATAGACATTTTCACCCGCTTGGAGGTTGGGTTTCAAAAAATTCTTTCTTTGTGCCCATCTATGTCAATCTATATAATATTTTATTCTTTTAGATTCACTTATGGATGTGCGATGTCCGTCAGGTTTATCCAATTTTAAATTTTGTTGATTTACTTTCAGATATTTAATTTTGCAAGAGCTAACGTCTGTAAGCAGTTTTAAATAGGGTAATTTGCTTTATTTGTTGAGAGCATGCAACCCAGAGTCATTCATTATTACATCGGAGTCATTCGTCACATATAAAATTTAATATACATTTCCGCAGCTTCATGGGCTGAATATCGGAAAATTCTTTCTTTGTGTCCATCTACTTTATATATGGATTTTTGAGCAAAATTTGCTTATAGATCACGCAGCATGCAACTCGGAAAGTCATTCATTACATTGAAGTCATTTAGCAGATATAAAAGTTAATATGCTTTTTCACCCCCTTAGGGGCCAAATTTCGAAAAGTTCTTTGATTTTTCATTTCAGGCTTTTAGACTTATCAGTTTAGGTTGTGCGGATCAGGCTTAACCAATAATATATTTTGTTTAAGTATACTTTGATTTACTTTTAGATATTTTAATCTTGCAAGAGCTACGCCTCAACGCAATTTTAAATACAGTAATTTGTTTTATTTATTGAGAGCATGCAACCGGGAGAGTCATTCATTATGTCGAATATATTCATCACATATAAAATTTAATATATATTTTCACCCCCTCAGGGGCTGAATTTCAAAAAAACTTTTCTTCATGCCCCTCTATGTTAAATATGGACTTTTGAGCAAAATTTTATGCTTCTAGACTTACTCATCAGTTGAGTTGTGCGATGCCTGTCAGGCCTAACCAATTTTATATTTTGCTTAGGAATACTTTCGTCTACTTTCAACATATGTTAAATTTGCCAGAGCTAAGGTGTTTAAGCAGTTTTATATTCAATAATTTGTTTTATTTGTTGAGAGCATGCAACCCAGAGAGTTATGCATTACATCGGAGTCATTCATCACATATAAAATTTAATATACATTTTCACTTCCTTAGAGGCTGAATTTCCAAAAATCCTTTCTTTGTGTCCATCTACGATATATATGGATTTTTGAGCAAAATTTCATGATTCTAGACACACCAGTTTATTGTGCGATGTCTGTTACACTTAACCAACTATATACTTTGTTCAAGACACTTTGCTTTACTTTCAGATATTTTAATTTTGCAATAGCCAACGCCTCAAAGCAATTTTAAATTCAATAATTTGTTTTATTTGTTGAAAGCATGATATCCAGACGGTCATTCATTACATTGGAGTCATTTATCAGATATAAAATAAATTTAATATGCTTTTTCACCCCTTTAGGGGCCAAATTTCGAAAAGTTCTTTCCTGGTGCCCATCTACGTTATATATGAATTTTTGAGTAAAATTTCATGCTTTTAGAGAGTCTAGTTTAGGTTGTGATAAACCAGTTAGGTCACCAACTATATATTTTGTTTAGGCATATTTTCATTTACGTTCAAGATATTTTAATTTGGCAAGAACTAACGTCTGAATGCAATTTTAGATACAATAATTTCTTTTATTTGTCGAGGAGAGTCATTCGTCACATATAAAATTTAACATACATTTCCACAGCTTCAGGGGCTGAATATCGGAAAATTCTTTCTTTGTGTCCATCTACGTTATATATAGATTTTTGAGCAAAATTTGCTTATAGATCACGCAGCACGAAACTCGGAAAGTCATTCATTACATTAAAGTCATTTAGCAGATATAAAAGGTAATATGCTTTTTCACCCCTTTAGGGGCCAAATTTCGAAAAATTCTTTCATTTTTCATTTCATGCTTTTAGACTTATCAGTTTAGCTTGTGCGTATCAGGCTTAACCAATTATATATTTTGTTTAAGTATACTTTGATTTACTTTTAGATATTTTAATCTTGCAAGAGCTACGCCTCAACGCAATTTTAAATACAGTAATTTGTTTTATTTATTGAGAGCATGCAACCGGGAGAGTCATTCATTATGTCGAAGATATTCATCACATATAAAAATTAATATATATTTTCACCCCCTCAGGGGCTGAATTTCAAAAAAACTTTTCTTCATGCCCCTCTATGTTAAATATGGACTTTTGAGCAAAATTTTATTTTTCTGGACTTACTCACCAGTTGAGTTGTGCGATGTCTGTCAGGCCTAACCAATTTTATATTTTGCTTAGGAATACTTTCGTCTACTTTCAAGATATTTTAAATTTGCAAGAGCTAACGAGTGTAAGCGGTTTTATATTCAATAATTTGTTTTATTTGTTGAGAGCATGCAACCTGGAGAGTCACGCATTACATCGGAGTCATTCATCACATATAAAATTTAATATACATTTTCACTTCCTTAGAGGCTGAATTTCCAAAAATCCTTTCTTTGTGTCGATCTACGATATATATGAATTTTTGATCAAAATTTCATGATTCTAGACTCACCAGTTTATTGTGCGATGTCTATTAGACTTAACCAATTATATATTTTGTTCAAGACACTTTGCTTTACTTTCAGATATTTTAATTTTGCAATAGCTAACGCCTCAAAGCAATTTTAAATACAATAATTTGTTTTATTTGTTGAAAGCATGATATCCAGAGGGTCATTCATTACATTGGAGTCATTTATCAGATATAAAATGAATTTAATATACTTTTTCACCCCCTTAGGGGCCAAATTTCGAAAAGTTCTTTCTTTGTGCCCATCTACGTTATATATGAATTTTTGAGCAAAATTTCATGCTTTTAGAGTGTCCAGTTTAGGTTGGGCTAAATCAGTTAGGTCACCAATTTTATATTTTGTTTAGGCATATTTTCTTCTACGTTCAAGATATTTTAATTTTGCAAGAACTAACGTTTGAATGCAATTTTAGATACAATAATTTCTTTCATTTGTCTTGGGCATGCAATTCGTAAAGTCATTCATTACATATAAAATTTAATACACATTTTTACCCCTTTGGAGGCTGAATTTCGAAAAAATCCTTTCTTTTTGTTTCATCCTTCTAGAATCACCAGTTTCAATTGTGCAATGTTGTAATGATTTTTGGTATACTTTCGTCTACCTTCATATATTTTAATTTTGCAAAATCGAACGTCTGAAAACGATTTTAAATACCATAAATTGTTTTATTTGTTGAGAGCGACCCGGAGAGTCATTCATCACACGTAAAATTTGATACAGATTTTCACCCCCCTGGCGGCTTTATTTTGAAAAATCCTTTCTTTGTGCCCATCTACAACGTTATGGATAAATTTTTGACCAAGATATCATGCTTCTAGATCACCAGTTTGGTTCGTGCGATGTCTATCAGGCTTTTTTCTCGATATTTCAAGTTTAAACTTGATATTTGTTGATCCTTCTTTCTTTTATGTATTTCTTTGGGAGTTTGAATTTAGAAGTTTTCACCTGACATAATTTTTTAGATATTTTCTAAATTTCCAACTTTAAAAGTATTGATTGGAATTTCATTTTTTTCTCAAGATATAGACCAATCTAAATTCAAAAACCAGGCGGCCATAACTGAAACTAATAGTGATATGTAAACTAACTTGCTTCCCTGTTAAAAATGTCGCAGAAAAAAATAGTTAAACTTAAAAACTACAAAATGGCAAACTTAAAACACTCATTAAGGACAATTACGAAGTTCCTGGATAATAAATCTATATAATTAAAATTGTATGTTTGCAATTTATCCTGAAGTTCAGTCTCAGAGTCCAGAAGTACATAAGCTCCTGTTTCAACTTTGGTTTTTAATATTTAAAATGTTACGTAACGTGTGCAGTTAAGTTGAAAAGGAAACTCGACGAGTAATTTTTGATCGATCGCCTTATAAGGAAGACGGAGAAATTTACTTAAAGGTCCGAGGGCTGTGGCGAATTTAACCTACATTTAATTCATTGGTATTTTAAACACTCCTTTTCCTTAAATAAATGAAATCGATCTGATTTAAGAAGACAAAATTATGACGACTTTCGTAAAAATTAAAAGCTTTACTTATTAAATTTCTATTACAGGTGTTTTTTGTGTGTGTCGTAAGCAGCATTAAATTTGTTTACCTTTCAGTAATCGCCCCCCCCCACAGTTAAAATTTAAAAAAAAATAAATAAAAATACTGAAATATCCTAAAACTATAGTTTTGTGATTTTCATATTCATCCTACGGATAAAATTAAAGTATGAGTTCAAAATAGTTATCTTTATAAGCTCACTAGCGCCCTCTCCCGGCTTCGCTCGGGTGGACACTATCTAGACTAGTTAGATACACAATTTTGGCGGAACGGTCCTAGGTTATCTTTAAACATTGAAATACAAACCACACAATGACTATTAACGTTCGTGGTCTGTAGTATTTTTTCTTTGGAAAATACAACTGCTTTATCAAATTAAAATAATGTTGACGGTGCCCAAACTTTTTCTTAAAAGTACAACCTTATCGTAGTCTCCAAGAAGGTATATTATTAAGCCGACGCGTGTACGTTAAATAATAATTTATTTTCACTTTCAATGATTCTGGCCCAGTTTCCTACATTAATCCTGTGCAAAACATCTGAACAAAACAAATGGAAAGTGGTTCGACATTGCGGTAATTGGCAAACCTCGTTTATTCCATCAAACAACTTTAATAACCAACACATTCATCTATATTTAGTCTAATAACCACTGACGATGATGTAATTCGGTTTTGCATTCGAATTTGTTAAATCAATCAAGACAGTCGAGCGTAGATTAATCTAATTTTTAACAAGTTAACACTTAATCGAGTCGTTTGCGCAACATTTTACTTTGCAACTTGCATTTCGCGGAGGTCAAGTTTGAATTTCGACAGAAGCTTTGAACCGTAAAACGTAATGATGCTACCTGATATTAAAATGTGAGTCGCATTACCAATACGTGAAAATTGAGGTCTTGGTCAATTCGTATGCATGTAATTTTATTGAACGCAGAGGTCTTATGATGGATTCGGAGATATGCCAAATGAATCTACGAGGTGTATTCCATATTAACAAGGCAAAATTCCCTAAACTTTCAAACCAAATTTGGCTTATTAACTTAAGAACAGCGCCCGTTTGAATAGAAATTCGAATAGCACAAGCTATCTCTTTCGAGGGAGACTAGGTGGAAGCTGTAGGACAACTGCATGTCGAAATTGAAGGTTCATTTTATTCTGTTTACGAATTTTATGGAGTAAGTTAACGTCTTGGGATAGATGCTTTTTTCTTTCTAAAATTTTAATCTCGCCGCACTCAAGAGACTTCGCGTAGCTACATGTAACTCGAGTGGTATTCTATGGCGAGACTGCGTTTCAAAAACGAAAAATGTAAGCGCACATCGACGGGCAATTTAATTCAAACGTTAAGTATTTATCCAGTAAAAGCAAATTTTTATTTGGTGGAAATTTCGAAATTCAAATTCCTAGTTTGAAGCAGAAATTTAGGAAATGAAACTTAAGTTTTTGAGTTTACACATGAAGTTCACAAAAGAAGATTGAATGCAAGTCTCTGCAAAAAAACCGTAGTAGTTTAAAAACAAACTGTTTCAAAAAAAGTGTGAATTTTTGGAAAATCTACGAAAAAATTTTTTGAAGATGTTGGAAGGAATCCTAGTTGAAGTCAATTTCTTAAGCAGAATCTCGCTATTTATAAAAAGAAAACTCAAAATCTTGAAACAAGTCAAGACTAAAATAAAAATGGGTACAAGATTTAATGTCAAAAGAATCGAAAAAAGTTTTAAATTCAAAATCTAAATTTCTAATAAAATTTATTTATAACTCTCTGTTATCAAACTCTCGTTGTCACTTTGTTTTAATTATGCCAAATCTTTCTTTAATTTTCGTTTACCTACATATACCTCGGGTGATCATAAGGGTTGAAATCAGGTTATTCACAGGCCTGATACGTGCACGCGAAGTCGATGTACACTTCTTAAATATATCGCCATCAGTTTGAAATTCATGTCATAACCATTTCGACATCTTATGAAATCGTACCACAATATTCAAATTAGTGTTAATCTACAAGGACAACAGATGCTTCATGCTTAAAAGATATCTTAATTGGTTCGAAACCGATCTAATAATTTATTACAAACCAACAGAAAAGAACGTCTTGGCTACTGTAGAATTTAATTATTTTCCGAAATTAACTAAAAGCTTGGATTAGGTTAGGTTAACTTGGGTAGAAATTGGTGACAGCAATCAGATAAGTAGGTGTAAATATCAAATTGGTAAATAGGAAAATCTGAAGAAAAAGCCTTGACATATTGGCTCAATAGAACGTAATGGAAAATTATGGTCAATTTAAAAGTAAGCGCATTCAATTTTAAATTAAAGCGTCTTTCAAGAAGGCTACCACTATTGAATTGGTGCTGCTTAAATTTTGGGCGATTTTGAAATATATTAATTCGACTTACGTTTTATGTTTCATTTCTTTCATTAAACTATTTAAATCATAAGATTTTAAAAAAAATATCTGCTCTTGTTGAGTTTTAAAAAGTTTAAGTCTTCTACGAATTTCCGAGAAAAAGGTCTTTTGAGAACACCTTAAAATTCATAAAAGCCAAATTTGGTTCTTAACTTCAAATTTTCTTAAAAATATTTTTACTTCAACATTTACAAAAAAGTTAAGATTTTAAAAATTATGGGAATTTATTTTTCGACAAATCCGAAATTTAGAAAAAAGTCGAAATTATCAAAAAGGCCACATTCCTAGAAAAAGTTAAAATTGTAAACCAGGGCTGATATTTTTAAAAAAATTGGGAATCCTGCAAGAATCGATATTTCAAAAAAATTTAAATTTTTAAAAATTCCAATATTTAAAAGGAGTGAGGAAGTCAAAATAAAACCTTCTAATAAAGGTCAAGTTACAATTTAAAAAAAAAAATTAAATTTTCAAACAGTCGGTTTTTTAACAAAGTCAAATTTCCAAAAAATACGAAAAAAAAAATTTTGAGAAAAAGTTCATTTTTTTCGAGAAAAGTTCAGATTTCCAAAGGAATTAACAGTCTTAAGCCAATATTTAAAAAAAGTCGTAATTTCTAGCACTAGTTAAATTTCGAAACATTGAACATTTTTAAATATATGATCAAAATTTCGAAAAAAAGTTAAAATTTTTAACCAGTCGAAATTTTCAAAGAAAGTCAAAATGCAAGAGACGACATTGGAAAAAATCTAAATTTTCAAAAATTCAGGAGTCAAGAAGTCAAAATAAAACTTTTGAAGAAAGGTCAAGCTACAATTTTATGAAATTTAAATTTTCAAAAAGTCCGTTTTGTTAACAAAGCCAAATTTTTAAAAAAGTACAAAAAAAGTTGAAATTTTGAGAAAAAGTTCAATTTTTTCGAAAAAACCCCTAATTTTTAAAAAAATCACCAGTTTTAAGCCAACATTTTTAAAAATAGAAATTGTCAGCAATAGTTAAATTTCAAAACAATGAACATTTTTAAGAATATGATTAAAATTTTGAGAAAAAGTTGAAATATTAAATAAGGGTCGAAATTTTTAAAGAAAGTCGAAATCCTGTAGAAGTCGAAGTTTTAAAAAATCTAAATTTTCAAAAATTCCAATATTTAAAAGGTGTCAAGAAGTCAAAATAAAACTTTTGCAAAAAGTCAAGTTTCAATTTGAAAAAATTTAAATTTTCAAAAGGTCGGTTTTTTAACAAAGCCAAATTGTCGAAAAAAAAAACGAAAAAATATTGAAATTTAGGAAAAAGACTTCTATTTTTTAAAAAAAAGTTCAAATTTTCAAAAAATCAACTTTCTTAAGCCAATATTTTAAAAAATAGTCGAAATTTCCAGCAATAGTTAAATTTCGAAATACTGAACATTTTTAAAAATATGATCGAAATTTCGAGAAAAAGTTGAAATTTCAAACCACGGTCGAAATTTTCAAAGAAAGTGGATATCCTGCAAGAGTCGACATTTCAAAAAAATCTAAATTGTCAAAAATTCCAATATTTAAAAGGAGTCAAGAAGTCAAAATTAAACTTTTAGAAAAAGGTCAAATGACAATTTTAAAAAATTCAAATTTTCGAAAAGTCGGTTTTTAACAAAGTCAAATTTTGAAAAAAATGGGAAAAAAGTTGAAATTTTTTGGGAAAAAGGTCAATTTTTTACAAAAACCCCAAACTTTTAAAAGTGTTAACAGTCTCGAGCAAATATTTTTTTAAATTGTCGAAATTTCCAGCAATAATTAAAATTTGAAACACTAAACATTTTTAAAAATATGATCAAAATTTCGAGAAAAAGTTGAAATTTTAAATTTTCAAAGAAAGTCGACAAAAAGACGACATTTCAAAAATATCTTACTTTTCAAAAATTCCCTTATTTCAAAGAAGTCAAGAAATCAAAATAAAACTTTTGGAAAAATGTCGAGTTACAATTTTGAAAGGTCTAAATTTTCAAAAAATTGGAAAAAATGTTGAAATTTTGGGAGAATGTTCAATTTTCTTAAAAGAAGCCCAAATTTTCAAACAATTTAACACTCTTAAGTCCATATTTTTAAAAATAGCCGAAATTTTCAGGAAAAGTTGAAATTTCGAACATTGAACATTTTAAAAAATTTCAAGAAAAATCTAAATTTTACAAAAAATTAAAATCTTCAAAAGGTTGGCAACATATAGGTTACAACTTTGAGAAAAAGTCATCTTTTAAAAAAATCAATACTAAAAAGAAGAAGATTTTTTAGAGTTTCTAAAAAAAGCCAAAATTTTGAAATAAATTATCAATTTTTTAGTCCAAATTCATAAAAAGTTGATTTTTCAATAGTCAAAAATTCCAACAACAAAAAATATACGCAAGTCGAAATTTTGAAAAGTCACATTTCTCGAAAAAATTCGAATTTTCAGAAAAACTTAAAATTGCGAAAAATGTAAGTAAATTGTTGAGAAAATCTAAGAACTTTCTAAAAAAATTCAAATTTTTAAGAGTCCGTATTTTCAACATAAGTAAAAATTTCGAAATTTTATAAAAAACCTAAAATTTTAAGAAAAAGTCACATATTTTAGGTAAATATTTTCCAAAATATCGTTAAATTTACAGGAAAAGCTGAATAAGGACCAAAAAAAATAATTAAAATTTCTCGAATAAAATCATTTTGGGAAAAATCAAATTTTATAAAAGTCAAAATTTCGAAAAAAGTCTAAATTTTGAAGATTTTTTGTCCCAAGAAATTTGAATTCGTCAGAAAATTCCAATAAAGTAATTTTGAAATCTTTGATAAAAAATTAACATTTTTATAAGGGTTGAACTTTTTTATAAAAGTTAAAATTAACGAAACAAATTAAAAATGACAAAAAAAAGGTGAAACTAGGAAGGAAAGTTAAATTCGTCAGAAACCCGATATTTCAGAAAAAAAGTCGGAATTTTCAAAGAACCACGAATGTAAAAAGCATATTTTATTCAAAAAAGTATAAATGTTTAAAAAGACAAAAATTTTAAAAAGTCGAAAAATTTGAATTTTAAAATTTTGAAAAAATTGATTACTTGACTGATTAGTTTTTAAATGTCGAAAAAAATGAAGTTTTCAAAGATAAAGCTAAATATCAATTAGAAAAACAAAACGAAATTTTGAGAATGGTCGAAATTTTCGAAAAAGTTAAATTTCGAAAAAAAGAGTACTAATATTTTGAAGAAAAAAGATAAAAATTATTAAAAATTTGATATCATGGAAATGGTTAAAATTTTTGAAATTATTTTTGAAAAAGTTAAAACGTGTAAAAAAATTTGAAATCTTCAAATGAAGTAACTTTTTAATTTTTTCAGAAGTCAACTTTTTGAAAAAGGTTGAAATTTTCAAATAAGTTAAAATTTTCATCAAGGTTTTCAAATCAAATTAATATTTTGAGGAAAAGTTGAAATAAGTCCAAATTTTCAAAAGTCAAAATTTGTAGGTCAATATTTTTAAAGATATCGCGGAAATTTACAGCAAAAGCTAATATTTATAAAAAAAAATAAAATTTAGCGAATAATATCATCTCGCGAAAAATCAAATTTTAAAAAAGTTAAAAGCCTTAACGTAAGTACAAATTTTGAAAAAAATTTGAAATTTCGAGAAAAATTCAAAATTGTGAGAAAAATTCGAAATTTTAAGAAAAATTCGAAATTTTATGATAAAATTTCGAGAAACAGTCAACAATTTGAAGATTGTTTCAATTGGTAGGTCAACAATTTTTTGATAATTTGGGCTAAATTATTAAAAAATTCAATATTTTCAAAAAAATTTCCAAAATAATTTTGCAATTTTTTGATAAAAGGAAGAAATGAAGTTTTCAAAAGAGTCCAATTAAAACAAATTAAATTTACGATGGTTACAAAAAAATTTAAAATATCGAAAAAGTCAAAATTTTTAGAAAAAAAACATGTGAAACTAGTAGAAATGTTTGTTGGAATACAATCCAAATGTTTAAGTATCAGAAAATTAAAAACTATAATTTTTTAAAAACTAAAAATTTTCGAAAAAGGTAGAAATTTCGAACACAGTTGACGTTTTTAAAAAAATTGCCATTTTAAAATTTGAAACAAAAAAAAAACATTATTTCATTAAAATTATGTTATCAATGTCGAAAGTTAAAAAATACGGATGTTTCAAAAATAAAGTCTAATTTCCATACAAAAATTTTGCAGAAAGTAGAAATTTTTGAAAATGTTAAAATTCCGAGAAAAAAGTAAAAATTTCGAGGAAAAAACAATTTAAAAGAAAATGTAAATTTTGAAAACAATTTAACTTTTGAACTATCTAAATTTTTAAAGAGTCGTTTTTTTGGTGGACTGCTTCTTGGTTATCTTCAAAAATTGAGATGCAAATCCTGCTCCCTAAAACCAAGAAAGTTATTAGCCCGATCGAGCATCGAAGTCTCTCGAGCTCGTAGCCTGATTGAGCATTAAGGTCTCTCGAGCTATTCACCTGATCACGCATTAAAGTCTCTTGAGTTATTAGCCCGATCGAGCATTAAAGTTTCTCGAGCTCTTAGCCTGATTGAGCGTTGAAGTTTCTCGAGCTATTCGCCTGATCAAGCATTGAAGTTTTTCTGAGCTATTCGCCTGATCGAGCCGTCAATTTATTTTTATTTTTACCTTTTATCTAATAACTTCGTCGTATAATTTCCTTGGCAGGTAATTAGGGTGTCACCTAAGAACTCCCTTAGTTGTGTACATACATATATTTCATTTATGGACACAATGTGGATGTTGATTTCTTGATCCATGAGCACCTGCCGAAGTAAATTCTTAGCTGCCCTGGCTACTAACGAGCATTTATTCCTTTATTGCACCATACCTAGACTTTTGGTGAAGCAGACTCGTCCTTCGTTATCTTCAAATAATTGAAATACAAATCTTGTGCTCTGAAACCAAGAAAGATTAAAAAACACATCAAAGGGCAACAACATCTACAGGGATGTTCAAAAATTATGGCCAGAAAATTGGCTGCTAATCTGAAAATTTCTATGAATTATCTAAAAATATCAGTGCGAAGCATTTATATTATATTATATATTTTATATTATAAATTATATTTATATTATAAATGAGCTCTGATTAAAGCCCTTGACTTTCTGGAAACTTTTTTTTTGTGGAACGAACTGGTCCTTGGTTATCTTCTAGAATCGAAATAGAAACGCGTTAGAGCAACCTTTGTTGTGTTTTTTAATCTTTCTTGGTTTCGGGGGACAAGATTTGTTTTTCAATTTTTGAAGTTAACCAAGGACAAGTCCGTTTCACCAAAAAATATCCTAGAAATTAACAATTTAGTTCCAAATTTCCAAGTTTTAGGTTTTGCAACAATGTTCTTGATTGTCCTGTAAACAGCTGGAAGGACAGCGGGCTTCTTGCGTACGACTAAGGAAAACGTGTTCGGATTATATTTTCGTGCATTAATTGCACAAGTGGCTCTTATACGGTTTATATGCAAGTGTTTAAAACGGGTTTGTATTCTGCCCAATACACGATTTATCTCAATTTCCATTTCTAAAGGCGTTTACCGTGTTGGAATGTCCGAAATGGGTCTGAAAGTAGTCAGCAGCATACTTGATATTACCGTAAGATGCTGCGATTAGTCTGGCGGCCTTCGAAGGCCGTTTATTACACTGTTGAAATTCTTTTGTATAACTGTGGTATTCTTTATTTATACAGCTAGATGAATTTGTACGTGCAGCATTGTTGAAAAATATTTTTTTCATAAATCTCTATTTTTTATGGTGAAACGGACTGGTTCTTGGTTATCTTCAAAAATTGAAATAGAAATCTTGTCCCCTGAAACCAAGAAAGATTAAAAAACACAACAAAGGTTGCTCTAACGCGTTTCGATAGCCAAGCTATCATCTTTAGAGAGATAGAGATAGTATCTCTGTGTCTCTGGAGTTCTTTGGTGATACCCTAATTATCTGCCAAGGAAATTAAACGACGAAGTTACTGGATAAAACGTGTAATTAAAAATAAATTCACGGTTCGATCAGGCGAACAGCTCAGAAAAACTTCAAAGCTCAATCAGGTGAAAAGCTCGAAAAACTTCAATGATCGATCGGGCTAATAACTCGAGAGACTTTAATGTTCGATCAGGCGAATAGCTCGAGAGATCTCAATGCTTAAGAAGGCTACGAACTCGAAAGACTTCAATGCTCGATTGGGCTAATAACTTTCTTGGTTTCAGGGCACAAGATTTGTTTTTTGAACTATTTGTTATAGGCCCTGTTGACAAAGGTATTTTTGTATTAGAGGAAACATCCTCCAACAATAGTCTCTTTCTTTGCATCCAAAGTGAACGGTTTTCATTTTAATGTCAAACGAGTCCAAAGGATATCACCCAGAGAGAAATCTGGACTGTATCGGGGATCTCCCTAGTTTTTCCACTTCATACGAGTAATGAGGTTGAGAAGTTGTGGGGTTTCCGTTTTTTTTATTCATCACAATCGAGATCAGAATTACAATTGTTTGTTTTTGTTAATTCTGAAATCTGAAAAAGTTTACGTTTCTTTGTCGGAAAGCTTTCCTGAAATTATTATATTTATTAACAAACTATAGTTATGCATGCACAAACTAATGGCCTATAGAACTGCCTATAATGTAGGGAATGAAGACGTATTTCTGTCAAACAGTTCGAGAGACAATGTAAATATTAGTCTTGAGTTTACTTTTACTGAAACTTGTTTCATTAATGTACCACATTTGCATACATAACGAGAGTATATTTAGGCCACTTTTGTGTTAGTCGAAGGCATCGTGAAGTGCATTACGCAACGTTGTCGCCGTAAAAAATCACCGTAATAACTCGAAATTGATCTTTGCAAGGTCCCCTCTAGCCGACGGCTTTCAGAGAAAGTAATGGTGTCGCACAACCGTAAATAATAAGATATTGACACTGCGTCCAATTTGTATTGGATTTTTTTTTAACGAAACGTAATTTCGTAAAACAAATATTTCCATATTAGGCGAAAAGTTAAGTTGAATGTTTGACAGATTTGACTTTGTGAACACTGAAGGGGCCCTAGAAGATTCATCCTTAAAAATGTTTGGTTGATTTTGACAAAAAACTTGTTCGACATCTAAAAGTGGGGGTCGAATACAACCAAACACTCATAACTGCTTCAACTGGTATATAGCAGAAATGTTCCTTGAAAGATAAAGACGAAAGTCAGGTAAATGTTACTCAATGGGATTTAGGTCTCTTGAGTATTTATGTGACTGACTATTGGGTGTAAGTTGGCAATGTTTCCAGCTGAAATCAAGCCATTTATGGTTGTTGGTTGTAAATGTTTTCAACTGTAGCATGTTCGACTGTTTCATTACTGAACATTTAATTGAGAAAGTTGCATACAAAGGGAATACATGCTCGTTAGCAGCCAGGGCAGCTAAGAATTTACCTCGGCAGGAGCTCCTGCATCAAGAAATCAACATCCACATTGTGTCCATAAATTAAATAAATATACACAACCAAGGGAGTTCTAAGGTGATACCCTAATTACCTGCCAAGGAAATTATACGAGGAAGTTACTGGATAAAACGTGCAACTAAAAATAAATTGACGGCTTGATCAGGCGAACAGCTTAGGAAAACTTCAATGCTTGATCAGGCGAATAGCTCGAGAGACTTCAACTCTCAATCAGCCTAAGAGCTCGAGAAACTTCAATGCTCGATCGGGTTAATAACTCGAGAGACTTTAATGCGTGATCAGGCGAATAGCTCGAGAGACCTTAATGCTCAATCAGGCTACGAGCTCGAGAGACTTCGGTGCTTGATCGGGCTAATAATTTTCTTGGTTTGCATAAACATTTCATTATTTGTTCTGTCTATTTTATTGTTCCACAACATTAATGCACCCTTTCGATTTTTAATGGACCGGAACATACATCGTCAAATACCTAACTTACGGATTCTAAGTGACTCCATGGACGTACTGAACTTACGTCCACTTTTTTAATCAATGTATCTGGTTTTGGTGGAACGGACTGGTCCTTGGGTATCTTCAAAAATTGAAATACAAACCTTTTCCACTGAAACCAAGAAAGATTAAAAAACACAACAAAGATTTCGATAGCCAAGCTATCATCTTCAGAGAGATACTAACATCTAATCCTAAAATTAACCCTTATATAATAAGAGTATTCACTTTGTGCATAATCGACCGCATTCGAATGCACATGCGGATCGTAGTAGTGTCACAATTCCTTATCCATCAACCTTAACTATTTTTAATAGAGATGAGTGGCCTAAAGGCCCAGCGCAACCATTCATGAGGGTGTCTTCAGCCTTATTGATGGCTAAGCTTTCATATGCATTTAAGACAGAATACTTATTTACTACTTTTAACAGTTTAATATTATTATCTATCCTATGATCTAATTCAAAAGTATGTCAAGTCACACTTGACTTCTCAGTTCTTCCGTACCTTAAATGAGCCAAATGCTCATTTAGTCAGACTTAAAGAGATTGTCTAGTCTGCCCGACGTACCTTTAAGGCCAATCTTTACAGGAAATTCGGTAAATACCGGATATGTCTAGTGCAGGAGGGCCTTAAACCTAAATCATGAGTCACCACTGCCTTATTATTTATCACAGTTTGATTATGTTACTAACGAAATTGTTAGTTGCCCTGCCGCTGGAAACATGAAATATATAATATCTCGGGCAGGCAAGGCTATCGTTATACACTTCAGACTGTCGACTGACGAGAAACGTGCCCCAATCGGCTGATGTATCGAATTAACGTCGATGACTCATCGATAGCCTATTCCAAAATATTTGATTTCTAGAGAAGTCTGCAGTGGACACTAGCTTAGAAACCCTTCTGCGCAAATTTTCCCTTAGTAAACTTCAGAATTCCATCATTTAAAGAAGTCCGCACACGTGGCGATTACCAATATCTAATTCAATATTCCGCAGTTTATTACATTATTGCTTAACTTTAGCGAGCTACTCAAGGTATGTGAAAAATTACCACAATGCATTCCTCGAGGAAGTTAGTCACTATAACTCTCATAAATATGGATAGTATTTTACACAAGCCTGGTATTAAATCGAGCGTGCAATGCACGCTACTTTTTATAATGAAAAATAGATTTCCGTAAAAGGACTGACATATTCTATCAAATTGAAATGACATTCGGATTAAACTGCTTGTTTGTTTGTTAGTGAATTGTAAGTCGACGATTGTTTATGGTTGAATAGAAATTATAATAAACGTTTAAGTGTAAAAAATCATAAGCTTCGTCCCGGTGCATACTTTACCGATGTTTATATAATCTGTGAACAGGAAAAGTTGTATTTGATGTGTTCCTTGTTGCGTGAATATCAAAAGGAGGTAGAAAGCCTTGCAGGGACCAACTGCATTGAACCATACTCGGTTGTACTTACTTGAAAGTAAAGATTTGAATCATTTACATAAAGCATCTTAATGAGCAAATAATCAAGATTTCGTCCAGTGTGTTAAATAAGGATAATTTGACATAAGCACGAATTCTAGTTAAGTATTCGATCTCAATTCTGAAATCAAGCTAATTATTGGCGTAGGCAGGATTTCGTTCAGCGAAAGGCAAGAATCATGGTGAGAAATTAATTTAAAAAAAAGAGAAAACCGGAAAATGCCGGGTTAAGTATATGTATATTGTAACAAAATGTAATTATAAAATTTAGTTAGGAATTTTCTAGAAAATTTGATTAGGGGAAGCGGCCGCGATAATGAATCAAACGACAAAAATTTCGATAAACGATGAGTCTTACCTACTTGTTCCTTCTAGAACCCGAAGCGGGACATACATAACGCGGTCGGCTTTCCCTCAATTAGTTAGTCAGTGAATAATTTAGTTAATTAAACAGTGTTAGTGAATTACAATTGTAGTGTTCCGGAATCAGTTGACAGTAAAGTGGTTACAATTCACGAAGTTTTAATCATTCAACCGATAACGCAGAACAATATTTTCACTTAACTACATGAACTGGAGGATCGAATTCTCCGGTTAAATTTGAAATTTGGAAATATAGACGAATTCTCGAAAAACAGTCAGAAAATTGAATTTAAAATAAAAACCGAATCTTTCGCAAAACCTTGAAAACTGTCGAAATTTTGAAGAAAAAAAATCGAAATTTTAAAAAGTCGAATTTTGTGAACAATGTCAGAATTGCCAGAGTAATTGTAAGTCGAATTTAGAGAAAAAAAAAATCGGTCCCCAAAAATATTTCTCTCACAATTTTTACTTCATCCCAATTTTGTTCTAATCTTCAAATTCACAAAAAATCTTTATCTCGAATTTCCCAAAAAACGTTATTTTCAGAATATTAAGGCTTTAATTAAAATGTTAATCCAATTTTGGAAAGGTAAATAATTTAAAAAAAAAGTCGAATTTTTGAGAAATTGAGAAATTTGAGAATTTTATCAAACTTTCAAAATTAAAAAAATTTTTGAGAAACAATAAATTTTTGGAAAGCCAAATTTAAAAATAAAGAAATTTTTAGAACAATCTGGATATCAAAAAAATGAATTTCTAAATAATAACGACTTTTCAAAATTATCGTCGAAATGTCGCAAAAAAGGTGGAGATTCCTTGAAGAAAAGTCAAAATTTTCGGAAGAAAGTTTAATTTTGAGAACAAAGGCAGAATTTTTAGAAATAATTTTGAAACGAATTTCGATAAAAAAACAATTTTGGGAAAACTTGGATTATCAAAAAAATTGTATTAAAAATAAAAAACTAACCTTTCGAGAAATCTCAAAAAAAGTTGAAAATTAGAAAAAAAATATATTTTCGAAGGTCGAATTTTGTGAAAAAAAAGCAATTTTCTAAAATTTTAGAAACACAATTTTAAAAAAAGTCTCCTCAGTTGTAGATCAATTTTCATTTAGCTGAGCCAGCGGAAGGCAAGTGCCCTACGTTGTCCTATTCTAGTTACGCCTATGAAGCCAGTGATGTTATTAAAATGTTGTCAATGTAAAATCTATTCGTAGTTGCTTATAGTGAGCAGAATTAAGCACATTCAAACAGAAAAACGCACTCTGTAGGTACATTGGATCCATTAACTAGTCTGCAAAGATGTAACTTTCTTATTGAACTTTCTTGACACGGTTTTATTAGTTTTTGAACTGTTCTCTACTTGTTTCAGCAACCCAGATGTGGCTTTGTAGCATTTTGGTCGATTCCGGGCAAAGAGCTAGCTTGAAACGATCCCCCTTTTTGGTAATTTTTAGTGCCAGCCCTGCTGTTTAGAATCTTTCAAATAGAGAACTCCATCGAATAGAGAATTTGCTAGCCACTGTGTCGAAGAATTGATGTGTAAAAAGTTGTTTTTTAGCCATTTTTGGTTGACGCATGTTTTATGAGACTATGTCGAGTCTTGCTGAAATATTCTCGGCAAGCAACTGAAATGCTTGTGCGCCCAAGTCTTCTATGCTACCTTTAAAATAGTGTTGTGGTGCATGAACGCGTTTATTTTAACCCTACGGTCTCAAATGCGAACGAGAGCGACCATTTTCGGTTACGATGGTTCATGTCTCTGTGAATATTCCGACGGATAACTTTTTAAAGGACCTCTTTTGCAAGTTAACTTTGTTATTGTTACGCGCTTATCGGTTCAAATTGATTAATACGTGAATTGAATAATACCCACTTTATTTTCAAACTCAGCTCTGATCACTACAACTGAACAATTAACTCACTTATCGACTTTTAACTCCGACTCTAACTAACTAACTCGAGGGAAAGCTGACCGCCTTATATAGTTTTGGCATCCAGGTTCTAGAACAATCCGGCAGATAAGGCTTATCGTTTGCGGAAATTTCGGGAACGCTTATCTGCCGTTATTATCGCGGTCGCTTTTCCCTTATCAGATCATTCTAGAAACTTTTCTTATGTACTAAATTCTACAATTCTATTCTAAATTCTATTGCATCTATTTACATTGCGTTACATTATTTATTTGCTTAATTAGGAATGGAGCCTCGGCGTAGAAAACAAAATTTGGCCACCCCTTGTGGCCAAATAATGCAACTCCTTGTATCGTTTCACTATAACTTTTCTGTTTCAGTGAAAGGTGAGATAGTTTCTGGAAGATCAAAATAGAAATCTTGTTTCCTGAAACCAAGAAAGATTAAAAACACAACAAAGGCTGCTCTAACGCGTTTCTATTTCGATTCTAGAAGATAACCAAGGACCAGTTCGTTCCACCAAAAAAAAAGTTTCCAGAAGATTAAGGGCTTTAATCAGAGCTCATTTTAATATAATAAAAATATAATTTATAATATATTATATATAATATAATATAAACGCTTCGCACTGATATTTTTAGATAATTCATAGAAATTTTCAGATTAGCAGCCAATTTTCTAGCCATAATTTTTCGAACATCCCTGTAGATGTTGTTGGCCTTTTTTGACCACCACTATAGCGTTTCGCATGAGGCCAGTATCACTGTATCTTTCAAAAGGTCCGGTGCACAAGAAATTTATTTACGTTCAAATGCTGGAGCTCTCTAATCATCGTCTTTTACGATTTTCTACAAAATATAAAGGTTCGGTTTAAATTCCAGGACTTTAGACTTTTTTTTTAAAGAGAATGCGCAAGGCGTTCTGTACACTTATAAACAATATAATGAAGTATAATAACCTAAATTTTGAGACATCTCTCATGAACGGTTTGGCAGATGTAGCAGTTAAAAGTTAGTTGAAAGTTGAGTTGCACCACCCTGTATTACTAATAAAATTCACAGTTGAAATATCACTGGAAGCATAAAATATATAATATCTTGAGGACGCATGGCTATCATTATACTCTTTAGACCGTCGAGAATCGAGAAATGAGCCCCAATCGCTAAACTGTTTTTTCTGAATTGCAATAGCTACGGTCAAACCTTACTACGTTGCCACCGTCTCAGATTGATTCCAGTAGACTTGCTGCAGGCAGGAATTCCGAAAACAGGCCAAGCACCGGGGCTTTATTTTGCACATTTCGACCCTTTACTGAAACTCTTTAATTAAACTTACAAATTATATCCACTTATTTCTAAAATTTCAACTTAAAAAACGAAATAAGGTTCAAGTCTGACCTCGAATTCATTTTATAAATGAGGATCCTTTTCTGAAAATTTGAAGTTTCTTTTATTGTGAATTTAAATTTAAAGCTTGAAGTTTTCGCTGAACTGAAGTTGTCCCGTATTTTGAGCTGAACCAAGACTGCAGCCAAATCCGATTTTTTTTAGCCGAAATTGAAACCGAAACTTCGATCGGTCCCTGTAAATAGTATAGTATAATATAGTTGTAAAAATAGTAAATCTATATCATTAGACTTTAAACAAATTTACTGCATTCGCAGTTTCAGAATTTTTTCCTAGAGGTGCGTCTACAAACACACCGAAGCATGCTTCATGACACGTTCAATATTACTTTATTGGTTTGTCTGCAGAAGTTACATAACTATGTCGATGATCTGTCTACAGGTAAACACCACAGCCCCGTGGAGAAAGCGAATGTAACATATTGTGCCATGGCTGCTATACCAAAAGACTTGTGCGTAATCTTGATCAAATCATAATCATCATAAATGTTTGTTCGCTCCTCAAACGATAACTTTCTTCTAGATATGTAGACATTATACGAATGTTACATCGATATTGTGACATTATTCCAAATTCCTCGATGTGTATTACGCACTTTTGTAGCAATTCAATCAGACAATTTCAATTTCAAATATTGCAATATTTTCCAGAAGGTACAAGTACACCTTGAAAGTTTGTCTACTGGCGTAATATGCCAAAATAAATTTCACAGAAATTGTATATTAAAATCGCATTGGAATTGATAATTAGTTCTTTAAAGTAAAGGATCGTAATCAAAATTTGTGCAAAATGGATTCTTCTTAATAAAAATTTATGGCGCCGCAGTGTTTCCCAAATTTTCGGCATCTTTCATCATCGTGATATTGAGTACCTCTCGTTAAAAAATTGCATCTTAACTTAACAATGAGGAAATGTGTTTGTCCATTTGTCAACTGAACGAATCAACGTATTTGAACAAAACATCATTCTGCGCTCTGCACGAACTCTTTAAAGCCGTGCAAGTTGATTAAATTAGTTTTGTTACGTTTATCCAAACAATTTTTAACTTTTGAATCATCTAAGTTCTTAAGTTCATCAAGGAAATGTCAATTATCATCTAAGCTGTTCGGTGCAGTGCTTACCCCACCAAACTCTTCTCGTCCCCATTCGAAGACGTGTACCACACAGGTACACGTCTTCGCAGGGGTCTGCGGTGCGCGTATTCCCAAAGGAAACACTAATCTAAGCGAATGAGGTAAGGAGGATCCAGGAAGCATACGTTTACCCAGACGACCCCCATTAGCCGTAGAAAAAACATGAGCCTCTACAAAGTTTAGTTTCCTAGTTTGGTCTTTGGGGCTTCAGAAAAAATCTGTAAATAACCAATGACCAATCCAAGTCTTCAATGTGTTTCAATTAAATGTTAGCATGTAGCAAGTCGATGGTAATATTTTGTTCAAAGTAGATTTTTATTAAGCAAGTGCCATGACTAGGTTACGAAAAAGTAGGTCCCATATAAGACTGCACCTGAAATTTTAATGTTTTAGTTTAATATTTTTTCTCGGCAAAAGTTCATTATATAACACACTTTTGTAGTAGCTTCGAAGTTATTTCAAAACTTTATCAACAATAACTATTGTTCGTTTATAAATTATTTCCACAGCGTTACGTATGACTTTTTCTGAAACAATTCTCGGTTGGAGTATGCTCACTTTTAAAACCCAACGCCAGCAAACAGATATGATACATAATTTATGTTTATGATGTTTTGGAATTCCGTATTTTGACCCGGATTCGGTTAAATTTGCAAATATAATTCGAAATACTAATTTAAATATCTATCGAGTTTTTCAGAAAAGTACGCATGAATTTGTATGGTCGTGACCAAATTCATTGAATTGTTACATAAATCAGATTGAATAAATATCTGATATTTGAGTAACGTTCATGAATAAGCATTATTACTTAAGAATTTTCGTCAATTTTCATGCCATGAGTAATATGACAAACAGGATTAATAGTTGAAAAAAAAAAACAAAAAATATTGAATCTAGGTTTCCATTACACTAAAATCACTCAAATCTACTGAAACCATCTTAAGAAAGAAGCTTATGGAACATTTTAAGTAGATTGACGAGTATACAACTCAGTTTTCAACTTTCAATCCCTCCCCCCACGTAAGCGTTGACATTATTTCCTTTACGGGGAGGCAACACCCATCTCCAAAAATTAATAAGCAAATACAATTCGTATGTTTTTGTTTTTCAAAATTTCTAAAAATTCAGAAATTCTAAAAATATGTATTTCCAAAAAAAAAATTGTCAACCAACCATAAAAATTTAAATATTTCCAAACTGGGCCGAAGAAATGTTAAATAAATTGAAAAAAACATGTATTTCCAAGTTGGTACTTTTTTAAATAAAATTTAATATAATTGTTGAAATTTCCAAAAAAACTGAAGTTTCTAATAAATATTTTATTGCCATTTCAAAAATATAACTTTTTTAAAAAACTTTCACTTCTTTTATTAACATACTGACGTAATTTTGAGAAAATGAATGGATTTCTAGAAAAAAGTCTAAATTTCTCGAAAATCACACATTTTGAGAGATGCATCGAGATATTGACGTATTACGAATTAACGTAAAAATCTGGTCAAAATATTTGAAATTTCCAGAGAATATTTTTTCTCGACGTATCCAAAAGAAAATTCTCAAAATTTTACTTTTTTTTAATCAAAACTTGTACTTTATTTTAAAGAAATAAATAAATTGTACGAAAATATTTCAATTTTCGAGAAAAAAACAAATTTTGACATAATTTAGAAATTCGCTAAAAAATTTGAGATTTTCAGATACTCTCTTTCTCCACATTTCCAAAAGAAATTTCTCTAGTTTGTACTGTTTTTAATCAAAAATTCAACTTTATTTTAAAGAAATAAACAAACTCCACAAAACTATTAAAAATTTCGAGAAAAAAAAAATTTGACAATTTAGAAATTCACCAAAAAATTTGAGATTTTCAGAGACTATTTTTCTTGACATTTCCAAAAGAGAATTCTCTAGATTTTACTGTTTTTAATCAAAACTTCGACGCTATTTTAAAAAAATAAACAAATTGTACGAAAATATTCGAAATTTCGAGAAAAAGACGAATTTTGACAAAATTTAGAAATTCGCCAAAAAATTTGATATTTTCAGAGACTAATTTTTTTGACATTTCCAAAAAAAAATTCTCTAGTTTTTACTGTTTTTAATCAAAACTTTGATGGTATTTTTGAAAAAATAAACAAATTGTACGAAAATATTCGAAATTTCGAAAAAAAAGATGAATTTCGCGATAATCTAGAAATTCGCTAAAAAATTTGAGATTTTCAGAGTCTATTTTTTCTACATTTTCAAAAGAAATTTCTTTAGTTTTTACTGTTTTTGATTAAAATTTTGACGTTATTTTAAAAAATAAACACATTGTACGAAAATATTCGAAATTTCGAGAAAAAGACGAATTTTGACATAATTTAGAAATTCGCCAAAAAATTTGATATTTTCAGAGACTAATTTGCTTGACATTTCCAAAAAAAATTCTCCAGTTTTTACTGTTTTTAATCAAAACATTGACGGTATTTTTTAAAAAATAAACAAATTGTACGAAAATATTCGAAATTTCGAAAAAAAAAGATGAATTTTGCCATAATCTAGAAATTCGCTAAAAAATTTGAGATTTTCAGAGTCTATTTTTTCTACATTTTCAAAAGAAATTTCTTTAGTTTTTACTGTTTTTAATTAAAATTTTGACGTTATTTTAAAAAATAAACACATTGCACGAAAATATTCGAAATTTCGAGAAAAAGACAAATTTTCACACTCTCTAGAATGTTGCTAAAAAATTTGAGATTTTCAGAGAATATTTTTCTCGACATTTCCAAAAGAAATTCTTCTGATTTTTACTTTTATTATCAAAACGTCGGCTTTATTGTAAATAAATAAATAAATTTTACGAAAATATTCGAAAATTTGAGAAAAAGACGAATTTTGCCATACTCTAGAAATTTCCAGATCTCCAGAGAATATTTTTCTCGACGGTTCCAAAATAAATTCTTCTAGTTTATATTTTTTTTATCAAAACTTCGATATATTTTAAAGAAATAAACGAATTGTAAAAAAATATTCGAAGATTCGAGAAAAAGGCAAATTTTGACATACTCTACAAATTTCGCCAAAAAAATTGGGATTTCCAAAGAATAGTTTTCTCGACATTTGCAAAAAAATTCTTCTAGTTTTTATTTTTTTAATCAAAACTTCGATATATTTTAAAGAAATAAACGAATTGTAAAAAAATATTCGAAGATTCGAGAAAAAGGCAAATTTTGACATACTCTACAAATTTCGCCAAAAAAATTGGGATTTCCAAAGAATAGTTTTCTCGACATTTGCAAAAAAATTCTTCTAGTTTTTATTTTTTTAATCAAAACTTCGATATATTTTAAAGAAATAATCGAATTGTAAAAAAATATTCGAAGATTCGAGAAAAAGGCAAATTTTGACATACTCTACAAATTTCGCCAAAAAAATTGGGATTTCCAAAGAATAATTTTCTCGACATTTGCAAAAAAATTCTTCTAGTTTTTATTTTTTTAATCAAAACTTCGATATATTTTAAAGAAATAAACGAATTGTAAAAAAATATTCGAAGATTCGAGAAAAAGGCAAATTTTGACATACTCTACAAATTTCGCCAAAAAAATAGGGATTTCCAAAGAATAGTTTTTTCGACATTTGCAAAAAAATTCTTCTAGTTTTTATTTTTTTAATCAAAACTTAGATATATTCTAAAGAAATAAACGAATTGTAGGAAAATATTTGAAATTTCGAGAAAAATACGAATTTTGACATTACTCTGAAAATTTCGCCAAAAACCTTGAGATTCACAGAAAATATTTTTTTCGGCTATCCAAAAGAAATTTCTTTGGTATTTATTTTTTATCAAAATTTTGACTTTATTTTAAGAAGTAAATAAATTGTACGAAATTATTCGAAATATCAAGAAAGAAAGGAATTTGAGGAAAAATTCAAAATTTCCAAAAATAGGAAATATCGAATTTTGAAATAAAACTCGAAGTTTCCATTAACAAGTCAAAGTTTGAAAAAAGAAAAAGGTCAACTTTTAGCAATAAAGTCAACATTTTCAAAGGAACGAATTTTAAAATTAAATCGAGATATCAATATAAAAAATGCGAAATTTGGAAATATCTCGCCATATCGATGAAAAAGTCGAAATAAAAGAATATTTCCGAGAGAAAATCAAACCTGGAGAAAACTTCAACGAAAGGACGAATCCTAAAGATAAATGGAAATTTCAAGAAATACACAAATGTTATAAAAGTCAAAATTTGAAAATGGCTAAATTTCCAGGAAAAACAGACAAATATGGAAAAAAGTTCGAAATTTTAAAACTATCAACTTTAAAAAAACGTAAAATCTTTCCAAGAGATTGTCAAATTCTAAGGAGAAAAGTCGAATTTTAATAATAATGACGAAATTTAGGAAAAAGGAATTTTTGGAATAACTCGAAAATTTGCATGGATCAAACTTTAAATAATTTGAGGAAAAATTACAAACTTTCAAAATGAAAAACCAAGAGAAAATCGAATTCTGAGAAAATCCTAAATTTGGGAGTAAAGTGAGCATTTCGAGAAAAAAGATAAATTGTAAGAATAAATCGAAACTTCGAGAAATACAAATTTGAATAATCCGAAGATCGAAAATAGCAAATGGACAATTCGGAGAATTTTTAGTATAACTCGAAATTTTGGAGATCAAATTTCAAAAAATTTGAGGAAAAACTGGAAACTTTCAAAAAAAATTAAGAGAGAATCGAATTCTGAGAAAAGCTTAAATTTGGGAACAAGGTGGACTTTTAGAAAAAAAGACGATTCTAGGAATAAATCAAAAAATAGACAAATTAAAATAAGGCGAAAGTCGAAAATAGCAAATAGATAATTTTAAGAAAAATTTACGAACTTTAAAAAAACGAAAAATCTCCCAGAGAATGTTAAATTTAGAAAAAAAGTTGAATTTTAAGAATAAATCGAAATTTTGAGGATAAAAATCGAACTTTTGAGAAATCGACGATGGTTTAGAGAAAATCGAAATGTGCAAAATCTAAAATTCAAATTCTGAAATAAGTTAAAATTTCGAAAACGCGAACCTTGAGAAATAGTTCGAAATCTTCAGAAAAACATAATTTTGGAAAAAAGTGCATCCAAATTTGGAAAAAATAGCGACATTAGAAAAAGACTCAAAAAGATAAGTCGAAAATCAGAAAAAAAGTCAAAAATAAAATAGTCAGGAAACGAAAATTTTGAAAAAGTTGAATTTTGGAAATAACTCAATTCTTGAAAAAAAATCGAACTTTTGAAAAAACGTCCGTAATCCTAGAGAAACGTAAAGAAAAAATCTTTATTTTTGAGAGTAAATTCGAACTTTCGAAATAAATTTGAAAAAAAGTTAAATTTTCAGAATACATCGACACTTTCGGGAAAAAATCAAATTTTAATATAAAGGTTAATATTTTCCAGAAAAAAACAAATTCAAAGAAAAAATCAAATTTTTGGAGTAAAATCGAACCTTTAAGAAAACGACGATGGTCTAGAGAAAATTGAAAGGTGCAAAATCTGAAAGTTTGAATTCTGAAATAAGTCAAAATTTCGAAAAGGCGAATCTTGAGAAATAGGTCGAAATCTTCAAAAAAAACATATTTTTGGGAAAAATTGACCCAACTTAGGAAAAAACGACGACATTAAAAAAAACTCAAAAAGGAAAGTTGAAAATCAGAAAAAAGTGGAAAAGAAAATAGTCAGGAAACGAAAATTATGAAAAAGTTGAATTTCGGAAATAACTCAATTTCTTGAAAAAAGTCGAACTCTTAAAAAAATTCAGTGTTCTTAGAGAAACGTAAAGAAAAAATCTTTATTTTTGAGCGTATATTCGAACTTTTGCAACAAATTTGAAAAAAAAGTTGAATTTTCAGAATACATCGACACTGAGAAAAAAAACCGTATTTTAATCTAAAGGTTAATATTTCCCAGAAAAAAACAAATTCAAAGAAAAAATCAAATTTTTGGAATAAAATCGAACTTTTGAGAAAACGACGATGGTCTAGAGAAAATTGAAAGGTGCAAAATCTAAAAGTTTGAATTCTGAAATAAGTCAAAATTTCGAAAAGGCGAATCTTAAGAAATAGGTCGAAATCTTCAAAAAAACATATTTTTGGCAAAAATTGACCCAATTTAGGAAAAAATGACGACATTAAAAAAAACTCAAAAAGGAAAGTTGAAAATCAGAAAAAAGTCGAAAAGAAAATAGTCAGGAAACGAAAATTATGAAAAAGTTCAATTTAGGAAATAACTCATTTTCTCGAAAAAAAGTCGAACTTTTAAAAAAATTCAGTGTTCTTAGAGAAAAGTAAAGAAAAAATTTTTATTTTTGAGAGTATATTTGAACTTTTGAAATAAATTTGAAAAAAAAGTTGAATTTTCAGAATACATCAACATTTTGAGGGAAAAAGTCGAATTTTAATCTAAAGATCAATATTTCCCAGAAAAAAACAAATTCAAAGAAAAAATCAAATTTTTGGAATAAAATCGAACTTTTGAGAAAACGACGATGGTCTAGAGAAAATTGAAAGGTGCAAAATCTAAAAGTTTGAATTCTGAAATAAGTCAAAATTTTGAAAAGGCGAATCTTGAGAAATAGTTTGAAATCTTTATAAAAACGTAATTTTGAAAAAAATGGATCCAAATTTAGAAAAAATAGCGACAAAAGAAAAGTTGTAAATCAGAAAAAAGTCGAAAAAAAATAGTCAGGAAACGAAAATTTTGAAAAAGTTGAATTTTGGAAATAACTCAATTTCTTGAAAAAAGTCGAAGTTTTAAAAGAACGTTAGTGTTCCTAGAGAAATGTAAAGAAAAAGTCTTCATTTTCGAGAGTTAAGTCGATCTTTCGAAATAAATTTGAAAAAAAAGTTGAATTTTGAGAATAGATCGACATTTTGAGGAAATAAATTGAATTTTAATCTAAAGGTTAATATTTCCCAGAAAAAAACAAATTCAAAGAAAAAATCAAATTTTTGGAATAAAAGCGAATTTTTGAGAAAACGACGATGGTCTGGAGAAAATTGAAAGGTGCAAAATCTAAAAGTTAAAATTCTGAAATTATTCAAAATTTTGAAAAGGCGAATCTTAAGAAACAGGTGGAAATCTTCAGAAAAAACATATTTTTGGGAAAAATTGACCCAGTTTAGGAAAAAATTACGACTTTAAAAAAAACTCAAAAAGGAAAGTTGAAAATCTAAAGGTCGATATTTCCCAGAAAAAAAACAAATTAACTTTTCGGAATAAAATCGAACTTTTCAGAAAACGGCGATGGTTTAGAGAAAATCAAGAGGTGTAATATCTCGAAATTTGAATTCTGAAATAAGTCAAAATTTAGAAAAGGCGAATTATGAGAAATAGGTCGAAATCTTCAGAAAAATATATTTTAAAAAAAAATTGACCTAATTTTGGGAAAAATGGCGACATTATAAAAAGGCTCTAAAAAAACGCCGAAAAGCCAAAAAAATGTCGAAATTTAGAAAATAGGCAGGAAACGAAAATTTTCAAAAAGATTAATTTTGAGAATAATTCAATTTTTCCATTTGAGAGCTCGAAAAAACGCTCAAACTTTAAGAAAAAGAACGTCAACGGTTTTCAGGGAAATTTAAAAAAATCGTTATTTTAATGTAAATTCAAGCTTTCGAGTAAAAGACAAATTTTGATCAAATTAGCCAAAATTTCGATAGCCAAAATTCAAGGAAAAATGTTATTGTATAGAAACATAAAAGATTTTGAAAAGAACTCGATTATTGGGAAATAATTTGTAAATTATATTTAGAAAAAAAAGTTTAAATTAAGAAAATACAAACATTCGAAACGGATTCGGAACGCATTAGGAATATATTAGAAATATATTGGAAGCCTGAAAATAACCAAAACACGCCGTCACCATGACGGTTGAATGTAAGATAATCACGTTCCCCTACTGTTGATGGTGTGTGACTCCAACTTGCTGGGCCACCTTCTGCTCACCACAAAACAGGTTGCAAGTCCATCAACGATATCTTGAATTTTGGGGACAATTTTGTAATGTCATAGACCTAATATTAGGAAATCTTGTTGTATTTTTCCCCACTTGAATGGAAGATAAAATTTTTAGGATTATTAGAAATACTATTCTGAACGTTCGATAGATTGATAAGCTTTGATCCATTGATATTAGTCAACAGAAAGCAATGCCACTGTACATTGGCTGTATTCATAACGGCGCTCCCTTACAGTTTATTGTTCCGGAACATTTGCTTCATTTGCAATTTTGAAATAATCCATTGGACGCCCGTGCTGGACTTAAATGTCATACAATAAATTATGGAGCAGAATTGAGCAATCAAAATTCCATCAAGGCTCTAACGTATGAACTCAGGCACGCGTTAAATACACCTTTCAGTTCACTCTCATAACTGGTACCGTTAAATTCGTCGTCGATTCGATGTTAGTACGATTACGTTACACGTTACATACCAGAGACTTACATACATTTTCCCAAGGAAGGAAGGTATGCCGTAACGTTGGCGAAGATTTCACGGTCAACTATCACCATCGTTAGGAGCTGAATTCCGATTTCAGTGAGAGCGTTGCTACTGCCTGCAAATCACCGTTATTAGATTAGTATAAGCTCCGATGAAGCTAAATAAAGTGATGCACTTTACTTTCTCTTAACTGTTTCAGCTGATTATTAACGTCGATTCGAATCCTCTTTCGAAATAATACGTGTACACCTACCAGATTTAGTGCATCGGTGAAATATTTATGAGATGCATTTGAATAGTGCAAACGAGCTATTCATTGGTTTGTTCTACACTGAATGCACGAGATAGTGCAAGAGCATAACTTATGCAATGTCTGTGTGTCAGTTATTGGCGATAAAGTATAGTAGAAGTACTGAATATTTAAATTTTTCAGGCAACCGATAAACTATTTAAATGTCTTGGATTTTGAAAAAAAGGGTAATTGGAGTGGCCCTCAAATAGTTGTGCCCTGTAGTCACCTTCAGAAATTAAATATTTAGGCTTTGTTAGGAATTTCGTCATTGGCACATTTGTCATGTGCAGCCGATACATTGTTAATATGCTCCAAAAATAATCCGGTTGTTTGGGTATTGGACATTAGATTTGAGGATGCACCGTTATATTTCTTAGTTCCTGTTAGATCGACTTACGATTTTTGTACATCATTTTTTCTAACAAATGCAAAATTGATGCAATTACTTTCATATTAGTTTCACGTGCGTGTAATTGTAGAACGAACTAATTACTAAAAGTAGTATTCTTCTGATCGACTGAAAAACCTAATTATCGAGGCAAAACTACTGAAACTAGAAACACGAAATTTGGTAAATTGATTCCTTTCACGGTAAAGATAAGCAATAAGAAGGGATTTTTGTAAATTCCCACTCTAAGGGTGTAAAAAGGGGATGAAAGAGGTTTTCGAAATTAGCACACAATAATGTTAAGGCTGCATTCTATAACCTAAAATGTTGTGCAAACATTTTATGAAAATAAGAATTGGGCACGTGTTTGGCCGATGTTAACTATTCGACACTTAAGGGTGTAAAAGGGGGTGAAATGTAATTTTGAAATTAGTACGAAACAAAGCTAATATTGCGTTATATGATGACCTAAAATGTTGTGGAGGTAACCCTTGTCAAAAATAATTAAACGCGTATTTGGCCGATTTTAACAATTCAACCCCCAAGAAGGTTCAAAAGTGTATCAAGTTTGCATATAAAAGAACTTAAAAAATTTTTAACTTTAAATTAGGTTTATAACTGTTAAACTTTATTAACGATTAAAAAGCAATAGATATTAAAAATTCCACAATGTTTCGATAAATATTTGCTAACAGCTGGTACGGACATTTTGAAAGAGTTAAACTTTTCAAATAAACTTAACATTTTCAGAAAAAGTTAAAAATTTGAAAAAGGTCGAATTTTCTTAAAAAGTAAATACTTTAAAAAATCGCAGTTTTCAAAAGTCAATTTTTTAAAAATAAGTTAAAACTATCAATAGGTCGATATTTTGGTTGCATTTTTCAAAAAAGTCGAAACCTATAAAATGTTGAATGTTAAAAAAAAATAAAAAAATTTCAAAAAAGTCAAATATTTCTAAAAGTAAACGTTTTTAAAAGTCAAGAGTAAAAACTGCCAAAATTCTAAAACAATAGACATTTTGAAAGCAATAAAATTTTTAGGTAAACTCAACATTTTCAGAAAAATCAAAAATTTCAAAAAGGTCGAATTTCCTTAAAAACTGAAAATTTTCAAAAATTTTAATTTTCATAAGTCAATTTTTTGAAAAATTTGTTAAAACTATCAAAAGGTCAACATTTTGGTTGCATTGTACAAAAAAGTTGAAACCCATAAAAAGTTGAATGTTTAAAAGAATAAAGATTTTCAAAAAAGTCAGATATTTCTGAAAGTAAACGTTTTTAAAATTCGAGAATAAAAATGCACAAATTCTATAAAAATGTACATTTTGAAAGAGTCAAAATTTTTAGATAAACTTAATATTTTCAGAAACAGTCAAAAATGTGAAAAACGCCCAATTTTCGTAAAAGGTGACAATTTGGAATAATGCAATTTTCAACAGTCAATTTTTTGAAAAAAGCTAAAATTGTCAAAAGGTCAACGTTTTGGTTGGATTGTTCAAAAAAGTCGAAAACTATAAAAGGTTAAATGTTTAAACGAATTTTCAAAAAAAGTCGATATTTTCAAAAAGTAATCATTTTTGAAAAGTCGAGAGTAAAAAAAATGCCGAAATTCTAAACGAATTCTAAAATAGATATTTTGAAAGAGTTAAACTTTTCAGATAAACTTAACATTTTCAAAAAAAGTGAAAAATTAGAAAAACGTCGAATTTCCTTAAAAACGGAAAATTTTGAAAAATCTCAATTTTCATAAGTCAATTTTTTGAAAAAAAGCTAAAACTGTCAAAAGGTTAACATTTAAGTTGCATTTTACAAACAAGTCGAAACCTATAAAACGTTGTATGTTTAAAAGCGTAAACATTTTCAAAAAAGTCTAAATTTTCAAAAAGTAAACATTTTTAAAAGTCGAGATCAAAACAAAATGACAAAATTTTAAATAAACAGACATTTTGAAAGCGTTAAAATTTTTAGATAAACTCAACATTTTCAGAAAAAGTCAAATATTTGAAAAAGGTCGAAATTTCTTAAAAAGTGAAAATTTAAAAAATCGCAATTTCCATAGGTCAATGTTTTGAACAAAAATAGAAACTGTCGAAGGGTCAACATTTTGGTTGCATTTTACAAAAAAGTTGAAACCTATAAAGCGTTGAAAGTTTTAAAGAATAAAAATTTTCAAAAAAGTCGAATTTTTCTAAAAGTAAACGTTTTTTAAAAGTCGACAGTAAAAAAAGCTTAAATTTTAAAACAATATACAGTTTTGAAAAATCAAAATTTTCAGATAAATTCAACATTTTCAGAAACAGTTAAAAATTTGAAAAAGGTCGAATTTTCTTAAAAAGTGAAAATTTTCAAAAACGGCAATTTTCAAAAGTCAGACTTTTTAAAAAAGTGCCAAAAAGTCAAAATTTTAATTTCATTTTTCAAAAAAGTCGAAACCCATAAAATGTTGAATGTTTAAAAGGGTAAAAATGTTGAAAGAGTCAAAATTTTCAGATAAACTTAACATTTTCAGAAATAGTCAAACATTTGAAAAAGGCCCAATTTTCGTAAAAAGTGAAAATTTGGAATATCGCAATTTTCAAAGGTCAATTTTTTAAAAAAAAGGTAAAACTGTCAAAAGGTCAACGTTTTGGTTGGATTTTTCAAAAAAGTCAAAAACTACTAAAGGTTAAATGTTTAAATGAATTTTCAAAAAAGGCAAAATTTTCAAAAAGTAAACATTTTCAAATGTCGAGAGTAAAAAAAATCCAAAATTCTAAACCAATAGATATTCTGAAAGAGTTAAACTTTTCAGATCAACTGAACATATTTAGAAAAGGTGAAAAAGTTGAAGTTTGAAATAAGGAGAAATTTTATAGTGCCAAAATTTTCAAAATAAGTGAAAATCTTGGAAAACAGTAGACATTAAAAAAATTGAAATTTTCAAAAAGAGTCGAATGTTTCAAAAAATGGGAATATTTAAGTGGTCGAATTTTTGGGAAAAATCAACAACTTCAAATAAAGTCTAAATATAAAAGTGAAACATTTTCGCAAAAAAGTTCAAATTTTGAAATCAACATTTTCAAAATAATCAAAATTGAAAAAATATCTAATTTTCAAAAAAGTCGAAATTACCAAAAAGGAATCTGTTTTTTTTTCAAATTAGAATTAAAGACAAAAGTTGGATTTAGCAAAAAAATGTTCAAAAAATCTTAACGTTTCAGGAAAAGGTCGAAATACTACTACAATAAGATTAAAACAGAATAAAATATTTAAAAAAAGGGGCAATTAAATTTCATTACTCCTATTCCTTTCCTGATATTACCAAGATAAGAATTAAGAATTTGTATAAATTGAAATACAAAAATTGTCCCATGAAACCAAGAAAGATTAAAAAACACAACAAAGATTTCGATGTTTTTTAATCTTTCTTGGTTTCAGGGGACAATTTTTGTATTTCAATTTTTGAAGATAACCAAGGACCAGTTTGTTCCACCTAACCAAAAAAAAAGAATTTGCATAGAAATCAAGACCAATTAATGATGTGGGAAACAATTTTGTTCTTTACAGATGCAACTGGCCGAATTTCGATCATAAACCGTGCTAGTTGGTCATATTTTGCTCTCGACAATCGCACGCGCCTATTGACCTATGAAGTCGTAAACCATTTGTTGCGAATTAGAAGCGTTCTGTTACGGGCTTCTGGTTTACCTTTTATTAAACGGTTAAATTAAAAAAAAAAACGTTTGGCTTCACTAAGCTTATATGTGGTTAAAATTAATGACATAATGACTGATCTGTGAGTTTTCGCCTTTACTATTCCAAGTGTCACTTCCTGTGGTATCTTGGGCTAAAACTTGCATATACATTGCTTTAATGCTGGTTAAATATAACCTTTTTCCGGTTAAAATATTTGTATATGCATAGTTTTGGTAAACAATTACCGCCTGAATTACTAAAAGTAATTCAATTAATTATTCATTATTGACATTCTTCAAACTCAGGTTTAATGCTTCCCCCCGATTTATTTTCAAGTGGATGGGCCTACAAGCGTGTGGCCGTTGAATTAGTTTAGGCGGATTTATTTATGCATGAGGAGTTAAACATAAGCACATCCGTTGTAAGTAGAATGTATAATTTTGATCTACATTATATAACAGATTACGATTGTTTGTCCTTGACTAACCTGAATGAAGTGAAAATTAAGAATCAATTATTTCTACAAAACAATCAATACCTAATTTATACTAATCACCGTTTAAGTATATCGGTAAAACGTACAATGTGATCAATGAGATTAACCGCACGCATTACTTCAACATTAATTAAAATACTTGATAGATTGTACAGGTAGCATCCGGCACCAAAAAACTTTAGCAATAGAATCACCTTGAAGTTGTTTCAAGTGTTTGATGAAATTTTATTAAATTAAATTAGACGGAATGTCTTCATTAATTAATAAACTTTACCTCGTACGTAAAATCTTCGTCGCGTTTGTATAATTAATTATTTTATTGAGGAAGTTCACACTCTCATTATGCTCCATCGTAATAAAAGGTGTGAAATTTAGAAAATGTCTATCTGCTTGTTTAAATAACTTATTTATTTCATGAGATTACTTAAACTTGGACCACGTACGTAATAAGTTAATTTTACGCCATAATATCCCAACTGTATAAAATGCATTATAATTGTGCGTGTTATAACTATTCTATGACAATTATTACCGTAGTAAATAGTTACTTTTTGTTTTAGAATTAAGTTGAAAATTATCTAACAGCTGGTTGTTATTTATTATATAATGTTACAACCTTTTGACCTTTTGAAATACAAGATTTGATTTCAGGGAACAAGATTTGTATTTCAATTTTTCTAGAAAACAAATTTAAAAATTGTAGGTTTGAATTTATTATTTTAAAAAGGATTTTAACGTTAAAAAATATCGTAATTTATTATTAATAAACAAATTTTTAAAATTTCGATTTTTAACTCGGATATTTTCTTCAAATTCCACCACTAAACTCGGAATATTACTTGAAGCTTGTTAAAATCAAAATTTTAAATTCTAGGATTCAAGAAAAAATCCAATATTTCGGGGTTTTAACTTAGAATTTTGACAAAACTATCTTGATCAACATTTTTTTTCGATATTTAAACTTGTTACTTTCAAAAATTTCTGAATCTTAAAACTTAAATGCCGCAGCTTTCATTTTAAAAATTCCAAACTCTGAAAATCATGGAAAGAAAAAAATTACATTTTAGTAAACAGTCATAATTTATAAATAGAATATTTATGTTGGCACGAAATTTGGCAAAAAGGATAAACTCGAAATTTCAAGAGGTTTTCCAAAATCTTGCGGTTTTATGATTTGTAGACAAGTTCAAAATTAATTCCTTCAAAAAAATCTGAAAAAAATTGATTAATCAGCAGGCAGCCTTTAAGGCTCTGAAAATTCGAAATTTCCAAAATATTTATTCACAAATGTTGAGTAAATTCTCAAAACTTGCACCATCTTTTCAAGGAAAGTAATTTTTAGATGGAGAGAGAAAAACTGAACATTTTCTCTCCAAATGTTGACGTACAATTTAACACGATTCTCAAAAATTTCAGTTTGGATCAAAACTAAACAAAAGAACAAATTTGGTTTCAGCCCAAATTTGTTTTTGCCAAAAGCCTGTTTTAATCGGTTACTAAAAATTATATGAGAAAGATTAAAGAGTCTCGTTGTCTCATAGAAACCGACTTCGCTGAGTTGAATGAAAAATGCAACTCGGAGGCTCTGAGGAATGTAAAAACAAACTCAATGTTGGTATCGAACTGCCACCTAGTGCTAGAACGTCTATCACAGGAGAATGCAATTGATCTAATATCGGTCAAAGGACATTCTGGGAAAGAGGGAAACGAACGCGCTAACAAACTGTCGGGGAAGGGTTCGGAGGGACAATTTGTGGTCCTGTCTAGATCAACCATAAGATCCCTACTTAAGGAAGAAATCCATCGTAAACACAAAGCTCAATGGGCGTCAATAACAACATGCCGACAGCCTCAGGCATTCATTAGAATGCCGTTCAGGGAAGGGCAAAACTATGCCTACAACTTTCAAGAAATAACCTCAGGAAACTTGTAAAGATTTGGACAGGTCACTGTCGATTAAACAAGCACTTCCACAGAATGGGCAATATAAACGAACTGAGTTGAAGGGGGTGTTTAAAAGAAGATGAGAGTGTCGAACACGTGCACTAGCATCAATCAGAGGATTCACGCTGGGGGACTTTCGGTCTAATATGACCAGTTTGAGAGAGGCACATCCGAGGGAGGTTCCTTCAGTTTATCAACAAGGTTGGGTGGCTGAATGAATGACCAAGGACACTTCAATCATGGGAATTACACAATGGACCCAGAAAGGGTGGCATAAGTGCTGCCCTAAACTCTAGGCGACCCACCTCGGATCCAGAATCCCGAATTGTGGGAAATCAAAAAAAATGTTGAAGAAAAAGAACAAAAAGAAGAGAAAGAAGAAGAAAAAGCAAAGGATGAAGAGTCAAAGAAGGAGAAGGGGAAAGATAGGAAGAGGAAGAATGAGAAGAAGAAAGAGGATAAGAAAAAGCAGAATAGGAAGAGGAAAACAATAAAAATAAAAAGCAAGAGGAAGAGAAAAAGGAAGAGAAAAAGGAAGAGGAATACGTAAGATAGGGGATGAGAAGATAAAGAACAATGAAAAGAAAAAAGAAGAGAATAAGGGAGAGAAGAAGAAAGAAAAAGAGGAACAGAAAGAGAAGAAGGAAGAGAAACAGGAACAGGAAGAGAAAGAGGAGGAGGAAGAGGAAGAAGAAGAGGCACAGAAAAAAAGACGAGGAGAAAAAGGAGTAGGAAAAGAAGGAGAAACAGAATGAGAAAGTGGAAGAAAAAGGAAAACAGGAAGCGAAGGAGAAAGAGGAAGGTGAAGAGAAAGAAAAAGAGTAAGAGAAGGAGGAAAAAGAAGAGAAAGAGGAAGACAAACAGGAAAAGGAAGAGAAAGAGAAAAAAGAATAAAAGAGAAAAAAAAGAGAAAGAGAAAGAGGAAGAGGCAGAGAGGGAGGAAGAGGTGGATGAAGAGGAAGAGGAAGAGAAAGAGAAAGAGAAAAAAAATAGAAACAGAAAGATAAAGAAAAAAAGAAATAGAAATGTAAAGAGAAAGAGAAAGAGAAACAGAAAGAGGAAGGGGAAGAGGTAGAGGTAGAGGAAGAGGAAGAGAAAGAGAAAGAGGAAAAAAAATAGGAAGAGAAAAAGAAAGAGAAAAAGGAAGAGGAAAAAGAAGAGGAAGATAAAGAGAAAGAGAAAGAGAGAGAGAAAGAGAAAAAGAAAAAGGAAGAGGGAGATGAAGAGAAAGAGGAAAAGAAAGAAAAAGAGGAAGAGGAAGAAGAAGAGGAAGAGAAAAAGGAAGAAGAAGAAAAGGAAAAAAGAGGGAAACAGAAAAAGGAAGGGGAAGAGGTAGAAGAAGAAGAACAGAAAGAGGAAGATGAAGAGAAAGAGAAAGAGAGAGAGAGAAAGAGAAAGAGGAAGATAAAGAGAGAGAGATGAAGAGGAAGAGAAAAAGACAGAGAAAGAGGAAGAGGAAGAAGAAGAGAAAAAGACAGAGAAAGAAGAAGAGGAAGAAGAAGAGGAAGATTAAGAAAAAGAGAAAGAGAAAGAGGAAGAAAAAAAGAAAGAGGAAGAGGAAGAGGAAGAAAAAGAGGAAGAGGAAGAGGTAGAGGAAGAGAAAGAGAAAGAGAAAGAGGAAGAGGAAGAGGAAGGGGAAGAGAAAGAGAAAGAGGAAGAGGAAGAGGAAGAGGAAGATGAAGAGGAAGAGAAAGAAAAAGAAAAAGGGAAACAGAAAGAGTAAGGGGAAAAGGTAGAGAAAGAGGACGAGAAAGAGGAAAAAGAAAAGGAATGGAAAGAGGAAGAGAAAAAGGAAGAGAAAGAGGAAGATGAAGAGGAAGAGAAAGAGAAAGAGAAAGAGAGAGAGAAAGAGAAAGAGGAAGATGAAGATAGAGAGATGAAGAGGAAGAGGAAAAGGAAGAGAAAAAGACAGAGAAAGAGGAAGAGGAAGAAGTAGAGGAAGATTAAGAAAAAGAGAAAGAGAAAGAGGAAGAAAAAAGGAAGAAGAAGAGGAAGAGGAAGAAAAAGAGGAAAAGGAAGAGGAAAAGGAAGAGAAAAAAGAATGGTAAGAGGAAGACGAATAGAAAGAGAGAGAGGAGGAGGAAGAGGAATGGTAAGAGGAAGACGAATAGAAAGAGAAAGAGGGCGAGGAAGACTAAGAGGAAAATGAAATGGAATGGAAAACAGAAGAAGAAGAGAAACAGGAAGCGGAAGAGGCAGAGGAAAAGAAAAAGGAAGAGGAAGAGGAAGAATGAAAAGAAGAAGAAGAACAGGGAGAAGGATAAAACAAGAACAGAAAGAGAAAGAATTAAGAGAAGAAGAAGCGGAAGAAGGAGAAGAAAAAAAGAAGAAAAATAGGAACAAAAAAGTATAATAAAAATAAAAAGAAAAGAAGAAGTAGAAGAAGAAGGAGAAATAAAATTTTGAATATTAAAACCTGGTATTAAGAAAAACAATATTTCAAGAAGTTTAGAATCTGTATTTTAATAAAATTCACATTTTCAAAGAAATATCGAAAGTATGTAAGAAAAATTCACAACATTTCCTGTCTTAAATTTTTGATATTTTGAAATTAAACTTACGCGTGAAGACGCGATGAAGTTATAAAGCGAATTGAGAACTTTTACTTCAACAGATTAACAGATTAGTTTATGAAACACAACAAATTACAGGCCGGTGTAAAATTCTTCCGACAAATCGAATGTTAATCCATCAGATTCAAATAATATGTAAATTAAATGAAAGTTTTTTTGTTGTTATTTTTGTTATAATTATACATAATAATGTCGAAACCTTTACTATACTTTATCCATGTGTAACATACCTACGCCTTATACATACACGTGGTATTTTTAGTATTCGTATTTCACATGTTTTTCATAAATATTAAATTAATATTTCAGTGACCTGCGTGTATTTATTGCAGGCGCCCACCACGAGGATTTTTCTGTCCCAAGGCACTCGATGACATTAAAAATTAATGATGATTATAATATAATATATATTATATTATATAATATTATTATATTATATAATATAATAATGATTAATGATTTACCAACTTAGCCATCAACATACGTACTACCACAAATTACTGACCCTTCTACCTATATCAATCAAAAAATTCCAGCCTACCCAAAATATTTCATAAAAATAAAATACAAATTTTCATTTTTCTAGAACGAGAAATAAATTTCAATTAATTTAAATTGAAAACTAATATAACTAATTATAAAATGAAACTAAGGTAACACAATAAAGAAAGAATATAGAAACAGACTGAGTAAAAAGTATTGGATTTTTCTTAAAAAATTCGGTATTTCAAAAAATTGGTTTAATAAGTTTTTAGGCTTATTTTTTCCCTTAAACTAGCGAAATTTTTTTATTTCTAGAAATTTTCTGCAATTCATCTTTTTTTTTGAAATTTTGATTTTATTTTCAAAAGTCGACCGTTTTTAAAATTCCACTTTTATTTTAAAACCTGACTTGAGAAAATTTCGAACTTTTCCAAAATATGAACTTTTTTTGAAGCTTTGTTTCACTTTGTTTCACTTTGTTTCACTTTGTTTCACTTTGTTCATTTTATTTCAACGTTCTTTTTAAAATTCGATTTTCTTTTTAAAATTCGATCTTCTCTTCAAAGTTGATTTTTATATAAAATTTCACAATTTTTTTAAAATCTTGGTTTGTTCTGAAAATTGACTTTTTAAATTCGAAGTTCTGGAAACAACTCAAAATTTCGAAAATGTATTTAAAATTCATTCGCTTATATTTCTGGTTGCTTTTGTTTTAAAATGCGTTTTTTTTAAACTGGATTTATTTTATATGAAGTTTATAGTTTATTTTTATTTTAAGTCTACAAGAATCAACAATGGACAGAAATTGTCTTATTTTTCGACTTTTTCCAAAATCGCCCTTCTTTTAAATTAACGTCATTCTGAAATTTTGACTCTTTTTCTCAAAGTTACGTAATTTTATCTTTTTTACGTTCAGTCTTTTTTTCTGGATATTTAGTTTTTTAATTCGTCTTTTTTTTCGAAATTTGCAATTTTTTCAAAATTCAAGTTTTTTAGTTTATTTTGCTCGAAATTTTGATTTATTCTTTCTCTATTTCAAAAATTTATCTTTTTTTAAAAATTTATTTTTTCAAAAATTTAACTTTATTTCCAAAATCTGATTACGATTTTTTAAAATTTACTTCATATAGATAAATACGATTTGTTTCGTGAAGTGTTGAAATGTAATTCACAATTACGACTTTCTTCTTAATTCAGCTTTTTCATTTTAAATTTTCTCAAATTTTCGTTCTTTTTGGCAAATCAGTCGCGTGTATTGTTGGGATCCATTGCCAAACCAACAGATCAAATGCCTACAAAACTGGATTCTATCTTTTTTTAGTTAAGTATTTTTTTCTGGAAATTTACTTATTTTTAATTCGTTTTTTTTTTGAAGTTTTGCAAATTTTTCAGAGCTAGAAATTTTTTTATTTATTTTGCTCATAATTTTGATTTAATTTTTCTTTATTTTCAAAGTTTTTTTTTTTTTCAACTTTATTTCCAAAATCTGATTAAGATTTTTCAAAATTTTACTTCATAGAGATAAATACGATTTTTTCCCCTAAGTGTCGAAATTTAATTCGCAATTTCGACTTTTTTCTTAATTCGGCTTTGTTATTTTAATTGTTCTCAAATTTTGGTTTTTTTTTTTTTGGAAAATTAGTAGCGTGTACTGGTGTGATCCATTGCCAAACCAACAAATCAAATGCCTACAAAACTTTGCTGTTCCATACGAAGTGGTTATTGGGACCGCCAGACACAGTGAAAGGCTAGCAACAATGCATCTGTCCGGTACATGGTACACATACGGATCCAAAGGAACAGAAAGAGCAGGAATAGGAATATGGGGTCCCAATTTGAGACTCTTTGAACTCCTGGGAAACACTTCCACAAGTTTCCAAACAGAACTGCTTGCGCACTCTGTGCCCAAAATAGTGCCTTCAAAAAGGACTCAGAAACGTACAGTTTATATCGTTTCGGCTGGGCAGGCTGCATTAAAGACTCTAAAATTGTTCAGAACCTAGTCAAAAATAGCCTGGGAATGCAAACAATTTCTAAATCAACTGATGTTTCCCTAAAAATTTGTCTTTTTTCTATTATTTTTTCTTTAAATCAAGATCAAAAATTTACTAAGAAAAGTAATATCGAAAAGATTTTATTTGTTTGAAATTGAAAAAAAATTGGGAAGTTTTTTTTTTGACTTTTAAGACTATGTAAAGATTGAAATAAAAAACAAAAAATCATGAGAACAATATTTATGTAAATTTTAACTCCTGTCAAAATTCTTCTTGTTTTCCAAGTAGGTCTATTTACTTAAAATTATTTCATTTTCCCAAAATTAGGCGCAGACTCTAATAAAAGCATCAACAAACTCTGGAAAAATATCTTTTGAAAATTTCGAGAGAAGTAATTCTTGTAAATTTCAACTTCTTTCTCGAAATTTCAAAATTTAAATAACGTGAAAGGGTAAAAAAATAAAAAATATATTCTTGAAAATGCCAACGTTTTTTAAAAAATTTGAACGACAAATGAAGACAAATCCAAAGCAAATCACAATTTACATTACTTTTATGTTATCGATTTTACGGTTTACTCTGTTTTTCTTGAACTTACATGTTTATTAATCACGTAATTAAATCAATTATCAAGAGTGTTATTTTGTCTGTAGTTAATTTGCAAATCAGAGCAAATAAGTGCAGCTAAGTTAAGGTTAATTATTTAATTTATATTTTCAAGTGAAACTCAATTTATACTGAATTTTATTTTCATTAAATTTCACAAGAGAGAAGCGATTTATATAAACTTGGATACAACTTTCGTTTGCAATTCGCCATGCTCGTTGCATTGATTTGAATAACAAAACCAAATTCTTTCTTGCAAATTAATACATTTATACAAAATATTGAATTGTTGAGTTAAAAAAAAAATACAGCACGGTCTAAGTCTCGTTTTCTGAATCGAGATTCCCTCTTCTGATTTACAACTTTTTAATTTCTTAACCATTTCTTTAACAGGGGATCTTCCAATGTAAAATCTTTTGGTTTTTTTTTTCGGTTACCTATTTATGTATAAAATTCGAACTTGTTCTGGAAACTTCAAGCCAAAACTGCCAGTTTTCCATGAATTTTTTCTAATGTATTTCTCTAAAACAGAGACCTACAGTTTTTCCTGTAAAATTTGTAATCTCATAGGCACTTTAGACTTTTCCACGAGCGTAAGCCCGCGAGATCCGTTCTAGAAGCCGAAACGGTATAAATACGCTGTCGTCTTTCCCTCAAATCAGCCGCTCAGTCAGATGGTTATATAGTCAGTTAGTTAAGTAATGTGTGTTCTGAAATAAGTTTGAAATACAGTGTTTACAACTCACAAAGTTTTAATTATCGAACCGATAACACACAACAATATCTTAAAGTTGTAAACTTTACAGATCGTTTTTTATCAGCATAACAATAAAATTTTCGTGTAATAATAAGTTAAATACATCGGAACGTAGCATTGTACGTCAATCTACCTACTGTTGCAACAATTTACAAAAGACTTGACATTAAAAGAAAACAGATAATTTTCCATCTCGCAATTCAACCAAAGTCCTTCAGTTGGATTTAGTGGTGATGAAACTAAATTGTCTAATAAATCACCAAGTCGAACACCCAAAAAAATGCTAAGCATAGTTTTTAACGAACGTTTGTGGAAAGTTGTAAATGTCACGAACGTTATCGCATCTTCCGCATTTATCACCCTATTGCCCAACGCGAAGAAAGAACACACAAAGTGACATATTTAACCAGAATAAATATTTATTAAGAAAGTGATCTTGGTTTTAGTAAAAGTTGGTGGGTACGTCGCCAAGTACTTTGGTGTTCATGCCGCACCGAAAACGACCTTTGAGGTCGATTGTCGTTTATATCCACCTGTTGGGTTGGGTCTTATTATGCAGGAAGAGTCACGCTGTTGTAATTGATGTCTGACGAAACGTTACATAACAATTTGCACCACGTTTCATTGTCTGAAGCTTACTTCTTAACCAATCAATTACGCATTCCAGCTAATGTGATTGGAAGCACAATAACAAATTAATAAGTATGACTTTTTGGTAAAACTGTAAAAAATTGAAATAAAAAATTTGTCCCCTGAAATCAAGAAAGATTAAAAAACACAACAAAGGTTGCTCTAATGCGTTTCGATAGCCAAGTTATCACCTTCAGAAGATGATAGCTTGGCTATCGAAATACGTTAGAGCAATCTTTGTTATGTTTTTTAATCTTTCTTGGTTTCAAGGAACAAGATTTGTATTTCAATTTTTGAAGATAACGAAGGACCAGTTTGTTCCACCGAAAGTCTAGGTATGGTGCAACAAGAAAATAAATGCTCGTTAACGGCCAGGGCAGCGAAGAATTTACTTCGGCAGGTGCTCATGTATCGAGGAATAAATACCCTCATTGTGGCCATAAATGAAATAAATGTACACAACTAAGGGACTTTGGTGATACCCAAGGAAATTGTACGACGAAGTTACTGGATAAAACGTGTAACTCAAAATAAATTCACGGCTCGATCAGGCGAACAGCTCAGAAAAACTTCAATGCTCGATCAGGCGAAAAGCTTGAGGAATTTCAATGCTCGATCGGGCTAATAACTCGAGAGACTTTAATGCTCAATCAGACGAATAGCTCGAGAGACCTCAATGCTCAATCAGGCTGGGAGCTCAAGAGACTGCAATGCTCGATCGGGCTAATAACTTTCTTAGTTTCAGAAAGATTTGTACTTTAATTTTTAAAGATAACCAAGGACTAGTTCGTTCCACCAAAAAAAACCGACTTCTTTGAAAATTTAGACAGTGCAAAATTTTAACTGTTTGCAAAAAATTTACATTTTTAATAAAATTGTGTCTTTTTTCTCATAATTTTGGCTTTTTTCTTGAAATTTTAACATTTTCGAAAATTTCGACTTTCCTCAAAAATTATTTTTTATGGAAATTCGACTTTGTTTATGAAACATTCGTATTTTTTCAATTTCGGAATTTAAAAAACAATATTAAATAAATAATGACTTTTTTATTTTACAATTTAAAAGTACGATTTCTTTAAAAACGTCATTCGAAACCTTTTTTGAAACTTTACATATCTTTTTTGAAAGATTAGGCTTCAGATTTGAAAATTTTAATTTTTTCCCCAAAAAACGTTTCTTACTAGTTTCACTTTTTTTCGACTTTCTCAATATTTTAATTTTTTTTGTAATCATCATAAATTTAATTTTTTTACTCGACTGTTTGAAAACTTCAAAACTTCAGTTATCAGTTTTGAAAACTTCAGTTATCAAAAAAATTGCAAAATTTTGTTGTGTTTTTGAATCCTTCTTGGGACAAGATTTGTATTTCGATTTTTAAAGATACCCAAGGACAAAAAGAAATAAAAAACTTTGAAAGTTACAGTTTCGAGAAAATCGAGATTTCGAGATGAAAACTGAAATTTCAAAACTGGAATAAAAATTCGAAAAATAAATTGAGGATTTCTATGACATATTGGCATTCCCTGAAAAATCTTTGAAACATTTTGAACATTTTGAAATTTCTAGTTTAAATTGACAATCGTAATTTTGTAAAAAGTTTGAATTATTTTTAGAAAATTCAAAGCAAAAAATGTTTCAGAATATCGTGAATATTCATGACTAAAGATTGAAATATTTCCAAACTAGGTCGCAGAAATTTTATATAAAATTAATAAACAAGTTAAATTAAATTAATAAACAAGTTGAACCAGAAAGAAATTCACAAAACTGAAAAGAAAATTACAAACTTTCTGAAAAAATGTCACAAAATAACAAATTTAAGTCGAATGCTTTAAAAAATCACTAAATATTTTAAAAACAGCTTTTTAAAATATGTGGTTGTTACGTGACGACTTAAAACACCTTGACGTTTCTACGAATCTCAAGGGGGTAACTGGTCCTGGCGTTTCTTCAAAATTAACATTTTCGAATTCAGATCCATTTAATTACGTAATGAGAATGGGTGGTTCAGTAAAGTTTCCACATTGGGGGAAAGCGAACCTTCTATTTTGACCTACCGTCGCTGTTTACCGTCCATCGATGTTCCCCTCGGAGAAGATAGATGTACCAAAAGATAGGTCATAGCAAGGCACCCTCGAGTTTTTCCCTTATTGTTAGATAATACACCTGTAGAGGTGAGACTCTAAAAATTTTCGCACTAGCATGTATATTTGTCCACGTAACTCACTATTAAAATTTCTATTGGTAGATGTATGAATCAAACTTGGAAAAGTATTAAATTTTAAAGAGAACGAATTCGTGAAAGAAATTGCAATTAATCAAAAATGATTTAACTAATACTGCTAACTAATAAAAAATGCTTAATATTTTTGAAAAGCCAAAGTTCTTCTGTTTCAGCTCAATATGCGATCATTGAAAATCCGGACTTGGTAAAATCCAAGTGATTTATTTAGCTATGACTGTGTCAAATGCAATCCCTGCAATGAGGAAAACCTTTTAGATATATTTGCATTAGATCGCATGCATGGTCATCTGTATAAAAAGAATTTTTACGATCACTACTAATCGTTATGAAATAAAATGATTGACGTGAGTACACTTGGCCTTGTGCAAAAATGTACGGGATATTTACTTATAGGTCTTTCGATATTACTTCACTATATAAATATACTATGTTATAATTCTTCCGGGTTCCACTGTTACAAAACAAGTGTTATTAAAAGTTTTTGCTATTATAAAAATCGAGATTAATAAACATAAATAAGTCCACATTTTTTGTCGCCACTCCACTCACCGTTGCTTAATTAAAAATTATATCCTTGATGACACACACTGTTTAAGGATCATTTATGCAGCTACCAGAGCTAGCAAAATTATTAATTGATTTGTTTGTTATCTTCCTTGTTCTGAATAAAAGTTTCAAGTGGTTATTAATCATCTATGTATCAAAGAGTAGTTTGCTAATTGAGGAAATAGACAATAGAAGTTGGTAAATAATATTTTAACTCCGGACTATTTTTATGAGGTTCAATATTTTTTATACAGTCATGGAAAAGTTTATTTATATTGCTACTCTAATAATACGATGAGAGAAGGCCTCTTATTTATTTTGTCATTTTATTGGCTGCTTTCGTCCCTAGATTTCACTATTTTTGCAAAAGGAAATTATTCAAATAATTGAAAATCCAACGAAAAGTAATTCGTTTAAAATATTTTTGAGAGCTTAGTGGTTAGCACTTACTATTCCGCACTAGGTGGACACCCTGTAAAATTTTTATGGCGAAAGTTGAACGACATGCAAATTAGTGTGCAAGGGCGTTGCTCCTCTGGTGAGAAACAAGTGGAAATTTCCCCAAATATAAATTTAAAAAAAAGAAATTTTCTGAAGAAGCCAAATATTAGGAAAAATTTATTTCGAAAAGTCAAAAAGATTTTTGAAAAATAAACCCTTCAAATTTCGAAAATAAGACTGAAATGTCTAGCAGATATTAGACCTGTTTAAGAGACAGTTTTGTGAGAAAGAAGTGGAATTTTGAGAATAAGTCGTAGTTTCGAAAAAGACGAATTTCGAAAAAAGAAAACTAATTTTAGGAGTCGGAATTTCCAGAAAATTAAAGTTGAAATAAAAATCTAACCTTTTGGGCAAACTTACAGCAGAATTGTCTAGAGGTCGAATTTTATGAGAAAAAGTCGTAGTTTTCAGGAAAAGTCTAATTTTGATAAATAAAATTAGAATTTTCGAAACCGTTTTTTCAAAATATCTAATTTTCCTATTTAAATTTTGACTTAAAAGGAAATTTTGACTAAGACTCTTTTTCAAGAAATTTTCCAAAAATTATTTCCTTCAATATTTTTTAGATTTATTTTAGATTGATTATCATTTCGATCTTATTCAGAGATATTAATCGAATAAACGAAATTTTAAGAAGAAGCAAATTCTGAGAAAAAAGTCGTTCTAGAAATAGAAATCGTGGTATTTTGCAATAAAATTCGAAATTTAGAAAATAAGGCATTTTTCAGATTATAATTCCGGTAGAAAATTGAACTTTTCAGAAAAAGACAACCATTAAGAAAAATGATGGAAGCTTTAAAAAAACAAGATTTTTGAAAGAAATTCCAAAAAGTAGAATTTTTGGAATATTAATATTTCAAGAAATTGTCAAATGTTCGTTTTTAAATTTAATCCAAAGGGTAACCCTGCTCTGAAGACAGTGCGAGCAAAATGCGGAAATAAGGATAGATGGCAATGAACCACTCTCTTAAACATAAAGAAAAATAATGAAATTTCCGGAAATTTCGCTTAGTCATAGCCGTTTATCAAATGACGAATTTAGAGGAAACAGACAAATTTAAAGGAGAAGGTTGTGGCTAAATTTTAAAAATGAAGTCGGAATTTCTAAAAAAATTTGTCCAAAGGGCGAATTTCGAGAAAAAAATCGAAATTTCCTAAAACAAAAACAAATTCGAAAAAAAAAATAATTTAACGGTTTCAAAAAAATAAAAATTTTGAAAAAATACGAATTTTTAAAAAAACTCGAAATTTCAAGAAATATTAAAAAGATTTTTCAGATAAAAATCAAAATTTCGAGAATCTAGTAGATTTTAAGATTCTAAAAGTTAGAAATTCTTAGAATTACTTCTATGTTAGGAAAAATAACAAAATTAAAAAAAATATATTAAATTTGGAGAAAACAGTCGAAATTTCAAAAAAACTCCGTTTCTGAAAACAATTCAAAATTTTTCAGAAAAAGTCCAATTTTGGCAGAAAAAGTGAAAATTTTTCAATGAACGCATAATAAAAAAATGTTTAAAACAAAAATTTCTCACAGAAAATTAAATTTTGGGAAAATAATCAAACGAGAACATACATCTATGAAAAAATCTAAATTTTGAGAAAAAGACAAATTTCGAGGATAAAGCTGTGAAAGACTAGATCAAAATTCCAAAAAAATTTTGGTATTTATATCAAATTCGAAGGATGATAACGTGTCAAAATTTTGAGAAAAGGGCAAATTTCGGAGAAAAAATGGAAATTAAATAAAAACGAATTTGTGAAAAAATAATTCGAAATTTCAAGAAAAGATAAAGATGTTAGGAAAAAATACAAATTTAAAAAAAAAGGCGAAATTTCCAGAAATATCAGAAATGTAATTTTGAGATAAAAATTAAAATTTCGAGAAAATAGTAGATTTTAAAATTATAAAAGTTAGAAATTTTTAAAGTTACCTCTATGTTAAGAAAAATAACAAAATTTTAAAAACCAATTTCGAGAAAACAATCGTAATTTCGAAAAAACCCATAAACTGAAAAAAAAATTTTGGAAAAATTCAAATTTTGGGAGAAAAAGTGAAATTTTTTTAACAAACATGAAATAAAAAAACTATTACAACAAATATTAGGCATTTTTCACAGAAAATCAAATTTCGGAAAATAATCAAATTGGGAGAACAGACATTTACGAAAAAATCGAAACTTTGAGAAGAACACAAATTTCGAGGATAAAGCTGTAAGAGACTGGGTCGGAATTTCTAAAAAATGTCGGTATTTTTCTCAAAATCCGAGGATTTTGATAAAATGTCGAAATTTTGAGAAAAGCACGAATTTCGGGGAAAAAACCGAAGTTCCCAAAAAAAAAGAATTTGGAAAAAAAAAATAATTTAAAATTTCACGAAAAGATAAAGATTAAAACATATACGAATTTTAAAGAGAAAGTCGAAATTTCCAGAAATATCAAAAATGAATTTTTGAGATAAAAATAAAAATTTCGAGAAAATAGTAGAATTTAAAATTATAAAAGTTGGAAATTCTTAGAGTTACTTCGATGTTAAGAAAAATAACAAAATTTTGAATAAAAAACTTTCGAGAAAACAGTAGAAATTTCGAATAAAACTTCGAAACAGAAAAAAACTCGGGAAAAAGTCAAATTTTGGCAAAAAAATGGATTTTATTTTCAATAAACCCGAAATAAAATAATGATTAGGGAAAATATTAGAAATTTCGAGCAAAAGACGAAGTTAGAGAAAAAAATACAAATTTCTCACAGAATATCAAATTTTGGGAAAATAATCAAATTTGGAGAACAGGCATTTACAAAAAAAATCGAAATTTTCAAAAAAAAACAAGTGTCGAGGATAAAGCTGTTAGTGACTAAGATTAAGTCGGAGCTTTTAAGAAATGTCGATATTTTTCTCAAAATCCAGCGATTTTAATAAAATCTCGAAATTTTGAGAAAAGGCCGAATTTCAAGGAAAAAATCAAAATTTCCAAAAACAGAACCGAATTTGGAAAAAAAAATACGAAATTTTGAGAAGGGATAAAAATATCTAGAAAACTACGTAAAGTAAATAACAAAAATCAAGTAAATAGCCGAAATTTTCAGAGGTGTTAAAATTTTGACATAAAAAGATGCAAAATGTTGAGAAAAAAAATCAAAATTTTGAGGAAAAACTGAATTTTAAAATTCTAAAATTTCGAAATGTTCGGAATTACCTCAATTAAAAAAAACTGAATTTTGAAAAAGGATGAAATTTCGAGAAAAGAGTTGTTTCAAAAAATTTCCGAAACCGAAAAAAAATCGAAAATTTCCAGAAAAAATCTAATTTTAAAAGATAAAGTGGAGTTTTACCTATAAAGACATTGTGAAAAAAATTTAAAAAAATATTTGAAATTTCGAGGAAAAACCAATTTCGACGAATTATGAAAAAAAAAAATGAAATTTCAACAAAGACGAATTTCGACGAAAAAGAACAATTATAACTAAAAAGACGAAATTTAAAGAAAATAGAAGAAATTTATCACAGAAAATAAAAATTTGGGAACATCATCAAATTTGGAGAACAGGTATTTAGGAAAAAGACGAATTTAAAAAAAATGGAAATTTTGAGACTAAGACGAGTTTCGAACTTATTTTTAGAGCCCTACGATTTAAAAAAATGCCAATATTTTGGAAAAGTGCGAATTTGGTAAAAAAATCGAAATTTCCAAAAAGAGAAACGAATTGTGCAAAAAAATAATTCGAAATTTGGAGAAAAAATGAAAATGTTTTTTTCAATCAATTTATTTAACATTTCTTCGGCCCAGTTTGGAAATATTTAAATTTTTTTATGGTTTGTTGACAATTTTCTAAACAATTTTTGAAATGCGACTACGTGATATTTAAATTTATTAAAAACGTCACTTCATGACAGTTTACAAATTAAGAGGTTAGTTTAGGAAAAGGAATAGGAATAATGAAAAATAGGAGACCAAAAATTAGATATGGAAAAAACAAAAATTTTTGGTTTTTTGATAAATTAGGAAAATATAAAAATACATATTTTTCATTATTCCTATTCTATGTAAAATAAACTAACCTCTTAATTTGTAAACTGTCATGAAGTGACGTTTTTAATAAATTTAAATATCACGTAGTCGCATTTCAAAAATTGTTTAGAAAATTGTCAACAAACCATAAAAAAATTTAAATATTTCCAAACTGGGCCGAAGAAATGTTAAATAAATTGAAAAAAAACATAATATTTCCGGTCAATAAGGGTCTACCATGAAGAATAAAAAATGAAAATGTCGGCAAAAATGCGAATTTCCAGAAACATGAAGGTTTAGATTTTGGAACGGATTTCCAGGAAAAATCGAAATGTTTAAAAACAAAGGTAATTTAAAAAAAAAAACGAAATTTCCAGAAAAACTTAAAATTTCGAGAACATAATCGAAATTCCAAGAAGATTGAGATTTTAAAGAAAAAGTCGACATTTACTAAGAAATTTCAAAATAACAACGAATTTGGAGAGTAAGTCGAAATATTAAAAAAAAAAGTGGAATCTTCAGGCTGAGTATTCACTTCATTGACTGCTTGAGTCAGAGGAAGAGAAGCGCTTCACCCTGCCACACAATAGCGCCAGATAAACGTCGAAATCTTGGGAAAAAAGTTGGAATTTCTAGAAAGTTGAATTTAAAAAAGCAGTTAAAATTTTCAAAGAAAACTCGGAATTTCTGGATTTTTAAAAAACTTCAAAAGTTTCAAAAAGTAGTTTTCAGAATTTTCAAATAAATATTTCGCTCATGATTTTTCGCTTTTTTAACAAAGATCGATCCTGACGGTTACAAGTGAAAGTAAAAAAAACATCCATTAAATATTAACTGATGACTGAATTGTTGGTGTCTGTAAAAGGAAAAAAGTCTTTAAATGCAGCACGTGAGCATGTGGTTTTTTTTCCTATAAATCACACACACGCCACGAGTTATTATTTATCCCGTGTGTGCAAATCAAGATAATATTTTATTTATTTATTTATTATTGAGAACTAATTGTTAGAAATAATTTGCATAATTTGCTATAGGTTTGTAATACAACCAATACAATTCGATATCTATCAATTAAACTACAAACAAGTTATGAATGTATTAAGAAAAACATAATATTATGTAAATATTAACGGATGATTATTGTTTGTGATTCACAACTTAGTAATTGTTATCTAACATTCGGCTCATCATATTAAATATCCACAACAGAAGACTTTTTCATGATAACACGAAACAATTACCGATTTTTTTAGCTTTCAGGATATAAAAATATAGACGTGACTGAAACTTTAGCGAATTACTCAATATTTTCAATTAAAAGTAGATTATCTAATCATGACTAACACCTGCAAGTGAGTTTTATTGTTTGTTTTTTTTGTCTGCATTACCTTGAGCCCAGCTTAAAGGTTTTGCATAGTTTGGTGTACGAGGAACAGTTGTATTTAATTTAATGTAACATTCATATCACTGCTTGTTGGCATAAATTATTTAAGATTTTTTGGGGTAGATGTTAAAGGGGAAAAGGAGGGGGAACGTTATATTTTTGCATATTTTGGATAACAACTCGAAAAAAATGCGAATTAAAACAGGCTGCTCCTTTAAGTTCAGAAGCTGAATAGCTTAATACTTGTCACAATAGTAGTCATTGGAGTAGTGCCAAAAGAATTTTAAGGTATTTTCAGGAAATTAAAAATTATTGCTTGAAATTTGCAAAAGAAAACACAGATATTGAAGGATATGTTGATGCCGATTGAGTGATAAATTTAAACAACAGAAAGTCTTATACTGGATTCGTATTTAAACTTTCAACATCTATGGTTTCTTGGGAAAGCAAAGAGCAATTTTGCGTCATAATTCGAAAACTAGGGCAGCTAGAGTTAAAAAAATAAGCGATTTTAGAATATACGAACAAATCGCTTTCATTTGAGACCCCACTTGAATGTGCCCCCCTCGGCCCCCCTTATAATTTCGAGTCCCATTTCGGATATTTTTGCATTAAAAATGTAATATTCATATCAGTGCTTGTCAGCACAAATTATTTCAGATTTTTTGGGGTAGACGTTAAAGAGGAAAAGGAGTGGGAACGTTATATTTTTAAACATTTTGGAATACAACTCGAAAAAAATGCGAATTAAAACAGGTTGCTCTTTCAAGTTCAGAAGCTAAATAGTTTAATACTTGTCCCAATAGTAGCCACTGGAGTAGTGCCAAAAAATTTTAAGGTATTTGCAGGGAGTTAAAAATTATTGCTTGAAATTTGCAAAAGAAAACAGATATTGAAGGATATGTTGATGCCGATTGGGCGATAAATTCAAACGATAGAAAGTCTTATACTGGATTCGTATTTAAACATTCAGCAACTGTGGTTTCTTGAAAAAGCAAAAAGCAGTTTTGTGTCATAATTCGAAAACTAGGGCTGCTAGAGTTTAAAAATAGGCGATTTCAGAATGTACGAAAAAAGCGCTTTGATTTGAGATCCCACTTGACTGTGCCCCCCTCGGTTCCCTTATAATTTCGAGCCCCATTTCGGATCTTTTTGCATTAAAAATGTAATATTCATATCACTGCTTGTCGGCACAAATTATTTCAATTTTTTTGGGGTAGATGTTAAAGAGGAAAAGGAGGGGGAACGTTATATTTTTGCACATTTTCTATTACAACTCGAAAAAAATGTGAATTAAAACAGGTTGCTCTTTAAACTTCTGTAGCTGAATAGTTTAATACTTGTCGCAATAGTAGTCATTGTAGTAGTGCCAAAAGAATTTTAAGGTATTTGCAGGAAGTTAAAAATTATTGCTTGAAATGTGCAAAAGAAAACACAGATATTGAAGGATATGTTGATGCCGATTGGGCGATAAATTCAAACGACAGAAAGTTTTATACTGGATTCGTATTTAAACTTTTAACACCTATGGTTTCTTGGGAAAGCAAAAAGTAGTTTTGCGTCATAATTCGAAAACTAGGGCGGCTAGAGTAAAAAAATAAACGATTTTAGAATGTACGAATAAAGCGCTTTCATTTGGGACCCCACTTGAATGTGCCCCCTCGGCCATCCTTATAATTTTGAATCCCATTTCGGATATTTTCGCATTAAAAATGTAATATTCATATCACTGCTTGTCAGCACAAATTATTTCAGATTTTTTGGGATAGACGTTAAAGAGTAAAAGGAGTTGGAACGTTATATTTTTAAACATTTTGGAATACAACTCGAAAAAAATGCGAATTAAAACATGTTGCTCTTTCAAGTTCAGAAGCCGAATAGTTTAATACTTGTCCCAATAGTAGCCACTGGAGTAGTGCCAAAAAATGTTAAGGTATTTGCAGGGAGTGAAAAATTATTGCTTGAAATTTGCAAAAGAAAACACAGATGTTGATGCCGATTGGGCGATAAATTCAAACGATAGAAAGTCTGCAACTGCAACTGTGGTTTCTTGAAAAAGCAAAAAGCAGTTTTGTGTCATAATTTGAAAACTAGGGCTGCTAGAGTTAATAAATAAGCGATTTCAGAATATACGAACGAAGCACTTTGATTTGAGACCCCACTTGACTGTGCCCCCCTTGGCCCCCCTTATAATTTCGAGCCTCATTTTAAATATTTTGCATTAAAAATGTAATATTCATATCACTGCTTTTCGGCACAAATTATTTCAGAATTTTTGGAATAAATGCTATAGAGGAAAAGGAGGGGGAACGTTATATTTTTACACATTTTGGAATACAACTCGAAAAAAATGCGAATTAAAACATGTTGCTCTTTCAAGTTCAGAAGCCGAATAGTTTAATACTTGTCCCAATAGTAGTCACTGGAGTAGTGCCAAAAGAATTTTAAGGTATTTACAGGGAATTAAAAATTATTGCTTGAAATTTGCAAAAAAAACACAAATATTGAAGGATATGTTTATGCCGATTGGGCGATAAATTTAAACAACAAAAAGTCTTATACTGGATTCGCATTTAAACTTTCAGCACCTATGGTTTCTTGGGAAAGCAGAAAGCAGCTTTGCGTCACAATGCAAAAACTAGGGCGGCTAGAGTTAAAAAATAAGCGATTCCAGAATGTTCGAACAAAGTGCTTTCATTTGAGACCCCACTTGACTGTGCCCCACTCGGCCCCCTTTTAACTTTAAGCCCCATTTCAAATATTTTCGCATTAAAAATGTAATATTCATATTACTGCTTCTCAGCACAAATTATTTCAGATTTTTTGGGGCAGATGTTAAAGAGGAAAAGGAAGGGGAACGTTATATTTTTACACATTTTGGATTCCAACTCGAAAAAATGCAAATTAAAACAGGTTGATCTTTCAAGTTCAGAAGCTGGATAGTTAAGCTTGTCTCTGTAGTAGTCACTGGAGTAGTGCAAAGAAATTTTAAGGTATTTGCAGGGAATTAAAAATTATTGCTTGAAATTTGTAAAAGAAAACACAGATATTGAAGGATATGTTGATGCCGAGTTGGAGATAAATTCAAATGACACAAAGTCTTATACTGGATTCCTATTTAAGCTTTCAGCAGCTAAGGTTTCTTCGGAAAGCAAAACGCAGTCATAATTCGAAAACTAGGGCGGCTAGAGTTAAAAAATAAGCGATTTCAGAATGTACAAACAAAGCGCTTTCATTTGAGGCCCCACTTGACTGTGGCCCCCTAGACCCCCCTTTTAACTTCGAGCCGCATTTCGGATATTTTTGCATTAAAAATGTAACATTCATGTCACTGCTTGTCAGCAAAAATTATTTCAGATTTTTTGGGGTAGATGTTATAGAGAAAACAGAGGGGGAACGTTATATTTGTACACATTTTGGATTACAACTCGAATATTATGCGAACTAAAACAGTTGCTCTTTTAGGTTCGGAAGTAGTAGGCGATTACTGAGGCATCGAAAGAAGCAATCTATTTATAAAACTTGTTATGTGAATTGACTGGTAATTTAAAATGTTTTACTTTGTATAATGACCAAATAACCAAACATATAGATGTTGACATCATTTTATCAGAAAGGAAGTTTCTAGTAATCAGAGTAGATTGAAATAAGTACCTACAATGGAATTGCCAGCAGATATTATGACAATGAGTTTATGTTCAGTTAAACATAATATATTAAGTTTTGGTAACAAATGGGTTTGTATTGATGTATTGATGGGATCAAATATTTCGATAAGTAGGGGTGTTGCAAGGTATCGAAATATTTGAAAATATATTTGTTGTAACTGTAGAAACACTGATAAATAAAAAGGCTCAAAACTGGACAGAGTTTGTGCCTTTCTTAGTCCTAAATTCAGACTTAACTTCCACTGAAGATCCAGTTATTACAACACTTATTCGACTGGTTGACTTGTCGGGGACTGGTCGACTTGTCGGGGACTGGTCGACTTGTTGGGGACTGGTCGACTTTTCGGGGAGTGCCCTCCTGTCCTTCGTTCGACTGATCATTCAGGAAAAATGGGGAAAACATAAAATAATAAAATCGACAAAATATTTACGACGATGTGAGTGAACAGAAAAATCGACTGAAGAACCAAGGAAATTTGGCCTTTATGATCGTGCCAAGTATGTGGGTACTTTATTGTTTGCATTTTGGTTTTTCTTTTTGAGAAAATCCTAGCGGGCAGGACTCAATCTTTCCAGTCGTTTCAATTTTTTTAATTACGAGTTACGTTATTTTATGATTAGGTAAAAGTGAAAAGTCTTAGGGTTTGTTATACTAAATTGGAGGAGTTGTATTCGTCAATACTGTTTTTGCTATATGTAAAGGGTGCAACGACGCGATATTAACACCCATTCGCGAGCACTTTCACGTGGCGAATCCTAGGGTTAATTGCGAGTGTTGATAGGTGTGATTAGAGATCGCTCCCAAAGCAACGAACAAGGTTCCAGTTCTATCTGTTTTTTCGCGTTTTTAAAATTGTGACTGGGCCCTAAAAAGTGTAATCATATATCATATCATATATATCATATCATATATATCATATCATATATATCATATCATATAAAAAGGTTCCAAAGAGGATATTTATATTTGTTTTCATTATTTATTTCATTTCAATATTGTCTAGTAAAAATTAATCTCGTAATTTTGTTTCAGCCTCTGGGAAGACCCGAAGCGGATTTCACCCTCGACGTTCCTAGATCCGAACACTTGACGAAGAAAATGAAAGAGGACAAAAAATGGAGGTGTCGTTGCAGGCTATTGACATCATTTCTAGGCCTCGTATTTTTCCTTCTTTCAGTCATGGCTGTCAGTCTGATGTTAACCAGAGGAAAAAGAATGTTCGGTTCAATGGTGTAGATGACGCGTTTTGAAAAGATGGTACCTTTTATAAAATGATTATGATTCAAACTGACATTCACTGAAGTTCGCCTTGTGAAATATCTTCTGATTCAGGCATCGAAATGACCGGAAGTGGGCAAAACAGAATGAGATAACATATAGACGCGGTTTACAAGTTCATTGCTATTTTCAGTCGGAAACGAGTTCGCGGTTAAAATTAGGATTTTTACGATTTGAGTCAAACTATTTATGCACTGCAGTAATTCTTGTTTAAATGAAACATTATTTTGTCAACCTTCATAAATACTGGGAATACTTTATTGTAGTCGTTATGAAATTAACATTCAGGAACATCCGTTTAGATATTAAATATTCGACATTCCAATGAATAATTTTTGTGGGTTGATGTTAGAAACAATCGCATATTTTAAAGGCATGCCTTTCAGTCACAACTGAAAGTGAAGGTGGACATTTTTTATATCACAATATAAAAAATGTCCACTTTCAAACTGACGAAGTTTCAAAATTAATTTGGTTTTGGTAATTACTCTGATGTGCAGACTAGTAGGTTTGAATATTTATCAATTTGCAGGTAGAATACAACCTAGATTGCAATTCATGCAGCCCTCCAGGCGTGTATAGTGAATCATAGGTAGCTGAACTACCTACAGTTGAAACACTGCCACCTAGCGAAGCGGTTGCTCTCTAGGAAAGTTCCCAGAAGACAAGGATTCTAATACATAGACCAATAGGTTTGAACATTTATTAGATTCGAAGTTTGGAAACCAAAGACCGGTTTCGATCTGACGAGATCTAACAAGATCGAAATCGGTCTTTGGTTTCCAAACATCGAATCTAATAAATGTTCAAACCTATTGGTCTGTGCATTAGAATTTATCAGTTTCACAAAAATTAAAAAACAAATCTCTGAGTATCTCCCTAAAGATGATAGCTTAGCTATCGAAACGTGCTAGAGCAACCTTTGTTGTGTTTTTTAATCTTTTTTGGTTTCAGGGGACAATATTTGTTTCCAATTTTTGAAGATAACCAAGAACCAAACCGTTTCACCGAAATCAGTTCGCAGTTTGGGAACCAGAGATTAATTTGAGCTTATTACATCTCGTCAGTTTGTCATAAGTAACTCGAACACTGACAAAGATCTAATATTATCGAAACCGGTCTTTGGTTCCAAATCTCTGAAATCGATAAATGACCAAAACTCTGTCTTCGTATCAGAATAACGTCTCTAGTAGCTCAGTCTCCTCTTTGATTCAATGCAGACGTTTAGAAGGTTGCTAGGTCGTATTCTATTCGTAATTATTGATTTTTTTTCGGCTCGTACGCGCATGGGGCAACCCCATTATTCAAAGCACTAGATGCACTAAATGTTTTGTTTAAGACATCTAAGAAGCAGAATTGAAAACGTTAACACCAACAATCGCCTCAACTAGGATTTAACTACACATTTTACAGCAAAGTGTCGTTTTCTATGCAAATGTTGCGTAATTCCAACGTTGATTTATGACGAGACTGACGCGTTTCCATTAGAAACTAAACAATAACGATATAATGTTTCTGCTTAATTAAAGATTTGCCACTGACGTAACGCCACAACAGTAAATTTGAATCGTAAAGTGTCATTGTGGTGTCGCGGATTTTTGTCCCACAAACCATAATAGACGCATCTGATTGGGGAAACCGTCGTCTCTTTTTCAGTGGGTTTTTATAGATGATTTAATTGTCAGCATCGAGCAACTGGGAAATGCTGTTTTGCGTCCCATTTTTATTCGAGAATTCGTCGTTAATCGCCCACATGATATGTCAGTAAGAACTTTCACTAACGAGTTATTTGCGCGCCTGATATTTGATTCCAAGGAATGATCTTACTTTGGGAATCATTAGCAATTATCGGAACGAAATACCCAATCGGGTTTAAATGCTAAAGATCCTTTTGGTTCTAATTTGAAGAATGCAGCCGTGTGTTAATTAGATTTTTAGGGACATTCAACTAAATAACTAAATAAGACACCAATTTATTATAAAACAGTAAGTTTTATAATAAATTGGTGTCTCATTTTCATTTTAATAAATTTTTAAAAATGTTCACTAATTCAAGTGTAAAAGTGTCAACCAGCTTGACCTATATACAATTTTAAGTTCCACATTTTATGTTTTCACTTACTTTTATTTTGACTATCTTTTGTGATCGAAATTAGCTCAATGAAACTTGTAAAGTATCGAAATTCTATTTGTTTTTTACATAATTAATTGGATTTTAATGCAATGCAAATTTTTAATTCTTATTCTTGATCTTCTGAGGGAAAGAATGAGAAGAGAAAGAGAATGAGAAAAAAAAATGTTTGTTATTTTCACTTTGATAAACATTTAAGATGTTCAGTTATTCAAGTATCAAAGGGTCTAGTAGTTTGACCTACGTAGAATTTTTGACAAGTTCTACATTTACATTTTTCATTTATCTTTATTTTGAATAGTTTTTATGGTCAAAATTCGACCAATTCTATCTACACTACGAGGGCATCGAACCACTAGTTTTTACGTTCCGGTTTTCTGTTTTCGTTCCGGTAAAAAAATGATATCGCTTCCGTTCCGATTTTCGATCCTACGGCAATAGCGGTTTTTTTTCAGGTTTTCGGTTCAGTTGTTACGGTATTTTTCCCCAGTAAAGGAATCGTTGCTTAGTATTTAGGAATTTAGAAAAAGAAAAGTGCCACTACTAATGCATGGAATAATTTCCTTTACAATCGCCGGCTAGCGTTGGGGAATGAGTTAGAGCCTCTTGTTGTTACAGGCTGGGAATCGTACACCCCCTGTGAGGAGCCTTGGTTTTGGGCTGATGTGACAATATAACGGGTGAAAAACGGGTGACTCATTTTTTAAAAGATTTTATTTGTATTAACAATTGATTGTTCTAACATAATTTAGGAAATGTTCTCTCCTTTTTTTAATACTGCAGCATATAACTACTCGAGTAATGCTTAAAATTTGAAGGAAATATTTCTCGATTTTTCGAGTTTGAAGATTTCACGATGAAACTCTGAATTCTTAGTTCATATTGAGTTCAAATTTCAAGAAAAACCCGAATGGTATATAAACAAAAAACCATCTAATACCCGGGATTTCGCCTAGGTAAAAAAAACCGAAGGATCCTTTGGTCACCTTTTTGAAAGTTTCGACTTTTCTGAAGAATTCAATTTTAATTGAAAATTTTACTTATTTCAAATATTTCTACAATAAAAACCCACTTTTTTACAAAGTCGATCTTTTCTCGTTCGATTTTCAAATTTTTTTGTTAAATTTTGACTTGATTTTGAAAGTTTCGACTTTTTTCAAAATTTTGATTTTTTGAATATTCCTCATTTCCTATTTCACTATATTTAGATTTTTTTGAATTATTTTTTTACAACTTTTGTCCCTTTTGAAGTATTTATTTTTTGAAAATTTCAAATTTCTTTGAATGTAGTGAATTAATCTCAAAGTTTAAATGTTTGACTTTTGTAAATATTGACCATTTTTGAAACTTCAGACTCGACATTTCAGTTGTTTTGCAACTCTAACTGGTTTTATGTTCAATTTTTTCAAAAGATTTTAATTATTTTTAGAAATTTGAATTTTTTGAAAGTTTTAACTTTTTGCAAATATCGACTCTTGGATGTTTTTTTTATCGAGTTTCTTTATTCCACCTTTTATTCAAAATTTTGACCTTTTCCCAAAATTTTGACTTTCTAAAAATAATTACTTTTTGAAAAGCTGCCTTAGATTTTTATTGAAAATTCTTAAACATTTTTCGATTTCGTCAAAGCATTTCGTCTTTATATTTTGAAAGATTTGAAATCCAAATGTTCTTTTTTTTTAGCTTTCACTTTCTTCAAATGTTTATATATTTTATTAATCGCAAGACTTTTTCAGTTTGAACTTTCATTAGGGTTTCAATTTATTTTCCAAATTTAAAATTTTTTGAAAATGTTTACACATAATTTCGATCTTTTCTCAAAATCGTTATTTTTTTCAAAATTTTGATTTTTTCTGTAAATTTAATGATGTTGAAAAACTGACTTTTAAAAACTTTATTCTATTTTTCTAGATTTTTACCTTGGTCCAACTTTCGACAATTTCTCAAAATTTTGATCCATTTTGAAAACTGAATTTTTTTTTTAAATTTCGATTTTTTCTCAAAATTTCGACATTTTTATTATTTTCGAATTTTTTTCAGAATTTAGACTCCACTTTTTTTGAAAATTTCAACCTCTTATCATCAAAATTTCGACTTTTCTCGAAGCTGTAAATTTCGCCCCGTTTCGAATATTTAGACAAATCTCTAAATTTCAATCATAAATATTTTGACCTTTTTGTAACATTCATTTTTTAAAATAAACTAGAACGTTTATTAAAAATTTGGACTTGTTTGGAAATTTTGACTTTTTTGAACATTTTTCTTTATTTCAAAAATTTCACTTTTTCAGAATGTTAATTTCTTAACTTATTATTTTTTTGAAGTTACCTATAAGTGTTTTGAAAATTGTTTTGTTTTTTCGAGCCTTTTTCAGAATTTAGACTCCACTTTTTTTGAAAATTTCGACCTCCTATCATCAAAATTTCGACTTTTCTCGAAGCTGTAACTTTTTCAGAATTTGACTTTTTTGGAAAATGGTCCACCTTTTTTAAAATTTCGACTTCTTGTAAAAAATTTGAAACAAAGTTTTTTCTCAAAATTTCGATTTTTTTAAAATGTTGCTTTTTTTATAATATGAATATGCTGAAACATTTTTTTTGGAAACCTCCATCTTTTTTTTTTGAAGATTTCCACTTTAGTTCAAATTTTTTACAGTTTTTCAAAGTTTTAACTTTTTTTGAGTATTTCTACTTTTTCCCGAAAATATTCACTTTTTTGAAAAATAATTTTTTTTTTTAAATTGCGACTTTTTGATATCTTTGATTTTTTCAGGATTTTAATATTATTTAAAAAGTTTTACCTTTTATAATTAAAATTGAACTTTTTTCGAAGTTAGGTACGGTTTCATTCAAAATTTGAAGTTTTTTTAGAATATACCATCTTTTTTCAAAAGTTCGACTTTTTGTGAAAACTTCGACATTTTTTTTTAAATTCGCCCGTTCCAGAAATTTTTTAATTTTTTTGAAGAATTAAAAATTGAAATACAGAACTTGATCTCTGAAACCAAGAAATATTAAAAAACACAACAAACGTAATGTGTTTCGACAACCAAACTGTCATCTTCAGAGAGGTACTGATATTTCTGATATCTCTCTGAAGATGGCAGCTTGACTGTCGAAACGCGTTACGTTTGTTGTGTTTTTTAATCTTTCTTGGTTTCAGGAGACAAGTTCGGTATTTCAATATTTGAAGATAACCAAGGATCAGTCCGTTCCACCAAATTTGAAGAATCAAATCGAATTTTTAAATTTTCAACGAATTCAACTAAACGAATTCAAGACTTAACTAAATTTCGATTTTAACGCTGCCTAAATTCAAAACAATGTGAAAAAAAATCGCAGCTTTGAGGATAAAATCGCAATTTTGAGAAAAAAGTCAAATATAGCGTACACAAAACTAGATAAAAATTGGAAGTTTAAGTTCGAGATTTTCTAAGATGTCACCGTTTCAAGTTTACTCGCTAGATTTCGACCTCTATTTCAAGATCCCGACTTTAAATTGGAATATAAATGTTGTGTTTTTCTCTTGAAATTTTAACTGAAATTCTCAATTTCTAAGAAACATTAGAAATAGCGAGATTTTATTAAAAATTTTGAGAAAAAAAGCAAAGTCCTAGAATTTCGGGAAGTTTTAGAAAGTTGGCATCGTAAAAAAATCTTTAGAAGTTGAGATTTCGAGAAAAAATTGAAATGTTGAGATTAAAGCGAAAATTGTACGAAAAAATTTAGGAAAATTCGAAATTTTGATTAATAAGTTCAAAAAGAAAATTAGGGGACATATGGGGAGGGGGCTAGTGAATGTTCGTCGCCGCCCTCAATTATTTATACTTCTCCTCAGCGGAGAGAAACCGCTGAGAGTTTGGAAAAAGATTTTTTTTTAATATCTTTAAATTTGCTATATCATAGTTTCAGTTTTCACTTCTGTCGGCAGTCCCCATAACTGCTCAATTTTTTGGAAATTTCTAATTTCTTCCCGTTTTGATTATTTCAACATTTTTTTAAATTTCACCCTTTTTTTAATATTTCGACTTTTTAAAGATATTTACTAATAGTTACTAAAACCTTAAATTTGATTTTGAAAATTCAGACAATTTTTGAAATTTCTATCATCTGTATTTATTATGCAAAAATTTCAGTAGTCAAAATTTTAACTTTTTTCCTATTTTAGATTTTTTAAATTGCTAATTAGCTCAAAAATGTTGTTTTTTCCTAATCTCGATTTTTTTTATTTTGATCTTTTTTCGTAGCCACCTTATTCTAAAAATTTTGAATTTTTTAAAAATTTTGATCCGCTTTCAAAATTTTCACAAAATTTCGACTCTTTTAAATAATTTGATTTATTTAAAAAAGTACATATTACTCTTTTTGTAAAATTTCAACTTCTTTCAAAATATCAACTTTTTTTGAAAATTTCGAGACTTTTAAATTTTTGCTTGTATTTCAAAATAAAAAAGAAAATTTTTAGAGAATTTCGACCTTTTCTAAATTTTGAATTTTTAATAATTTCGATCTTTTTTAAATAAATGTTTACTTTTTTTTATGAATTTAGACATTTCTTGAAAATTTTGATCTTTTCAAAAGTATGCTTTTAAAAAAATCGATTTTTTCAATATTTCCAGTTTTTAAGTCAATTTTAATTTTTGGAAATTACGAGCTTATTGAAAATTTTAGGTTTCTCTTGATCTCAACTTTTTCTAAATTTGACCTTTTTTTAAGAAGAAAATTTAACTTCTTCCGAAAATTTTGAAATTTTTGAAAAGTTTGCATCCGTTTTCGATATTTGGACAATTTTTTAAATTTCTACATTTTTTGCATCTTTTTCTGTTTTTAAAAAACGTTGACTTTTTTTGTAAAAATTCAACTTTTTTTTAAAACTTCGACATTAAAATTTAAACTTTTCGTTAACTTTTCACTCTTTTAAGGTTTGAAACAATCACAAAAAATTTTAACTTGTTTGAAAATTTGGACAATTTTGCAAACATTTCATCATTTAAAGTTTTATATTTTTTTGACACTTAAATGTTTTGAAATTGCTAATTTATTAATTTACTAATTTACGCAAAAATGTCGTTTTTTCCAAATCTCGATTTTTTTATTCCGATTTTTTTGGAACGTCATCATAAATTTTGAATTTTCTAAAAATTTTGATTCACCTAAAATTTTCATAAAATTATGACTTAAATAATTTGATCTTTTTAAAGAAGAACATATTCTCTTTTTGTAAAATTTTAACGTCTTTCAAAATCTCAACTTTTTTTTGAAAACTTTGAGACTTTAAAATTTTTGCTCATATTTCAAAATAAAAAAAGAAATTTTTTAGAGAATTTCGATCTCTTCCAAATTTTGACTTTTTAATAATTTCGATCTTTTTTAAATAAATGTTTACTTTTTTTTATAAATTTCGTCTTTTTTTATAAATGCTTACTTTTCGTTAATTTAGACATTTCTTGAAAATTTTGATCTTTTCAAAAGTCTGCTTTTAAAAAAATCAATTTTTTCAATATTTCCAGTTTTTAAAAGTCATTTTTAATTTTTCGAAATTACGAGCTTATTGAAAATTTTAGGTTTCTCTTGATCTCGACTTTTTCTAATTTTGACCTTTTTTTAAGAAACAAATTTAACTTCTTCCGAAAAATTTGAAATTTTTGAAAAGTTTGCATCCGTTTTCGATATTTGGACAATTTTTTAAATTTCGACATTTTTTGCATCTTTTTCTCTTTTTAAAAAAAGTTTACTTTTTTTGTAAAAATTCAACTTTTTTTCAAAACTTCGACACTAAAATTTAAACTTTTCGTTAACTTTTCACTCTTTTAAGGTTTGAAACAATCACAAAAAATTTTAACTTGTTTGAAAATTTGGACAATTTTGCAAACATTTCACCATTTAAAGTTTTATATTTTTTCGACACTTAAATGTTTTGAAATTGCTAATTTATTAATTTACTAATTTACGCAAAAATGTCGTTTTTTCCAAATCTCGATTTTTTTATTCCGATTTTTTTGGAACGTCATCATATTCTAAAAATTTTGAATTTTCTAAAAATTTCGATTCACTTAAAATTTTCATAAAATTATGACTCTTAAATAATTTGATCTTTTTAAAAAAGAACATATTCTCTTTTTGTAAAATTTCAACTTCTTTCAAAATCTCAACTTTTTTTGAAAATTTCGAGACTTTAAAATTTTTGCTCATATTTCAAAATAAAAAAAGAAATTTTTTAGAGAATTTCGACCTCTTCTAAATTTTGACTTTTTAATAATTTCGATCTTTTTTAAATAAATTTTTACTTTTTTTTTTAAATTTCGTCTTTTTTTTATAAATGCTTACTTCGTGTTAATTTAGACATTTCTTGAAAATTTTAACATTTTCAAGAGTCTACTTTCAAAAAAATCAATTTTTTCAATATTTCCAGTTTTTAAAAGTCATTTTTAATTTTTCGAAATTACGAGCTTATTGAAAATTTTAGGTTTCTCTTGATCTCGACTTTTTCTAATTTTGACCTTTTTTTAAGAAACAAATTTAACTTCTTCCGAAAAATTTGAAATTTTTGAAAAGTTTGCATCCGTTTTCGATATTTGGACAATTTTTTAAATTTCGACATTTTTTGCATCTTTTTCTCTTTTTAAAAAACGTTTACTTTTTTTGTAAAAATTCAACTTTTTTTTAAAACTTCGACACTAAAATTTAAACTCTTCGTTAACTTTTCACTCTTTTAAGGTTTGAAACAATCACAAAAAATCTTAACTTGTTTAAAAATTGGGACAATTTTGAAAACATTTCACGATTTAAAGTTTTATATTTTTTCGACACTTAAATGTTTTGAAATTGCTAATTTATTAATTTATTAATTTACGCAAAAATGTCGTTTTCTCCAAATCTGGATTTTTTTATTCCGATTTTTTTGGAATGTCACCATATTCTAAAAATTTTGAATCTTCTAAAAATTTCCATTCACTTAAAATTTTCATAAAATTATGACTTTTAAATAATTTTATCTTTTTAAAAAAGAACATATTCACTTTTTGTATAATTTTAACGTCTTTTAAAATCTCAACTTTTTTTTGAAAATTTCGAGACTTTAAAATTTTTGCTTGTATTTCAAAATAAAAAAAGAAATTTTTTAGAGTATTTCGACCTCTTTTAAATTTTGATTTTTTAATAATTTCGATCTTTTTTAAATAAATGTTTACTTTTTTTATGAACTTCGTCCTTTTTATAAATGCTTACTTCGTGTTAATTTAGATATTTCTTGAAAATGTTGACCTTTTCAAGAGTCTACTTTGAAACAATCAATTTTTTCAAGATCTCCAGCGTTTTTAAACGTCATTTTTAATTTTTCGAAATTACAAGGTTATTGAAAATTTTAGGTGTCTCTTGATCTCGACTTTTTTTACTTTTGACCTTTTTTTGAAAGAAAATTTAACTTCTTCCAAAAATTCTGAATTTTTTGAAACGTTTGCATCCGTTTTCAAGATTTCGACAATTTTTTATATTTCGACATTTTTTGAATCTGTCGCTCTCTTTCTAAAAATATTTACTTTTTTTTGTAAAATTTCAACTTTTTTATTTTACATTTCGGCACTAAAATTTCAACATTTTGTTAATATTTCACTTTTTCAAGATTTCAGATTTTTGTTAACATTCCACCTTTTCAAGTTTTGAGTCTTTTAAAAATTTTGGTAGGTTTTAAATATATCCATAAATTTTGACCTCTTTTGAATAATTTTGACCTTTTATATAAACATTTACTTTTTGTGTAAATTTCGCCCTTTTTTTATAGATGTTTAACTTATTTTAATTTGAATTTTTCAATATTGACCTTTTTAAAGAATTAGACATTTTTGAAAACTTTGACACTTTAAAATGTCCGCTTTCTCAAAAAATTTATTGTTTTCAATATTTCTACTTAAAAAATCGTTTTTTGATGTCTTATTTCAAAATTGTGCATATTTGGAATATAGTATTTTTTGAAAATTGCAGCTTTGTCAAATTTGTTAGAAAAATGTCGATAAGTTTTTGAATTTGCTCTGTTCTTTTGGAAAATTTTGAATTTTCTAAAAATTTTGCCCCGTTTTGAATATTTAGATAAATCTTTAAATTTCAATCATAAATATTTTGTCGTCTTTGTAACATTTATATTTTTTTATTAAAAACTTTGACTTGTTTGAAAATTTTGACTTTTTTGAACATTTTTCTTCATTTCAAAAATTTCACTTTGTTCAGAATGTTACTTTCTTTATTACTTATTATTCTTTTGAAGTGACTTATTAGTATTTTGAAAATTGATTTGTTTCCAAAACGTCGACTTTTTCTATATTTCTTTTTAAAAATTTCAAAATTCAAAATTTACTTTAAAATTTAGATTACTTGCTTTAGAAATGTTGCCAATTTTTTAAATTTCGACTTTTTACATATTTACATATTATGACTTTTTTTTTTAAAGTGTACGGTGTGGAACAGCCACATGGAATAAATTCCATATCTCATTATTTTACAAATTTGGGAAAAAGGTCGAGACACCTCAATTTTAGATAGTAAAATACATCATCCACACTAAAAATTTCTTGCCTAGATGCAACCCTTGCAACCCTTAAATTTTTAAACCGAAAGTAGGGGTTTGTTATATGTCATTTAAAAGGACTTTTCATTTTGGTGAAGCAGGATGTCATCTTATATTAATTAAATTGACATTTCTCGGGATTTTTCATAAATATGTCCAATAAGTAAGATATTGAATTTATTCTATTTGGCTGTTCCACACACTGTACAAGCTGCACAATTTATAGCTTGGAGCACCCACTTTCTTGGGTTCCTCCACAAGAAATCATATTTGGCATCGACATTTAATATCTGGTTTTATAAAGGGCTTCATATCTCAAATAGCTTAGGGTCTTATCAAGCATAAATCAGGCGCCCCGTTCATAGATATTTTAAGATTTACTTACATGGATACTTTATGATGTATGCTGTAACCGTAGACCTTATAGAATTTGGATATGTTTAGGCAGTTGGGAAGTGGGTTCGATGAATGCCAGTGAATACAAATAAATTTTTTTCAGTTTTCTTGTTAACACACGAACAATTTACATATATGCATAATAAATGATAATATTTTTATGAGTTATGAGGTAAGCGGTAAATGTTTCAAAATTATACTTAATTAAGTCACTAAGGAGGCGTTCGTTAATTTATGCTTAAGAATTAAACTAGCTCGTAAACTAGTTGTCTAAATAATTTACAACACTTGAAGACAATAACAATAAATATTCGAAAATAATGCAAGTTATGTATTAGTTGAACATTCAGGTGCTTCCGTGCAAAAAGAATTCAATAACTTCACGCTGAAATCAATCCGAAACATGAATATTCAGTTGTGATTATATTCTATTTGGCGTTGCATTTAATTACAAATAATAATAGATACATGACTTGGGCATCATTGCTGTCTATTAACTAATTTTTATGGACATTTCTGCACGAATGTATTATTTATTAACAATTTTGAATTATATAACAATTTCCAATTATGAATGGGACACAATTTTAAATCCTTGAAAAGTCAGCTTTGCAAGAATCGTGATTATGCAATAATGTGTGCTCAAAATTCTTGTGGGATGACGACTCTTTAACTTGATAACATATACAGCTGGAATATCAGAAATATCTGAAAAATAATTAAGAATATCGATGTTGAATTAAAGGATTTTTTTTTGGTGGAATGGACTGGCCCTGGTTAACTTCAAAAATTGAAATACACAATCATATCATCTTCGGAGAGATGCTTCATTCTGAAGATTTTCTTTTGTGGAACGGGCTGGTCCTTGGTTATCTTCAAAGATTGAAATACAAATCTTGTCCTCTGAAAGCAAGAAAGATTAAAAAAGACGACAGAGGTTGCTCTGTTGTGTCTTTTTATCTCTCTTGGTTTCAGGGGACAAGATTTGTATTTCAGTTTTTGAAGATAACCCAAGACCAGCAAGAAAGATTAAAAAACACGACAGAGGTTGCTCTGTTGTGTCTTTTAATCTCTCTTGGTTTCAGGGGACAAGATTTGTATTTCAATTTTTGAAGATAACCAAGGACCAGTCCGTCGCCTGAAGATGATAGCTTGGCTATCGAAACGCGTTAAAGCTACCTTTGTTGTGTTTTTTAACCTTTCTTGGTTTCAGGGGACAAGATTTGTATTTTACTTTTTGAATTATAGGGTAAAATAGTCGACTACTGCGACTGTGCTAGGTCCAATAACATCATATTTCAAAATTAATTTTCTCATTTGATTTTAAAAGAATAATAGATTCAAAGATTCGCGCTCCTCATTCTACTACTTGATAGAATTGTGGGTGACGTGCAATATTATATCAGCTGGATTGGTTTCTCTTTTTGTTATCAAATAAAATTGTGCGTCAAATAAAATCGTTACCACAATTGAGTCCTTGGCAGTGAAAAGTTGAATTTTACAAGAATGAAAGCAGCTTAAAAGGTATCCCTAAAAATACTCCACATTTTACTGAAAGTTGCTTTAGCAGTTTATGAGATTAGCTCGGACAAAAGATCAGTCGGCAGATAGACAGACAGACAGATATACAAACAGACAGACAGATAGACAGACAAACAGACAGACAGACAGACATACAGACCGACAGACAGACAGACAGACAGACAGACACACAGACAGACAGATATATAAACAGATAGACAGATAGACAGACAGACATACAGACAGACACACAGACAGACAGATAGACTTACATGCAGACAGACAGACCGACAGACCGACAGACCGACAGACCGACAGACCGACAGACCGACAGACCGACAGACCGACAGACCGACAGACCGACAGACCGACAGACCGACAGACCGACAGACCGACAGACCGACAGACCGACAGACCGACAGACCGACAGACCGACAGACCGACAGACCGACAGACCGACAGACCGACAGACCGACAGACCGACAGACCGACAGACCGACAGACCGACAACGACAGACCGACAGACCGACAGACGACAGACAGACAGACAGACAGACAGACAGACAGACAGATAGACAGATAGACAGATAGACAGATAGACAGATAGACAGATAGACAGATAGACAGATAGACCCTTAGAGGCTTCAAAATTATTGACATGCGCAATTACTGAAATAAAACCTAAACAAGGATTCGTGTCAAGCAAGGACGTGGTCACAAACATGTGGGTATTCCGTTAGGAACCCATTGCATTATCTCCGTAATAAAACCTCCCCTTGGTCATCCAGTTTGTTACCACAGTGCAGTGTGAAGCTGAGCTTTGCCAAGTTTGTTTGTAATGTTGTTTCAATCTGTTTTGTAGCTTTTTTTCGAAGGCCCAACTGACAAATATGACAAACCCTGGTCAGTTTAGTTTCTAAGTTAATTGTAGCATATACTCCTCCAGACGAAAATTTTTCGGCAATAAATTGTATAAAGTTGTTGTTGATGGAGCTTAAGCTGAATTTAAGTTTGAATTACTTACTACATGGTCAACTTAATGCTCATTTAGATATAATTATCGTAACAGGTGCCAAAATGTTACCAGCAGTGGCGGCTCGCAGCCAAAACTAATGGGGTTGCTGCGACAATGTTTAACGTTTTAAAATTTTTTAACTTTCGAATTTTCAAAACGTTACTTTTCGAAAATTTTAGATTTCTTTGAAAATTTGACAATGAAAACTTTTGATAATGTTGCGTTATTTGAAAGGTTGGATTGTTTTTCCAAATGTCGACTATTGAAAAATTTAGATTTTTTCTTGTAATCTCGAGCTTATTTTATTTTGAAGTTTTAACTTTTTTGAAAAACTGTGAATACTCTTTTAAAAATTTCCTAAATATCAGGATTTTTCGATGTACTGTCTTTCTTCTTGTAATTATTTTTAAATTAATTATTACATTTTTAAAATTTTTACAATTCCCACTTTTTATAAAAATGCAAATTTTTTCAAAACTGGACTTTTGACTTTTTAAATATTTGACTTTCTCCTAATTTCGTCTTTGTTAATGATTTTTTTTGAAAACATAATTTTTTTACTGAAAATTTCGATTTTTAATAATTTCGACTGGTTTTTATTTAAAGGTCAACTATTTTTCAGTTTCGAATTTTTTACAAAGTTTCGATTAATTTTTGATTTTTTGTTGAAAATTTCGGTACTTCTTAATTTTCGAAATTCTTTCAAAGTTTTGATTTTTGAAAACAGTGAAATTTCATGAAATGTTTGACAATTTTTCAAAATTTTAATGTTTTTGACCTAAAATTTCAACTTTTTAAAAAAATGTTCCACTTTCATTCAAAATTATAGCTACCAAAAATTTCAACTTTTTCCAAAATTTTAATTTCTCAATATTTCGAGTTTTGAAAACCTCGATCTACCTGATAATTTTCACCTGTTTTTAATACTCCTGTTTTGAAAAATTAGGTTTTTATTGAAAATTTGAGTGCAAATTTCACAACTATTCAAAAATTAAACTTTTTTAAAATTTCGAATTATTTCGTAAATTCGATAAAAATTCCCAAATCTTCTGCAAATTTTGATATTTTTTTAATTACGACTATAAATTTGGACCCTTTCCTTTTGAAAATGTCTTCTTTTACAAAGTTTTGACTTCTTTTGGAAATTTGAAAGATTTTGAAAATTTTTGCCTTGTCAACAAATTCCGACTTTCTTTATTAAAAATTTTAACCTTTTCTTAAATCTGCACTTTTTGGAAATTCTCAACCTCTTATTTTAATTCCTACTTTGTTGCAAATTCCAGCCTTTCTTAAATGTTTGAATTTTTCAAAATTTTAGTCATTTTCCAAAATTTTAAGTGTTTGACAAACTCAAAAATTTTGACTATTTTTTTTACACTATTTTCAAAAGTTTGACATTTTTTGTAAATTGTCGATCCTTTATTTGAAAATTGTGATTTTTTTCAGTCGGATATTTCTTAAAATCTTTTATTGACATTTTTGACTAATATTTCTTCAATTTCGATTCCTTTTTAAAACTTGGACTTTTTTGTCAAAATTTCGACCCTTTTTGAAAACTTGACTTTTTTTAAAAAAGTTTTATTTTTTTACAAATTTTGTTTATATATTTTTTTAAACTTTTCCAATTAAATCTTCGACTTAAAAGAAAAGATTGTTTTCAAACTTGAAATATTGAAATTTTCGACTTTTTGTCGAAACTTTACCTTTTCCTCTATTTGAAAATTGTGATTTTTTTCAAGTCGGACATTTCTTAAAATCTTTTATTGACATTTTCGACTAATATTCTGTAAAATTTCGATTCCATTTCAAAACTTCGACTTTTTTGTCAAAATTTCGACTCTTTTTGAAAACTTGACTTTTTTGTTAAAAAGGTTCTATTTTTTTAAAAATTTTGTTTATACATTTTTTTAAACATTTTTAATTAAATCTTTGACTTAAAAGAAAAGATTGTTTTCAAACTTAAACTATTGAAATTTTCGACTTTTTGTCGAAACTTTACCTTTTCCTTTATTTGAAAGTTGTCATTCTTTTCCAAGTCAGACATTTCTTAAAATCTTTTATTGACATTTTCGACCAATATTTCGTAAAATGTCGATTCATTTCAAAACATCGATTTTTTTTTCAAAATTTCGACTCTTTTTGAAAACTTGACTTTTTTAAAAAGTTCTATTTTTTTAATATTTTGTTAATACATTTTTTTAAACATTTTCAATTGAATCTTTGACCTAAGAAAAATGATTTTTGTTTTCAAACTTAAACTATTGAAATTTTCGACTTTTTTCAAAACTTTACCTTTTTAAAATTTCAACTTTTTCGATAATTAAGAATGTTTTGATAATTTTGAGTTTTCTTCAATATTCAAAAAATTCAGCTTTTTTAAAAATTTAATTACAAACTCTGCAATTTATTTTAAATGTCCATATTTTTCCAAAAATTCGTCTTTTATTCACATTAAAAAAAATTATTTTATTTAATTATTCAAAATGTCAATCAACCATTTCAAAAATTAAACATTTTTTGCGAAATCCTTGGTTACTTTTGAAAATTTGACTTTCGATAAAAATTTCAAAATATTTGCCTTTTTTCATAAATTCACATTTTATGATAACTTTTGCTTTATTTTTTAAAAGTGGTAATATTTTTCTTTTTAAATTTACATTTTTCAAGAAAAATTTCGAAATAACACTCGAATTTAAAAAACTTGATGATAACAAAATCTTGTATTTTTAGAATTGTGCAAAGTTTTGAAACAATTTCCAAAAAAAGTTGCATTTTATATACAAATAAATTGACAAAATTTGAATTTAAATCACAAAAAAATTGGCTTCAAGCTGGAATATTTGATTTCTGAAATTTCTCTGTAATTTCTCTGAAACTTCAAAATTACTAGAAAAAAATTAAATTAGAACAGTAAATTGCTTATGAATTTTTTTCAACATTTTGATTAATTTTAATTTCGAAATTTTGAGACTCTTCTAGAAATGTTGACTCATTTTCTCAAAAATTTCAATAGTTCCCACTTTAAAATTCAAAATTATAAAAATATTTTTGACAATTGTCAAAATTATAAAAATATTTTTGACAATTAGTTTATGGAAAACACATTTTTTTATTTAATTTCTAAAATGTTTTTTTTCGAAAAATATTGTTTATAAATAACAACTTTTTCACGAAATGTGATCTGCATTTTCTTGAAAATTTGATTTTAGTTTTTAAATTGCGTTTATTTTTATTAAAATTTAAATTCTAAATTCGAACTTGGGAATTTCAAGAATAAATTTAACATTTTTAGGAAAATTGAAAATTCCGATTCAGAATTCTCTATGATCCTACAACAGTAGCAATTTTTTAGAGAAATATCAAATTGTAAAAAGATCGAAATGTACAAGCTTCATTTTTTCTTGAAATTTTAATATTTTTCCCAAAGTTTTCTTATTTTTGTGCCAATTTGAAGTTTATTTTCCCTAAATTTATACCTAATAATTCTCCGTTTGCTATCAAAAGTACAAAATAAAATGAATTTTAAAATATCAAAATTTTGTTAAACTTTTTTTAATTTCCAAAACAAATTATAGAGAAATCAAAATTAAAAGAAAAAATATTTTAAAGGGAAAATCTCCAGAGAAAGTTGAAATTTCAAAAATAATAAAATGTTTAGAGCAAAAGACAAATTTCATAGGAAATGAAGCAACATTTCTTAGAAAAAAAATCGAAATTTGAAAAAGAATTTGAAATATCTTTGGCAAAAAAGTCGATTTTTTTTGTTTTTTACAAAGTGTTAAAAATTTTAAAGAACTTTTACGGTTTTTTCCAAACATTTGTTGTCAAAACTACAAAATGAAATGAACTTTAAGTTGTTAAAGAGTCGTGAAAAAACTCGACATTTTTGAAGCAAATTAGAGGAACACGAGGAAAAATCGGGAGAAGTTATAATTTCTAGAAGAAATTTTAAGAACGACACTTTCAGGAAAAATGGAAATTTGGGGAAAACTTCTTTTTATAAAATTTTTAGAAAAAATGAAAACTTTGCAGAAAAAATCAAAATTTCCTAAAAAAATCGAAATATCTAAAAACAACTCAACATTTTCATACGAAATGAGATGAAAATTTGAAGATACCGCATTAATCTATTTTTTAGAGAAAAAGTAAAATGCGAGATGAGTTGGATTTAGATTTTTTCTTAAAATTGTAATTATTTTCCTAAAATGCTGACATTTTCAAAGAAATTTGAGTTTTTTCTTAACATTTTAATTCCTGCTTGAAATATTAATTTCTTTTTCAACACTTTACAAAAATTAGTTTTTTAAAATGTGATTTTGATCAAAATTAAAAATAAAATAGGTTTTCAAATGTCGTAACTTCGTGAAAGAAACCAAATAATTCTCTAAAAACAAAACAGAGAAAATTTAAAATTTCTACAACAAATTGTGAAATAAAAAGTGTTCAGAAAATCTTGCGAAAAAACTCGTAAGCGAAATTGGGGGTGCTGAAGTTCCACAGTGCCTATACGCTAGCCGCCACTGGTTACCAGATATTTTCAGTATTGGGTCAAAATTGTTAGACCTATCTTAGTTGTGATAAATTTTTAGTGTCATTTCTCTAATGTGATTGTATGATTTTAAACGTACTAACGAACCTTAGGCCATCATGTATTACTTTACATTGTAAATATTGTATATTATGTAATTTAGTATTTCATTTTCATTCATTTATAATTAAATTCTTATGTATACTGATTTTGTTTTTTATTTTGTTTACCGTAAAGAATTGTATCATCTCGCATTCCGCACATACTTGTTTTTATATCGGCCTAAGTTTTAAAAGTTTTGTATAAATTAATATATTATCGATTCAGGTATTATAATTTAGTTATAGTTATTAATTATAAACTTGAGTCTGAGTGTAAATTAATGAGAAAATGTGTGAACATATTATTCTGTATATTAAAAATAAATTATTTAAAATTAAACAAATGTTTTATTGCTGGTACTTTCTAATGTGCAGTCTAATTACCATGTTTTTAAAAATATAGCTTTAGTGAAACTGATAGATAATAACATTGAAAGCATAGGTCACGTATCAGTTAAAGATCCTTGTTTTAGAAACAAGTTGACAAATTTTTTCTGAAAATTTTAAATTTAAATTTCCCCCTAGCTCGAGTTCGAATCCTCAATGGTTTTCGTTTTTTTTGTCGAAACACATTTCAAAAATTAATATCGTTTTCTAAAGTTTAGCTATTAATCTAAAATTTATTACTTTCTCTAATAAAATTTCAAAATGTTCCAGATAAAGTCAAATTTATAAAAAAAGTCGAAATTTTGAAAAAAAAAATCGAAAATTCGAGAAAAGGGGAAATTACGACAAAATGGTCAAAATATTGCAAAAATGCTTTTAAGTTTAAAAAGCGAGAAAAAAGATTAGAATCTTATTGTGGATCCTGGATTCGTTGTGGGTTGCCTAAAATTTAGGCCAGCACTTAGGCCAACCTTTTTGGGCCCATTGTGCTATCCCCGTGATTGAGTGTCCTTGGTCATTCATTCAGCTACCCAACCTTGTTGAGAAACTGAAGAACGTCCCTTGGATGCGCCTCTCTCAATTAGAATCTTGATGAAAATTCGAAAATTCCCAGAGTCAGATTTTATCAAAATTTAGGAAGAAAGTGAATTTTAGGGAAAAAAAATCGATATTTTACGAAAAAAATCGAAATTTCCTGGGTGGCTATTTATTAATCCTTAATTGCTCGTCTCAGAGGAAGGCAGGCATTCTACTTTGCCTCTGCGTGTCGTCAAAAAATGTCCAATATTGTGATACACGTCGAAATTTTGACTTTCAGAAATGTGATCTAAAAAAAAATTGAACTTTGCGAAGAATATTTTTTCGTCATTTTTGTCCTTTTACAAAAATTCTGATTTACAAAAAATATACTGCTTTATCAAAAAATCTACGGAATTTCGGGAAAAAGGCAAAAGCTGCACATTTAAAAAAGTAGAAATTCTCAGAAAAAATCGAATATCGAGAAATGGCGAAATTCCAGAAAAAATACAACGCAATTTTAGATAATAATTCGAAATTTCGACAAACATGTTTTATGTAAGAAGTCGAGCTTTATGAATAGATGCGAAATTTGAAAAAAAAAAAATTCTCTAGAAAAATGCGTAATAGGAAAAATTTAAAATTTCGAAAAAAGGTTCAAGAAAAGGATACATTTTAAAGAAGAAGGAAAATTTTTGAAACATTTTTTCCAGTTGAATATATGTTTGGTTTGCTGCAAGACCCAGGGGGGGGGGAGGCAAATACCCCAGCCTGCCCTATTCTAGCTACGTCTCTAAGTCTTATATGTCTTCTCTGTCTTCGATTTTGGTGGGACGGACTGGTCCTTGGTTATCTTTAAAAATTGAAATACAAAACTTGTCCCCTGAAACCGAGAACGATTAAAAAACACAACAACGCGTTTTGACAGCCAAGCTATTATCTTCAAAGATACTTTTAGAAATTTTGATGTTTTCTTGAAAATTACGGGTTTTTTTTCGAAATTTCTGATTTTTTTAAACTTCTACCAATCTTTTTTATAGTTTTCACTTTGTTTTTAAAAATTCCAACCAATTTTCATTATTTTGATTTATTCTTGCAGTTTTAACTTTTCTTCAAAGTTATGCCTTATTTTTGAAACTTCAGCTTTTTTCTAAACGATTTTTTGGAAATATGTATTTGATTTTTTTGACAATTAATGGTTTTTCTCAAAACTTGAATTTTAAGTTCTATTTTCCTTTGAAAAAATCGACCATATTTAAAGGGCCACTTATTTTGACAATTTCAACTGTCTGAAAAAATTGACTTATTCTCGAAGTTTCAAATTTTTAAAATTTTGTCTTGTTAGGTTAAAATTGTTTTTGAAAACTTATTTTTTGGTTTATAAAGAAAATTTAATTTTTTTTTCAATATTAATTAATGCTATTTTTCACCCCTTTTGGGGTTTGACTTTTTAAAATCGTCCAAGTTTTTAATTATTTACCTCACACCTCTTTTTTAATTTAGTTGCATCGAAACTTTGATGCCCCTTCTCCCCCCCCCCCCCTCTTAGAGATCAAATTATTAAAATCGACCAAAAATGTGCTGAATTATTTTTTTTAAACCTTCTTTTTAAGTTTTTTCTAAGCCAACTCTAATATCCTTTTTTACCCCCTTAGAAGTTGTATTGTTAAAATTGGCCAAATACCTTGTAATTATCTGTATGTATTTGCGCAAAATTTTAGGTTATAAAATGGGTTAGTAGGTTTCTTCCATGCAAAACTTCACTTCACCCCCCCCCTCCACCTTTTCCTTTGGGGCTGAACAGTTAAAATCCACTAAACACGTGTTCAATTTTTTTTTTTCGTAAAATGTTTACACAAAATTTTAGGTTATAGAATGCAGTTTTAACTTTGTTTCTAATTTCGAAATATCATTTCACCCCCTTTTGCCTCATACGTCTGATAGGTCACAGATTCGTGGTCGATTACGTGTTTTTTTTTAATATTATTGTACGTCTCACTCATAGCTACATAAAACTGTTAACATTAAGCATGTTGGTAACGCAAATTAGCGGGATGGTAGCACGAAACCATCATTTTTCCCTGCATCTAAATTCAGCTCAAAAATTATTTTGTCTAAGATTGGAAACGTTTCGAATTTAAATGTGAAATTTTGACCCCTTTCAACATCAACTAATCTTGATAATCTTTTTTGAAGTTTTCTCGAAATTTTTCCATTTTTCCAAATTATATTTTTCTGAACATGTAACTTTTTCTGAAAATGTCGATCTTTCAGGATCAAATTTTTTAGAATTTTTTTTTCAATTGTTGCTTTTTTCATAAAATTTTGATTTTTACCTCAATATCCGATATTTAATATTTCTAGAATTTCTTTTCTTTTTCCTGGCATATTCGTCTTTTTTCTATAAATTTTGGCCTTTACTCTCTCTTGAAATAGTCTTTTTCTTAAAATTTGTCTTTTCCTAAAAATTATTTTGTCGAAGTTTCGATTTTATATTCAAAATTCTACTTTTTAAACTATTGTTTCAAAAATTGTTTATTTAAATCAAAATACTGCTATTTTTTGAATACATTTGCCTTTTTCAACAAATTTCGACTTTAAACCTAATTTTGACCTTTACTCTTTCTTGAAATAGTTTTTTTCTTAAAATTTGTGTTTTCCCCAAAATTATTTTGTCGAAGTTTCGATTTTATGTTCAAAATTCTACTTTTTGAACTATTGTTTCAAAAATCGTTTATTTAATTCAAAATAGTGCCATTTTTTGAATATATTTGCCTTTTCCAACAAATTTTGACTTTAAACTTAATTTTGACTTTTACTCTCTCTTGAAATAGTTTTTTTCTTAAAATTTGTCTTTTCCTCAAATTTATTTTGTCGAAGTTTCGATTTTATGTTCAAAATTCTACTTTTTAAACTATTGTTTTAAAAATCGTTTATTTAATTCAAAATAGTGCCATTTTTTGAATATATTTGTCTATTTCAACAAATTTCGACTTTAAGCTTAAAATGTAATATTTTATGGCTCTTAAACTGTTCACTTTTCTCTCTAAATTAGATCGGAATGTTGATAAAAATGTTAAGTGAAATATTTTTAGGGATTTCGAGAAGAACATTTCTTATAAATTCAACATTTTTATTGAATTTTAAATTTTGAGAACAAGGTTTTTGCAAATTGTGATTGTTCGTTCCCAAAATTAAATTTTTCTGAAAATATCGCCATTTCGGAAAGCTAGACCTTTGAATATTTTGACTTTTTTCCCAATTTGAACATTTTTTGAGCTTTTGAAGAGGGTTAGGCTTTTTATTTTTCATATAATTTAATGAAAATTTCGACCTTTTCAGTTTCTTTTCAAAATTCGCATTTTTCGAAATTACTAATTTATTCTCAAAATTCCAATTTTTCTCTTAAAATTGGACTTTTTCTTGGACATTTTCAATATCTTCTAGACGGTGCCATCTTTTTCTCGAAATAACTACGTATTTTTCAAAATTCCTGAATTAGAAATCCGCTTTTGTTAATCATCTGTTTTTTCTGAATTTCTTTTTCAAATTGGATTATCGGTAATTTTAACTTGTTCGAAATTTATCTTGCGATTTTTTTTCCTCAAAGTTAAACTTTTTTTAAAAATTGTGCCTTTTTACAAAATTGGAACTTTGAAAACTTTAATTTTTTTTAAAATTTTTCACATTTCTCAAGTTTTTGAGAAAGGTTAAGTTTTTATTTTCAATATCATTTATTAAAATTTTCAACTTTTTAAATTTTCCTTTTAAAATTGAACCTTCTTTTAAAAATTTGGAATGTTTCCTAGAAAGTTCAATATTTTTTTGTAATTTGTAACGTAATTTTCAAGAACCCTGATTTTTTTCGAAGTCTTTGTTTTTTCTGATTAAAAAAAAATTTTATTCCCGATAATTTTTACTTGTCCAAAGTTCATGTTATTCTCCAAATTTTGACTTTTATCTCAAAATTCGGTATCTTATGTTTCTGGACATTTTCATATAAAATTGAATTTTTTTCTGAAGATTTCGACTTTTTCATAAAATTTGTTTATTTTTCCAAAGTTGAATCGAAATTTTAATAGAAAGAAAAATGCTGAGAGAAGTAATTTTAAAAGACTATTTTATCTAAATTCAACTTGTTCTGGGCATCGCCACTTTTTACACAAAAATCGCCTTTTGGAAATTTTGTCGTTTTTTGAATTTTCCAGTTTTTCGAAATCTCTATATTTTTCGAAGTTCTCCGAACGGTTTTCCTTAAGATTTGGCTCTCTTTCGAAATTTCGACTTTAATCTAAAAATTTTGTCCCTCCATTTCGTGTAGTGTCTAAATGAAAATATACATCTAGGTTTTCTATTTGTGCCCATAAATTTCTCAGAATGATTGTTGTCCCCCTTGATAGAAATTCGGCCTGCGCCCATAAAATTTTTAAAAAAGTTTGAAAATATAAAAAAAGACAAAATTCTGAAAAAAGTCGACATTTTAAGATTTATAATTCTAAAAAAGTCCAAATTTTTACAAACGATAAATATGTTTAAAAATGTCGAACGTTTTGAAAAAAGTTGAATTTTTCAAAAGAGTTAAATTCTTGAATAACTGAAATATAAAAAAAAATGGGAGCTATCAAAAAAGTCCAACCTTTTAAAGTAGAAATTTTGTAAGCACATCAAAAATTTCAGAATAGGCGTATTTTTCAAAAAAAAGTAAAACTTTCGAGAAAACAAAGGTCAAAATTAAAACAAAATCCCGAAAAAGATCAACAGTCTAAAAGATTCGAACTTTTAAAAAGGAGATCTTTAAAGAAGGATGTCCTTTTTATTAGAGTAATAAAGTCGAACTTTTAAAAAAGAAGAGTTGAATTTTTCAATAAAGCCAATTAAAAAACAAATCACAATTTTAGAAAAAGTCACCATTTTGAAAAAGATTCGATATTTTGAGCGAAACGTTCGAACTTCCAAAAAAAACCCAGAAAGCGAGAAAAAGACGAAATTCTGAAAAAAGTCGAAATGCTTTTAGATTGAAGTTCTGAAAAAAAATTACATCAAAATTTTCAAAAAAGTATAAGCAAAAATCTTCGATAAAGTCAACATTTTCAAAAGAAGAATTTTCCAACAGTCACACTTTACAAAAACAAATAAACTTCAAGAAAAGTTAAAATTGCTGATAAAATAACAGTCAAAGATTGAAAAAGTCAAAAATTTGAAACAAACAAAATGTTAGGTCTAAATTTTAAGAAAAAGTCAAAATTTAAAAAATGGAAGTTTTGAAATGTTAAATTTTTAAAAAAGTCAAAATTTTCAAAGATATCGAAATTTTCAAAAAATGGCCAATTGAAAAAGCGTCTAAATTTGAAGAAAAATTGAAATCTTGATAAGGCCAATTTCCCCCAAAGATTAGAACATATCCTTGTTTCCGAAAGCGATCTATCCTTGTTTTCGTATTCTATTCGCAGGGCTTTGAGGGCATAATGAGGTTGCCCTTTGCGAGTGAATTAAACTTCAAAAAAAAGTGTCTAGGAGCGCAAGTTATATCTTGATGCCATCTATCGGAAGTTATCAAAGAGTAACTGTCACGGCTAACGAATTCTACTTTAACGTTACAGCGTTCTACCGAGGATACCTTGCCTTGAATTAAAAGTTGCCTAGATATAAAATGTTTTTATTGAGCAAGAATTGTGGTTTGTATTTTATCAGCATTTACTTTAAATAAATTTGTAATTGTAAGCTCAGTGGCGTAGCTATCGTAGGGAAGTAGTAGACGATACACAAGGGCTCTCCTAGCCAAGAGCCTCTCTTATCCTTAACTCTTATTCTTAATTCTCTTATCCTTAACTCTTGTATTTTTTTAGACACAATTCAGCATCTCAAATTTATAAAAAATTTAAATTTGGGCTTCAAATTCAAAATCGATTGGAAGAGCTTGTTTCCGAAAAAACGTAGAAGATTCCTGTTAATGTCGAAATTGCGGAAAAAAGTATAATTTTATAAAATTGAATTTTCGAAATTTGACCATTTTTAAGGTGACCAACTATTTTTTGTTCAAAAAGAGTACACTTTGCAAATATTTCATAGGTGAAAAAAAAAGAAGAAAACACGATAAAAACTTTATTTTCTTTTAAAAACATATTTTTCTTCGGAGTGGATTTTATTTACTAAATGATGATGTTCGTCTAATAATGTAGCCACATCCGAACAACTTTCATTTTGCATATTAAATTTGACTGTTAAGACGCCAGGTAATGTTTTTACAGAAAGTTGCGACTTCTCACTGCTCCAATAATCATTCCCTAGTGAAAATACCCTTTCAACAGTAGCATTAGTGCCTGGACAACATAAGGAAATTTCTATTAAAACTTTTAAATTTTCATGTGGGATATGTTCTACTCTAAAACGTCGAAAGATTTCTACCCATTTTGTCAAGTTCTATTTTCTCATCGTTCCATTTCTTCAATTTTTCTTCATTTAAATATAAATTTACTCTTCGAATTTCTTCAAAGAGAAAATTGTCATTAATAACAATACCCTTTACTTCCTTCATTACAAATTGGACTGCTGAAGAAACTTCTTTCCATTCAATTTTACTATTTAGAAGGGTCCATTTGAAACAATTTAATGCTCTAAAGTTCACTATCCATTCTTCGATATATTCATAGCAAATTTTATAAAAAATTTTAATTTCTTTTAAAAATTCATTTTTTATTCCGGGATTGGAATCTTCCAAAACGGTCAGTTTATTCTTTAGAATTAGTGGTAAAAATCCATCATTAAATCTTGATTTACATTGCAGCAAGAAATTGTTTAATATAATACAAACTTCTGCTGCTGAAATTTTATCTTCTTCAATTTGTAGAGTAATTTTATGAAACAACGACGCCTGACTGTGAATAAAATAAAGCATAAGTTCTGACATATCGTTTTGAAAGAATTTCTTCAAAATTGTAGGACTTGTCAAGGCTTAAAAAATATGAGCGTAGTGGATCATATAACTGCAAAACGCGTTCTACTGCTGGAGTTAAAGCAAGTCATCTGACTTTGGAATAACCAAGCAGTTTTTTGTGTTGAACACCAGCCTCTTTACAAAATTCTTTCAAACTTGCTACCCGTACTGTAAACCGATTGAAATATAAATATACAGGGTGTTAGAAAAGTCCGGGCCGCTACTTCAGGAGCATATTCTACACATTAAAATATGAAAGATGTTGAAATACATTTTTTTCTTTAAATTGCCTCCTAATGGAGATATGACCATTTAAAGATGGCGCCCCTAAAGTGGTTTTTTTACTACAAAAAGTTAACGGTTAGTAGTAAAGTCATGAAATTGGGCAAGCAGTTAAAGAATTGGATTAGGCATATTCTCATGTAACATACTTTTTAAATAAGCAGTAGCGTGGTGTGTAGGGGGTTGCCCGCGATTATTTTTTGCCGTAACTTTTTTGTATTGCAATATTTTGACACAAAAGTGCCATAATCGTAAAAAGCAACATTTTTTATACAAAAAAGGTACTCTTTCTCAAAGTCGCTAAAAGTAACCGTTTCCGAGAAAAAAGCGTTTAAACAAAATTGTTGCATTTATTAGAATTCGTTTTGCAAATTTCTAATTTATCCACTACTAACTGCATTGATATAAAAATAGTACAAAATTAAGAAAAAAAAAAATCAAAGCAAGTGTTCGAAATTACTGCCCCCTGCAGCAATACATTGCTCGGCTCGTCTTCTAAGGGAACTCCTTACTCTTTCGCAAATGCCTGGTGTATTGTGAATCTGGTTGAACCCATTTTCAATTCGTTCACGAAGATCATTGATATTGTCAACTGGTGTGGAGTAGACGATCTGCTTTAGATGTACCCATAAGTAGAAATCGAGTGGGTTGAGGTCAGGAGACCTAGCTGGCCATGGTATCGGACCTCCTCGACCTATCCATCGTTGATGATAGTTGTTATTCAAAAATTCCCTAGCAACTGCACTAAAATGGGCAGGTGCCCCATCGTGCATTATCCACATTCGCTGTCTTGTTATGAGTGGAACATTTTCAAGTAACACGGGTAACTCTGTTTGCAAAAAATGTCTATATGATGCTCCTGTTAACCTATGAGGTAAAAAAAACGGTCCAATTATAGAGTCCCCTATTATTCCTCCCCAAATGTTAAGTGAAAAATGTTGCTGATGTCTCGACTGAATAACTGCATTGGGATTTTCAACTTGCCACTGATGCAAGTTGTGAAAGTTAAGTATCCCGTTTCTGGTAAAACCCGCTTCGTCCGTAAATAATATGAGCGATGGAAAGTTCTCATTTTCAGCGATCTTATGCAATAGCCAGTTGCAAAATTCTATTCTTGGAGGATAATCAGCAGCAAGTAACCCTTGCACTCTTTGAAAATGATAGGGGTAAAATTGGTAAAATTTCAAAATTCGCCAGATAGTTACGTGATTTACTCCTTCGGCTAAAGCAAGTTGTCTAGTGCTGACACATGGATCTTCTTCAACTCGCTGAAGCACACGCTCCTCTAAATTAGCAACTTTCGCATTTGGCCTTCCAACACGTTCGCCTTTGAAAACAAAATTTCCTGTTTCACATAAACGAGCATGAATTTTCTGGAACAATTTTTCTCCTGGTAGGTGTCTATTAGGAAAACGTTCAGCATAAAGCCGTCTTGCTTCAGCACGATTACAATTTGCAAGCCCGTACATTAAATGCATATCGGCCATTTCTTGATTTGAATAGTCCATTTTATCAAAATAATGAAAAGTTAAAAAACTACTACACTTACTATTGACAACAAAAACTGCTAAAGTTTACAGCTTACGACCAAATTTTATCAGTGACACAACGTCAATCTCTGGCAGATATTGTCAAGTACAATTGTTTTCTTTACGATCAGTTTGCATGACCAACTTATTTTTTCTTATACAAATTAGTTAGAATTTCGAAGACGGGATAGGATTATTTAAACGCCTTTTTCTCGGAGACGGTTACTTTTAGCGACTTTGAGAAAGAGTACCTTTTTTGTATAAAAAATGTTGCTTTTTACGATTATGGCACTTTTGTGTCGAAATATTGCAATACAAAAAAGTTAAGGCAAAAAATAATCGCGGGCAACCCCCTACACACCACGCTACTGCTTATTTAAACAATATGTTACATGAGAATATGCCTAATCCAATTCTTTAACTGCTTGCCCAATTTCATGACTTTGCTACTAACCGTTAACTTTTTGTAGTAAAAAAACCACTTTAGGGGCGCAATCTTTAAATGGTCATATCTCCGTTAGGAGGCAATTTAAAAAAAAATGTATTTCAACATTTTTCATATTTTAATGTGTAGAATATGCTCCTGAAGTAGCGGCCCGGACTTTTGTAACACCCTGTATATTTGTAATAATTACTTCCACATCTATTGACATTGAACTTGATGCTGTATTGATGGCATTTGATATAATGTGAGCATTACAACCAATTCCCAAAATATTTTGTTTCAGAAGATCTTGTAATTTTGTGTACACATTATTGACACCTTTACGGGTGCGTCCTCCAAAATTAATATTTGTGTTAACAGCCGAGAGCGCCAAAATTTTCTTATTCAAATTGTTGTATGTTATAACTCGAAATAAGTGATTAGACAAAATGTTTGATATTTCGATTGATTCCAAATTTAAAATCCTAATTTGAATATCGTTCTTAATATCGAAATACCTTACTAAAATTGGATAAAGTTTTATTTCATTGTGATTCGATGCGTCTGATACAATAGATATATATGATACAGAATCCAGATTTTCTGATAGCATTTTCTTGTAGTATTCATTAAATACGCTGGTTAAGATAGACTCACATTTTGTTCGCGCACAAGAAAATTTTTCGTCACAAATTTTTTTTAATAATTTAGTAGTGCAGTCCATGCTGCGAAAACTTTGATTATGGATTATCGTGTGAAAAGCGAAAGTACCCTCCATAAATGCCATTTTTTTTCATTAGTTCCAAAAGTATTCCCTTTAAAAAATGTTGTCAGTTTGGATGTTGACGCTGCTGTGTCATGAGACGTTTTATGTACTTTAGTTTCAATGTGTGCCGTTATTGCACTACGTCCATGAATTGCAATTGAAAATTCCCTATTGCAGATTGTGCATTTAACCAAAAAGTCATCATTTCGATTTTTAACTACAATGAACGGAAACTCTTTTTTTTAACTTTTTGTTTAAACGATTTTTCCTTTTTTTGTCATCGCTCATATTTGAATTAATAATCTAAAAATTATATTAGTAATATATTTTTTATTTTGATTTTAAATAAATATTATAATCTGATATTATTTAAGTAAAATGAAACTATAATATTAATACTTACATGCAACTTACCTTCAATAGATAAATAAAATAAAATTTTATTTTATTTTATACACCTCAAATCTTGTTAACTTGAACAAAAAGTACGAAATTGTTGGTTCTCTAAGCTCAAATTAATTAAACAGAAAGGGAATTCCCATAAAACTTTGCCGTACATACTACGCATGCGTCAAGACTGTCATGCATGCCGTACATACTGCACATCAAAGATCAGCCTGGGGATTACGTACACAAATATTGGAGAGATAGATATATCCATCTCTTTTCACAAATGTAATTTTGACGTTGTTAGAAAAAGGGGTCTGTACTGTCTATCTATTTCTCCAGGTACATAATACGGCCTCTCAATTGTGCCGGAAGCGGCAGCCATATGTGCGCGCGAAATTCAAATCACTGTCAAACTCGTGTCTGCTGTTTGCCCTGTCCTCTGACGTGCCGGAAACGGCAAGCAATATGCGCGCGTGAAATTCAAATCATTGTCAAAATAATTTTAAATATTTAATTAATGAAATTGAAATAAAATAATCTAAAAAAATTTTTTAGAAATACAAATGAGTATAAAATTATACAAATGAGTACTTTCAGAGTACAGGATTTTAAAAGAGTACGGTTTGCGAAAAAATAGTACAAAATTCAGTAAATGAGTATAGTTGGTCACCTTAACCATTTTCAACCTCGTTTTTTTTTTTTGATGATTTTGATTTATTTGAAAATTTCACTTTTTAGAATAAAATGAAATTTCATTAAAATTTTTGATTTCAAAGTTCGAGTTTTATCTCTTTTCCTAAGTTTTTGTTGTTTCTGCCAGGCCCCTCGAGTTTTCGAATCTTTGAAAATAGTTCTTTTTAAAATCCCATTTTAATTAATAATACATTGCTGAATTTATCAAAACATTTCTTAGAAACTGATATTTTTTTGAAAAAATTTTTGATTTCATGTAATTATTGAGTTAAAAAAAAACGAAATTTCCCTATTATTCCTCCCCAAATGTTAAGTGAAAAATGTTGCTGATGTCTCGACTGAATAACTGCATTGGGATTTTCAACTTGCCACTGATGCAAGTTGTGAAAGTTAAGTATCCCGTTTCTGGTAAAACCCGCTTCGTCCGTAAATAATATGAGCGATGGAAAGTTCTCATTTTCAGCGATCTTATGCAATAGCCAGTTGCAAAATTCTATTCTTGGAGGATAATCAGCAGCAAGTAACCCTTGCACTCTTTGAAAATGATAGGGGTAAAATTGGTAAAATTTCAAAATTCGCCAGATAGTTACGTGATTTACTCCTTCGGCTAAAGCAAGTTGTCTAGTGCTGACACATGGATCTTCTTCAACTCGCTGAAGCACACGCTCCTCTAAATTAGCAACTTTCGCATTTGGCCTTCCAACACGTTCGCCTTTGAAAACAAAATTTCCTGTTTCACATAAACGAGCATGAATTTTCTGGAACAATTTTTCTCCTGGTAGGTGTCTATTAGGAAAACGTTCAGCATAAAGCCGTCTTGCTTCAGCACGATTACAATTTGCAAGCCCGTACATTAAATGCATATCGGCCATTTCTTGATTTGAATAGTCCATTTTATCAAAATAATGAAAAGTTAAAAAACTACTACACTTACTATTGACAACAAAAACTGCTAAAGTTTACAGCTTACGACCAAATTTTATCAGTGACACAACGTCAATCTCTGGCAGATATTGTCAAGTACAATTGTTTTCTTTACGATCAGTTTGCATGACCAACTTATTTTTTCTTATACAAATTAGTTAGAATTTCGAAGACGGGATAGGATTATTTAAACGCCTTTTTCTCGGAGACGGTTACTTTTAGCGACTTTGAGAAAGAGTACCTTTTTTGTATAAAAAATGTTGCTTTTTACGATTATGGCACTTTTGTGTCGAAATATTGCAATACAAAAAAGTTAAGGCAAAAAATAATCGCGGGCAACCCCCTACACACCACGCTACTGCTTATTTAAACAATATGTTACATGAGAATATGCCTAATCCAATTCTTTAACTGCTTGCCCAATTTCATGACTTTGCTACTAACCGTTAACTTTTTGTAGTAAAAAAACCACTTTAGGGGCGCAATCTTTAAATGGTCATATCTCCGTTAGGAGGCAATTTAAAAAAAAATGTATTTCAACATTTTTCATATTTTAATGTGTAGAATATGCTCCTGAAGTAGCGGCCCGGACTTTTGTAACACCCTGTATATTTGTAATAATTACTTCCACATCTATTGACATTGAACTTGATGCTGTATTGATGGCATTTGATATAATGTGAGCATTACAACCAATTCCCAAAATATTTTGTTTCAGAAGATCTTGTAATTTTGTGTACACATTATTGACACCTTTACGGGTGCGTCCTCCAAAATTAATATTTGTGTTAACAGCCGAGAGCGCCAAAATTTTCTTATTCAAATTGTTGTATGTTATAACTCGAAATAAGTGATTAGACAAAATGTTTGATATTTCGATTGATTCCAAATTTAAAATCCTAATTTGAATATCGTTCTTAATATCGAAATACCTTACTAAAATTGGATAAAGTTTTATTTCATTGTGATTCGATGCGTCTGATACAATAGATATATATGATACAGAATCCAGATTTTCTGATAGCATTTTCTTGTAGTATTCATTAAATACGCTGGTTAAGATAGACTCACATTTTGTTCGCGCACAAGAAAATTTTTCGTCACAAATTTTTTTTAATAATTTAGTAGTGCAGTCCATGCTGCGAAAACTTTGATTATGGATTATCGTGTGAAAAGCGAAAGTACCCTCCATAAATGCCATTTTTTTTCATTAGTTCCAAAAGTATTCCCTTTAAAAAATGTTGTCAGTTTGGATGTTGACGCTGCTGTGTCATGAGACGTTTTATGTACTTTAGTTTCAATGTGTGCCGTTATTGCACTACGTCCATGAATTGCAATTGAAAATTCCCTATTGCAGATTGTGCATTTAACCAAAAAGTCATCATTTCGATTTTTAACTACAATGAACGGAAACTCTTTTTTTTAACTTTTTGTTTAAACGATTTTTCCTTTTTTTGTCATCGCTCATATTTGAATTAATAATCTAAAAATTATATTAGTAATATATTTTTTATTTTGATTTTAAATAAATATTATAATCTGATATTATTTAAGTAAAATGAAACTATAATATTAATACTTACATGCAACTTACCTTCAATAGATAAATAAAATAAAATTTTATTTTATTTTATACACCTCAAATCTTGTTAACTTGAACAAAAAGTACGAAATTGTTGGTTCTCTAAGCTCAAATTAATTAAACAGAAAGGGAATTCCCATAAAACTTTGCCGTACATACTACGCATGCGTCAAGACTGTCATGCATGCCGTACATACTGCACATCAAAGATCAGCCTGGGGATTACGTACACAAATATTGGAGAGATAGATATATCCATCTCTTTTCACAAATGTAATTTTGACGTTGTTAGAAAAAGGGGTCTGTACTGTCTATCTATTTCTCCAGGTACATAATACGGCCTCTCAATTGTGCCGGAAGCGGCAGCCATATGTGCGCGCGAAATTCAAATCACTGTCAAACTCGTGTCTGCTGTTTGCCCTGTCCTCTGACGTGCCGGAAACGGCAAGCAATATGCGCGCGTGAAATTCAAATCATTGTCAAAATAATTTTAAATATTTAATTAATGAAATTGAAATAAAATAATCTAAAAAAATTTTTTTAGAAATACAAATGAGTATAAAATTATACAAATGAGTACTTTCAGAGTACAGGATTTTAAAAGAGTACGGTTTGCGAAAAAATAGTACAAAACTCAGTAAATGAGTATAGTTGGTCACCTTACCATTTTCAAACTCTCAATTTTTTTTTTTTTGATGATTTTGATTTATTTGAAAATTTCAACTTTTTAAGAAAACGAAATTTCTTAAAATTTTATTTCAAAAGTTTTATTCTTTTTCCAAATTTTTGGTTTTGCCAAGAGAGTTCGAATTTTTCGAAAATTCATCAATTTTCCAAAACTCTGAAGACTTCTGAAATTTTCCAATTATTTTAAAAATTCTGGTTTTACAAATTTTCGTTTTTTTTAAATTGCGCCCCTTTTCAAGTTTTCGAATACTTTGGAAAATATTGATTCTTTTTAAAAAATTCACCTTATTTTAATTTCTAACTATTTTTCCATATTTCGACTTAATGTGAACATTTTTCAAACTACGATTTCTTAGAAAATCTTGATATTTTATTTGAAAATTAAATTTTTTTTTGATAATTTGGACATTTTTCAAAATTTTGATTTTTTCTAAATGTTCGTGAAAGTTGAGAAATTTTTCAAATTATGAAGATTTTTTTTTCGAAATGTCAGAATTATTTTGAAAATTTTGCTTCCAAAGCATTATTAATTTTTTTGAAAATTACGCCCTTTTTAGTTTTTGAACTTTTTGAAAAGATATTGATTTTTTTCCAAATTTCACGCTTTTTTTAAATTCCTGACTATTTTTCAATATTTCGACTTAATTAAATCTGATTTTTTGCAAACTTCAATTTTTTTAAAATCCTAATATTTAATTTTGAAGATTTTAATTTTTTTGGATAATTTCCACATTTTTTAAAATTGTGATTCTTCAAAATGTTTCTGAAAATTCATGAAATTTTAAAACCTTTGAAGATTTTTAAAATTTCAGAATTATTTTGAAAATATAACTTCTTTGAAGAGTCCGAATTTTTCAAAAAATTAACTATTTTTCAAAATTTTGGAGGTCTTCCTAAATTTTAGAATAATTTTAATAATTGTGCTTTTACAAATTTTTTTACGTAAATTGCTCTTTTTTCAAGTTTTTTAAATTTTTGGAAAATATTGAGTTTTTTTCAAAATGTTACCTTTTTAAATTTCTGAATATTTTTCGATAATTTCAATTGAGTAATTTTTTCTCAAAGTTCAATTTTTTGAAAATCTCGATATTTGTTTTCAAAATTTTAATTTTTTTTTGGATAATTTCGACCTTTTTCAAAGTTTTGAATTTTTCACAATTTTTCTGAAAATTCAGGAATTTACCAAAATTTTGAAGGTTTTTCAAAATTTCAACAAAATTATTTTGAAAATTTTGTCTTTAAAAAATTTCCAACTTTCTTCCAAGTTTTTGACTTTTTGGAAAAATATTGATTTTTTTTTCAAAATTTTACCTTTTTTTCTACTATTTTTCATTATTTCGACTTAATTAAATCTGATTTTTTTTTGCAAACTTCAATTTTTTCAAAACCTTAGTATTTTTTTGAAGATTTTAATGTTTTTGGTAAATTTCAATATTTTTCAAAATTGTGATTTTTTCAAAATATTTCTGAAAATTTATGAATTTTTCAAAATTTTAGAGCTTTTTTGAAACTGTTTCTTTTAAAAAATTTATATTTGTTTGAAAATTGCGCCCTTTTTCAAGTTTTTAAATTTTTTGGAAAACATTGATTTTTTTCCAAAATTTTACCCTTTTTTAAAATTCTGACTATTTTTCAATATTTCGACTATATTAAAAACGAATTTTCTTTCACATTTTAATTTTTAGAAAATCTTGATATTTTTTCAAAATTTTAATTTTTTTTTAATAATGTCGACATTTTTCAAAATTTTGATATTTTTCAAAATTTTTCTAAAAATTCATGAATTTCTCAAAATTTTGAAGATTTTTCGAAATTTCTTTAGAATTATTTTAAAAATTTTGCTGCTAGAGAATTTATAACTTTTTTGAAAATTTGGCCCTTTTTTCAAGTTTTGTATACTGTTTGGAAGAATATTGATTTTTTTTCCAAAAATTTCACCCTTTTTTAAATTTCTGACTTTTTTTCAATATTTCGACTTAATTAAATAGGAATTTTCGTTCAAACTTCAATTGTTTGAAAATCTTGATATTTGTTTCAAAATTTTAATTTTGTTTTCACTAATTTCGACAGCTTTCAAAGTTTTGACTTTTTCAAAATTTTTCTGAAAATTCATGAATTTTTCAAAATTTTGAAGAATTTTGGAAATTTCAAAATTATGTTGAACATATTGCTTCTAAGGAATTTTTACCTTTTTTGAAGATTGGGCCCTTTTTTCAAGTTTTTGAACTTTTTGAAAAAATATTGTTTTTTTTTCCAAACCTCACGTTGTTTTTGAATTTCTTAGTATTTTTCAATATTTCGCCTTAATTAAATCTGATTTTTTTTGTAAACTTCACCATTCTGAAAATATTTAAATTTTTATTGTAGATTTTAATTATTTTTTCTCAAAATTGTGTTTTTTTTAAAATGTTTCTGACAATTTATGTATTTTTGAAAATTTTGAAGATTTTTCGAAATTTTAGAATTATTTTGAAAATGTTGCTCCTTTTTTTAAAAATTGCGCCCCTTTTTCAAATTCCTGAACTTTTTGATAAAATATTGATTTTTTTCCAAAATGTCACTTTTTTAATTTCTGACTATTTCTCAATATTTCAACTTGATTTTTGCCACATTTCTTAAGGTCGAAATTCATAAGTTATTAAGAATTTAAAAGCCCCCTTTGAGTTGGATTTTGACCCGCAGATTACGAATCTAAAAACCAAATTGAGCAGGACTTTTGGTTTGCAAGACATGAGAGTTAAAGTTACAAAAGAATCTCAAAGGTACTGTGATGAGCAGCCGTCGTGATTAAATCCAGGTCAAGTCGATTAAATGTGATGCGCGACCAAAACCAGTGATTGTATGTAGTTTTTCAAAATTGTGGAATTTTGCTCATCTTTAAAAATTTTCGAAGAATAATTTACTTTCAATTTTCGGACCCAATTTGTCTACGTTGTGTTTAAAATTATTTTATTCCAATAAATTGTAACCCCAGCTCGTAGAGTCGACAGGGAAGTGTTATCAAATTCAAACAACAATTGACCTCAACGTTTTATTACAATAGGTCAACAAATAAATCAATAAAATTTCAAGTTTGTGATTTTCAAGTGTTCTTAAACATAATACAACAAAATAAAAGTGAACCTGTTTGTTTCAATTTGTTTAAATTTGCTGGACACAGATCTGAGAGAAATATTTCTTTAGAAAATTAAGAGAATTCATTAAGCACAAATAATCTGACATTCTTTGTTTAAATCTTTCGCTCGTATATGGTGCGTCGGTTATTAATTTCCCAAAGTTCATTTTAACCCTAATAATCGCAATATTTTCCCCAGCTGAGCCATTTAGTTTGTACTCAAAGGTTTTTAAACCAAATGCAGCTAACTTTGTACCTGATTATCGGTGGGTGTTCGCTGGTTAGTTTGTACACAGAGGTTCTCAACTATTTTCAGGTGTCTGTTTATTCCCCAATTCTTTTGTGTTTTTGTCGCTTCTTAATTCAAGCATACTTCACATAGCATACAGTTTCCTGTTAAAGCTTTGAGCTAACAATATCCAAAGGATAATGCTACGAGAAAATGGATCTCAAGCTTGGAAATGAAGTTGTGAATTATCGTAATAAATCAAATTTATAAATGTTGATTCAATCTTACAGATCTCTCGTTCTCTCACTCTTTCTTTCTTTCCTTTGTTAACTTGTTCCTTTGTTTGTTTTTTCTGTTTTTCTCATACCAAACTCAATCACTCGAACTCAAATCAGTGTCATAAAATAGACTAGAAATATTGTTCAGATTTTGCAGAAACTTTCTGAGCAGAATTTTTCTCTTCTAACACTACATCTACTTCTACGGCTACTAGTCTAATAGAAGGGGACGTTTCCTGGCTTAGAAAGTGGCTAAGCGTGACTTAGCAAAAAGAATAATATTAAAGTTCAAATTAGAAACTGGCAAGAAGTTCTCATTTCTTTCGTCAAAACATTTCCCTAACGAGAGCTGATGCGGATACTGCTCGTTCACCTACGTTAGTACTTTTATGTTGACAGTAAATCTAGGCATGCGACTATAGATTAGTAATTTTGCAAAAGCTTCCCGATCGCGACGCGCGGTGTCGTAATTCTCCGTAGTCTATATAGAAGAGTCCTTTTTTTCGGACTGTGTAACCGATGAGGGGGTCTGCGGATAAGGCAGGCCGGGCAAATACGCCAAAACAGAGGCCAGGAGAGGTTACTTATGCCCCCAGTGTGTTCAGGCGTATGATCCCGAGGGGACACAGCCAGGAGCTCACCTGCGTTTGGGGTTTTGCATGTGTCCTGAAAGTTCTTCAGACAACCTTCTTACAACACCGGTAACGGTTTTTCTTTTTTCCGTTTTGAGAACGTACAGTACATCATCAGCAAATCCTAATATAGATGTCTGCTGTCAGTTACCGAGCCTGCGGTGATGGGTGTTATCAATTTTTTGAACCCCTGGAAACTCAGCTTCCAACAGCAGAACATCGAAGAACGACCTTAAGAAAATAGAAGGTTTTCGAAGCAAATTTGCTTTATTTGTTTTCGTCTTTTTTTTCTTTCTACTCTGTTTTTGTTTTTGTTTTCTCTTTTTTTTTGTAACTGAGACTGGTAGTTGCACCAGTCAGCGGTAGGGTTCTTGGCCCAATAATAATTTTCTAACAACGACTTTCTCATTCATTCGGTTTGTTGTGGAAGTTTTAAATTCCTTTCTCTTTTTTTTGTGTACGCCCCCCATCCCCATATTGATCAAAATTAGGAACAAGTATTTTCTCAAATTTTAGGAAAAGTTAATTAAATCATATAGGAGCGAAAAACCATCAAATAAAATCATCGGACAATTTAATTTTACTTGCCTATTTTTTTTTAGCAAACATCACATAAATGGCACAAAAACTTCACGTTGAACAGAAATTGTCTTTTTTTTGTGTTCATTCACGTTAATTAGCACAAACAGAAGCAGTTTGTAAAACTCCCGTATTTCGTACTCGTTTGCATAACTAGTTTCATCGAAGTTCAGTATTTGACTACTTTTAATTTCTTTACGGTGCTTTATGTTTTTCTTCCCCTACCCTTAACTTCTGGGGACCGAAAGACATCCTCTGCATCTCGCTAGAGGGCATGAGGATGCAGAAATTCTACTAATTTAAATATTTCTAATCCAAATTAACCCTTAAATAAATTTTGGAAAGGATTCTTAAAGTGCAAATTAAACTGCAAACCCCTTTTGAATGATGCCATCGCCTTATCTTACAAGTTTTACTTCGATAATTTAAATTTAAATAACTTACAATTGTACGTGTTTATAAGGGCGTTTTTTTGAACGTCAAATTCCTCCAGTATACCACCACATGGTCTTGCCGAGATATTTGCTACGGTCTCCGTTATTAACATGTTATCCTTATTTATGACTCTACTTTTCAGCGCTCCTTCAAAACTAACATGTTATTTTACTCAGTTTAGGTAATTAAACTTGAAACAAACCAGGCCTAACAAATATCCCTTATCTAATTTGTGAACGCTAAGAAATCTGTTTCTCACGCAAAAAGCTGTTACAAAACATTTTAATGATACAGTATTTGTAGATTTAATATTTCCAAGAAAATAATTGAATACAATTCAATTAAATAAAACAAACGAGGAAATAGAACAGTTTAGTAGAACTCGACTCACCACAGTACCCTTCTACAAAAACTTTAAAAAGTTTCAAATTTTCGAATGTGAGTTTATGGCATTTTTATAGAGTTTTTGGTAACTAGATTCCGAATTTGAAAACCAAATTGGGCTACGACTATCCGTTCATGAGATACAAGCCTCGAAAATTTCGAAATTTTCAAGTTTTTGCCAAATTTCTTAAGGTCGAAATTCAAAATTTATTATTAACGATTTTAAAGCAACGATTTTAAAGCACCCTATTAGTTGAATATTGACCCGTAGCTTACCAATTTGAAAACCAAATTGAGCTACGGCTTCAGGTCTGGAAGATATGAGAGTTTAGATTTACGAAAAAAGTTCAAAAACTTGAAAAAATTTCAAATTTTCGAAAGTAAGTTTACAGCATATTTATAGAGTTTTAGGGGTGTAGATTACGAATTTGAAAACCAAATTGGAAAACGACTCACGAGATACAGGCCTCAAAAATTTTGAAATTTTAAAATTTTTGCAAAATTTCCTGTCGTCGAATTTCAAAAGTTATTATTGAGGATTTAAAAGCACTTTATCAGTTGGATTTTGACCCGTAGATTACGAATCTGAAAACCAAATTGAGCTACCACTTTTGGTTTGGAAGATATGAGAGTTTAAAGTTACAAAAAAATTTCAAAGGAGGGACCCTTCAACAAAAACTTCAATTTCAAATTTTCGAAAGTGACTTTATAAAATTTTTATAGAGTTTTTGGGACGTAGATTAGGAATTTAAAAACCAAATTGGGCTTCGACTATCCGTTCACGAGGTACAAGCCTCGAAATTTTCAAATGTTTGCCCGCTCTCCTAAGGTCGAAATCAAAAGTTATTGTTGAGGATTTAAAAGCACCCTATCAGTTAAATTTTGACCCGTAGATTACGAATCTAAAACCAAATTGAGCTACGACTTTAGGTTTGGAAGATATGAGAGTTCTAAATTCCAAAGGGTGGACCCCCCTTGATGCAAAGCTTGAAAAATTTTCCATTTTTCGAAGGTGAGTTTATAGTATTTTTATAGGGTTTTAAAGACATAGAAGGGGAATCTGAAAATCAAATTGGGCTAAGACTATCCGTTTACGAGATATGTCTCCAAAATTTCTAACTTTTCAAATTTTTATCAAATTTCCTATGGTCGAAATTCAAAAGATATTACTTAAAATTTAAAAGAACCCTAACATAGACATCTTGATCCGTAGATTACGAATCTGAAAACCAAATTGAGCTACGACTTTTGGTTTGGAAGACATAAGAGTTTAAAATAGTGATTTTTTCAAAATGTTTTCGAAAATTCATGAATTTTTTAAAATTTTGAAGATTTCTTGAAATTTCGAAATTATTTTGAGAATAAAGCTTCTTGGATAAGTTTGAGTTTTTCAAAATATTATCTATTTTTCAAAATTTTGAAGATATTTCGAAATTTTAGTATAAATTTATAAATCGTGCTTTTATAAATTTTCGAATTTTTTTAAATTGCGCCCTTTTTTCACTTTTTGGCAAATATTGATTTTTTCAAAATGTCACCATTTTTAAATTTCTGACTATTTTTCGATATTTTGACTTAATTAAGTAAATGCGGATTTTCTTTCAAACTTCAATTTTATGAAACTATTAATGTTTTTTTGAAAATTTTAATTTTATTTGATTAATTGCGACATTTTTTAAATTTTTTTTAAAAATTCAAGAATTTTAAAAAAAATTGAAGAAATTTCAGATTTATTTTGAAAATTTTGCTTTCAGAAAATTTCAGTCTTTTTGAAAATTGATCACTTTTTTCAAGTTTTTGAACTTTTTGAAAAAATATTGATTTTTTTTTCCAAAATTTCGCTGTTTTTCAAATTATTTAATATTTTTAAAATTTTTGACTATTTTTTAATATTTCGACTTAATTAAATACGAATTTTCTTTCAAACTTCAATTTTTTGAAAATCTTGTTATTTTTTTGAAAATTTTATTTTTTTTTTGAATAATTTCGACATTTTTCAAAATTTTGGTTTTTTTCATAATTATTCCATAAAGTCATGTATATTTCAAAATTTTGAAGATTTTTTTGAAATTACAGAGTTATTTTGAAAAGTTTGCTTTCAAAAGGTTTTTGAAAATTGCGCCATTATTTCAGGTATTTGAACCTTTTGAAAAAAAATTGATTTTTTTAGAAATTTCACCTTTTCTTACATTTTCAACAATTTTTCAATATTTTGACTTAATTAAATACGATTTTTTTTCAAACTTCTCTAGAAAATCTTAACATTTTTTTTTAATTTAACACTATTTGGGGATAATTTCGACATTTTTGAAAATTTCATCTTTTTTTAAAAATTCTAGCTTTCTTGAACATCTTGACTCTTTAAAATTTCGATACAAATTTAGAATTTATTGAACATCGCGCATTATTCGCATTATTTAAAGTTTCGACCATTTATCAAAATTTCGGTTTTTGCCCTTTTTTAACTGTCAGGGGGGCATAACACGCAAAAGTTTGGGAACCCCTGCTATACACCTAAAAAAAATAGAAATCTTTTAAAAGCTGCAATTATCAAAAAAGACCGGATTAAAAGAGAGCAATAAATTTTTTAGGTAGAAATATTCAAAAACAAAATTCGAAATTTTGAAAACAAAATTAGAATATTCGAATTAGTTGACACTTTTCAAAACATCGAAATTAAAAAAATAGTATCTCTCTGAAGATGATAGCTTGGTTATCGAAACACGGTAAGAGCATCTGTGGTTGTGCTTTTTAATCTTTCTTGGTTTCAAGGGACAAGATTTGTATATCAATTTAAAAGGTTCACATTTAGAAAATTGTCAAAATTTGGAAATAAAATTGAAACAAAAAAAAATCTGAATTTCCAAATAACTCCTGCCTAAAAAACTTAATTTAAGAAAAAGTTTATATCTTCCAAAAGAAAATTTTGAAAAAAGTTGAAATTTTCAAAATTTTAATTTTTTTTGAACAATTTGGACAGTTTTCAAAATTTGGACTTTTTTAAAATTTTTATTTTTTTCAAAATTTTTCTGAAAATTCATGAATTTTTTAAAATTTTGAAGATTTTTCGAAAGTTTAGAATTATTTTGAAAAATTTGCTTTCAAAACATTTCTAACTTTTTTGAAAATTGCGCCCTTTTTCCAATTGCAAACTTTTTGGAAAAATATTGATTTTTTTTTCTAAAATTTCCCCCTTTTTAAATTTCTGATTATTTTTAATATTTCTACATAATTAAATACGAATTTTCTTTCAAACTTAAAGTTTTTGAAAATCTTGATATATTTTTGAAAATTTTATTTTTTTTTGAATTATTTCGACATATTTTAAAACTTTAATTTTTTGTAATTATTGTATTGTATTCCAAATGTTGAAAAGAAGTCTCAATTTTGAAATAAAATCGAAATTTTTAAATAAATCCCTTATCCAAAAAAACTCGACATATAGAAGTAGAAAATTAAATAAAACGAAAATTTTAGAAATTCCAAAATTTTAAAGTGAAATATAAAAAGACAGTTTAAAGAAAATGTTAAATTTTCAATTAAAGAAATTTTAGAAGAGGTTAAAATCCTCCTTTGATATTTTCAAGATTTTGAAAAAGTCGAAATTCGTAAAAAAGTCGAAATTTGGAAGAAAGTGGAATTATAAAAAATTTAGGTTTGCAAAAATGTCCAAGTTTTAAAAGATCTAAGGTTTAAATTTAAAAAATATCGAATTCATAAAAAGTCGAGTTTAAAAGAAAATTAAAATTTTCAAAAGATTTCGAACTTTAAAAAAAGTTGAAATTTTTGAAAAAAAAATCTAAAATTTAAAGAAATTTCAGAACAATTTGAAAATTAAGCAATTGCAAAAAAACTCGAAATTTTGAAAAATAAAAATTTAATACCCAAAGGCGTAAATACCTGAAATTTTCAAAGTTAAAATTTTCAACAAATTTTCAACCTTTCGAAAAAGTCGAAATTTTCAGAAAATTTTCAAAAAGAATTAGAACATTTGAAGAAAACTCGAATTAAAAAAGAAAGGCGAAATTCCTGAAAATCAAACTTTTCAAAAACTAGCATTTTGGGAAAAACGTAAAATGTTGAAAAAGTAGTTTTTAAAAACTCGGTACTTTCAAAACAAAAAACAAAAATTTGAAAATATGTCGAAATTGTCAAATAGTTAAGGTTTCAAAATACCAAAATTTTCAAAAAAAATTGAATTCTCAAAAAAGTGAAATATTTAAGAAAAACCGACTTTCAAAGAAAAGTTAAATTTGAAAAAGACGAAGATTTCAGATTAAAATAAGGCGGGGTTTTGAAAATAAATTAAAATTTTCAAAAACAAATATTTTATAAATGTCAAAAAAATATGTCGAAATTGTCAAATAGTTAAGGTTTCAAAATACCAAAATTTAAAAAAAAAATTGAATTCTCAAAAAAGTGGAATATTTAAAAAATCGAGCTTCAAAAAAAAGTTAAATTTGAAAGAGACGAAATTTTCAAATTAAAATAAGGCGGGGTTTTGAAAAAAATTAAAATTTTCAAAAACAAATATTTTATAAACGTCAAAATTTTGAAAAAAGTCGGAATTTGCAAAAAAACCGAAACTTTTAAAAAGTCTATAATTTGAAAAGCAGCCAAGATTTTGAAATGAAAGCAATAAAAAAAATCATCCTTACTTTAATTTACGTTCTAATCTTATTTGATGTGAGTTCATTTAGCTGATCGGAGCTGAGCTGATCTGATCTGAGATGATCTGAGCTAATCTTATCTGATCTGAGCTGATCTGCTCAGAGCTGATCTGCTCAGAGCTGATCTGCTCAGAGCTGATATGCTCAGAGCTGATCTGCTCAGAGCTGATCTGCTCAGAGCAGATCTTCTCAGAGCTGATCTGCTCAGAGCAGATCTGCTCAGAGCTGATTTGCTCAGAGCTGATCTGCGCTGATCCAAGCTGATCTGGGATGATCTGAGCTGATCTGAACTAATCTGATCTAGTCTAATTAATTTAATGTTAATAGGATAGCACGATGGTGATGCGTGATGGTCACAGGAAGTGCAAGTTCACCTCTAAAATCCAAAATTGCTCAAAGCGTCTGTTCACATCAAAACAATCCAAGTTTAAACTTGACAATCTTAAAAGAAGTCGAAAGTTTGGAAAAAAAAAGTAGAAATTTCTCCAATTTCTTTCTCGATTAGTTCCCCAATTTAGAAAATGTACGACACGTCCCGAGTTTTCCTGAAATATCAACGAGCGCGTGCTTTGAAAATATAAATAAAGCGATCCTCTGGTATGGGAAATTGTGATGTTCTTGCAGAAAAGGTCGCGACAAAAAGGAATATGATAGTTTGAAAATGCGCTGTAAGAATTTTATATGTCGGTGCGGGAAGTGAGCTTTTAGATTAAAAGTAGCGACGTTATAAAAGCCGGTTTGATTAAAGTTTAATTTTAGTGTGATGTAAGTAGAAAATAGCGATGTCAGCTATGCAGACAGGCAGAGAGCTAACAAAAGAAAGGATATAACGGTCTTGCTGATAGTTTTATATGAAATCCATAAAATCTGCTACTTTAAATTAAAACAAGTAAAGATACTTACCTTGATAGCCAAGATATGCTATCAACTTGCAGACCTACCCAACATTTAAAGATTTTACGACCGAAAATTTATTGCCTATAAACCAATTTTATTGGCCAAGTTTTATTATTTAAGTTCTTGTATTTTCATGTCAGCAATTGAAAGCACTGTTTTTCTTATTATGTGATAAAATATTTTCTTTTTAGCCGCATAAAAATATTATACTTCATACTGATCAAGTTATAAATGATAAATTTTACCATTATGCTTTTATTGGCCAAGTTTCAAATTCAGTTAAAATAAAAACTTATTGTAAATTTTAACGACCGCTTTTATTGCTGCTTTATGGCGAAAAATATTAAAGCCGGAGGAAAGTAGGTCTCAAATCTATGCAATACTTTTTGCACCGAGGCAAGGTCCAGAAATTGCTGGCTTACCTTACGAATACTTTCACGAATTTTGTTATAAAAAGAGAGCTCGAAAATTTGGCGAATGAACCTGATGGAAATTTGGGTTTTTTATTTAATTTAAGCCTGATTTTTTAAATTCGAAAATTCTCCATCCTTTTTTTTATCTTACAATCGAAAAATTTCGATTCTAATCGTAAAATTTAAGGTTAGAGTTGAAAAAGACGTTTTCATTTCCACGAAATTTAAAGTCTGAACCATAACTCCAAATTTTAACTCTTTAGTCGATATTTTGAGTGCGAGCTTAAAACTAAAAGTTCATTGCGATATTTTGACTTTCTCCCTCAAAATTTGGATTGATTTTGACTTTTGAAAATTTCGACTTAGTCCAAATATTGACTTTTTTCGAAATTTCGAGAACAATTTTTGATAAAAATTTATTAATTCTCTTGAAGATCTATTTGCATACGACATTGTTGACGATGGCCATAGTTTTCTCTATGAATCAATAGGTGGCAGTTGTCTGAGAGTCACATGCTTGACGTTCGTTGATTCTTTAGTATTTACTTGTCGGAATATTTCTTAGCATTCGAGTTGGATATACCAAACTGAGGGTATATACCTAACAAGATCGAAACCGGTCTTTGGTTTCCAAACTTCGAATCTAGTAAATGTTCAAACCTATTGGTCTGCGCATTAGAATCCTTGTCTTCTGGGAACTTTCCTTGAGAGCAACCGCTTCGCTAGGTGACAGTGTTTTAACTGTTGGTGGTTCAGCTACCTATGATTCACTATATACGCCTAAAGGGCTGCATGAATTTGCAGTCTAGGTTGTATTCAACTTGCATCTCTTGAAGACTTAAAAATGTTCCCTAAACTGACATGTTTAGTATTTGATGTTGCCCAAAATTTCGACTTGAAACCTAAAATTATCGTAATTATGGGTTTAATTTGCAAATATTGGTGTTATAGTCAATAAAACTTCGGAATATCTAAGAAATTAATTACTGCTAATATTTCGAAAATCACAAAATACAAGTTATTGAAATTTTAAGTTTAAATTCAATATTTCGCGTCAAAAGACAAAGAGAGGTTTCGAAAAAAAATTTTACAATTTCCAAAAATCTGTCTCGAAGTTTCGACTTTTAATCGAGATTTTGCTACCAAATTGAACATTTCGAAAAAATGCTAAATATTCTAAAAAGGTTTTGCTTGACATTGCAAGTTTGAAATTGAAATTTTGTGGCTGAGAAAGATTTATGAAGAAAAATATTTAGAAATTTTGACTTACCGCAAATTTCGATTCCAAACTTGATAAAAAAAATTCCCGATCAAAAATCAGAACTAAAAAAGTTATCTACACGAATGTTCATATTTTGTGGGAAAAAAAAACAATGAAAACTCGAAATTTACAAAAAATGTCGAGAAAAAGTTAAGATTTTGAAAAACTGTCGAAATTTCACAGAAAGGTTGAAATAATAAAGAAAACGTTGGCATTTTCAAAACAAAACGAAGTTTAAAAGGAAAATTAAATGTAAAAAAAGACGAAATTTTGTTTGGTGGAACGGACTGGTTCTTGATTATCTTCAAAAATTGAAATAGAAGTAGAGCAACATTTGTTGTGTTTTCTAATCTTTCTTGGTGTCAGAGGACAAGTTCTGTATTTCAATTTTCGAGATTTTGTAAAAATTCGAATTTTTTAAAACAAAGTTAAATGTGCAAAAAAACGAAATTTAGGGAAATCGAAACTGAGAGACATTTTGAAAGTACGTAGCAATTTCAAAAAAAAAAAAAATCAGAAATTCGGGAAAAAGTCAAAGTTATGCGAAATGAATGAAATTTTTAAAAAAGTAAGAAGCCATGAAAAAAACCAAATTTTGAAACATTTCTGAAATTCTAACATTTACAAGAAAATATACAACTTTCGACGACATCCTAAGAAAATACGAAATTTTCAACAAAAATTAAATGTTATAATTTCGAAAATGGCCAACATTTTAAAAGTCTCTAAATTTAGAAAGACAGCATTTATATAAGGTCAAAAGTTTTCAAAATATAATCCAAAAAAAAAAATAAAATTTGTGAAAAGAATGGGCGAAATATTTAAAAAAATGGACATTATAGAAAAATGTCGAAATTTTCGAAGTTGAGATTTTGCAACAAATTTCGAATTTTTGGAATATTTCGACTTATTTTGTAATTTCGAATTTCGAATTCTCCAGTTGTTTTCAAACAGTCCCCATTATCCAAAATTTTACTTATTTTGAAAATGTCAATTTTTCGTAATTTAGCTTCATTTCCCAAAATTTTGACTTTTTTCAAAATTTCATTCCTTTCTCCAAAATTTCGCTTCTTTCTTCAAAATTTTGATTTTTTCAAAATTTCGAGTTTTTCTAGAAATCCGTGTTTTTGATTTCCATTGAAAATTTCGAATTTGTTGAATATTTCGACTCATTTTGAAATTTTTTTCGTAATTTTGCCCTTTTCTCCAAAATTTTGACTTATTTGAACACTTCGACCTATTTTGAAATTTCGAAGCTCCCAGGTCTCCTTTCGTTTCTAGAATGCCCTATGGATAATCCACTTAGTAATGAGCTTTGGTTTATAGAAATTTTGCCCACGACAAGAACATCAACGAGTTATAAAATGCTGTTAAGTGTCAGATGAAATTTCTGGAGTCTCTAACATAACCAATCGATAAGGTAGAGTTCAGAAAAATATACCACGTGAAGACAAAATTGTAGAAGAAAAAGGTAATATTACTGTAGAATTTTTCGTTTTTCATTGGAATTTTGACCACCAAATGGATCGATGGTGTTCGAATACGTAAGGTTATGATGGCGTTCTGGTTTTGAAATATGATGGCGTTCTGAATTCTAGATATGATGGCGTTCTGAATTCTGGATTTGATGGCGATGTTGTTTAGATCTAAATGAAGCTGTTGATTAGTTTTCTAGGGTACCTGAATACCAATTCGATAAGATACAGCTAAAAAAATGTTCCATATGAAGGTAGAGCTATGGTGGGAAAACAAAATTTAACTGATGAACTTTTCATTTTCATTGAAATTTTGACCACCAAAAGGGTTGACTGTGTCCGAATAGGTATGTTTATGAAGGCGATATGCAATTCAGGTTTTGGTTACTTTCAGTAGTCTCCACCATAACCATTCGATAAGATACAAATTGGAAAAATGTTTCATATGAAGACAATATAATAATAAAAAAAGAAAATATTACTGATGAACTTTCCATTTTCATTGAAATTTCGACCACCGAAAGAATTGATTGTACTCGAATACGTAAGATTACGAAGGCGATACGCAATTCAGGTTATGAAGCTTCTGATCAGTTTTCCAGAGTCTTTAGCATAACTATTTGATAAGGTACAGCGTAGGAATATGTACCACATGAAGACCAAATTGTGATGGAAAAAGGAAATATTACTGATGAACTTTCGTTTCTCATTAAAATTTTGACCACCAAATGATTATAAACATGGATGATGCCCAAATACGTAAATATTGCTAATATGTTGTTTAGTTCCAAATAATGCTTCTGATTAGTTTCTAGAGTCTCTAGCATAATTATTCAATAAGGTATAGCTTATATATATATATATATATATATATATATATATATATATATATATATATATATGTAGCACATGAAGATAAAATTATAGTGGAAAAAGAAAATATTACTGATCAATTTTCATTTTTTATTGAAATTTTCTCCACCAAAGGATTATTAAGATGGATCCATGAGGTACAGATTAGAAAAATGTACCACATGAAGACAAAATTTTAGTGGAAAAAGAAAGTGTTACTGATGAACTTTTCATTTTCATTGAAACTTTGACCACCAAAAGGATTAATTGTACTCGAATACGTAAGATTACGAAGACGATATGCAATTCAGGTTTTGGTTACTTTCAGTGGTCTCCAGCATAACCATTCGATAAGATATAGCTTGGAAAAATGGTCCATATGAAGACAATATTATAATGGAAAAAGAAAATATTACTGATGAACTTTCCATCTTCATTGAAATTTTAACCAACAAAAGGTTTGATTGTAGCCGAATACGTAGGATTATGAGGGCGATATGAAATTCTGGATTTGATTACTTTCAGTGGTCTCCAGTATAACCATTCAATAAGGCACAGGTTGAAAAAATGTCCCATATGAAGACAATATCATAATGAAAAAAAAAATGTTACTGATGAACTTTCTATTTTCACTGACATTTGGACCACCAAATGAATCGATACGTAAATTTATGAGGGAGAAACGCTGCTTAGCTTCAAATGAAGCTTCTGATTAGTTTTCTAGTATCTTTAGCATAACCATTTGGTAAGGAACAGCTTAGAAACATGTACCACATGAAGACCAAATTGTGATGGAGAAAGAAAATATTACTGATGAATTTTCGCTTCTCATCGAAATTTTGACCACCAAATGATTATAAAGATGGATGGTGACCGAATACGTAAAATTATATTGCCAATATGTTGTTTAGTTTCAAATAATGCTTTTGATTAGTTTCTAGAGTCTCTAACATAATTATTCGATAAGGTATAGTTTAGAAATATGTAGCACATGAAGATAAAATTATAGTGGAAAAAGAAAATATTACTGATAAATTTTCATTTTTTATTGAAATTTCCACCACCAAAGGATTATTAAGATGGATCCATGAGGTACAGATTAGAAAAATGTACCACATGAAGACAAAATTATAGTGGAAAAAGAAAGTGCTACTGATGAACTTACCATTTTAATTAAAATTTTGACCACCAAAAGGATTGATTGTACCCGAATACGTAGGATTATAAAAGCGATATGCAGTGCAAGTTTTGGTTACTTTCAGTGGACTTCAGCATAACCATTCGATAAGGTACAGCTTGGAAAAATGTTCCATACGAAGACAATCTTATAATGGAAAAAGAAAATATTATTGACGAACTTTCCATTTTCATTAAAATTTTGAAAACCAAAAGGATTGATTGTAGCCGAATGCGGAAGATTATGAAGGCGATATGCAATTCAGGATTCAATAAGTTTCAGTGGTCTCCAGTATAACCATTCGATAAGGCACAGCTTGGAAAAATGTTCCATATAAAGACAATATCATAATGAAAAAAAGTAATACTACTGATGAACTTTCCATTTTCATTGACATGTGGACCACCAAAAGAATTGTCGTGTCTGAATACGTAAAATTATGAGGGCGAAATGCTTCAAATGAAAATTCTGATTAGTTTTCCAGGGTTTTTAGCATAATCATTTGATACGGTACAGCTTAGAAACATGTATTACATAAATACCAAATTGTGCGGAAAAAGAAAATATTACTGATGAACTTTCGTTTCTCATCGAAATTTTGACCACCAAATGATTATAAAGATGGATGGTGCCCGAATACGTAAAATTATATTGCCAATATGTTGTTTAGTTTCAATTAAAGCTTCTGATTAGTTTCTAAAGTCTCTAACATGATTATTCGATAAGGCATAGCTTAGAAATATGTAGCACATAAAGATAAAATTATAGTAAAAAAAGAAAATATTACTAAATAGATTTTCAGTTTTCATTGAAATTTTTACCACCAAAGGATTATTAAGATGGATCTATGAGGTACAGATTAGAAAAATGTACCACATGAAGACAAAATTATAGTTCATAAAGAAAGTGTTACTGATAAGCTTTCGTTTTTTATTGAAATTTTACCACCAATTTATGATTAAAATGGATCGATAAGATCTAGCTCAGAAAAATGTACCACATGAAGACAAAATTATAGTAGAAAAAGAATGTGTTACTGACAAACTTTTGTTTTTCATTAAAATTTTGACCACCAAATGATGATTAAAGTGGATCGATAAGATCAAACTTGGAAAAATGTACCACATGAAGACAAAATTATAGTGAAAAAAGAAAGTATTACTGATGATTTTTTCTTTTTCATTAAAATTTTGACCACCAAATAATGTTTAAAGTGGATTGATAAGATCAAACTCGGAAAAATGTACCACATGAAGACAAAATTATAGTGGAAAAAGAAAGTATTACTGATAAACTTTTCTTTTTCATTAAAACTTTGTCAACCAAACGATGATTAAAATGAATCGATAAGATCCAGCTCAGAAAAATGTACCACATGAAGACAAAATTATAGTGGAAAAAGAATGTGTTACTGATGAACTTTCGCTTTTCATTGAAATTTTGACCACCAAATGATGATTTAAGTGGATCGATAAGATCAAACTCGGAAAAATGTACCATATGAAGACAAAATTATAGTGGAAAAAGAAAGTATTACTGATGAACTTTCCTTTTTCATTAAAATGTTGTCAATTAAATGATGATTAAAATGAATCGATAAGATCCAGCTCGGAAAAATGTATCACCTGAAGACAAAATTATAGTGGAAAAAGAAAGTATTCTTGATGAACTTTTGCTTTTCATTAAAATGTTGTCCACCAAATGGTGATTAAAATGGATCCGTAAGATCCAGCTCAGAAAATGTATCACAAAATTATAGTGAAAAAAAACGCTACTGATGAACTTTCGTTTTTCATTGAAATTTTTTGATTTCCAAATGACTCATAACTATTAAACTTTATTAACAATTAAAATAACAACACATATTAAGATATTACCAAATAATTATCAGGATGGATATATGAAAAAAATGGAGTACATGAAGACGAACTTACAGTGGAAAAAGAAAGTGTTACTGATGAACTTTCGTTTTTCTTTGGGGTTTTGACCACCAAATGATTATTAAGATTAATAAGATCCATCTTAGAAAAATGTACCACATAAAGGCAAAATTATAGTGAAATAAAAATATTACTGATGAATTTTCATTTTTCATTGGAATTTTGACCACCAAATAATTATTAAGATGAATTGATTGCATTCGAATACGTAAGATTACGAAAGCGATATGAAATTTAGGTTTTGGTTAGTTTCAATGGTCTCCGGCATAACCATTCGATAAGGTACATTTTGGAAAAATGTTCCACATAAAGGCAAAATTATAGTTAGTGGAAAAAGAAAATACTGCTGATGAACTTTCCACTTTCACTGACATTTTGACCACCAAAAGGATCGGTATGTCTGAATTATGATGGTGATATGCTGTTAAGTTTCAAATAAAGCTACTGATTAGTTTTCTTGGTTCTCCAACTTAACAATTCGATGAGGTATGGCTTAGAAAATGTGTCATATGAAGGAAAAGTTATGGTGGAAAAAGAAAATGTTACTAATAAATTTTCCATTTTTATTTTTGACCACTAACTAAGAAGGATTGATTGAATCCGTTAAATCATAAAAGCGATATACAATTCAGGTTTCGGTTACTTTCAAGAGCCTCCCGTTTGATAAAATGTTACACATATAGGAAAAATTATAGAGAAAAAAGAAAATATGATTGATGAACTTTCCATTTTTATCAAAACGTTGACCACCAAAAGCCTCGGTGAGTATTGAGAATAACCGTTTTTGATTGAATGTAAAATATTACTATGAAGATATCCCACTTAGTTCCAGATGAAGTACTTGGCCAGTTCTAAGAAACTGTAGCATATTCAATCAATTAGGTACAACTGTCCAAGTACGAAGATAAAATTATGGTGGAAAAATGAAATATTACTGACGAAATTTATTTTCTCACTGACATTTTAGTGTCCAAGAACACCTATGAGTATTTAAGGTGAACACAATTAATTAAATTCACAAAAATATCATTCAGGTCACTGATGAAGTATAACGTTGACAGCACTCTAGGTCGTCTATGGAAATACTGATTGGAGCAACTCCCAAATTATTTTTGATGTGTGCCCACCTCGACATGCCTAGGCTTGGGACCTTAGGCACGTACCCAGTTTTCCTTACGGTGATGGATAATCCGCTACTGGATAGTGTAACTTTGAATAAAAAAATAGCTAATCATGTAAAAAAAAACATCTGGATAAAAACATAATTTATATTGAATTATACACTTAGTACTTACATTTCACAACTATTTTATATTTTTAATTTTATTACAATAAGGAGGTTTAGGTTTAGACTAAATTAAATTAAACATTTATCGTTTTTAACGCTCGTAATAACAGCAGTAAACAAACACTGGAAGGATTCTAACGTGTACATTGGTTCTGAAAGTATTGACCAAAGAAATGAAAACTTTGGTTCGCTGTTCGTTCATTGAAAGTAAACGATGTTAAAATAGTTGAAGAAGTGACCATTGACGTTAAGGAACTTTGTGTACCAATTTATAGCAGCGAAATTGAAAACATCACCCATAAATCTTGCGAAAATTAGCAAAATGGAACTCCTGAAGGCAAAAACGTTTTGTTGAGTGGCAAAAGTTCAAATGTGAATATGAATCGAAATTCATAGTTCAACCAAAAGCCTCTTCAAAAATTGAAATACAAATCTTGTTCCCTGAAACCAATGAAGATTAAAAAACACAACAAATGTTGCTCTAACGTGTTCCGATAGCCAAGCTATCATCTTCAGAGAGATACTTTTCAGAGAGTATCTCTCAAAACGCGTTAAAGCAACCTTTGTTGTGTTTTCAATCTTTCTTGGTTTCAGGAAACATGATTTATATTTTAATTTTTGAAGATAACCAAAGGCTAGTCCGTTCCAACAAAAGTCTTTCGGTAGTGAAGAAATAAAGCTCGAGATAATACTTCAGTACTGCTGAACCTAACGTTAAATTTGGTGAAGACAAAGTTACTATTTGAAAGTGGATACTTCCATGAATTAATCTAAAGTAAAGCAGTTTAATCCAAGCATGATAATTGAGAGAATGCACAAATTAAGACTAATGAAAAGTTTAGGTAAGTCAGAGAAAAGTGAAACCTTTGCCTAGAAACAAAATTTAAGTTAATTTAGCTTTTGAAATTAAAGTTCCTTTCTTTGGTAGTGCAGGTCAAAGATATGAATTTGCCAAAGATAATATCACAAATGCTTGTAATTTTTACTTGGATGAAGCTAGAGAACTGTTACTGTTGTTAAAGAACTTACTACTGACTAGCCAGGGAAACGTTTCCAGAATCAATTTAAAGAAACTTCCTCTAGATGATAATTAAAAAACTCCTGACTCCTGAACTCCTAAACTCTTCCTCAACTTCTGAACTCCTGGACTAAAGAAAATACATTTTTTTGCCAAAGGCGAAAGAACATAATATGTTACTATGAAACGACATTCGAATACTTTAAGGTTAATCAAAACATCTTCTTTCTTTGAATGGAGACACCTCAGATAAAGGGGACGAACTCTATAAAATGTGGCTTTTGTTATTGCTCGTGCTCCTAACTTAAAAGTAGCAGATAAAGACTGGGTTCAACAACTATTGCAGAACCGAAAACTGACAAGCTACGAGAAATTGTCACGCCAAAATGTGAGAAAAAAAACTTTTATTTAAAAATAAGGTGAGCGGAAAGAAGACAGGGATTAGGATGGCTAAACGATAAAATGTTTTGGCAGAGTTTGACGACATTCAGATAGTTGCTATGAAGCGGTATCTAAGCTGATCTAAAGTTAATTAACTTGGTATTTCTTTGGTAATAAAAACACTTCAAACGAAAGTTTGGTAAAGGATGGCTTGCATTCCTTAATCGGGAGTCGATAAAGGCAATATTGAGGATCTACTTGAGAAGAAGCTATTGGTGAACTAAGAAATTTTTTCATGTAAGACATGTTTTGGAATAAGAGAAAGTAGCATGTTACTAGCAAGCTGAATCCACTGCCTTCGGTAGTGGAGACATTTCAAATAAAGGACTAAATACCGACGAACTGGAGAACTCCTTACGTGACAATACAGAGAAGTAGGAGTTTGATCTCAAGATGAAGATAAAGAGCAAAGTGGGACGGTTGAAACTAAAATTGTTTTAGTAAAATTGAACAAAGTTGCTACAAAATGAAATCCAAATAAATAAGTTGAATGTGGCCATTCTCTGGTAACGAAAAAACTGAAAATAAAGATGCCATTTGTTCTTTTAAACTTAAAAGTCAATAAAGACGATGTTAAGGAACAACCCAATTAATTAAGAATCAAGAAAACTGTTCAGTTTTTTCCTAAACAATGCAAAAAAAAGAAAATTTTCCCAAGATAAAGGATGAAGAGCAATTGAAAGCAAAAATGTCTTGTTAATGGGAAGTTACTATGCAACAAAATCCAAATAAATTTGACTGTATCCTTTCTGGAAGTGGAGAAACTACAAACGAAGATACAAATTGGTGCCATCTGCTCGTTTTTTTTTAACTCAAACGTAAAAACGATATTAAAGAACAACTGGAGAACCGACTAGTGGTGAGCAAGGGTTTTTTCCCAACGATGCAATGTAAAGAACTCCCAGGATACAGATGAAGAGCCAAGCAATGATGCAAAGCAAAGAAAATCATTTTAAATGAAGAGTAGGTTAAATCTGTTGAAACCACAAATGTCTTGGCAATGGAAAGTTTATCGCCATGAAACGAGATCCAATGAATTTGGAATTCGTTGACTGTGTTTTTTCTGGTCTTTTCCGAAACTACAAATGAAGGCACAACTTGGTGCAATCTGCTCATTTTTTTTACTGGAAAGTAGAATGTTAAAGAACAACTCGACTAGTGACGAGTAAAAGGGATTGTTCAGCTTATTTCGCAACAATGCAAGAGAAAGGAAATGATCCAAACGAGATCCAATAAATTTGAAATTAGTTGACTGTGTCTTTTCTGATCTTTTCCAAAACTACAAATAAAGGTACAACTTGGTGTCATGTGCTCGTTTCTTTAAACTAAAAAGTTGAATGTTAAAGAACAACTCTAGTAGTGACCAGTGACAGGGATTGTTCAGCTTATTTCTCAACAATGCAAAAGATAGGAAATGATCCCCAGATAAAGATGAAGAGCAAGTTGTTACTGTTGAAACAACAAATATTTTGGCAATAGGAAGTAGACTGTTTCTTTTCTGGGAGTGGGAAAACTACAAATGAAGACAAAAAGTGGTGAATCTGCTCGTTGTTTAACTTGTAAATTGATAAAGATGATGTTAAAAGTCAACTCAACTAGTAACGAGTTAAGGGAATTGTTCAGCAACAATGTAAATAAAAGAAAATGATTCCTAGATGAAGATGAAGAGCCAGTTGGGACTGTTAAAATCATAAAAGTCCTAGAAATAAAAAGGTCATAGCCAAGAAAAAAAATTCAATTACTTTAACATAAGTTGACTGATGGAGAAACTACAAATGAAGACAGAAACTGGTACCATCTCCTTGTTTTCTTTTAACTTGAAATTAGACATTGTTTAAGAACAATTCTTTCATAACAGAGCAACTAAATGATGCCAAGATGAAGATGAAAAGCAAGTTGGAATTGTCAAAGCCAAAAATGTCTTGGCCAAGAGAAGTTCATAATGTTGCTATGGAATGAAATCGAATAAATTTGAAATTCGTTGATTGTGTCTTTTCTGGTAGTGGAAAAACTACAAATGAGGGCATAAATTTGTGCCATCTTTTCAGGTTTTTAAATTCAATTTTTTTTTAAATCGGCGAAATTCCCAAACAAGACCCCCAGGTATCCTTGCCCTCTAAAAACCTGTCTGGTTTGTTTTATGGATAATATACCACTGTGATGAGCGTTGGTTTATCGAAATTTTAATCAGTACATCGACGAGTTACAAAATGGTGTTTAGTTTCAGATGGAACTTCCAATAAATTTTTGGAGTTTCTAACATAATCAATCGACAAGGAGATCTTAGAAAATACACCACATGAAGACAAAGTTATTGTGGAAAAAGGAACTATTACTGATGAATTTTCGTCTTTTATTAAAATTTTGACCACCAAATGGATTGAGACATCAATGGTATCCAAATGCGTGAGGTTATGATGGCGTTCTGGATTCTGGATATGATGGCGTTATGTTTTTTAGTTTTAAATCAAGCTGCTGATTAGTTTTCTAGGGAATTTGGCCTAACAATTCGATATGGTACAGTTAGAAAAATGTTCCATATGAAGATAGAGCTTTGGTGGGAAAAGAAAATATTACTGATGAACTTTCCATTTTCATTGACATTTTGACCACCAAAAGGATTGATTAAATTTGGATACGTAAAATTATGAAGGCTATATGCAATTCAGGTTTTGGCTACTTTCAGTGGTCTCCAGCATAATCATTAGATGAGATAAGCTGAAAGAAATGTTCCACATGAAGACAATATTATAATAAAAAAAATATATTACTGATGAACTTTCCATTTTCATTGAAATTTTGACCACCAAAAGGACTCATTGTACCTTAATACGTAAGATTACGAAGGCGATATGCATTTCAGGTTTTGATTACTTTCAGTGGTCTTCAGCATAACCATTCGATAAGATACAGCTTGTTTTATACGAAGACAATATTATAATAGAAAAAAAAAATATTGATGAACTTTTTATTTTCATTGAAATTTTGATCACCAAAAGGATTGATTGTAGCCGAATGCAAAAAATTATGAAGGCGATCTGCAATTCAGGATTTGATTACTTTCAGTGGTCTCCAGTATAACCATTGTTCCATATGAAGACAATATTTTAATGGAATAAGAAAATATTACTGATGAACTTTCCATTTTCAATAACATTTTGACCACCAAAAGGATCGATGTGTCTGATTACGTAAAATTATAAAGGCAAAATGCTGTTTAACTTTAAATGAAGCATCTGAATAGTTTTCTAGGGTCTCTAGCATAACCATTTGATAAGGTGTAGCTTTGAAACATGCGCCACATGAAGACCAAATTGTAGTGAAAAAAGAAAATTTTACTGATGAGCTTTTATTTCTCGTCAAAATTTTTACCACCAAATGATTATAAAAATGGATGTTGAAGGTACAAATTGGTGCCATTTTTTCAGTTTTTTAACTTAAAAGAAGACAAAAGCGATTTTTAAAAACAACTCGACTGGTGAAGAGTCAAGGGGATTGTTCAGCTTTCTTCGCAACAATGCAAGGGAAAGAAAATGATCCTAAGGCGAAGATGAAGAGCAGCTAAAACCAAAAATGTCTTGGCAATGTTGCTATGAAACGAAATCCGATAAACTTGAAATTAGTTGTGTCTTTTCTGGCAATGGAGAAATTCCAAACGGTGGTGCCATCTGCTCGTTTTTTTCTAACTTGAATGCAAAAACGATATTAACGAACAATTGAAGAAGCTACTGTTGGCAAGTCAATGGAATTATTTAGGTTTTTTTTCAACAATGCAATGTAAAGAAATCGCAGGATGCAGATGAATAACCAACCAAAGTGCAAAGGAAAGGAAATTATCCCAAGATGAAGATAAAGAGCAAGCTAATCCTTTTCAAATCACAAATATCTTGGCAATAGGAAGTTGACAATGTCTTTTCTGGTAGTGAAGAAACTCCAAATGAAGGTATAAATTGGTGCCATCTTTTCAGTTTTTTAGCTTAAAAGTAGACAAAGAAGATGCTAAAGAACAACTCGACTAGTGAAGAGTCAAGGGAATTGTTCAGCTTTTTTGCAACAATGCAAGAAAAAGAAAATAATCCCAAGGCAAAGATGAAGAACAGCTGAAACCAAATATGTCTTGGCAATGGGTTTATAATGTTGCTATGAAACGAAATCCAATAAACTTGAAATTAGTTGGCTGTGTCTTTTCTGGTGGTGAAGATGCTACAAACGGTGGTTCCATATGCTCGTTTTTTTTCTCGAACGTAAAGACGATAATAAAGAACAACTGGAGAGGAAACTACTGGCAAGCCAAGGAAATTATTTAGGTTTTTGCTCAACAATGCAATGTAAAGAAATCCCAGGATGCAGATGAAGAGCCAAGAAAAGTGCAAAGGAGACAAAGTCATTTCAGGATGAAAAAGAAGAGCAAGTTAATCCTGTTAAAATCACAAATGTCTTGGCAATGGGAAGTTGACAATGTCTTTTCTGGTAGAGAAGACTCTACAAACGAAGGCATAAATTATTTATTTTTTTGCTCAACAATGCAATGTAAAGAAATTCCAGGATGCAGATGAAGAGCCAAGCAAAGTGGAAAGAAAAGGAAATGATCCCAAAATGAAGATGAAGAGCAAGCTAGTCCTGGTAAAATCACAAATGTCTTGACAATGGAAAGTTGAAAAGGGTTTTTCTGATAGTGAAGATTCTACAAATGAAGGCATAAATTAGTGCCATCTTTTCAGCTTCTTAACTTAAAAGTAGATACAGTTAATGCTTAAGAACAACTTGACTAGTGAAGAGTCAAGGGGATTGTTCAGGTCTTTTTGCAACAATGCAAGGGAACGAAAATGATCTGAAGACGAAGATAAAGAGCAGTTGAAACCAAACATGTCTTGGCAATGGAAAGTTAATAATGTTGCCAGGAAACGAAATCCAATAAACTTGAAATTACTTGACCGTGTCTTTTCTGGTAGCGGAGAAACTACAAACGGTGGTGCCATTTGCTCATTTTTTTTTAACTCGAACTCAAGAACACTATTAAAGAACAACTGGAGAGGAAACTACTGGCAGGCCAAAGGAATTATTTAGGTTTTTGCTCAACAATGCAGTGTAAAGAAATCCCAGGGTGCAGAGGAAGAGCCAAGAAAAGTCCAAAGGAAAGTAAGTCATTTCAAGATGAAAAAGAAAAGCAAGCTAATCCTGTTGAAATCACAAATGTCTTGGTTATGGAAAGTTGACAAAGTCTTTTCTGGTAGTAAAGACTCTACAAATTAAGGCACAAGTTAGTGCCTTCTTTTTAGTTTTTCAACTTAAAAGTAGATAAAGATGATACTAAAAAACAACTCGAACAGTGAAGAGTCAAGGGGATTGTTCAGCTTTTTTCGCAAAAATGCAAGGGAAAGAAAATGATCTTAAGAGAAGATAAAGAGGAGTTGCAACCAGACATGTCTTGGTAATGGGAAGTTCATAATGTTGCTAGGAAATGAAATCCAATAAACTTAAAATTAGTTGACTGTGTCTTTTCTGGTAGTGGAGAAACTACAAACGGTGGTGCCATCTGCTCGTTTTTTTTAACTCAAATGCAAAAAACGATATTACTGAAGAATTACTGGCAGGTCAAAGGAATTATTTAGGTTTTTCTCAACAATGAAATTGAAAGAAATCCCAGGATGCAGATGAAGAGCCAAGCAAAGTGGAAAGAAAAGGAAATGATCCCAAAATAAAGATGAAAAGCAAGCTAGTCCTTGTAAAATCACAAATGTTTTGGCAATGGAAAGTTGAAGAGGTTTTTTCTGGTAGTGAAGATTCTACAAATGAAGGCATAAATTAGTGCCATGTTTTCAATTTTTTAACTTAAAAGTAGATACAGATGATGCTTAAGAACAACTTGACTATCGAAGAGTCAAAGGGATTGTTTAGCTCTTTTTTCAACAATGCAATGGAAAGAAAATGATTCGAAGGGGAAGATGAAGAGCAGTTGAAACCAAACATGTCTTGGCAATGGGAAGTTCACAATGTTGACAGGAAATAAAATCTAATAAACTTGAAATTAGTTGACTGTGTCTTTTCTGGTAGTGAAGAAACTACAAACAGTGGAGCCATCTGATTGTTTTTTTTAACTCGAACTCAAGAACGATACTAAAGAACAACTGGAGAGGAAACTACTGGCAAGCCAAGGACATTATTTAGGTTTTTGCTCAACAATGCAATGTAAAGAAATCCCAGGATGCAGATGAAGAGCCAAGAAAAGTGCAAAGGAAACAAAGTCAGTAAGATGAAGAAGAAGAGCAAGCTTATTCTGTTGAAATCACAAATGACTTGGAAATGGGAAGTTGACAATATCTTTTCTGGTAGAGAAGACTACAAATGAAGGCATAAATTAGTGCCATCTTTTTATTTTTTAACTTAAAAGTAGATAAAGATGATGCTAAAGAACAACTCGACTAATGAAGAGTCAAGGGAATTGTTCAGCTTTTTTGCCACAATGCAAGAAAAAGAAAATGATCCCAAGATGAAGAACAGTCGAAACCAAACATGTCTTGGCAATGGGAAGTAATAATGTTGTTATGAAACGAAATTCAATAAACTTAAAATTAGTTGGCTGTATCTTTTCTGGTGGTGAAGAAACTACAAACGGTGGTGCCATATGCTCGTTTTTTTTTCTCGAACGCAAAAACGATAATAAAGAACAACTGGAGAGAAAACTACTGGCAAACCAAGGGAATTATTTAGGTTTTTCTTCGCAACAATGTAAGGAAAAGAAAATGATCCCAAGACGAAGATGAAGAGCAGTTGAAACCAAACATGTCTTGGCAATGGGAAGTTTATAATGTTGCCAGGAAACGAAATCCAATAGACTTGAAACTAGTTGACTGTGTCTTTTCTGGTAGTGGAGAAACTACAAACGGTGGGGCCATCTGCTCGTTTTTTTTAACTCGAACGATAAAACTATATTAAAAAACATCTGGAGGAGCGACTACTGGCCAAAGGAATTATGTAGGCGTTTGTTTGCTCAACAATGCAATGGAAAGAAATCCCAGGATGCAGATAAAGAGGCAAGCAAAGTTCAAAGGAAAGGAAATCACTTCAAAATGAAGATGAAAAGCAAGCTAGTCCTGTTGAATTTACGAATGTCTTGGCCTGGTAGTAAAGCAACTACAAATAAAGGCAGAAATTGATGCAATTTGCTCTAAAGTAGATGAAGACGATGGTTAGGAACCATCTACCAACAAGTACTGATGAAACAAGAGAATTGTGCAACTTTTTTTGAATCCATTGCCACTGTTGAAACCAAAAAGGTTTTAGCAAAGTAATAGGAAGTGCTAATATTGCCATAAAACGAAATCCAAATATATTTTACATTAACTGATTGAGTCCTTTCTTTGGTAGAGGGAAAATTTCCAGAGAAGGACACAAATTAGTGCCATCATCATTATTGGAATCTTCTCGTTATTTAATTATTGCCAACGGAACCAAAATACACATTACAAGGCCTTTCCAGGTGAAGTAATTTCAAAAACATGTATGATTATCACCAGCACAATATAATTTAAAATATCACAAGGTCCAAAGTATCCTTAGACCACTTCAATGATTGAAAACATGTATTTATAAATTCAAAAACTACATCTAAAGACTCCAACGTTTAATTTGTACAAAATTATAATTAATGTATGGGTATGTACACTTACAGTAAAATAACATATTCCTTTGTCTTTTCTTCATAGACAACATGAGTTCAAAGATAAGTATACAATCACAACGAGAAATCTTGTTAACGCCAATCTTTTCGTTCGGAAATCTATGAGATTTTCTAGTTAAGTACTCCTGTGTTACATTTTTAATCTATTTCCGAATGAAAAGGTACTAATAGTCCAATAACTGCGAACGTTTTTCTTAAAATATTTGGTATGTAATATTTTTTTTATATACATATAGATATTTTTGTATATAGGACAGAAATTTTTCATTTTTTTTTGACTTATTGCTACATTTTGATGAACAATTATTGTGACTATGGGACGAATACATATGTAGAGACGGATTTTTTCTGAAACATCTAGTTAACTTATCTAAATAGTAATTACAACAGTCCACTTCTAACTAGCTTAATAATTCGGTTGGTTGCGTTTCGTTTAAGGTACCTGGAACAAAAAAAAGTAATAAATTATTTCATAAAAATATAAGGTTGAAAAAATTCAAGATTAGCTACATCTTTCTTAGCTTGTCTTTGTTTAGAGATTATTTATTAATAAGTAATTATCCAAATATCCTAAAATTCCAAATTTTTTGAATCCTCGATTTATTTCAAAGATTTTTTTTAAATTTTAATTAGGGATTTTCAAAATTTTATTTGTTAACTTTCAATTTTTTTGATGTCAAGTTTATTTGGAAGGTTACATCTTTTTCAAATTTCGATTTTATTTCACTAAAACTTTTTTTCAAAATTTCGATTTCTCTGAAGATTTTGATTTTTGAAAATTTTCTTTTATAATTTCTTAACGATTTCCAGTCTTCTTAAAATGGCTTTTATTAAATATCAAGTTTTTTAAAACCTGCACTTCTTTAAATTTCTTTTTTTTTTAATGTCTAGTCTTCCGAAGTTTTGATTTCGAAAATTTTGACGTTTTGAAAATGTTGACATTGTGAGGTTTGGATTTTTCTGTACCCGTTTAAAATTTCTAGTTTTCCAACGTTTTCGAAAATTTTAACATTTTGAAAATTCTGACAGTTTGGTGTTTCGATTTTTGAATATTTGTCTTCTTGAAAATGGGTTTTTTTTTTAAATTGGATATTTTCCTGATTTCAACCTTTTTAAAAATTTCGTTTTCTTCAGAATTCCGCCACTTTCTGTTCTGATTTTCGATTTGTTTCAAAAATTTATTTAAACATTGTGATTGGGTATTTTTAAAATTTTGTCCTCTATTAACTTTCAATTTTTTTAATGTCAAGTTTTTTGAAAGGTTGGTTTTTTCAATTTTCGATTCTATTTTACTAAAACTTTTTTCAAAATTTCGATTGTTTTTAAAAATTACGATTTCTTTGAAGGTTTTGATTTTTTAAAATTTTCTTTCATAATTTTAACATTTCTTGACAATTTCCAGTCTTTTTAAAATGGCTTTTATTAAATGTCAAGTTTTTTAAAAGCTGCAATTTTTTAAATTCTACCTTTCAAAAATTTCTAGTCTTCCGAAGTTTTGACTTCAAAAATTTTGACGTCTTGGAAATGTTGTCATTTTGATGTTTGGATTTTTCTTCACTCTTTAAAAATTTCAAGCCCTCCAAAGTTTCGATTTCAAAAGTTTTGACATTTTGATGTTTCGATTTTTTGAAAATTTTGTCTTCTTGAAAATGCAAGTTTTTAAAAAATTTGATACTTACATTTCAACCTTCCTAAAAATAACGTTTTCTTCAGAATTCCGCCCGCCTTTTTTTTGAATTTTTGATTTTGTTTCAAAGTTTCCATTTTTTTAAGTGTTAATTAGGTATTTTCAAAATTTTGTTGTTAACTTTCAATTTTGTTGATGTCAAGTTTTTTGAAAGGTTGGTTTTTGTTCAAATTTTAATTTTATTTCACTTGGACTTTTTTCCATAATTTGAATTTTTTTGAAAATTTCGATTTTCCTGAAAAAATTAATTTAAAATTTTAAAAAAATCAAACTCGTAAATTAACTTTTTTAATAATTTCGACATTATTTCACAATTTCCAGTATTTTTAAATCGTTTTTATTAAATATCAAGTTTTTTTAAATCTGTACTTCTTTAAATTTTACCCTTTGATAGTTTCTATCCTACCAAAGTTGCGACTTAGAAAATTTTGACATTTTAATTTTTCGATAGTTTCATCTTTAAAAATTTCTAATCTTTCAAAGTTTCGACTTCTAAAATTTTGACAATTTTGACATTTGATGTTTCGATTTTTTTTCTATTTTCGCCTTGTTTTAAATCTTAAATTTTTTGGAAAATGTCGACGTTTTTTGAAAATTTTTACTTGAAAGTTTTGAAATTTCCTGAATGAACTTTTGTTTTGAAATTACCTGATATCTTTTAGAATTTCAAAAATTTTTTTAAAATTTTAACTATTTTTTAAAATCTCTATCATTTTTTTAAACGCGACTTTTTTCAATATTTCGATTTTCTTAAAATTTCGACTTATTCAAGATAACACCTTTGTTAAGCATTTCAAATTATTTAATTAACTTAAGTCATTTCTTAAAAATTTTAATTTTCGACTCTTTCTTTCAAAATTTCGTATCGAAATGTCGATAATTTTTTAAAATCGCAAGTTTTTAAAAATTTTAATTTTGGTTTGAAAATTAGTGTAACTTCAAGAATTCTGCTTATTTTGAAAATTTAAATTTTCTTAAATTTCGTTTTTTTTTAATTTGGACTTTTAAGGTTCTTCACTTTTTTGAAAATTAGGACTAAAAAATTTCGATTTTTTTTAAAATATCGAGTTTTTTTAAATCTCGACATTTTTTTAAATGTCTCTTGTTCTGAATCTTCTACTTTTCAAAATTTCAACTTTTTATGGACATTTTTCAAATTTTCACTTTTTTTTTTCGAGATTTAAAATAGTATTATTATTATTATTTCAAATATCAACAAGTTGGACTTTTTTTACAAAATCTCGACTTGTCCTAAACATTTTAAGTTTTGACTCTTCCAAAAATGACCGTAGTATTTTAAAAATTTTTATCTTTCGTAAAAGTTTCGACTCTTCAGTGTTCAGTCTTTTATAGAAATCGTGACTTTTTTGAAAATTTCAAAATTTTTGAAAAAAACCCACTCTTTGAAAATTCTTACTTTTTCTGAAAATGCGGAGTTTTTGAAAGCTGGACTTTTCTACAAATTTTGACTAATTTTAAAAATTCGATTTTTTTCAAAATTTCACTTTCTTTGGTAATTTTTTTTAACTAGGACTTTGATTAAAAATTTTGATTTTCGTCCATTTTTTTAAACGTCAAACAGTTTTAAAAATGTCGACTTTATGTCAAATTTTATTTTTGAAAATTTGAACTTTTTTTTCAAAATTTCGACTTTTCTTAAAATTTTTAAATTTCGACTTTTCGAAAAATGACCATGCTGTTTTGAAAATTTATATCTTTTCGTAATAGTTTTGACTTTTGAATGTTTTGGCTTCTATGGAAATCGTGACTTTTTTAAAAACTTTATTTTTTTTTTACTTTTTTTTACTTTTTTCTGAAAATGCGGGGTTGTTGGAAGCTGGACTTTTTTCAAAATTTGGACCTATTTTAAAAATTCGATTTTTTACAAAACTTCACTTTCTTTGGTAATTTTTTTTATAAATTAGGACTTTTACTAAAAATGTTTTGAAATTTCCGACTCTTTTTGCAAACTTTCGATTTTTTTAACTCGAGACATTTTTATGAAATGTCGACTTTTTTGAAAACTTTCGATTATATTATTTTATGAAATTTCGACTTTTTTGAAAATTAGGACCAAAAAAACTCCGATTTTATTTAAAGTGTAGAGTTTTTTTCAAATATCGACATTTTTTTAAATGCCTCTTCTAAATCTTCTACTTTTTAAAATGTCAACTTTTTATGAGCATTTTTCATAATTATGGGTTTTTCAAAATTTCAAGTATTAAATTTTCAAATATTATTTTTGAAAATTTGGACTTTGTTTAAAAATTTGGACTTTTGTTAAAATTTTTAAGTTTCGACTTTTCCAAAAATGACCATACTGTTTTGAAAATTTCTATCTTTTCGAATAAGTTTCGACTTTTCAGTGTTTTTGACTCTTATGGAAAACGTGACTTTTTTAAAAATTCCAACATTTTTGAAAAATTGCCACCCTTTGATAATTCTTATTTTTTCTGAAAATGCGGCATTTTTAAAAACTGGACTTTTTTCAAAATTTTGACTTATTTTAAAAATTCCATTTTTTTCAAAATGTCAGTTTTTTGGTAATTTTTTTTTAATTACGACTTTTAGTAAAAATGGTGATTCTTGTCTATTTATTTAAACGTCAAAAAGTTTTTGAAATTTCAACTTTTTTTGCAAACTTTCAATTTTTTTAACTCGAGTCATTTTTATGAAATTTCGACTGTTTTGAAAATCAGGACCAAAAATTCCGACTTTTTTAATGTAGCGAGTTATTTTTTAATGTCGACATTTTTTAAAATGTCTCTTATTCTAGATATTCTTTTTTTTTTAAGTTTCAACTTTTTATGGGCATTTTTCAAAATTTTGAGTTTTTTAAAATTTCAAATATTAAAATTTCAAATATTAAATTTTCAATTTTTTCACATCTTATTTTTGAAAATTTGAACTTTATTTCAAAATCTTGACTCTTGAGTTTTCAATTTTTATCTTGAATTTTCAAGTTTAGACTTTTTCAAAAATGACCATATTGTTTTGAAAATTTTTATCTTTTCGTAAAAGTTTTGACTTTTCAGTGTTTTGGCTTTTATTTAGTATTTTTTTTTTAATTATAAATTGTAATTCTCGTTCAATTTCTTAAACGTTAAACAGCTTTTATAATTTCGGCTTTTTTCCAAACTTTCGATTTTTTAACTCGAGACATTTTTTGAAATTTCAATTTTTTTGGAAATTTTTGATATTTTTCAAATTTTATTTTTTAAAATTTGGACTTTTTTAAAATCTAGACTTTTCTTAAAATTATTAAATTTTGACTTTTCCAAAAATGACCATTCGGTTTTGAAAATTTTTATCTATTCGTAAAAGTTCGATTTTTCAGCGTTTTGGCTTTTACGGAAATTGTGGCTTTCCTGAAAATTTCGATATTTTTTAAAAATACCCACCCTTAAAATTTCTTACTTTTTTGAAAGTGTAGAGTTTTTTGAAAGCTGGACTTTTTTCAAAATTTTGACTTATTTTAAGAATTCGATTTTTTTTAAAATTTCACTTTCTTTGGTAATTTTTTTTTGAATTAGCATTTTTACTAAAATTTTGATTCTCGTCCTTTACCTTAAACTTCAAGCAGTTTTTAAAATTTTGACTTTTTGCAAATTTTCGATTTTTTTAACTTGAGACATATTTATAAAATTTCTACTTTCCTGGAAATTTTCAATTGTGTTCAAGTTTTATTTTTGAAAATTTGGACTTTTATTTCAAGTTCTCGACTTTTCTTAAAACTCTTAAATTTCGACTTTTGCAAGAATGACCATACTGTTTTGAAAATTTTTATCTTTCGTAAAAGTTTCGACTTTTCAGTATTTTGGTTTCTATGAATATCGCGACTTTTCAAAAAATTTAGAAAGTTTTTAAAAATTTCAGCTTTCAAAAATTCATGCTTTTTCTAAAAATGCAAAGTTTTTGAAAAGCTGGACTTATTTAAAAGCTTTCACTTATTTTAAAAATTTCACTTTCTCTAGTATTTTTTTTAAATCGTGACTTTTACTATTAATTGTACTTCTCGTCTATTTCTTTAAACGTCAAACAGTTTTGAAAATTTTGACCCTATTTGAAAACTTTTGATTTTTTTACCTCGAGATACTTTTTGAAATTTCGCCTTTTTAAAAAACTTTTAATTTTTTTCAAGTTTGGAAAAATTTGAGAAACAAATCTTGTCGCCTGAATCCAAGAAAGATTAGAAAACACAACAGATGTTGTTCTAACGCGTTTCGATAGCCAAGCTATCATCTTCAGAGAGATACTCTTTTTTTCCCTTTTTTAAAATATTTCTTGGTTTCAGGGGACAATATTTATATTTCAATTTTTGAAGATAACCGAGTACCAGTCCGTTTCACCAAAATTGTGAAATTTTTGAAGTCATTTGAAAATAAATCGTAATTTGACCAAAGTAAAGATTTTAAAAAAGGTAAAAATTTTGAGAAAAAGCCAATATTTCAAAGAAAAAAAATTTTGAAATAATGTCAAAAAATGAAAAATATCAAAATGTTCAAAAGTATCGAAATTTTGAAAAAAGGTCAAAATTTTCAGGACAATTGGAAAGTTTCAAAAGATGAAATTTTCTAGAAAAATACAAATTTTTGTATTGAATTCGATTTTTTTTTTAAATTTCACTTTCTTTGGAAATTTTTTTAACTAGGACTTTTACTAAAAATTTTGCTTCTCATCCATTTTCTTAAACGTCAAATGGTTTTTAAAATTTCGATTTTTTCCAAATTTTCGACTTTTTTAACTCGAGACATTTTTATGAAATTTCGACTTTTTCGAAAATTTTTAATTTTTCGGCAAATTTTTCGAAAATTTTTAATTTTTTGAAAATTTTCAATTTTTCGGCAAATTTTATTTTTGAACTCTTATTCAAAATCCCGACCTTTCTTAAAATTTTTAGGTTTCGACTTTATCAAAAATGAGCATACTGTTTTGAAAATTTATATCTTTTCGTAAAAGTTTTGACTTTTGAATGTTTTGGCTTCTATGGAAATCGTGACTTTTTTAAAAACTTCAACATTTTTGAAAAATATCCACCCTTTGAAAATTCTTACTTTTTTCTGAAAATGCGGAGTTTTTTGAAAGCTGGACTTATTTAAAAACTTTCACTTATTTTAAAAATTTGATTTTTTTCAAAATTTCTCGTCCATTTCTTTAAACGTCAAACAGTTTTGAAAATTTTGACTCTATTTGCAAACTCTTGATTTTTTTAACTCGAGATATTTTTTTTAAATTTTGAGTTTTTTAAAAATTTTTTTTAAGTTTGTAAAAAATTGAAAAACAAAAAAAAATGTTATCCCCTGAACCCAAGAAAGATTAAAAACATAGATGTTGCTCTAACTCGTTTCGATGGCCAAGCTATCATCTTCAGAGGGATACTCTTTTTTTTCTTTTTTTTTTTAATCTTTCTTGGTTTCAGGGGACAAGATTTGTATTTCAATTTTTGAAGATAACCAGCCCGTTTCACCAAAATTGTGAAATTTTTGAAGTCATTTGAAAATAATTCGTAATTTTGACCAAAGTAAAGATTTTTAAAAAAAGTAAAAATTTTGAAAAAAAGCAAATTTCTAAAAAACAAAATTTTGAAATAATGTCAGAAATTGAAAAATATCGAAATGTTCTAGGAAAAAAAAACGAAATTTTGAACAAAGGTCAAAATTTTCAAGAAAATTGGAAACTTTCAAAAGATGAAAGTTTTAAGAAAAATACAAATTTTTGTATTGAAAAACGATATTTTCAAAAAATTAAACTTTTTTAAAAGTCGTCTTAATTTAATTAAAAAAAAATGTAATTCTGAACAAGGATTTAAAAAACAAATTTCAAAATTTTGAGAAATAGCCAAAAATTCCAAAAATAGTTGAGATTTTAAAAAATGTGATTTGAAAAAATCTGAATTTTCAAAAAAGTTGAAATTTCAAAATAGAATTAAAAAAAATAAACGACCATGTAAAAAACATCGAAATTTTCAACAAAAATTTTTTAAATTACAAATTTTGGATTTTTAAAAAATAAAGAGATTTTAAAAATGTTGAAATTTTTAAAATAGGCACAAACAATTTTTAAGAAAAAATTAACATTTTCAAAAAATTAATAATCGAATTTTTGAAAAATGTTGAAATTTTTATGTAAAATTAAAATTTAAAAAAAAATCCAATTTTCAAAAGAAAATCGAAAATTCGAAATAGTTGGAACTTTTTAAAAAAGTCAGACTAGATTTTTGAATTTTGAACATTTTTAGAGCCCTACTAATTTTTAAAGAGATATTTTAAGAAACGAAATTCTCAAAAAATTCCAAATTTTCGAAAAAATCGAAATTTTGAAGAGCAGATGAATTCTGAGAAAATATCAAAATTTTTAATAGTCAAAATTTTGAGTAATATCCACATTTTTATAAAAAGTTAAAATTATCAATAAAAAAACGACCTTCCCAAAAAATTGGATATTTTGCAAAATTCGAATTTTGTAAAAGAGCGTTTTGGGTCGAAGATCACGTTTGAAGATTAAAATTTTCGAACAAGGTAGATATTTCAAAATTACAGACATCCATTGGAGAAAAACCTTAACATTTAAAAGTTAAACTCAAAATTTTAAAAATTTTAACTTTGATTTTAAATTTGGTGGAACGGACTGGTCCTTGGTAATCTTTAAAAATTGAAATACAGAATTTGTCCCCTGAAACCAAGAAAGTTTAAAAAACACAACAAATATCTCTCTGAAGATGACAGCTTGGCTGTTGAAACGCGTTGAAGCAACGTTTGTTGTGTTTTTTAATCTTTTTTGCTTTCAGGGGACAAGTCCATTTTTATAAAAAGTTAAAATTATCAATAAAAAATCGACCTTCCCAAAAAAAGTGGATATTTTGCAAAATTCGAATTTTGTAAAAGAGCGTTTTGGTTCGAAGATTACGTTCGAAGATTAAAATTTTCGAACAAGGTAGATATTTTAAAATTACAGACATCCATTGGAGAAAAACCTTAACATTTAAAAGTTAAACTCAAAATTCTAAAAATTTTAACTTTGATTTTAAATTTGGTGGAACGGACTGGTCCTTGGTTATCTTTAAAAATTGAAATACAGAATTTGTCCCCTGAAACCAAGAAAGTTTAAAAAACACAACAAATATCCCTCTGAAGATGACAGCTTGGCTGTCGCAACGCGTTGAGGCAACGTTTGTTGTGTTTTTTAATCTTTTCTGGTTTCAGAGGACAAGTTCTGTATTTCAATTTTTGATTTTAAATATTTATGAAAAATTTTCGAAATTTCGATAAAAATTTAAATTTAAAGTCCAGATTTGGAAAAAAAAGTTCAATTTCTAAAAAACTAAAATATATAAAAATAAAATTTGGTTTAATGCAAAATTTTAGGAAAGATTCAAGGTTCCTTAGAAAATTTGGAATTAAAAAAAATTGGAATTTTCAAATTTAAATATGGAATTTTGATGAAAATTTCTAATATTTGGTCGTACTAAGTTGAGTTAGGTTCGGTGTTTTCATGATAAATTGTAGCTGCTCTCTTCTGCATCATTATTAATTTGAAAATATGCAGCTTACTAGATTTTTAGATAATTGAGGGAAATTTTAAAACGATTTCAATTTTTTCTTGAAGCGATTGTGTGTAGTGCGATTATTTTGCAATTAATGTGGTACCTGTCTTTCTTCTCAATTTACATGTCTTGGGGCTTACGTAGATGTACTGTGCGGAATTTTAAAAGGGCACATTCTTAAACATTAATTATTTCAGATTCACTGTTGCTAATCCTGCCATATAGATCTTGTCGTGTCAAGGTTAAAACGCGACATTTGTAATTTCATCGAAATAAACAAGGCAGAATATCACTTGTCTAGAATTTTAATTAAAGTAATAAAATAAATTGATGGCTTTAAAATTTTGACAGCTGAATGCGTCGCTCATTTTTTGAAATAAAACTGCAATTATAGAATGCAGCAGACGGAACTTTTACGATTTTTTAGAATATAGTTATGATTTGTAGTATTCTTTTGTAGCAGAAAAAAAGTCGTAAATTATACACATCCAACTACTTATTATAATAATTTTGTAAAGAATCGCGAACCGGATTTTATGGATCCACCGGCTTGAATAGAGGAAATGGCCGAGCCGAACCCTGCAGGCACGAGTTCGAAGTTTTAAAAGTTGAGAGAGACAGCAGTTCTCGAATTTATGGAGCGTTATTCCCACTAGAGATCTCGTAAAGACCATCTTCCGATGTAATTAAAGTTTCGCCACCCAGTAGTTGGATCTCGTAAAAACCACATTATTTTGTTTTATTTGCATATTCCGAATGTTATTAACATGCATTATTTTGACAATGTTCGCACGTTCGAAATTATGTTTCAATAAAAGGTTTTACCGCATCGGTAAGGCGAGCTTTCATTAAATCGCTCCAAATGTCCGATAAAACCGTTCAGTTTAAAGTTACAAGAGTTTGTATGCAGTGGTAAATTTAAACAAACAAAATAATGTATGTAAGTTGTAGGTTCCACAGCTATAGTGATAGATTTACAGTTTTTTGAGAACTCTGGTAAATATCTCATTTGTTATTGTGGCTTGTATCCGGCTTCCAATACAACGAGCGGTAAATTCTTTTAAGCTCTACAAATCACCAAGCGAAGATGGAATCTTTTCAGCTCTGCTGCAAGAGGGCCTAACGGAGCTTATGTCTCCGCTAACTCAACTATTTGGAGCTATTTATTGCCTGAAGTTTATTCCTCAAACCTGGAGGAAAGTTAATGTGGTTTTCATCCCAACGGCTGCCCAGCCTAAATCTTATAGACCTATCATCCTAACCTCATTTCTCCTCAAAACAATGGAGAAAATCATAGATCTTCACATTAGAAGCCAAGTCCTAACATAGGCACCACTTCACAAGAACCAATTTGCTTATCAATCAGGCAAATCTACCGAGACGGACTCACATAACCTCGTAAATAGGATCGAAAAGGCACACCAGCATTTGTGCATTCATCGATGCCTTCGTCAGCACCTCATACGAATTCATAAAAAGAGCTGCATAAAACAAGGGCTTTGAAACAACAACAACAACAACAACACCAACAACAACAACAACAACAACAACAACAACAACAACAACAACAACAACAACGACGACGACAACAACAACAACAACAACAACAACAGCAACAACATCAACAACAGCAACAACAACAACAACAATTACAACACCAACAACAACAACAACAACCGAGTGAATACTTGGAGGAAGAAGAATCAAAGCACACTTGGGAGGAGACTCAGCTCAGTAACAGGTAAAGGGCTGTCCTCAGGGAGGAGAATTATCGTCCCTACTATGGTCTACTGTTGTAGTAGATCTCCTTCTAAAGTTATACACAGTGGCGGCTGGCGTATAGGCTCTGTGGAACTGCAGCACCCCCAATTTCGCATACGAGTTTTTTCTCAAGATTTTCTGAACACTTTTTATTACACAATTTGTTGTAGAAAATTTAAATTTTCTCTATTTTGTTTTTAAAGAAATTTTAGGTTTCTTTCACCAAGTTACGACATTTAGAAACTTATTTTATTTTTAATTTTGATGAAAATCACATTTTCATAAACTAATTTTTGTAAAAGTATTGAGAAAGAAATTAATATTTCGAGCAGGAATTAAAGCGTTAAGAAGAGTACTTAAATTTCTTTGAAAATGTCAGTATTTTAGGAAATTAATTACTGTTTTCCGAAAAAATCCAAATTAAACTCATCTCGCATTTTACTATTTCTCTAAAAAATAGGTTAATGTGGTATCTTCAAATTTTTACATCAAATCACATTTCGTATAAAAATGTTGAGTTTTTTTTTTCAGATATTTCGATTTTTTTAGGAAATTTTGATTTTTTCTGCAAAGTTTTCATTTTTCGTAAAATTTTATAAAAAGAAATTTTCTCCAAATTTTCATTTTTCCTGAAAGTGTCGTTCTTAAAATTTCTACTAGAAATTATACCTTCTCCCAATTTTTTTTCTGTTCCTCTAATTTGCTTCAAAAATGTCAAGTTTTTTCACGACACTTTAACAATTTAAAGTTCATTTTATTTTGTAGTTTTGACAACAAATTTTGATTTGATGGAACGGACTGGTCCTTGGTTATCTTCAATAATTGAAACACAGAACTTGTCCCCTGAAACCAAGAAAGATTAAAAAACACAACAGAGGTTGATCTAACGCGTTTCGACAGCCAAGCTGTCATCTTCAGTTTCTCTCTAAAGATGACAGCTTGGCTGTCAAAACGCGTTAGAGCAACCTCTGTTGTGTTTTTTAATCTTTCTTGGTTTCAGGGGACAAGTTCTGTGTTTCAATTTTTGACAACAAATGTTCAAAAAGAACCCTGAAAGCTGTATAAAAATTTTAACATTTTGTAAAAAACAAAAAATTTTGACTTTTTTTCAAAGATATTTCAATTTTTTTTTCAAATTTCGATTCTTTAAGAAATTTTCCTTTTTTTTTCTTACGAATTTTGCGTTTTTCTCTAAACATTTTATACAAAGAATTTTCTTTTTAAAATATTTTTTCTTGTGGAAATGTTGATTTCTCTCTAATTTGTTTTGGAAATTTAAAATTTTTTAACAAAACTTTGATATTTTAAATTTCATTTTATTTTGTAATTTTAATAAGAAACTGAAAATTATTAAGTATAAATTTAGGGAAAGTAAACTTCAAATTTGAATAAAAATAAGAAAACTTTGGAAAAAATATTATAATTTCAAGAAAAAATGAAGCTTGTACATTTCAACCTTTTTTAAAATTTGATATTTCTCTAAAAATTTACTACTGCTGTAGGACCAAAGAGAATTCTGAATCGAAATATCCAATTTTCCTGGAAATGTTAAATTTATTCTTCAAATTCCTAAGTTCGAATTTAGAATTTAAATTTCGATAAAAAATAAACGAAATTTAAAGACTAAACCCAAATTTTTAAGAAAACGGAGATCACATTTCTAGAAAAAGTTGTTATCTGTAAACAATATTTTTCAAAAGAAACATTTGAGAAATGAAATAAAAACATTTGTTTGCAATACATTAGTTATCAAAAATATTTTTATAATTTTGACTTTTAAAGTGAGAAAATGAGTCAACATTTTTAGAAGAGCCTCAAAATTTCGAAATTAAAATTAATCAAAATGTTGAAAAAAATTCATTAACAATTTACTGTTCTGATTTAAATTTTTCTAGTAATTTTGAAGTCCCAGAGAAATTTCAAAAATCAAATATTCCAGCTTAAAGCCAATTTTTTCTGATTGAAATTGAAATTTTGACAATTTATTTGTATATAAAATGCAACTTTTTTGGAAATTTGCTTCAAAGCATTGCACAATTTTAAAAATACAAAATCTTGTTTTTAATTTTTTTAAGTTTGAGTGTTTTTTCAAAATTTTTCTTGAAAAATGTATATTTAAAAAGAAAAATATTATTACTTTTAAAAATAAAGCAAAAGTTATCAGAAAATGCGAATCAAAAAAAAATATTTTAAAATTATTACAGAAAGTCAAATTTTCAAAAGAAACCAAGGATTTCGAAGAAAATTTTAATTTTTAAAATGGTCGACATGTTGAATAATTTTGGGATTGTGAATAAAAGGCGAATTTTTGGATACATATGGACATTTAAAATAAATTGCAGAGTTTTTAATTTTTTGAAAGAAGCTAAATTTTTTGAATATTGGAAAACCTAAAATTATCAAAAAATTCGTAATTATGAAAAAAAGTTGCAATCTTAAAAGGTAAAGTTTTGAAAAAAGTCGAAAATTTCGATAGGTCAAGTTTAAAAACCATTTTTGTCTTGAGTGTCCAAGATTTTAATAAAAATGTTTAAAAAAATGTGTAAACAAAATTTAAAAAAATAGAACTTTTTTAAAAAAAGTCAAGTTTTCAAAAAGGGTCGAAATTAAAAAAAAAGTTAAGGTTCTTAAATGGAATCGAATTTTCATGAAATATTAGTCAAAAATGCCAATAAAAAATTTCAAGAAATGTTTGACTTAAAAAGAATCACAATTTTCAAATAAAGGAAAAGGTAAAGTTTTGAAAAGAAGTCGAAAATTTCAATAGTCCAAGTTTGAAAACAGCCTTTTCGTTTAAGTCGAAGATTTAATTGGAAATGTTTAAAAAAATGCATATACAAAATTTAAAAAAGAAATAACCTTTTTTAAAAAAAGGCAAGTTTTCAAAAAGAGTCGAAATTTGGAAAAAAAAGTCAAAGTTCTGAAATGGCATCGAAATTTTACGAAATATTGGCCAAAAATAAAAGATTTTAAAAAATGTCTGACTTAAAAAAATCACAATTTTTAAATAGAGGATCGATAGTTTACAAAAATGTCAAAATTTTGAAAATAGTGGAAAAAAAATAGTCAACATTTTTGTGTTTGTTAAAAATTTCAAAGTTTTGAAAATGACTACAATTTTGAAAAAATCAAATAGTGGGATTTAAAATAAAAGGTTGAAAATCTCCAAAAAGTGCAGATTTAAGAAAAGGTTAAAATTTTTTATAAAGTCGGAATTTGTTGACAAGGCAAAAATTTTCAAAATCTTTCAAATTTCCAAAAGAAGTCAACATTTTACAAAAGAAGACATTTTCAAAAGAAAAGGGTGAAAATTTATAGTCGTAATTAAAAAAATATCAAAATTTGCAAAAGATTTGGGAATTTTTATCGAATTTGCGAAATTTTAAAAAAGTTTAAATTTTGAATAGTTGTGAAGTTTGCACTCAAATTTTCAATAAAAACCAAATTTTTTGAAACCGGAATATTGAAAACAAGTGAAAATTATCAGGTAGGTCAAGGTTTTCAAAACTCGGAATATTGAGAAATTAAAATTTTGGAAAAAGTTTAAATTGTTGGTAGTTATAATTTTGAATCAAAGTGGAAAATTTTTTAAAAAGTTAAAATTTTAGGTCAAAAACATTAAAATTTTAAAAAAATGTCAAGTATTTTATGAAATTTCGCTGTTTTCAAAAAAAATCGAAATTTTTAAACAATTTCGAAAATTAAGAAGTAACGTAATTTTCAACAAAAAAAAATTAAGAAACAATCGAAGCTGCAAAAAACTCGAAATTTTGAAAAATAGTTCGCATTTAAATCAAAACCAGTCGAAGTTATTAAAAATCGAAATTTTCAATAAGAAAATTATAAGTTTTCAAAAAAATTATTAACAAAAATGAAAATTAGAAGAAAGTCAAATATTTAAAAAGTCAAAAGTTCAGTTTTGAAAAAAATTACTTTTTCATAAAAAGTAGGACCAATAACGACCAATAACCAAGGTCTTTTCGGTTGGGATCCTTGTCAGTTTTGATTTTGGGACCCTTATCAGCTTTGTTTTGAGATCCTTGCCATCTTTATTTTGGATCCATCTCTGATCTTTCAATCACGACCTGTGTAGAGACACGAGGAGTTCCAAAGGAGTCATCTAGGAGTGAGTGGTCTAGTTTCCGTTTTAGGTATATTTTGGTCATTTTTCTACGTCTCTGTTAGGTAAATTGCGTGATTCAAAATCACCTGGCTCCCCTTTTAGGTATTATTTAGCCGTCGTGCTAATTACCAAATTTGATTCTATTTAAGCGGAATCTTGGACTTAGAAATATTTTCACTCCTGAGTTCCGGACTTGCAAATTTTTGGAAAGTTTTCCACTCACTAGATTATCACATCGGCCCAAACGAGGGGTCCTCACAGGAGTGTACGACTCCCAGCCGGTAATAAGAAGAGGCTCTTGCCCTTTCTTCAACGCTAGCAGGCGATAGTGAAGGAAATTATTTCATAGATTGATAGTGGCACTTAGAAGACTTTCTTGTAAATTATAAATACTAAGCCACGACTCCCTCACTGGGCAAAAATTCCGTAACAAAATTACAAGAAGAAAGACAGAACATCGAAAAAACCAAATATTTCCGAAAATATGGAAATTTTTAAAAGAGTATTCACAGTTTTTCAAAAAAGTCAACACTTTAAAATAAAATAAGGTTGAGATTACAAAAAACAATCTTAATTTTGCAGTACAGTCGAAATTTGGAAAAACAATCCAACCTTTCAAGAAACGCGACATTATCAAAAGTTTTTATTCTCAAGTTTTCAAAGAAATCTAAAATTTTTAGAAAGTAACATTTTGAAAATGTCGAAATTTTAAAAATTTTAAAACGCTAAGCATTGTCGCACCACCCCCATTAGTTTTGGCTATGAGCCGCCATTGGCAACTCAGGCTTTGAAACGCAGGGATATGCAGATGGCATTGTCGTCACTGTAAGGTTAAAGCATAACAGAGTTATATCAAACCTGATGCAAACCGCCCTAAATATTGTAACGAAATGTAAATTTCGTTACAATAAATTCGAATTTAGTGCATAAGAAAAGTTTCTAGAAAGATCTGATAAGGGGAAAGCGGCCGCGATAACGAAGCAAACGGCAGATAAGCGTTCCCGAAATTTCGGCAAACGATAAGCCTTTTCTGCCGGATTGTTCTAGAACCTGGAGGCCAAAACTATATAAAGCGGCCAGCTCTCCCTCGAGTAAGTTAGTTAGAGTCAGTGTAATTAGTGAGTTAGTAGAAGTCAATAATAAGTGAGTTAATTGTTCAATTGTGGTGATCCAAGTTTAGTTTAGTAATAAAGTGGGTATTATTTTTAATTCACGTGTGAATCAATTCGAACCGATAAAGCCCGTAACATCTAGTGTCAGAAGTGGGATTATTCGTGGATTGTGCTTATTACTCGAAAGAAATTCGTGCCAGGTGCTGTAGTTGACTTTATCTCGGTCGTTTTAAACTGTTAAAGGGTTATACGAGGCGCGTCAAGTAAAATCTTGAACATTTAGATACGCTTGATGGATACGAGATTAAAATCGGCCAAAATGGAACAACAAATGCAAGCGTAATTAGCGACGTTTAAAGACCAAGCAGAAAAAAAAGACAAGAAAAAGAACAGGAGAAAAATCGAAGACGACAAGACGAAGAACGAAGACGACAAGAAAAAGAACAGGAGGAAAAACGAAGACCACAAGACGAAGAACGAAGACAATAAGAAAAAGAACAGGAGGAAGAACGAAGACGACAAGATGAAGAACGAAGACGACAAGACAAAGAACGAAGACGACAAGACGAAGAACGAAGACGACAAGATGAAGAACGAAGACGACAAGAAAAAGAACAGGAGGAAGAACGAAGAGGACAAGAAAAAGAAGAAGAAGAGCAGAAAAAAATGCAGACAAACAAGAATTGCATAGTCTGTTAGCAATTATAACAGAAAAAATGGGAGTTGACGCTGCGAAAATGAGAGGGGAAATGAAAGAACAAATTACAGGAATGAAAGGAGAAATAAAAGAACAAATTACAAGAATGAGAGAAGAAATGCAAGAAGAGCCTGGCGAAGTCAGGGAAGAAATTGGAAAAGTAAAAGAAAAATTCAACAGCAAGCTTCTTGATTTGGAAAATGTAACACGAAGGGAGATCAGCAACATCAAAAATGACGTGAAGAAGTTGCTAAGTGGACAAGTCATTCAACATGAATCCGAAAGTGTAGCTGCTATTTCTTCTCAAAAGGTAACACCTCCGACCTATGATGGAAAAACATCCTTCCACACCTACAGAAAACAGTTCGAAGCTACTGCTAAAGCCAATCAGTGGACGGAAGAGGCAAAGCCAACCTCATTGGTGGTATCTCTGCGCGGAGATGCTCTGGAATTACTCCGAACTCTATCTAATCAAGAACAAGCCAACTATGAAGATCTAGTTAGGGCTTTAAAACTGAGATTTGGAGACCACCATTTGCAGCAAGTTGTCCAGTCGCGGCTGCTAGTGAGAAGGCAGAAACGCGGCTAAACACTGCAAGAATTCGAGGCTGACATGAGAAGACTAGCGTATATCGCCTATCCAACAGCACCAACCGACTTTCTGGAACTTCAGGCAGTTAGAATCTTTATAGAAGGAATCAGAGATCTGGAAGTCCAGAGAGTGATACGCTTGTCAAACGTCCTAACATCAAGGGAGGCACTCATTACAGCTTTAATTTGAAGAAAATTGACGCGAGCTTCCAGGAACTGGTGCGAACTCTTAAAGGCAGCAACTTTTAACATGTCTTGGAATTACAGGAGCAATGAAAACCAGTCCGACGGCAGCTCCGGAAGTCTTATTGAATTTCCTCCCTTTACATCTACAGGTGAAGAAGGAGGCAATTCTGGGGGCTTTAAAACTAGTTCAGGCAGTAGATTTGAAGGAAGGAGACATTATCGGGATACGTTAGTATACTCAAATGATTTGTGTCATTAGCAACGATAAAACTGGTTGATTCAATACAAACCAGATTGCAGTTCAAACACTCATTTAAACTGGTCATAAATAATCGGCCTATGAGTGGGATGGATCAAAAACCTAAACTCCGCAAGGATCACTTGCCTGGTACACGGATGGGTGAAAAATAGCAGAAGCAGTTGGGGTCGGCATATATGGACCAAGATATAGGCTAACAAAAGCACAGCATAAGCTTCTTCCGGAATTGGACCGTGTCAAAGAACTACTAAAAGTGTTCGACATTTCGCCCACCATCGTATGGAGCTTCTTCAGGAACAATGAAAACAAAAGAAACAATTAATAAAAATAGGAATATAAGGGAATATGCAAAAATGAAAGAATGAAAAGGCCAATTTCAAAACATCAGAGCACGGCAACTCAGTATGTCCACCATACCAGAGGCGAAACTCTTCTGAGAGAAAAGAAAAAAGGGAAACTTGATATACCATTCGTTTGCGCGATCACTTACGAAGATTTCCGATGTTAAGTTTCCAAATGGAGGAAAGCATGTAACTGTCGACTCTGTTGATGTTTTTGGGGACTTTTTGGATTTCAATTCATATTATAGTAATTGGGAATATTAAATATATTTGAAATATTATCAAGAAGAATCTTATGTACGGTCTCATGTTGATTTTCCTCAATGGCTGACTGCGAAAATAAACCAGACCTAAGACAGCTTTGGTGCTGGGATATTCGCATCTTAAATGATCGCCCCGTTTCTCCGATGTACACTAAACCACAAGAACAAGAAACCCTATACACACCATTAGAACAAAAGGATGAATTTCATCTTTGGGAGATGGGAGGAAATGCTGGATCTTTGCGGATGATGAAAAAATGGGTTCAATGTTGTGTTTTCTCAATAATTTTCCGATTTGATCTGTTACTCTGTGAACATAAGGAAGAAAGCCTTTAGAAGAAATTATTAAATTTTGTGAAGGACGAGGGGTAGGGTGAAGATGTCGTTTAATGGCAGTTTCAATGTCGTGCGATTTGTAACCATTGTTGCGGAGGTTGAAACGAATTTTGTTCAACTCGTCTGACAGATTTATCGGTTGTGAAATTGCTACAGCTCGTGAAAACAGTGAATTTATGACAGAAAGTTTTTGGGAAGGGTGATGATGGGACTCTGCATGTAAATAACGATTAGTATGGGTGGGTGGTGATAAACGGAATGAGAAACGCGACCGTTTGGTAAACGGGTGACCAGTACGTCAAAAAAAGAAAGAAAACCGTTGTTTTCGATTTCCATAGTGAAGCTAAGGAAGAATATAAACTGTTTAGTTGTTTCAAAAATAAATTTAGCGAATTCTTGCCATGTGGCCATACAATAAATATGTTATCTACATAACGAAGCCAAACCTTGGGTTTTAAATCCGCAGTTTTTAACGCAGTGTTTTCAAAAGATTTCATGAAAATATTTGCTACGACTGGGGATAAGGTGGAACCCATTGGGGTGCCGCAGACTTCTTTACAGAAGTTGCCATTGAAAGAAAAATGAGTTGATGTGAGGCACATTTCAGTTAAATCAGCTAGATAATCTGCATTCTCCTTGTCTGAAAGTAATTAACGAATTATCGTCGTGGAGTCGGAATCTGGAACATTAGTGAATAGTGAAGTAACGTCAAAACTTACGAGTATGTCGTTGGGGGTCTAGGGTTAATTCGGACAACAATTCGATAAAGTGTTTAGAATTTTGGAAGCGTGATGGTGTGTTTCCGGTATATGACTTGAGGATGTTAGATAAATATTTGGAGACATTGTAGGTAGGTGAATTTATCGTGCTGACAATGGGCTTAAAAGGAATATTGGGTTTGTGAATTTTGGGCAAACCATAAAGACGAGATGGTTTGGATTCTCTCGGAACAAGATGTCTGAGAGTGTCTGCGGACAAATTTGAGGATTTTAGCTTGGACTTGAGTTCGCCTTTAATTTTGCTTGTTGGGTCCCGAGGAAGAGGAATGTAGAATCCGTCATTCAACAGAGCGTTAATTTTGGATACATACTCGGGATTATCCAAGATGACAGTTGCATTACCTTTATCAGCCGAGAGAATAGTGATTGAAGAATCTGTTTTTAGGGTTTTAAGGGCACATCTTTCTTCTCTAGAAATGTTGGACTTTGGGGTGGTTTGGCATGTTTTAGTATTTTCATAGTTTGAAAACGAATAGTTCTGATGAAAGACTCTACTGTACTAATTATTTCCTCAGTTGAATTTTTTCTTGGGGCGACAGCGAAATTCGGTCCTTTAGATAAGATGGCAGGTTTGTTATCCGATAGTGGAGGGGAAGACAAATTGACCATCGTTTTTGAGACTAAATTATAAGTTTTGACCTTGGGACTTGGGGATTCGATTTCTTCTTGTGTTTCAAATTTTCTAATTCAAAAGTTTTTTGTTCAGACTGATTATAGGATATGGCGTCAAAATGATTCCAATGTTCAAGGGACAACCTAGTCGATAGTTTCAGATAGAGCCCGAGCAATTGTCGGGAAATCGAAGCCAAATTGCGTTTAATCCTTCTAATCATATTCCGAACAAGAGACGAACCATCTTTATGAAAAATTTTGAATGAAGAATTGGTTTTAAAGCTATCTTTAATTCTGAAAGATTTCGGAATTAAATTGCGATCCCTGCAACGCGACAGTAAAGTTGAATTGGAAATAAGTTTAAAAACTGACGAAGTTTAGAGAATAGAAGGGTTTTGCGAGAGCCTGAGGTCAAACTCCCACAATCTTCCAGGTAGAAGTACATGCCATAGAACCCTGAAAAAGTTAATATTTGGGCACGGATTATTGGAGATCATGTCATTGGTCCATTTTCCATTGATGAAAATTTAAATGGAGATAATTATTTAGCATTGCTCCAAAACAACATTGTATCAGCTTTGGTAAACTTATATCCAGCTCAAGAAAAACCATACGTTTTACCTAATGTAATGTGGTTCCAGCAAGATGGAGCATCATCACACTACCACCAAGTCAATGTCCGGCATTTTTTCGATTATACATTTCCAAATCGGTGGATAGGGAGACGAGATACGGTAGAATGGCTACCACGATCACCAGACCTGACGCCTTTAGACTTTTTTATGGGGTTATGTGAAAAGTACAGTGTATAAAATCAAACCACGTGACGAAGCTGACCTACAAGCAAGAATAACGCTTGCGATTGCGTCGGTGATACCAGAGATGTTGAATAATGTCAGGAGACATTTTTATTTACGATTAGGATGCTACCAAGATGTTGGAGGTGCCCATTCTGAACATCTTTTACATTAACTATGGTTTATTTTTTATTTTATTAAGTAAAAATGTTAGATTTATATTTTGTTGTTGAAAATTATAATTAATTTTTTTAATGTTAATTTTCGAAATAAATATGGCAATTTTTTAAAAAAATACGGCAACAAATTTTTGAATAGAGAATGAAAATACCTTTCAAATGAAGTATACCAAGCCTGTACTTTGGTTTCAAAATTTAAGGGTTGCAAGTGTCACTCGAAGAGGGTTTCATCTTGACATTTTTACGGTAGAGGATGTCATTTTATAAACTAAAGTTGACGTGACTCGAAATTTTTTATAAATTTGTAGAATAACTGAGATAAGGAATTTATTCCATTTGGCTGTTCCACATTGAATGGTGAAATAATGTAAAAAATTGCTGCCCAGCAGTAAGCGCTAGTCGCTAGTCTGTCTTATCAACTGCTAGTCTAGTGGGGATGTGCGCTTGTTGACCTATGAAGTTTCGAACAATTAAACAATAATTATTAAGAACGTTTATTGCGAACAAGGAGCGCCATGTTATGGGGAGTTTATGGAAAAATTTGTAGCTCTTTTAGACTTCTTTTTTAATATTCTAATAAATTGAAACAGCTAAGTGGTTGCGACTTTGAGCTGTATCAATGTATTTATTTTGATTCGGCGAAATTATTTGGTTTATCATTTACTATCTAAATGTCATCCTTAACCGTCCATTGGACCCTGACCATGTTTATCTTGTATTCACTTCCAGTCGCTAAACTTTAAATTGAATTTGCTGACATTGTAAAAACAATCCCAGTTTTATCCGTTCATAATGACCATCTTTTTTTAAATAAGTTAATGGGGTTATCAATTTGGTAAATTTATTATTGATGATGTTTTTCTGGATATGACATAAACTGCTCTTTTACTCGACCTAAACTAGACTTGTAAGTATAATCCAAACGTAAAGAATAACCCTCTCATTGTGTTGGAATACTGTGAGTAGTGGAGGGAACTAAACATTGTGTTTAACTTTCTTGACACGATTTTATTAGTTTTCGAATTGTTTTCGTCTTGTTTAATCAATAAAACAGATCTAGGAGAAACTAGATTTTTTAATTCTTATATGTTATTCTTATATCTTAGTGTGATGACTCAGTATCTTACAACTGTCATGGACGTAGGTAGGATTTCGTTCAGAGAGAGGCAAGATTCATTGTAAGAAATTAATTTATAAAAACAGAAAACCGAAAAATGAACCTATGAAGTTGCGAACAATTAAACAGTACTTATTAAGAAATTGTGCTTTGGTTATCTTCAAAAATTGAAATATAAAAATAATATCCCTCTGAAGATGATAGCTTGGCTGTCGAAACGCGTTAGAGCAACCCTTGTTGTGTTTTTGTAATCTTTCTTGGTTTCAGGGGATAATTTTTGTATTTCAACTTATTGAGAAAGTTTGTGGCGAACAGGAGCGCCCTGTTATGGGGAATTTATGAAATAATTTGTAGCTCTTGTAGAATTTTTTTTTAATATTCTAATAAATTGGGACAAAAATTATTTTAAAAAAAGAGAAAACCGGAAAATGCCCGCTAAGTATATGTATATTTTCACTTAACTACATGAACTGGAGGATCGAATTTTCAGAATAGAATTTGAAATTTGACCATATACACGAACTTTGGGAAAACAGTCAGAAAATTGATTTTAAAATAAAAACCGAATCTTTTGCAAAACTTTGAAAACTCTCGAAATTTCGAAGAAAAAAAAAATCGAAATTTTAAAAAGTCGAATTTTGTGAACAAAGTAAGAATTGCCAGAGTAATTGTAAGTCGAATTTAGAGTAAAAAAAATGGGTCCCCAAAAATATTTCTCTCAAAATTTTTACTTCATCTCAATTTTGTTCCAATCTTCAAATTCACAAAAAACCGAATCTTTTGCAAAACTTTGAAAACTCTCGAAATTTCGAAGAAAAAAAAAATCGAAATTTTAAAAAGTCGAATTCTATGAAAAAAGTGACAATTACAAGAGTAATTGTAAGTCTAATTTAGAGAAAAAAAATTCAGTCACCAGTCAGAATTTTTACTTCATTTCAGTTTTGTCCTAATCTTGAAATTCACAAAAAATCTTTTTCTCGAATTTACCAAAAATGCTTTTTTCAGAATATTAGATTTTTATTAAAATGTCAATCCAATTTTGGAAAAGTAAAGAATTTGGAAAAAAAAGTTGGAATTTTGAAAGAATGTTCCATTCTGAGTACAAATTTTCGGAAACATAGTATTTTGTCAAAATTTCGAGATCACGACAAATTTTGAGAAACAATAAATTTTCGGAAAGTCGAAATTAAAAATAAGAATTTTTTTAGAATAATCCGGATATTAAAAAAAGTGAATTTCGAAGAAAAAAAGTCGAAAGATCGTCGAAATGTTGCAAAAAAAGGTGGAAATTTTGTTAAAAAAAGCCACAATTTCCACATTTGAGGGCAAACGTGGAATTTTTAAGAATAATGTCGAAAGAGACGAATTTCGCGAAAAAACAATTTTGAGAAAAACTTGGATTGTTAAAAAAAATGTATTTAAAATAAACTAACCTATCGAAAAATACTAAAAGAATGCTGAAAATTCGAAACAAATATATTTTTAAAGGGCAAATTTTGTGAAAAAAAAAGCAATTTTCTAAAAAAGATGAATTTTGAGAAAATGCTCCACTGGTAGTGGAAATTTTCGAGAAATATAAAATATCGCATTTTGAAGTACAAATCAAGATTTCGAAAATAAGACACATTTTAGAAAACATGAAATTTTCGGAAATTTAAATTAAAAAAATAAAAATTCAGAGATAACTGAATATAAAAATATGGATTTTGAGAAAAATGATGATTTTTGAAAAACATCTTCGAAAGGTTAAAAAAAGGTGAAAATTTGCATAGGAAATTTCAAAGTTTCTAATAAAGCTTAATTTTGAGAGAAAAAGTGGAATTTTTAAAAATAAAGTGGTAATTTAGAAAGCGACGAATTTCGATAAAAAAACCAATTTTGCGAAAGTCGATTCATTTAGAAAACCGCCCACCTTTCTAAAAAACTCGAAAAATGTTGAAAAATCTAAAAATGCAAAAATATTACCAAAAGTCGAATATTGCGAAAAAATTTGGAATTTTCAAAAACATTTTTCTCGAAATTTTTGCTTCTTCATTCTAATTTTGAAATAATATTTAAATATCAATAATGAAATTTAATGTGCCGAAAATATTATTCTCAACATTATTAATTTTCGATAACATGCCAATCTAATTTTGAGAAAACAGACGAATTTCAAAAAGACGAAATTTCAAGAAAAAGTCAATTTCGAGGAAAAAGTCGACATTTCCAGAAACTAAAACCTAATTAACTTTGAAACTAATGTCAAGATTTCGAAAATAAAGCGAAATATGAAGTTGAAATTTCTGGATTCAAATACAAAAAAGTCGAAATAAAAAAAGACAAATATTAAGGAAAATGGTAGAATTTTGACAAAAAAAAAAATGATTTTTGCAAGAAGAGTCCAAAAACTGGAATTTTGAGAATAAAGCAAAAATTTCGAAAAAGACGAATTCAAACTGATTTTAGGCGAAAAAGTCGAAATTTCCGGAAAAATTAAATATCGAATTTTGAGACTAAAATTAAAATATTCAGAAAAAACAAATTCGAAGTAACCAGTCAAAATTTCTGAAAAATGAAATTCTAAAACATCAAAATCTTTTGATGTTGATTAAAATAAATTAAAAAAAAAATAATGAAATTCCGGAAAAAAACAGTCGAAATTTCTAGAACTACCAAATGAAGCAAAGATCGAAATCTTCCAAAAAAAGTCAAATTTTAGAAAAAAGTACAATTTTGGGAATAGTCGTTTGTGAAAAACGACGAAAAGAAAAGCGAAATATGGAGCTAAAATTTCTGGAGTCGAATTAAAAAAAGTCGAAATAAAAAAAGCCAAATATTAAGGAAAATGACAGATTGTCGACAAAAAAAATAATTTTTGAAACAAGAGTCTAAAAAGTAGAATTTTGAGAATAAAGTAGAAATTTCGAAAAAGACGAATTCAAACTGTAAGAGAAAAAGTCGAAATTTCCGGAAAAGTTTAGTATCAAATTTTGAGACTAAAATGAATAAATTCAGAAAAAAGCAAACTTAAAGAAACCAGTCAAAATTTCTGAAAAATCAAATTCTAAAAGATCAAAATCTTCCGATATTGATAAAAATAAATTTCGAAAAAAAATGTAATCCCGGAAAAACAGTCGAAATTTCTAGAACTACCGAATGAAGTAAAAAATCGAAATCTTCCGAAAAAAGTCAAATTTTAGAAAAAAGTACAATTTTGGGAATAGTCGTTTGTGAAAAAAGACGAAAAGAAAAGCGAAATATGAAGCTGAAATTTCTGGAGTCGAACTAAAAAAAGTCGAAATAAAAAAAGGCAAATATTAAGGAAAATGACAGATTGTCGACAAAAAAAAATGATTTTTGTAAAAAGAGTCCAAAAAGTAGAATTTTGAGAATAAAGTGGAAATTTCAAAAAAGACGAATTCAAACTGTAAGAGAAAAAGTCGAAATTTCCGGAAAAGTTTAGTATCAAATTTTGAGACTAAAATGAATATATTCAGAAAAAAGCAAACTTAAAGAAACCAGTCAAAATTTCTGAAAAATCAAATTCTAAAAGATCAAAATCTTCCGATGTTGATAAAAATAAACTTCTAAGAAAAATGTAATCCCGGAAAAACAGTCGAAATTTCTAGAACTACCGAATGAAGTAAAAAATCGAAATCTTCTGAAAAAAGTCAAATTTTGAGAAACAGACAATTTTGGGAATTTGGGGGTTTATGAAAAAAAAAAACAAATCGTGAAAAAAGTCAAAATTTTAAGAAAAAGACAAATTTAAAGGAACAATAGTCAGATTTCCGAGAGCATACAGAATTCAATTTCGGGATAGATTTTAAATTTTCAAAAGACAAATTTTGAGAAAAATACCGAAATTTTGATTTTTTAAATTTTTCTGGAAATTTCGAATTTTTTACTCTCTAGAAACAGAAATGAATTTAAAAAATAAAAATTCTAGATTTTAACTGAAGGATCAAAATTTTGAGAAAATGATCGAAATTTAATAAACACTCGAAATTTTTCAGGAACAGTTAAATTTTATCGAACTTTTGGAAAAAGAACGAATTTTGAGAAAAATGAAGTTTTTCCAATTTTTTCTTGACTGCTTAAATCAGATGCAGACTTGCGTCCCAATCAGCCCCACCCTAAGTCAGGAAATGTCCATTATTGAGATAAACGTCGAAATTTTGGAAAACAAGTTGTAATTTTCAGAAAGTTGAATTTTAGTTATAAATAATTCCGGGGAAAATTTTCCCGGAATTTTAGCCTTCTTACAAAATTTACAAAATTGTTAAAAAATCTTTATCAAAATTTCCACATTAATATTTTTATGTTTTTATCAAAAGATCGATCAAATTTTGAGGAAAAAAAGTAAATCTTGATAAACAAACCGAAATGGACAGAAAATCAAAATTTAAAGAACATTTGAAATATTCGGAAAATAAAACGATGAATTTTGAGATAAAAATTTGAAATTTGAGAAAAGTCGGATTCTGATGAAAGAGATCAAATTTTAAGAATAAATTTGTTTCAAAAGTAATTTGTGAAAAAAGACGAATTTTGAGAAATAGGTCGAAATGTCTATATCTCAAAGAAGGAACGAATTTCAGAAAGTCTCCTCAGTTAAATATAAATTTTCGTTTAGCTGTATGAGGCAGAGGGGGGCAAGGGCCCTACCTTGCCCTATTTTAGGTACGCCTATGGTTTTGGTGGAACGGACTGGTCCTTGGTTATCTTCAAAAATTGAAATACAGATCTTGTCCCCTAGAACCAAGAAAGATTAAAAAACACAACAAAGGTTGCTCTAAGGCGTTTCGACAGCCAAGTTATCATCTTCAGTGGGTATCTCTCTGAAGATGATAGCTTGGTTATCGAATCTTTCTTGTGCTTTTTTATCTTTCTTGGTTTCAGGGGACAAGACTTCTATTTCAAGGCCCATGGGACTTACTATTCACCAAAAAATAATTAAGAAAACGTATGCTACAAAGATCGAACGCCGCAAAACTTTAATTTACCTCAACAAATAAAACAAATCTTTTAATACCTTTGATACTTTATTGCAAGTCAGCAATAAACGGTGAAATTAAAATAAAGCACTTAACATTACACTGTTAAATTGTCGTTTATAACCGTTCTAGCCAGTGTTAATGCCCAAGACATCACGGTTTAACAACAGATTAAATCCCGCATCCCTCAGTTCATTGCAAACAAACTATCAAGCTAAACATTTCTTCTTAAGACTGTCTAATGCTGTTTGTACATTATTGTAGCTTGCTGCTATTGCTCGAATTTATTAAAACCAATAAGGGATCTTTTTACTAACAATGATGACATTTATATGTTTCCTTAAAAAGTATACAAATCCTTTTTTATTTTGGTGGAACAGACTGGTCCTTGGTTAACTTCAAAAATTAAAATATACAAATCTTGTCTTAGAGAGTGTCTCTCTGAAGATGATAGCTTGGCTGTCGAAACGCGTTAGAGCAACCTTTGTTGTGTTTTTTAATCTTTCTTGGTTTCAGGGAAGAAGATTTGAATTTTGTATACAAATCCCCCAGCAGAACATTACACTCCTTATAGCAGGACATTGTTTGTGGGACAATTTTTTTTAAGTACTAAAGGGTCTTAAACGAACAAAAGTCATTACAATTATCGTAGAAAATTTTGTTTCACAATGAGTTCTAAAGATTGGTGTTCTGTGGAAAAAAGTCTTTATAAATAGCAGTTCCCATTGTCGTTGTATTTTCGAATTACTCATCAATTAATAAAGAAAGATCATGAACATTTCTCGGCCCTTTTTCTTACTTGGGGCCTGAATCTCGTTATAGATAAGTACTTCAGGTCGTAAGTAAAAAATGGGCCTAGAAATGTCGATCATGTTCTTTCTCTTTTAGTTGATGAATAATTCGGAGATAAAACGACTAAAACGACAGAGAGAACTTCTATTTATGGAGACTTGTTACAGATAAGCATATTCAGACATAGGCGTAGCTAGAATAGGGCAAGGTAGGGCGCTTGCCCCCTCTTGGCTCATGCAATTGAATGAAATTGTATATTCAACTGAGAAGACTTTCTCTAAAAAATTTCCATTCGACAAAATTCGTCCATCTTTAAGCTATTGACATTTCTCGAAATGTCGATGATGTTCTTTTTCTTTTAGTTGATGAATAATTCGGAGATAAAATGACTAAAACGACAGAGAGAACTTCTATTTATGGAGACTCGTTACAGATAAGCATATTCAGACATAGGCGTAGCTAGAATAGGGCAAGGTAGGGCGCTTGCCCCCTCTTGGCTCATGCAATTGAATGAAATTGTATATTCAACTGAGAAGACTTTCTCTAAAAAATTTCCATTCGACAAAATTCGTCCATCTTTAAGCTATTGACATTTCTCGAAATGTCGATGATGTTCTTTTTCTTTTAGTTGATGAATAATTCGGAGATAAAATGACTAAAACGACAGAGAGAACTTCTATTTATGGAGATTCGTTACAGATAAGCCTATTCAGACATAGGCGTAGCTAGAATAGGGCAAGGTAGGGCGCTTGCCCCCTCTTGGCTCATGCAATTGAATGAAATTGTATATTCAACTGAGATGACTTTCTCTAAAAAATTTCCATTCGACAAAATTCGTCCATCTTTAAGCTATTGACATTTCTCGAAATGTCGATGATGTTCTTTTTCTTTTAGTTGATGAATAATTCGGAGATAAAATGACTAAAACGACAGAGAGAACTTCTATTTATGGAGACTCGTTACAGATAAGCCTATTCAGACATAGGCGTAGCTAGATTAGGGCAAGGTAGGGCGCTTGCCCCCTCTTGGCTCATGCAATTGAACGAAAGAGAGAGAAGACTTTCTCTAAAAAATTTCCATTCGACAAAATTCGTCCATCTTTAAGCTATTGACACTTCTCGAAATTTTGATTTATTTCTCAAAATTCGTCTTTTTTTATAAATTTCTTTCGAAATTTCAAATTTCCTCCTTAAATTCAATTTCTTTCATCGGAATCCGACTGTCAAATGTCAAAAGTTCGAATTTTATTCTCAAAATTCATCGTTTTATTTTTCGAAATTCTACCATTTCTCAAAATTCGTTTTTTTCTGGAAACTTCGGATTTTCTTTAAATTTGGATTTTATTTTCTAAAAGTTTTAAATTATTTGTTAAGATTTACCTTTTTCCTTACAATTTGATTGATTTTTTTAATAAAAATATTTATCTGGACATTTATATAATGACTTTTTTAGAAATGTTATAAAAAGACAAAATTTCGGAGAAAATTTTCCCTAGAATGGTTTATAATTGAAATACAACTTGTTTCTCAAAATTTTGACGTTTGTCTCAATATTGGACGCTTCCTGATTTAAGGTGGGGCAGACCAGGACGCACGTCTGCCTTTGATTGACGCGGTCAAGAGAAAATTCTAGAAATTAAATTTTTCTCAAAATTTGTCCTTTTTCCAAAATTTCGACAAAATTTGACTCTTTCTGAAGAATTTCGAGTATTTTCAAATTTCGACATTTTTGTCAAAATTTCGATCTGTTTATTTGTTTTTCGAGGGAATCAAATCAAAATTTCCAGAAAAAAAAAGAATTTATAAAAATTGGAACTTGGATATTTTTCTTAAAATTCGTCTTTTTTTGCAAATCTGAAATTGAACCTAAAATTCCATCCTGTATGTTTCTGGAAATCTGAATATTTTTTCTCGAAATTTGTATCTTCCTAAAATTTTGACTTTTTCAAGATTCGTGTTTTTTTTTTCATAAACGACTATTCTTAAAATTGTACTTTTTCTTAAAGTTTGAATTTTTTCTGGAAAATTTAGATCTTTGATGCTTCATTTGGTAGTTTTTCTAGAAATGTCGACTGATTTTGAGAGATTTCGTTTTGTTTTTAATTCCTTTATTTTTGTTAAAATCAGGATCTTCTAAAGGTTTTGATCTTATAAAATTCGATTTTTCAGAAATTTTGACAGGTTTCCTAAAATGTGCCCTTTTCTCGACATGTTTATATCAAGATTTGATATTCAACTTTGCTAAAAATTTTGAATTTTTCTCTTAAAATTAATTTAAATTTGTCATTTTCGAAATTTCGACTTTATTCTCAAAATTCTACTTTTTGGACTTTCTTTCGGAAATCTAAATATTTTTCCTCGAAATTTGTATCTTCCTAAAATTTTGACTTTTTCAAGATTCGTTTTTTTTTTCATAAACGACTATTCTCAAAATTGTACTTTTTCTTGAAGTTTAAATTTTTTCTGGAAAATTTAGATATTTGATGCTTTATTTGGTAGTTTTTCTAGAAATGTCGACTGTTTTTCAGAGATTTCGTTTTGTTTTTAATTCCTTTATTTTTGTTAAAATCAGGATCTTCTAAAGATTTTGATCTTTTAGAATTTGATTTTTCAGAATTTTTGACAGGTTTCCTAAAATTGCCCTTTTCTCGACATGTTTAAATCAAGATTTGATATTCAACTTTGCTAAAAATGTTAAATTTTTCTCTTAAAATTAGTTTAAATTTGTCATTTTCGAAATTTCGACTTTATTCTCAAAATTCTACTTTTTGGACTTTCTTTCGGAAATCTAAATACTTTTCCTCGAAATTTGTATCTTCCTAAAATTTTGACTTTTTCAAGATTCGTTTTTTTTCATAAACGACTATTCTCAAAGTTGTACTTTTTCTTAAAGTTTGAACTTTTTCTTAAAGTTTGAACTTTTTCTGGACAATTTGGATCTTTGGTGCTTCATTTGGTATTTTTTCTAGAAATGTCGACTGTTTTTCAGAGATTTCGTTTTGTTTTTAATTCCTCTATTGTTGTTAAAATCAGGATCTTCTAAAGATTTTGATCTTTTAGAATTCGATTTTTCAGAAATTTTGACAGGTTTCCTAAAATGTGCCCTTTTCTCGACATGTTTATATCAAGATTTGATATTCAATTTTGCTAAAAATTTTGAATTTTTCTCTTAAAATTAGTTTAAATTTGTCATTTTCGAAATTTCGACTTTATTCTCAAAATTCTACTTTTTGGACTTTCTTTCGGAAATCTAAATATTTTTCCTCGAAATTTGTATCTTCCTAAAATTTTGACTTTTTCAAGATTCGTTTTTTTTTCATAAACGACTATTCTCAAAATTGTACTATTTCTTAAAGTTTGAATTTTTTCTGGAAAATTTAGATCTTTGATGCTTCATTTGGTAGTTTTGCTAGAAATGTCGACTGTTTTTCAGAGATTTCGTTTTGATTTTAATTCCTTTATTTTTATTAAAATCAGGATCTTCTGAAGATTTTGATCTTTTAGAATTCGATTTTTCAGAAATTTTGACTAAAATTTGCCCTTTTCTTGACATGTTTATATCAAAATTTGATATTCAACTTTGCTAAAAATTTTGAATTTTTCTCTTAAAATTAGTTTAAATTTGTCATTTTCGAAATTTCGACTTTATTCTCAAAATTCTACTTTTTGGACTTTCTTTCGGAAATCTAAATATTTTTCCTCGAAATTTGTATCTTCCTAAAATTTTGACTTTTTCAGGATTCGTTTTTTTTCATAAACGACTATTCTCAAAATTGTACTTTTTCTTAAAGTTTGAATTTTTTCTGGAAAATTTAGATTTTTAATGCTTCATTTGGTAGTTTTTCTAGAAATGTCGACTGATTTTCAGAGATTTCGTTTTGTTTTTAATTCCTTTATTTTTGTCAAAATCAGGATCTTCTAAAGATTTTGATCTTTTAGAATTCGATTTTTCAGAAATTTTGACAGGTTTCCTAAAATTGCCCTTTTCTCGACGTGTTTATATCAAAATTTGATATTTAACTTTGCTAAAAATTTTAAATTTTTCTCTTAAAATTAATTTAAATTTGTCATTTTCGAAATTTCGACTTTACTTTCAAAATTTTACTTTTTGGACTTTCTTTCGGAAATCTAAATATTTTTCCTCGAAATTTGTATCTTCCTAAAATTTTGACTTTTTCAGGATTCGTTTTTTTTTCATAAACGACTATTCTCAAAATTGTACTTTTTCTTGGAGTTTGAATTTTTTCTGGAAAATTTAGATATTTGATGCTTTATTTGGTAGTTTTTCTAGACATGTCGACTGTTTTTCAGAGATTTCGTTTTGTTTTTAATTCCTTTATTTTTGTTAAAATCAGGATCTTCTAAAGATTTTGATCTTTTAGAATTCGATTTTTCAGAAATTTTGACAGGTTTCCCAAAATGTGCCCTTTTCTCGACATGTTCATATCAAGATTTGATATTCAACTTTGCTAAAAATTTGGAATTTTTCTCTTAAAATTAGTTTAAATTTGTCATTTTCGAAATTTCGACTTTATTCTCAAAATTCTACTTTTTGGACTTTCTTTCGGAAATCTAAAGATTTTTCCTCGAAATTTGTATCTTCCTAAAATTTTGACTTTTTCAAGATTCGTTTTTTTTTCATAAACGACTATTCTCAAAATTGTACTTTTTCTTAAAGTTTGAATTTTTTCTGGAATATTTAGATCTTTGATGCTTCATTTGATAGTTTTTCTAGAAATGTCGACTGTTTTTCAGAGATTTCGTTTTGTTTTTAATTCCTTTATTTTTGTTAAAATCAGGATCTTCTGAAGATTTTGATCTTTTAGAATTCGATTTTTCAGAAATTTTGTCAGGTTTCCTAAAATTGCCCTTTTCTCGATGTGTTTATATCAAAATTTGATATTCAACTTTGTTAAAAATTTTGAATTTTTCTCCTAAAATTAGTTTAAATTTGTCATTTTCGAAATTTCGACTTTAATCCCAAAATTCTACTTTTTGGACTCTTCTTTCAGAAATCATTTTTGCTATCAAAATTCTGTCACTTTTCTCAATATTTGTCTTTTTTAAAATTTTGACTTTTTTAAATTTGACTCCAGAAATTTCAACTTTATATTTCGCCTTATTTTCGAAATTTTGACTTTTATTTCAAAATGCGATGTTTTAGTTCCTGGAACTTTTTGAACTTTTTCCTCAAACTTGGCTTCTCCTTTAAATTTCACTTTTTTTGAAATTCGTCTGTTTTCTGTAAATTCGATCGGCATAATATCGAAAATTAAATATGGTGAGAAAAATATTTTTGTGTAATTTCGAGAAAAAGTTCTTTTGTATATTCAATTTTTTTATTGGAATTTAAATATTATGTTAAAATTAGAATAAAAAAAGTAAAAAATTCGAGAAAAGTGTTTTTGGAACCTGCAAATTTCTTCACAATATTTGACTTTTGGAAATATTTTAGCATATTTGGGATTTTCAGTTCTTTCGAAAGGTTGGGTTCTTATTCAATTTTGATTTTCAAAAAAATCCTTTCCCAAAATAAGGTTTTTTTGCAAAATTCGTCTCCTTCGAAATTACGACTTTATTCTACTTTTTTGTCTCAAAATTAAGCTTTTATTTTTTTAATGTTCGGTTTTTTCTGATATTTTTTAAATTTAGTTTTTCGAAAATGTCACCTTTCTCAAAGATTGTCTTATTCTGGAAATTTATACTAGTACTTCAAACAAGGATGTTTTATGCTTTTGGAAGTCTCCACTTACTTACTTCACTTACTTTTTCTGAAAATTACGTCTCATTTTTAGAAATATTTACCTTTAAAAATATATTTTTTTCGAATTTTCAACATTTTTTGAGATTTTTGGAAATGTTGTGATTTTATTTTAAACAGGATTTTCTAAACATTCGAACTTTTTACCAAAATTCGTTTTTTCCTCGAAATTCGTTGCTGTCGAAACTAAAATTTCTCTTGAAAAAGTTCACTTTCCTTCAAGAGATTTCCCAAAAATCTCAATATTTTCGTTCAAGTTTGTTTTTGTCTAAAAATTTTGATATTTTTCTTCAAAAATTTAAAAAAAAATATTTTCAAAATTAAACCTTTTTTTATCAAAAATTTAATTTTCATCAAATCAACTTTCTGCACTAAATTTTCAAGTTTTTTGATATTCGCTGAAAAATTTCGAATTTCCTTTCAATTTTGAAGTTTCACTTGAATATTTCAAGCCGATTTCTCAAAATTTCGCCTATTTTTACAAATTTCTTTATTTTCCTTAACATTTGGATTTTTATAAAAATTTTAACCTTATAGAATCTAATTTTCGAAAAATTTTGACTAGTTTCTTCGAGTTTGCTTTTTTTATAAATCTTGTTTTTATATCTCAAAATTTGATATTAAATATTTCTGAAAGTTTCGACTCTCTGCTTGAATTTCGTCTTTTTATCGAAATCTTGACTTTTCTTCTTTAAATCTGCCTTTTTCTTAAAAGTTTCCTTATCATCAAAAATTCGAAATTTTGAAAATCGTTTTTTTTTTAATTTTCGCCATTTTTCTCAACACGTATTCATGCTGTTTCGAAATTCTGCTATTTTTCTTAATATTCTTTTTTTTATATCATTTTTTCAAATTACACTTTCCGGAAATCTCAAATTGCACGTACCTCAAGATTTTCCCTATTTTTGACCTTTCGACTTCTATCTCGAAATATTTTATGTTTCTGGAATTGTAGACTTTTCCCCGAAATAATCTAACTTTGATCGGAATGGAATATGGAATGTTAATTAAAAGGCAACCATGTTGAGAAAATATTTTTGTATTTAGTAAAAAAAATTGAATTTCTTTACCGAAATTTAAATATTATGTTAACATTTAAATAAATAAGTAAATATTTCGAAAAAAATATTTTTGCCAATTTGCGATTTTTTTTTAAATTCGCCTTTTTTTTCGCAAAATTTGACCTTTGAAAATTTTGTCTCTTTTCGATTTTTCGACAGTTTTCAAATTTTTCCAGAAGGAAATTTGATTTTCTGAAAATTTTGACCTTTTTTTGAAGTTAAAACTTTTTTTGAATTCTACCGTTTCCACTCTTTCTTTCTTTTTCTTGCAAATTTAAATTTTTTCTATAAATGTCGATCATTTTCTTGAGATTTTGACAGTATTTTTCATATGGGTTTTTATTAATGTTCTGTTTTTTGTGATTTTTTTAAATTTGACTTTGTGGACTTCCACTTGTTATACAAATCTTGTCCTCTGAAACCAAGAAATATAAAAAATATAACAAAAGTTGCTGTAACGCGTTCCGATAGCCAAGCTATCATCTTCGGAGAGACACAGTATCTCATATTAGAATCCTTCTGAAGATGATAGCTAGGCTATTGAAACGAGTTAGAGCAATTTTTGTTGTATTTTTTAATATTTTTTTGTTTCAGGGACAAGATTTGTAAATTAGCTTTGGAACATAACCAAGGACAAGTCTGTTCTACCAAAAAAAAAAAAGATTTTCACTTGTTTCTTTAAATTCGTTTTATTCTCGGAACATGATATATCTCAAAGTTTGAAGTTTTGTTTCTCAAAATTTCTACCTCCTCCAAATTTCGACCTTTTCTTAAAATTTGATTAATTTTTTTAAAATCGGAACAAAACTTTGATAAAACGTTATAATTTCCGGAATAATATGTTTGGAATATTTCAGAAAAAAAACTTTTCGATTATATTAAAATTTAAATAAAGTAAAATTTTGAGCAAAATATTGTTGATTATTTCAGTTTTTTTCCAAATTTAATTTACTCAGAAAATTTTTCAAAGTTTGAAGTTTGACATTCTACTTTTTTATCAGTATTTTTTTCTTTGCCAATTTTGATATTCTTGAACATTTAACTCTTCTCTCAAAATTTTGATCTATCACAAAGATTTCCTTTTATCCCCCAAAATGTCGACTTAAAATTCATTTTTTTCTATCTTTCTATAATGTGAACCTTTGGTAAAAATTTTCTGTTTTTTTCCAAAAATTTTAAATTGAAACTAGAATTATCGAAGTTAGAGTTAGTGGGTCCAATGTGGCAGTATTTATGGCTAAAGAGGTACTTTATGATATTATTTTATGATATTGCGTCGAGTCACTTTGTCACAAAGCACACGTTCTTTTTATCCCTGGAATCCCGTAGTGCGAAGGATAACTGTACCACAGATTGTTTCATGTTTCAGACCTAAGAAATTTAAAAATAATATGTATTACGATATAAAATATCGGGGTTTTATTTTTGAGTTGGTAACCTAATATTCTGGGTTGGGCACAGGACAATTCTGGGGTGGGCACTACCCACCCGTCCCCTCTATATACGCCAATGCAAACGATAAGTCTTATCTGCTGGATTTTTCTAGAACCTGGCAGCGAAAACTATATAAGGCGGTCGCCTTTCCCTCGAATCAGTCAGTCAGTCAGTCAGTGTCGTTAGTAAGTTAGTAGTTAGAAGTAAATAAGTGAGTTAATTATTCAGTTGTAATGTTACGAGTTTAGTTTGGGAATAAAATGGTATAATTCACAAGTGTAATCATTCGAACCGATAAGCCCGCACCATTATTTTTATGGAAATACATTGTTTTTAAAAGCTAAATACTCAAAGTAATATTTTCGAAATCTTCTGTCCTCTGAATTGATTGCAATTGTGATATTTTGACTTGATCGCCTAAAAGCTTATACATTGTTGTATATTTGGTGTACATTCATCATGAAAGATGCTCCCGTGAACTAACAGGATTGATCCCCCCAAAAGCAAGATTCCTGAGGCATACAAGACAGTCGGAGGCAGCAAATTCCTGTGCGGTCCATCTTGACACATCGAGGACTTCTGTCTACGAAGACTCTTTTTTTCTATAGAACTTCCAAGCTATGGAACTCGTTACCGAAAGGAATTTTCCCCAAAAATTACAACCTATCCTTGTTTAAGAAGGCGGTTCATGCCATCCATCCTAGTTTTCCCCATCCTACTGGCAGTGCTTTGAAGGCATAATGGGGTTACCCTTTGCGTGTGGATTAAAGTTTAAAAAAAAACTACACGCTAATAATAAGCTAGCAAAGCAAATAAAATTTGGACTTATTTTTGGCCCACCGTGAAGATTGGACAACGCCAACAATCAAATGGTTCGATATGTTCATTTCTATCATTTCATTAGTTCTTGTTTTACTAAAACGTTTGCGGTAACCACGGAGCCGCTATTAACGTGGCTGAAATGGGCGGATCATGTAATTTTCCCAGGAGGAAAAACTCGCATTCTGCACACGTTTTCAGTTAACAATACTCATTAAAGGATCGTAAACAAACAAAACTGGTATGAGCAAAATTATGCAGAAATGACAAATGTTGCGGCCATATTGCAATAAAAATGAAACAGTTACAGGTTATATAGTGTGCGGCGACCAACCAACATATTATTTATTCCGCCGTAGTTTACGACTCATAAACATTTTTAGTTTGTGGGCAATTATACAAATTAACTATGGCCAGAGCGGCAATCATAAAACTTTAATGGGTTTTTATTAATTAGTGGTTGTTGCGGAATATTAGGTACTTGGCTCATGTTTCTAACTCCAAGATAGCATCTTCGGCCTTCCGGCTAAAAACCGGGAGAACGCGAGCGTTATGGGGAGTAAGCGAAATCACTTTATTATTTAGGCAGCCTACCGACTACAGAAAGGAAAACTAGTTCAAAGTAAATGTGAGAAACGACAAACTTCTGCAAGAGACTTTATTTTTGCCAAGATACATAAATTTTGCTTTACTTAAAAAAATATATAAATAAAAATGTTAAAATATATCTCCAGACTGGTACCAAAAGGGTCATCGTATTTTTTGACATTGGAATATTTGCAGAAATAACTTAAAAGAAAAACTGTCCAAAATTAAGAAAGTTGTTTTTGTTAAACTGACGGATCAATTATTTTGTTTAATGACCTAATTTCTCTATGGTTTTAATGAAGAACTAAATAGCGTTAAATGCTTTAAGACAGCGATAACGGTGCTTCCCATTAAACTTTCCTATACAGGGTCCTGCAACAGTGCGTCGGGCATCTATAGGTCCTATAATAAAAAAGTTAGGAATTCCGTTCACATGCAGACCTTAACTCTGTACAAAAATGTATTTCACGAAAATATAGTCACATGTAAAGGGTATCTCCAAAAAGTGTGAGCCGCTGAGAATGAATTTTTTTAAATAGAACCCCCTGAATTTTTTTACATTTTTGGGTTCCTTTCTTACAACTTTACATATTTCTAAGATATTGTTAGGTTTGGTTAGATAGTTCCAGAGTAATAAATAAATAAAGAGAAAAAATTTTTTTGCAACATTTTCTTTAAAAATTCATTAAAAATACAAAAACGCCCCAAAATCAAAACTACGCTAGGTGTTTACTGTAGTGGGTCTCTAGTTACTTTGATATTAATATCTTAAGCCTAACTTGTACAGGGTGTCCAAAATTCAAATGCCAAATTGGCTAAAATATAAAGCAATTTTTCTTCGTTTTTTCAAATCGAACACCCTGCATATTTTTTTTCTATGAGATAGAAAATTAAGAAATGAACATTTTTTGTACCTGCAAATATTTCGAAATTTTTAACGGTTAAGTAGATATTCGTCGGATTATTACATATGGCTCTTTGGACACTAAGATACAAGACAAAAAATCATAGATGGCTTTGATAAAAATTAATTACCTTATTATTATTTTCTAAGTTAACTGCCAAACTCTCTTAGGACTACAAATAAATAACTAAATAACAAAACATCCGACCAATTCAATTCACTAAAGACTACCTTAATAAATGTTCAAATGCCTTAAGATTCTAAAAAAAAATAAAAATAAAACGTAGAGTGCGTTAAAAAAAATTAAAAAAAGTTCTTGTCATAAAATTAAATGAGAGATTTAATATTCGCTGAAAAAAATTTGGTTTATTTCATAGGTCTTCAAATGAATTTTAGTAAAGATGAGCTTGTAGATATGATTTTTGTGTTAGGTGAAAGTGAAAAGAATTGCATATTAGCAAGTAAGCTTTATGCTAGTCAGTATCCTGAAAGAAGGCATCCCGAAGAAATTATTTTTAGAAAACTGCTTGAACGGTTTACCGATACGGGAAATATCATGTACACAAAGAAAGAACGAGCAAAGCCTGTAATTGACGAGAAAAATCAGTTACAAAATAATAATGAGGTAATTAATTTTTATCAAAGTCATCTATGATTTTTTGTCTTGTATCTTAGTGTCCAAAGAGCCATATGTAATAATCCGACGAATATCTGCCTAACCGTTGAAAATTTCGAAATATTTGTGGGTACAAAAAATGTTTATTTCTTAATTTTGTATCTCATAGTAAAAAAATATACAGGGTGTTCTATTTGAAAAAACGAAGAAAAATTGCTTTATATTTTAGCCGATTTGGCATTGAATTTTGGACACCCTGTACAAGTTAGGCTTAAGATATTTATAGCCAAGTAACTAGAGACCCACTACAGTAAACACTTAGCGTAGTTTTAATTTTGGGGCGTTTTTGTATTTTTAATGAATTTTTAAAGAAAATGTTGCAAACTATTTTTTTTTCTCTTTATTTATTTATTACTCTGGAACTACCTAATCAAATTTAACAATATCTTAGAAATATGTAAAGTTGTCAGAAAGGAACCCAAAAATGTGAAAAAATACAGGGGGTTTTATTTAAAAAAATTCACCCTCAGCGGCTCACACTTTTTGGAGATACCCTATACATGTGACTACATTTTTCTGAAATACATTCTTGTACAGAGTTAAGGTCTGCATATGAACGGAATTCCTAACTTCTTTATTATTGGACCTATAGATGCCCGACGCACTGTTGCAGGACCCTGTATATAAAATTAGTTTGGATAAACCTATTAAAACGTTAACATAGCTTTGAAGAATGATGTCTTGTTTAAATTTGCTCATACGGTCATATGTACATTAAGTTGCATAATGAATACCCAGTTATTTCAAATTTTTCTCTGAATTTGTTCTGGAAAAGTTTACCCTTTTTTCTACTCATTTACTTTTAATTTCGAAATTTTGGTAAAAAAGTAAAATCTGAGTTTTAAAATAAGTCGAATTTTTGGCAAAATCCAGCTTAACAAATTTGACATTTCCAAAAACCGCAAAAATTTTCCGAAAAATGAAAAATTTTCAAAGAATTAGAAATTTAAAAAAAATCAAAATTTTCAAGGAAGCCGAAATTTTGAAATAAAAAAAATAAACTTTTGGGACCACATTTAAAAAAAAGTCGTCATGTTTAAACTGTAGAAATTTTTGGAAAAGTTGAAGCTTTCAAGAGAAGTAAAAAAAAATTGAAACAAGTAGTTCAAGTTTTGTAAGAAAATCGAAAGGTATAAAAAAAGTTCGAATTTCTAGAAAAAGTCGAAATTTTGAAAAAAGAAGATCCAAATTTTAAAATAAAATTACTATTTTGAAAACATCAAATTTTCAAAAAACTCGACATCATCAAAAGTAGTTGAAATTATCAAAAAGACCAAAAAACGTCGAAATTTTGAAACAATAAGAATAGTAATTTTGGAATAAAATCGAAATTTCGAGAAAAATGTAGTTATTCATAAAATACATTTTCAAAAACAGCGAAAATTAAAAAAAGTTAAACTTCCGAATAAGGAAAAATAAGTCGAAATTAAAAAAAAAAATTTCAATATTCAAACAGTAGAATATTTTGAAAAAGTTGAAGCTTTCAAGAGGAGAATTAAAAAAAATTAAAACAAGTAGTCCAAGTTTTGTAAGAAAGTCGAGTTGAAAGTCTTAAAAAATGTTTAAATTCCTAGCAGAAGTCGAAATTTTGAAAGGGAAGATCCAAATTTTTGAATAAAATTGCTATTTTGAAAAAATTCAAGCTTCAAAAACTCGACACTATCAAAAGCAGTTGAAATTTTTAAAAAAGTTGCAATTTGAAAAAATTTGAAATTTTCCGTCAGATTTAAAAAAATCCGAAATTTTCGAGAAAAAAACCAAAACTATCAAAAAAAGTCGTAATTTTGAAGCAAGAACAGTAATTTTGAAATAAAATTGCCATTTCGAAAAAAATGTAATTATATTCATAAAATACATTTTTAAAAACAGCGAAAATTTAAAAAAAGTCGAAATTGTGTAGAAAAAGTCAAAAATTTCAGGAAGTCAATTTTTTTAAAGCAGAAATTTTCGAAATGTCAAAGTTTTGACAAAAAAATTTTCAAAGAATTAGAAATTTTAAAAAACTCAAAATTTTCAAGGAAGCCGAAATTTTGAAATAAAAAAATAAACTTTTGGGACCATATTTAAAAAAAAGTCGTCATTTTTAAACTGTAGAAATTTTTGGAAAAGTTGAAGCTTTCAAGAGAAGTAAAAAAAAATTGAAACAAGTAGTTCAAGTTTTGTAAGAAAATCGAAAGGTATAAAAAAAGTTCGAATTTCTAGAAAAAGTCGAAATTTTGAAAAAAGAAGATCCAAATTTTAAAATAAAATTACTATTTTGAAAACATCAAATTTTCAAAAAACTCGACATCATCAAAAGTAGTTGAAATTATCAAAAAGACCAAAAAACGTCGAAATTTTGAAACAATAAGAATAGTAATTTTGGAATAAAATCGAAATTTCGAGAAAAATGTAGTTATTCATAAAATACATTTTCAAAAACAGCGAAAATTAAAAAAAGTTAAACTTCCGAATAAGGAAAAATAAGTCGAAATTAAAAAAAAAAATTTCAATATTCAAACAGTAGAATATTTTGAAAAAGTTGAAACTTTCAAGAGGAGAATTAAAAAAAATTAAAACAAGTAGTCCAAGTTTTGTAAGAAAGTCGAGTTGAAAGTCTTAAAAAATGTTTAAATTCCTAGCAGAAGTCGAAATTTTGAAAGGGAAGATCCAAATTTTTGAATAAAATTGCTATTTTGAAAAAATTCAAGCTTCAAAAACTCGACACTATCAAAAGCAGTTGAAATTTTTAAAAAAGTTGCAATTTGAAAAAATTTGAAATTTTCCGTCAGATTTAAAAAAATCCGAAATTTTCGAGAAAAAAACCAAAACTATCAAAAAAAGTCGTAATTTTGAAGCAAGAACAGTAATTTTGAAATAAAATTGCCATTTCGAAAAAAATGTAATTATATTCATAAAATACATTTTTAAAAACAGCGAAAATTTAAAAAAAGTCGAAATTGTGTAGAAAAAGTCAAAAATTTCAGGAAGTCAATTTTTTTAAAGCAGAAATTTTCGAAATGTCAAAGTTTTGACAAAAAAATTTTCAAAGAATTAGAAATTTTAAAAAACTCAAAATTTTCAAGGAAGCCGAAATTTTGAAATAAAAAATAAACTTTTGGGACCATATTTAAAAAAAAGTCGTCATTTTTAAACTGTAGAAATTTTTGGAAAAGTTGAAGCTTTCAAGAAAAGTAAAAAAAATTTGAAACAAGTAGTCCAAGTTTTGTAGGAAAGTCGAAAGTCTTAAAAAAAGTTCGAATTACTAGAAGAAGTCGAAATTTTGAAAAAATTAGATCCAAATTTTAAAATAAAATTACTATTTAGCAAAAATGAAAGTTTCAAAAAACTCGACATCATCAAAAGTAGTTGAAATTTTTAAAAAAGTTGAAATTTAGAAAACATCGAGATTTTTCCTCAGATTTTAAAAAAACCCGAAACTTTCGAGAGAAAAGCCAAAATTATCAAGAAAATCAAAAAACGTCGAAATTTTGAAATAATAAGAATAGTAATTTTGGAATAAAATCGAAATTCCGAGAAAAATGTAGTTATTCATAAAATACATTTTCAAAAACAGCGAAAATTAAAAAAAAAGTTAAACTTCCGGATAAGAAAAAATAAATTTTTAAGTCGAAATTAAAAAAAAAATTTCCATATTCAAACAGTAAAAATTTTTGAAAAAGTCGAATCTTTCAAGAGGAGAATTAATAAAAAGTTGAAATAAGTAGTCCAAGTTTTGTAAGAAAGTCGAAAGTCTTAAAAAAATTTTAAATTACTAGCAGAAGTCGAAATTTTGAAAGGGAAGATCCAAATGTTTATATAAAATTGCTATTTTGAAAAAATTTAAGCTTCAAAAAACTCGACACTATTAAAAACAGTTGAAATTTTTAAAAAAGTTGCAATTTGAAAAAATTTGAAATTTTTCGTGAGATTAAAAAAAATTCGAAACTTTCGAGGGAAAGCCAAAATTATTAAAAAAATTAAAACAAGTCGTAATATTGAAATAATGTGGACATTTTAATGCAAGAATAATAATTTTGAAATAAAATCGCCATCTCGAAAAAAATGTAATTATATTCATAAAATACATTTTTAAAAACAGCGAAAATTAAAAAAAGAGTCGAAATTCTGCAGCAAAAGTCAAAAATTGCAGGAAGTCAATTTTTTTAAAGCAGAAATTTTCGAAATGTCAAAGTTTTGAAAAAAAATTTTCAAAGAATTAGAAATTTTAAAAAACTCAAAATTTTCAAGGAAGCCGAAATTTTGAAATAAAAAAATAAACTTTTGGGACCATATTTAAAAAAAAGTCGTCATTTTTAAACTGTAGAAATTTTTGGAAAAGTTGAAGCTTTCAAGAGAAGTAAAAAAAATTTGAAACAAGCAGTCCAAGTTTTGTAAGAAAGTCGAAAGTCTTAAAAAAAGTTCCAATTTCTAGAAGAAGTCAAAATTTTGAAAAAATTAGATCCAAATTTTAAAATAAAATTACTATTTTAAAAACATCAAAGTTTCAAAAAACTCGACATCATCAAAAGTAGTTGAAATTTTTAAAAAAGTTGAAATTTAGAAAACATCGAAATTTTCCCTCAGATTTTAAAAAAATCCGAAACTTTCGAGAGAAAAGCCAAAATTATCAAAAAGATCAAAAAACGTCGAAATTTTGAAATAATAAGAATAGTAATTTTGGAATAAAACCGAAATTCCGAGAAAAATGTAGTTATTCATAAAATACATTTTCAAAAACAGCGAAAATTAAAAAAAATTAAACTTCCGAATAAGAAAAAATAAACTTTTAAGCCGAAATTAAAAAAAAAATTTCTATATTCAAACAGCAGAAATTTTTGAAAAAGTTGAAGCTTTCAAGAGAAGAATTAAAAAAAATTGAAACAAGTAGTCCAAGTTTTGCAAGAAAGTCGAAAGTCTTAAAAAATGTTTAAATTACTAGCAGAAGTCGAAATTTTGAAAGGGAAGATCCAAATGTTTATATAAAATTGCTATTTTGAAAAAATTCAAGCCTAAAAAAACTCGACACTATTAAAAACAGTTGAAATTTTTAAAAAAGTTGCAATTTGAAAAAATTCGAAATTTTCCGTCAGATTAAAAAAAATTCGAAACTTTCGAGAGAAAGCCAAAATTATTAAAAAAATCAAAACAAGTCGTAACTTTGAAATAATGTAGATATTTTAGTGCAAGAATTTTTTTGAAATAAAATCGCCATCTCGAAAAAAATGTAATTATATTCATAAAATACATTTTTAAAAACAGCGAAAATTAAAAAAAAGTCGAAATTCTGCAGAACAAGTCGAAAATTGCAGGAAGTTTTTTAAGGCAGAAATTTTCGAAATGTCAAAGTTTTGAAAAAAAATTGAAATTGTCACAATCTTGAAAATGTTCAAGATAAAGAAGAATTTTTTTCAGAAGTTCTGCTTTTTCTTTTCGAAAAATAAAGTAAAAACTTAGCAAACATCCCAAAATTTAAATTAATAAAGATTAAAAAAATCGATATTTTAATTTAACAAAAAAAAAAGATTTATATTTAACTATGAAAATATCGCAATTGTATATAATCTCGACTTTTTTTGAAAATTTTCTGAAATTTTTTGAAACTTTCGAAATTTTCAGATTACGTTGTAGCTTTTTATTTTAAATGTCAAATATTTTTTTTAAATCGTTTCATTTATTGAATATTTAATGTTTTGCTTAAAAATGCTGCCTTTTTTAAAATTTCCCACTTTTTGAATTTTATTGACCACTTTGCAGTATTTCGACTTTCTGTATAGTATAAGAGTTTTTATAAGAATGTTGCCTTTTATTTAAAGTAACATTTTTATGAAAATTGGCTGATTTATTGAATTTTTGATTTTTTGTTTGAAAATGTTAATTTTTTTTTCCAAATTTCCCCCTTTTTGAGTTTTATTGACCACTTTGCAATATTTCGACTTTTTGTATAGTATACGAATTTTTTGAAAAATATTGTCTTTTTTCTAACGTCGAATATTTATGAAAATTAACTCGTTTATTAGATTTTTGTTTTTTGTTTGAAAATGTTGCTTTTTTACAAATGTCCCCCTTTTTAAGTTTTATTGACCACTTTGCAATATTTCGACTTTTTGTATAGTATATAAATTTTTCTAAGAATGTGGCTTTTTCCCTAAAGTCAAATTTTTATGAATATCGGCTCGTTTATTGAATTTTTCTTGTTTTTTGTTTGAAAATGTTGCCTTTCTTTAAAAATTTCCCCCTTATTTGGCTTTAGTGACCACTTTTTAATATTTCGATTTTCTTGACAGTATACGAATTTTTCGAAAAATGTTGACTTTTTTAAAAGTCTGAATTTTTTGAAAATTCTAATTTTTAAGAAATTTTGACATTTCTGAAAATTTAACCTAAACATTTTTATTTCTTTTTAAATATTTTGAATACTTTGCTTGTCTAATTTTTTGATAACTGATATATTTTTTCAAATTTTGAAAGTTTTTCCAAATTTTCGAATTATTTTGAAATTGTTTTTAATTTCAATTTTGCTTTGAAAATCGCCATAATTTTTTAGATTCTTGTATTTTTCGGAAAAAAAATTATTTTTTTTTCGAAATTTCTCCTTTTTTTAAAATTTTTGATTATTTTGACAGTTTTGAAAGTAAGATGCGATGTTTTATAAAAATTTCGATTTTTTGGAAAATTTTGATTTGCTTTTTTGAAAATCATAACCTTTTTATAAGAATATTGACTTTTTTCAAAATTGTCGAATTTATTCGACATTTGAAATTTTTATGAACATTTCGATTCTAAAATTTCAATTTTTCTAAGAATTAAGAATGTTTTGATCATTTCGCTTTATTTTTTAAATTTTTGGGCTAAAGATTTCGGCTGTTTTTCAAAAATTTTGACCTTTTTTAAAATTTTGACTAGGTTTAAACTATTGTTCAAAATAATGACTTGTTTTATCTGCCAGTTTTAATTTCAATTTTTGACAATTATTAAAAAAAAAAAACTTAAAGTGGACATGCATTCTATTAGGGGCACAGTATAAAATAATATTGGGAACCCCTGATTTAAAAAGTGGAACGATCGAATTTTAAAATAAAATTCGAAAATTTTAAAAATTGAAATACAGATATTGTCCCCTGAAACCAACAAAGATTAAAAAATAAAACAAAGGTTTAGATAATCGTATTGTAAGTAAGTTAGAGAACGCCAAGTTTTGGGAAATATTTGAGAGAAAATAAGGAAGATGAACTTTGAGAAACATTTTTTTATAGGAACAGACACATTTTAGGATAACAAATTTCAGAAAATCGGATTAAAAAAAAGGTATAAAATACTTCATTTTGGAACAGATGGGGAAATTTTGAAAAAATCGGTATTTTTGTAAAAAAAAGTCAAAAATATCTTTACGCGATGCACCCTCGTGTACCAATCACTTAACGCCTGATAATTTTTTTTTCAATATCTTTTCGTTCACGTGCTACAGCCGCGGACGCTCCAGTGACTTGTCCTCTACATATTATCAGGCCTTAATTTTATAACTGAAACTTAACTTGGGGCCACATTATTTCGGATAATCAGGGATCTACTGCAGTTCAAAATAGGTCACAATTCTCGAAACGTTAAACTGTTGGCAAAAAAAAAGATTCGAAATTTTTAGAAAACCGAATTTTGAAAAAATGACGAAAAAAGATGAATTTTAAAAAATTGGAAATTCAATCTAAATTTAGAAAAAGTCAACATTTAAACAGAGTCGAATTTTGTCGAAAAATCTAAGTCGTTTCATCTAAATTTAGAAAAAAAAGACAACATTTAAAAAGAGTCGAATTTTGTTGAGGTTTCAAATAAAGTAGACGAGTTTTGAGGGAAAATTAGGAATTAAGAGAAAAAATTATGAATTGCGAAAAGATACATTTTAAAATAGAAATAGAAATTTTGAGAAATAAAATAAATAAATATAAATATATAAATAAATAAAACTTCATTTGATTGCATGAGTTGAAGGAAGACGAATGTTAAACCCAGATATTTTTTTAATTAATCGGGGCCTTTTTGCAATAGATTCGTGTAGCAAAAAAAGTATTGGTTAACAAACCTGAAACTTTCACCGTGAATGTGCTACACCTAAAAGTTTTTTGTGAGTGACTTGATGGAATGCGAAATGTTTCGCTTTGTTCGCCAACTGCTGTAGAGTAATCATCAAAGTTTTTTCTACCAGATAGGTTTTGCGTTATTAAGATTTAACCTTAGCAGACAATACATCTTATTGTTTATGAATCAAATTAAATTCTCTATTAAAGATTTACCTCTAGGCCTTTATTTATTGCAAGCAGCTCATGCTCGTTTAAAATTGCGATAGATAATGAATATTTGGCTTGTTCATGCAGGTATAATATATGGCAAAAGCATGTTCCAACCGTTATGATTTACGGCACACAGCTCCGAGTTTATGGCCTATCATTCTCCAGGCTTTAATACAACTTTTAACTGCTCTCTAGTGGTGGCATTCAAAGCAACTTACACGGGATGAAACTCGCTTACTGACTAAGTTCCCGACTTCCTTTGAAATGCATCCGAACGATTCTTGAATCAAAAGAACGATAAGTCTCGTCTAATGTCCTAAATCAGCGTTCCACAAACTTTTTTTGTCGTAGCCCACTTATTTTTGTGCTTCGTCTTCGTGACCCACTAAAACAGATTTTAACTATCTTAAAACCTCCATTTTGTTGTCAAAATTGCGACCCTTTTTTAAGATTAGAAGTCAATTTTGATCGTTTTGAGGGGTTTTTGTATTTTTTTTAAATTTCATCTTTAATCCCAAAATTTTGCTTTTTTTCTTGAAATCCCAAATCGAAATTTCAAAGCTCGACTTAATTTCTTTTCTGTTAACTGAGTTATTTCTCGATGCTAAGGTCAAAAATCTCGAAATTTTCAGTTCATAGTCAAGACTTGGAAATGATGTTGACAGTCTGAGAACAAAATTCAATATTTTCCTCCACATTTCGACTTAAACGTAGCAATTTATAAATTAAGGCTAAAATTTGGCTTTGTGCTTTTTTCTTAAAATTCTAATTTAGATTACGACCTTTTTTTGAAACTTTTCAGTTTAAACTTGAAAATAATCCTTTTTAAAAAATGCCACCTTTAACGTTTTTTGACTTTAAGGTTAAGTTCGAGATTTCGAGATATCGAATATTCTAGTATGTACGGAATATCAATAGCACCTCAAGTTAGTTGTAAATTAGGGTTATACAAATAAATTTTTTAGTTCTGTTGAATAAAGGCGTCAAAAATCTAAAACTATCGAAACGGTGACGCCTGCTAATTTTTTTTATTTAAAAGAGAACATGTTATATGAATTTATGCAGATCACTTAACTTCCTTTCTGTTTCTCCTCTTCCTCTGAATTTCTAAAGTACAGATGATGATTTCATCACTTTGCTCTTTCTAGTAAAAATCTGTGTAACATAGTAAAAACAAACCAAAGCTTTTGTGGTGATAATTTGAAGAAACGATGAGAGGAATGTGGCAGACAATGCAATATTTAAACAAATTTAGGTTAGATATGAATTCAAATAACTGACTTTCATACCAGTTTCTTAAACTTTATCGTAGTTTTCTTCCAGTCAATCAAGAGGTGATTTCATGCCTCTTAAAGAGCCAGAAATATCCCGGCTTTAAGGTTGACCGCAGCATGAAATCCGTGTTAACTGTTACAGCAGTATTTAGTCTGGAACGCCACCAAGGATCATAACAAAAATTAGAAAAAATGATCTAAAACTGGCAGTAAAAGTCAGGAAACACATATATTACAAAGTTTATATGGGTTACTCAAGTCTGTAAAAGAACCGACAATAAAGTGGACCAAAACAAAACAAAGGTGAAAAATTTTAACTGCACATAAAAAGTCTCGACCAAAAAGCCAATCGTAAAGGAACTCTAGAAGTTATGAGTTGAGAACTATAAACTAAGGCTGGCAGTTTAGCGAGCGCATTTCAGATCGAAGCCCCTTTCATGCCGAATGTCAGTGGCGTAGCCGCACAGTAATTACTTTGAATGCTATAAATGTACACTGTCGTACTTGAAATAAGTTGGTTATTTCGACATTTCAGTCAGCGGTTGAGCTAGTTCACCGGCAGTAGTCGTTTTAGCACATCAGATATCACTCAGTCGTCAGTGAGACGTAAACGCCAGATTGCCACCACTACGCAATTTTTAGCATAGACTGCCCGCGTGGATACAATAATACAAATCGTCAAACCGCTTTGTGGTAGAATTTCGGAGCTCACAGCACTACGCTGCTGATGCAATAAAATTTATGTAACGTAGCATCAGCCGAAGTATCTAGAAGGAGTAGTATGGCACCGCTATGCTGCCATTACTTTAAGAAGTTTCCCTAACGTGTGGAATAAAATATCGAAATTTCGTAAGCTGTCTGGACTTTTCTAGATTTTCAATTTTCGAATTTAAATATCCCAATATTAGAATTTTGGAGATTTATTTTTCAAAATTTATCCTGTCCCAAGATTTTTCCTGCCTCAAAATTTTTGTTTTTTTAAAATTCCAGGTAATTTCATGTTTTGAAAACTAAAAATTCCAACAAAAAGCTGTTTGAATATTCGAGTTTAATGTTTTCTACCTTGCTAGTGAAATTCTGGGATTTTTTATTTAAATTTTCCAATTAAAATTTCATAAAATGCCTTTTTCTTTAATAATTTGGAAGTTTGAGTGCAAAAGTCAAAATTTTCCGACAACATTAAAATGTTCGGTTTTGATGTGGAAATTTTGTTTCTGAAATTAAAAATCCCGAAGGCATGGAATTTTTTGTTCCTTTTTTTGAAAACTTGAACCTTCTCCCAGAATTTCGAGGTAAATGTTGTTGCGTGTTATCGGTTCGAAAATTAAAACTTCGTGAATTGTAACACTACTTCCAAACTGATTTCAAAACACTACAATTTTAATTCACTTAACTATCAGAGTATCTGGCTAACTAACTAACCAATTGACTCACTGTTTAATTAACTGATTAAGTCAGGGAAAGACGACCGCGTATTTATAGGTACCGTTCCGGTTTCTAGAACGGACTTTCGCTTATCGTTTGTGGAAACATCTAGAGCGCTTATCTGCCATATGATTCATTATCGGGGCCGTTTCCCATTATCAAATTTTTCTAGAGAGTTCCTTACAAAATCAATAATAGAAATTCTGTAACAACATTTTGTTACATTACTTTAAACTTTTCCTTTTCCCAAAGCATCAATTTTAATTGAGTAATTTTGTTGCAACTCTGATGATCCTCAAGTGTCGATCTTTTTTTTAAACTTTTCTTGCACAATTCACTCTTTGTAATAAATTTCGACATTGCAAAATACGCAAAATCGATGAAAATATCTAGAGCTATAGTTTTATCTTTTTTAATTTCGAATTTAAGGTAGACATTTAAAAAAAATAAAAGTTAAATTAAGGAAAACCTAGGAAATATCTCATAATTTTTAAAATACATTTACCTCTTTCTTTAACCTGTCTTCAAAAATGTGGGATTTCGTTTCGCAAATAATCGATATTTTACTCTTTTTGAATTTTTTATCTTAATTTTCGACCCCTCTATTTCAGTGAGACTCGCAATCTCAAAAGTATTTCTTGGGATTAGATCTTAAAATCAAAATTTTAAAATTTTATCTAAATTGTGGACTTTTATCGAAATTTTGAAAAAATGTCGGAATTTCAAGAAAAACTAAAAATTTCTAGTTGATTTCAAAATTTCGAAAAAACCCGCTTTTACAAAAACACTGAACTTTGTTTATATTTTTTTGTTTCTTGCATTTAGATTCTTTTTAAAATTTTTGTATTATTTATTTTGGAATTTTTGTAGATTAGTTTGGAAATTTCGAACACTTTTCTTTCGTTTATTACACAGGCCCACAAAAAAAAAAGTGGTGTGTGCTGGGTGTCGGACCCACATAGTCCGGCGTATTTTTTTCCGCTGAACACGAATCTGTAGTTTAAATTGGGGGTCAAACTGCTAAAAGTGGAGAAAAACCAAAAAAACCGACAAAAATCACGATCTCGTATTTTTTTCTGTATGATATTACCATCTTGCAGTTTCTACTTGTTTCTCTCTGTAATATCCAACCGTAATGTGCAAATACGTTAATTCACTACTTATTGTGTCTTATTTAAGTGTCACATAGATGATATTTTGTTTTTGACAAAAAATAAGGAAATGGTTAACTAAATCGGTACATTTACCGGCGAAACCTGCTACTCCGGAATGATTGGACTACGATGACAACTGCCCTTTATCGGGATGTGTATGTCAACATTTCGGCGTATCGAAGCCAGCGAAGGCGCGCTGTTTTGCAGGGAAGCGCTAGAATATGAGAATGATGCCGTAGTGTGTCCGACGACGAGTTGACATTGTCCTTGTCAAAGTCGGAAAGCCCTCATACTTAGGCCTAGGTATTCTAGCGTGCGGGGTTTATTTATTTTCATGGATTCTTCTACTGAAAATTTTGCTGGAACTTCTAGTACTCGTGGCAATCACAAATGTACTGGAAATCCCAATGCTTTTTGCTACGTTTGTGCAAAGTACATAGGGATAAAAAATACAAAGAAACTAACAGATCGTTTCGTGACTTTGTATGAAAAGTGCTTCAATATGAAAGTTTCCCTCGATCTCAAAAATTGGATACCCAATTTTGTTTGTGGCTCATGTTATAATATGATCAATAGATTTGAAAAGCACCAGGTCAAGGCGAATCTTAAATTTAAAACTCCAGCGATATGGAAAAAGCCACTTGATGCAAGTAATTGTTACTTTTGCACAACAAATGTCAACACTGTGGGCCGAATGCATAAGGATAAAATTTCTTATCCTTCTGTGTCAAGTGTTCAACAACCAGTTGCAAACTTCATAGAAGGTTTAGAAGATGACACGTCACAAGACAGTCTGACTAGTGGATTAGACACAATGGAAGTCGACGTCGATCCTGAAAATTCAGCTTTTATTGATAAAGAGTTTGATACTAGTAGTGAAAACATTTCTAGCGAATCTGAGGAAGAAGAGTTTTCGAGCAATGAAGAATACAGACCTATTGGTGAAGATCGGAAGCCGGAAAAATACGATCAAAAACATCTGAATGATTTATTCAGAGAGGCTAAACTCTCAAAAGAAGCGGCTGAAATATTGGCTTCGAATATGAAAAAGAGAAATCTATTGACAAAAGGTACTAAAGTTTCGTTTTATCGGAATCGAGAAGAAGCCTTCCGTAAATATTTTGAAAAAAACGAAGATTTACTCTATTGCACTGATGTAAAAGGACTTATCGATGAATTTAAGCCAAATTTATATGAGCCAGAAAATTGGCGGTTATTCATTGATTCGTCTCAACAGAGTCTTAAGGCAGTCCTTCTCCACAACACCAACAAATTCGCTCCTCTACCTTTAGCCCACTCCACTGTACTTAAAGAAGAGTATTCAAACCTCGAAGTTGTCCTAAAGAAAATAAAGTACGAAGAACATAAGTGGCAAGTATGTGGTGATTTAAAAATTTTGTCCATGATCCTTGGACAGCAATCTGGATTCACAAAATATCCATGCTATTTGTGTATGTTTGACAGTAGGGATCGAAAAAATCACTACGTAAAAAAAGAATGGCCTTTACGATCTTCATTTAAGGTTGGATCACATAATATAATAAAGAAACCGCTTGTTGATCCAGCCAAAATTCTCATTCCTCCTCTTCATATAAAACTTGGCTTAATTAAACAGTATGTCAAAGCTCTTGATAAAGATGGTGAATGTTTTACGTACCTGCGTACTGTGTTTAAAAAAAAATCTGATGCTAAACTAAGGAAAGGCATCTTCGATGGACCGGAAATCCGAAGGTTATTCAAAGATGAAGGGTTTGTTGCAGTCATGGATGACCAAGAAAAGGCATCGTGGATAAGTTTCAAGGAAGTGTGTACCAAATTTTTAGGCAATACCAAGGATGCTGATTACAAAAGCATTGTGGCAAATATAATAAGAAAATTTCAGCATTCAGGTTGCCTAATGAATTTGAAAATGCACTTCCTTGATTCGCATCTTGACCAATTCCCGGAGAATAACGGAGACTTCAGTGAAGAGCAAGGAGAAAGATTTCACCAAGATCTCAAAGAGTTTGAACGGCGGTTTCAGGGACAGTAGGGAATAAATATGTTTGCAGATTACTGTTGGATGCTACACAGAGAAACTCAAGAAAAAGGAACAAAACGTAGCAGAAATCCACTTCACAGGTCATTTGAAGAAAAAAGGGTCAGGAAAAGACGAAAATTATAAGAATGATAATATCAAACAGAAAAAAATACGAGATCGTGATTTTTATCGGTTTTTTTGGTTTTTCTCTACTTTTAGCAGTTTGACCCCCAATTTAGACTACAGATTCGTGTTCAGCGGGAAAAAATACGCCAGACTATGTGGGTCCGACACCCAGCACACACCACTTTTTTTTTGTGGGCCTGTGTTATTATTATATTTTTTGAAGTAAAAACTTCTTTAGTCGCGTTCAGCAATTTTAAATAAGAGGTAAACTTATGGTTTAACGTGACCATCACTCGTCACTATCATTCGTTACCAATATGCCCTAATAATAAAAGTATATTCTATTAACATTGAAGCATATTAAAGTGTATTTCATTATCAAAAATAATTAAATTTAGTTTCACACAATACAAGCATCCAAACCACAAATATAAAAGGATAAAAAAGGAGGTCAGCTTGACAGAATTCATTTTCAAATATTTCCAATCTTCTGACTTGTTTACTAGTTTAGATTCGAAGTACACTACATATTTCCTAGTTTCAAGTTTTTGTTTCTGTCGGTTGTCTCCAAGACAGCCTATTTTATTTTTACTTTAAACTTAAACGACTTCAATTTTGATATTTGGACTTTATTTACGAAGTGTCAATATTGGCCTCGAAATTTAGACTGTAATTTTAAATTATCTCGACTATGATCAAGAAAAAAATGCAAAGACTGAAATGTCAGTAACCAAAATGGAAAGTTAAAGATTAAGGTTGATTGTGGGAGAATCTCTCAATTTCGAAAAAACCTACACCTTAAAAAAAAGTCGATTTAAACATAATTTATATGGTGGTTTTTAATTTTTTTTAGCAACTTCTAATTTAGTCTCGAAGAAAATAGAAATTCCAGGAAAGATCAATTTACATTCGATTTTCTAAAATTCGACTTTGTTTTTAAAGTTTTGATTTCAATTAAAACCTTTTGCAATCATACTTCAGTGTGATTGCAAAAAGCCCGAAATTTCGAACAATTTAATTGAACTGAATTGGAAACTTTTCAGTTTAAACTTGACAAATACTCTTTTGGTAAAATGCCAGCTTTAAAATCGAAATTTCTGGTCCTGAATTATTTTTAAAACGCTTCGTTCAAAATTTTAAAAATTCAGAATTTAAAGGGTGAGATTCGTCAAAAAAATCTGAAGATGACAGAAGAGAGGAGATTTTTCAAAAAGTCCATTTTATAAAACTTCTGATTAAAAATAAAAATTTTGAACAGAAGTCAATGTTTTTAAAAAAGGTAAAAAAAGGGCGAAGTCTAATTTCAAGAAAAAGTTTGAAGTTTTAAAACATATTCAAATCTGAAAAAATTAAACTTCGAAATTTTGATAATAAAACGTCGTAATTTCCAAAAAAGGGCAATTCTTAAGACAGGTCAAAAATTTTAGAAAGTCGACCATCCAAAAAGGTCAATTGTTTAAATAAAATGACAAAAAAGTCAATTTTTTAAAATAAAAATCGAAACTTTGAGAAAAAGTCGCATTTTCTTAAAAACGAGGAATTATAAATTTTGAGAAAAAAGTTAAGACTTCGAGAAATAATCAAAATTTGAATCGAAGGACAAAATTTTGAAAAAATATTAAAAGTTTGAAAAAAGGTCGAAGCTTTAAAAAAATATATATTTAAGAAAAGGTCGAAATTTTGTGTTAAAATATTCAAAAAATAATAATACATTTTTATTGAAAACATTTACAATTTACAAAATTTCCAAAAAAAAAACCATTATCAAAATTTTTACCTAAATATTTTTAGTTTTTTATTAAAGAATCGATCAAATTTTAAAGATAATTCGAAATATATGGAAAATAAAACGATGAATTTAGAGATAAAAATTCGAAATTTCAAAAAGGCGAATTCTGATGAAAGAAACCGAGTTTTAGAAATAAATTTGTTTCAAAAGTTATTTGTAAAATTGACGAATTTTGAAAAATAAGTTGAAATTTCGATATCTCAAAGAAGGAACGAATTTTAGAAAGTCCCCTCAGATGAATTTAAATCTTCGTTTAGCTGCATAAGCCAGAGGAGGAAAGGTGCCCTATCACGCCCTATTCTAGCTATATCTATTTCTCGAAATTCGAAATTCGACCTTTTCTGAAAATTTCCCCTTTTTTTGATTCTGAAAATTTCATCTTGTTTATTAAAATTTGCCTTTTTTTCGAAATCTGGTCGATCTTTTGACAAAAAGGTATATTTTTTAGAAATTTAAAATTTTTGTGAAAGGACAAAAATTCCTTTGTAAATTTCAACTCTTTTTTAATCCAAATTTCTGGTAGTTTTAACTTGTTTGTCAAAATTTCGATGTGTTATCACAATATTTGACATTTTCTGACGCCTTTTGAGGCAAGGTAGGGAGCCTGTCTTCCTCTGACTCGTCCAGTGAGTCCAGAGAAAATAATTATTCAATTTTTCTGTTGAAATTTACTCTTTTTCTGAATTTTGAAATTTCACTAACAATAAGATTAAATGCTTTTTTTCAATATTTACATCTTTTTTGCAAAATTTCTCTTACAATATCGTCTTTTTCTCGGGGTTTTGATTATTTTTTTTGACTTTTTTTTTCAAATTTGACTTTCTTTGGACAATTATTTGTCCATTTCAAAGTTTTCTTGAATTTTTTTTCAAATTCCGATATTTTTCTGAATATTTGTTAAAAATTTCGATCTTCTAGATTCTGATTTTTTTTTTAGACATTCTGACCGGTTCCTAAATTTTGCTTTTTTCAGGAAATTTTGATTTTTATCTCAGTATCCGATATTTAATATTTCAATAAATTTTTTTGTTGTTGGTAAATTTGTTTTTTTTTTTCAAAATATGGAATTTTTCTAAAATAGTCTTTTACCTAAAAGTCGCCTGTTTCTCAAAATTTGTCTTTTTCGAAATTTCCATTTTGTTCTCAAAATCCTTATTTTTGGACTGGACTTAAAAAACGACTGAAGTCGAACTTTGAGCTCTTTTCAACTTCATTCACTGAAAATTTGTTTTTGTTACGAAATTTCAAGATCAGGAACGAAATTCGACAGGAATTTAAAATTAGGAGATTGAAATAAAAAATTGTTTCTTAAATGTAATTCTAACTCTAAAATGAAATAAACATTTGAAAAAAAAAATTGATAAATTCGAAATTTGAAGAAAAATATTCAAAATTATAAAAAGAAAATGGGGTAGTTTCAAATTAAAAGTGTCAATTGAATTACACAGATATTTTGACGAAAAAAATACAAGAAAAAATCAAAATTCATTTGAAATACTCAAATTTACACTTCACATCTCAAATAAAAAGGAAAACCGTTTGGCAATGGCGAACTAGAAATTTTGAACACAATTTGAGGTCTTCTAGAAAAAGGAACAATTTTGAAAGTTAAACATTAAGAAAAACGTAAAAGTCTACAGTTTGAAACGCTGAATTTTAAAATAAAAATTTAACAAAAAGAACTTTACCAAAATCTCCAATCATTTTAATCTTACCCAACATTTTAAAAACGAAAATGGAACCGGAAAACTTTTTAAAAAATGCCAACATTTTGAGAGTGACATAATTCAAATTCAAACTCAGTAAAAAAAAATCGAAGTAAATTCAAAATCTTCCAAGTAAAAAATTCAACCGTAGTAAGAAATTGAAATACAAATCTTGTCCCTTAAAACCAAAAATTTTAAAAAACAGAACAAAGGTTGCTCTAACGCGTTTCGATAGCCAAGCTATCATCTTTAAAGAGATAGTATGGTCAGCATCTCTTTGAAGATGATAGCTTGGCTATCACATCAAAGATTTCTCTAATGCGTTTCGATAGCCAAGCTATCATCTTCAGAGAGATAGTATGGTGAGTATCTCTCTGAAAATGATAGCTTGGCTATCGAAACGCTTTAGAGCAACCTTTGTTACGTTTTTTTTAATCTTTCTTGATTTCAGGGGACAAGATTTGTATTTCAATTTTTAAAGATAACCAAGGACGAGTCCGTTCCACCAAAAAATAAACCATGGTAAAAGTTCTGATAAAATGCGGATGTGGACGGAGAAAACTATCACCCAGTACACTGACTTCATTAGGACTTTAAAATAAGCCTTTTAGTTTCAGCACAATCAGTAAGGTGGTCATGGATTTATTAAATAAATTATTTTTTCTTCACTGCCTCAATACTCAGAAATTCGGAAATTTAAACGTTTTTATTAATCTTTCTTTTCTAGATCGTATTTATTTGTCGTCTTGAGTCTACAGTCACGCATTGTCGCCAAAATTTTTGATTCTTTAGTCTCGGTTTAGCATGTAAATACATCAAATTTATCGACACCCGGCGCATCCACCATTTACCCTATAGCATTTTGCATTTATTTCTAATGATACCTTTGTAAAATTTATTCATTAATTAAATAATCAAAATAATTTATTAATTAAACAATCAAAATAATCAAATACATTGTTTAATTTTAGCATTTGAAGCCGTAATTTAAAACACTAAGGACCCTTTCCTGTCAGAAACCCAACGAGTTCGAGGAGAGACTAAATACGTATTCACATGGAGTTCAACGTTGCAAGAGTGACTCGTTTATTCGCTGATTAAAGCCCACCACAATGTACAGTACCATAATACTGTGGTTAATAAATCGAAACAATCAGTTAGCATTAACTTTCCGAGCCAAAAAAAGTGAATAACAACTTTAGGGTTTTTAAATTTTGAACTGCTCCTTTGGTTATCTCCAAAATTGGAAATAAAAATCTTGAGAGAGAGATGTATCTTTCTGAAGATGATAGCTGGGCTATCGAAACGTGTTAGAGCAACCTTTGTTATGTTTTTTAATCTTTTTTGACTTCAGGGGACCAGATTTGTATTTTAATTTTTGAAGATAGGCAAGGACCAGTTCTTTCTACCAAAAAATAAGCCATGGTAAAAGTTCTGATAAAATGCGGATGTGGAGGAAGAAAACTAGCACCAAGTACACTGATTTCATTAGGACTTTAGAATAAGCCTTTCAATTTCAGCTCAATCAGTAAGGTGGTCATGGGTTTATTAATTAAATTATTTTTTCTTCACTGTTTCAAAACTCAAAAATTCGGAAATTAAAACGTTCGTATTAAGCATTTTTTTTTGTAGATCGTATTTATTTGTCGTTTTGAATCTGCAGTCACGCATTGTCGCCAACATTTTTGATTTCTTAGTTTCGGTTTAGCATGTAAATACATCAAATTTATCTACATCCGGCGCATCCACCATTTTACCCTATAGCATTTTGCATTTATTTCTAATGATAACTTCGTAAAATTTATTCATTAATTAAATAATCAAAATAATTCATTAATTTAACTTTAAAAATAATCAAATACATTGTTTAATTTTAGCATCCGAAGCCGTAATTTAAAACACTAAAGACCCTTTCCTGTCAGAAACCCAACGAGTTTGAGGACAGACTAAATACTTATTCAGATGGAGTTCAACGTTGCAAGAGTGACTCGTTTATTCGTTGATTGAAAAGCTCACCACAATGCGCAGCGCCATAATACTGTGGTTAATAAATCGAAACAATCAGTTAGCATTAACTTTCCGAGCCAAAAAAAGTGGATAACAACTTTACCGTTTTTAAATTTTGGCGGACCGGACTCGTCCTTGGTTATCTCCAAAAATGGAAATACAAATCTTGAGAGAGAGATGTATCTCTCTGAAGATGATAGCTGGGCTATCGAAACGTGTTAGAGCAACTTCTGTTATGTTTTTTAATCTTTTTTGATTTCAGGGGACCAGGTTTGTGTTTTAATTTCTGAAGATAACCAAGGACCAGTCTGTTCCACAAAAAAAAATAAACCATGGTAAAAGTTCTGATAAAATGCGGATGTGGAGGGAGAAAACTACCACCCATACACTGACTTCATTAGGACTTTAGAATAAGTCTTTTAATTTCAGCACAATCAGTAAGGTGGTCATCGATTTATTAATTAAATTATTTTTTCTTCTCTGCTTTAAAACTCTGAAATTCGGAAATTAAAACGTTTTTATTAATCTTTTTTTTAGATCGTATTTACTTGTCGTCTTGAATCTACAGTCATGCATTGTCGTTAAATTTTTTGATTCTTTAGTTTCGGTTTAGCATATAAATTAGGGCGACAATTTTTTTAAAATTTCCTAAATCATTAAAAATCGATTTTTTATTTTTTTATATACTCTTTCTCGTGACTTCATTTCTTTTTACATAAAAAATCATGAACATCCTAAAAATTTCAAGTCAAAATTTTAATTTTCAGAGGTCGCTCCAAATTTTTTTAAGTTTCCAAGGAGAGTACCATATATCATTTTGAGTTTCTTCTAAATATGAATATTAACGAACTAAATATTTTTTTCCTTTAATTTGACATGCTAAAGAAAAGAATTAAAGCCCGAGAAACAAAAAAAAATGTAAACTACAATTTTCCCCATTTTAGTATAATTGTAAAAATTTTGCAACTCTTTAATTTGTGTAAATTAATTTATTTTACAAAAATTACCATTTTAATGTTTTTATAATATTTTTTAACATTTTTATAATTTTTAAACACAATAATACTCAATTATAAACATTATTAGAACAACATTTTTTAACTTTTTTTGCCTAAGTATTTTTTTACATACTAATTAACACTTATCAAATTTAACTTCATTTTACAACTTATTAATGCTTAATTAAATTAAAAGCAGAATCAAAAATTTACTTCAACAAGGTTTCAGTAGTGATAATTATATCAAGAGTAGTTAATTTTACTCAGCAGTTTTATCAAAATGAATCATCAAATTCTTTTTGGTAGCATTAGAAAACATTTTTCTATTAGCTTCAATCACTTGTAACAAAGTATTGTTTTTGTAGCTCGTCAGTTACTGTGTCATGATATGATTGCATTAGGGCAATCCCACGTTCAGGTGAGTCATTTACAACCTCTAGCTCCTGAACAATCCTCAGCCCTTCTAAATAACTTTTATCTGATTTCCAAGATCGAGGATGTAGTGCTAAAAATGATTCATTGAGTTTCAAAGATTTGAAAAAAATCTAGTGTTCTCCGTAACAAAATCATCAATATCTTTATCGATTATATTTTTTGGATTAATACTTGCTCGGTTTTCCATCATTTTCGTCGATGATTTTTTGTGTAAAGCTGAAACCATTTTTATTTTAGTTGTAACTGAAATCTTGTTATCAAAGAACGATAGTCCAACCAAATGTTTATCCAAATACCATAGATGTCGAGGAAATACTTTTAATGCAGCAACTGCTATAGATTTATCTTCATTTTTATAATTTACTGAATCTTTTAGCAGTCGCAAGTCATTTCGTGGTGCCGATATTGAGTTAGAAGAAAGGAACCAAGCTCTTACATAAATATTTGTTACAAATTTATTGAATTTTCGAAGACTTGGTACTTCTGTGACTGACAATTTCAATTGTTTGCGGAAACAATATATCTTTAGGCAATAAATAATTGTTGCCATCCATCGGGCTCTGTGTTATGCTCCCGGAATATTAATACGTATCGTTCGATCATTATGATCGGTGGTTTTTCCAAAGTATAGTAAGGATAAATTTAAAAATTCTTTATAATCATCGCGGGGCTGTTTTGTTTTTAGCTGATCAATAATAAACAAAACTGTGTCAGATCATCAACTTCTCCACTATCAAAATTCATTGTATCCAAATTTTTCCACTGGTTCCTAAAACTTTCAAACAGTTTAATATTAGGACCGCTGACTACTGGTTCTAGCAGTAATCCAAATGTGGCAGTCAAAATTAATTCCAAAATGTGATGTCTACAAGCAAGATGAAGCAATTTTTTTTCAAGTTTTTTCTCCAACAAAATACATGCTCCATTTCTATTGCCAGTATTACTCGCAGTTGTATCAAATCGCATCGACATTATATTATTTTCAAGATTCTACTCTTTAATTAATTTGTAAACACCATCCGACTGACTTAAGCCTGTTGATTGTTTAATAATCAGAACACCAAGCACTTTTGAAACCCCTTGACCAGATACTACCACTGCTAAACGATCTTCTGATTCAGGAGACTTATAAGCTTTAAAAATTTTCGTATCCCAGTGTACTGTAAGAGGGACTTTTGGACGAAACAATGATTTTATAAGTAATGCTTCCTCAGCTCGGTGTTTTTGTCGCGTGCGTCTAATAGTTTCTTTGCTTAGTGTGACATCTGAAACTTTACGATCTAACGTTGCTGAAAATGCAGACATCAATAGTAAACAGTTTTGATTCGATGTCTTAGTGCGATCAAGCATTGACGACAGCACTGGAGAAACCTTGTATTTAGGCTTTTTTCTAGGGGGAGAAGCATAGAGTTCGTGAGAAGACGTGCTCGATAGAGATAATTTACTTTTTTGAGATAAAGGTTTATTTAATTCATCGTTTTTTGAACTCACTGCAGTTGACGTAGAAGGAGCAGAATTGTGAGCTTGGTCATAAGGTAATCAGCATTTAAGAGAAATATCAAATAATACGTCAAGTGATTTTGAAAATTCATTTTCATTTTGCTTTTGAGTTGTAGATAACCTCAGCCGATTCTTTTTTAAACTTTTCCAAACTGTAAATAACTGATTCACTTTTTCCTTGACATGATATTCTTTGATTACGTTGTTACTATTCCAGATATTTAAAACTGCTTCTGATGTTCTGTTTACTGTTTCTTGATGCTCATAATGGTAATATAAAAAATAACTTAAAACTGAAAGTTTTGTTGGCAATTAAGAGCAATTAAATTGAGTGATATATTTTCCTAGCAACCATTCACCCAATTGCGAAACTGCTGATCGTAATCCTTGCCGAGAGCTCATTTTGGAACTATAAAAAAGTATATCAATTATTACCAACAATTGCTGTCAGTAAGTAAAATGAATCAATTAAAATAAAACACTTAATTATTGACAGTATTTTTTAGCATACACAATGTAACATTATAAAATACATTTGAGGTTAGAAAAATGTTTAGTTACGAAAAATATTTTTAAAACAAATAAAATAGTAACTTTTCATAGCAATTCAAAAGACGATGATAAAACTATATTTTTGACATTTACTTGTCATTAACATGAACTGTTAAATTATATATAAATGACGCTCAGTACAGTACAAAAAGCGACGCTAACAATAAACAACAGTAAATAAAAGGAACGGTCGAAGACAAAGACAAGTAATATTTAGCGCGCCTCATGTCAATAAATTGAACTAAAAATAATTCAAATGTATCTAATAATTGACTATTGTTGTGTTTAAAAATTATAAAAATGTTAAAAAAAATTATAAAAACATTATTAAAATGTTCATTTTTGTAAAATAAATTAATTTATATAAATTAAAGAATGGTAAATTTTTTACAATTATACTAAAATGGTGAAAATTGTAGTTTAATTTTTTTTTTCTTTAGCATGTCAAATTAAAGGAAAAAAATATTTAGTTCGTTAATATTCATATTCAGAAGTAGCTCAAAAAGATATAAAGTACTCTCCTTGAAAACTTAAAAAAATTTGGAGCGACCTCTGAATATTAAAATTTTGACTTAAAATTTTCAGGATCTTTATGATTTTTTATGTAAAAAGAAATAAAGTCACGAGAAAAAGTATATAAAAACATAAAAAATCGATTTTTAATGATTTAGAAAATTTTAAAAAATTTTGAGCGACCTTTTAAAAATATTTTTTTGAGCTGTTCTTTGGAGAGGGCTCTTAAAACATGATACACTAACATATTTTCATATGAGACTTCAGAAAAAAAATTTTTTTTGGGGCGCCCCAATACATCAAATGTATCGATATCCGGCGCATCCACCATTTTACCTTACAGCATGTTACATTTATTTCTAATTAAAAGTTCGTAAAATTTATTCATTAATTAAATAATCAAAATAATTTATTAACTAAACAATCAAAATAATCAAATACATTGTTTAACGTTAGCAACCGAAGCCGTAATTTAAAACTGTAAGGACCCTTTCCTGTCAGAAACCCAACGAGTTCCCGGGGAGACTAAATACGTATTCAGATGGAGTTCAACGTTGCAAGAGCAACTTGTTTATTCGTTAAGCTCACCACAATGTATAGCGCCATAATACTGTGGTTAATAAATCGAAACAATCAGTTAGCATTAACTTTCCGAGCCAAAAAAAGTGGATAACAACTTTATCGTTTTTAAATTTTAGCGGACCGGACTCGTCCTTGGTTATCTTCAAAAATTGAAATACAACTCTTGATAAAGAGAGATGTATCTCTCTAAAGATTATAGCTGGGCTATCAAAACGCGTTAGAGCAACCTTTGTTGTGTGTTTTAATCTTTTTTGGTTTCAAGGGGCAAGATTTGTATTTCAGTTATAGTCTTAAAAAATATGAATAAGTGTTTCACTAAACGTTCGCTAGGAATCCATCTAAAAGAGCAGGTCATTTAGGGCACATTCTCTCGCCCACTCATATTCCCTTCGTTACTGCTCGCCTTGATATTACGTAATACATAAAAGCGGCTCATAAATATATTTTACAATTTCGACAAGTGCGATATAACTCGAGTATGAATAAGGTATGGAGTTATAAAACTAAGCCACATCTTGCTTGCTGAATCGAAATTTTATAACACCCATTTTTATGGCGGGGATTTTAAATTAATTCCTGGACGACGTCTAAGCGACACGTACCATTTTCGTATTGTTTGGTGGACGCTAACATTTTATTAAATGTTAGGAGGGTTTAGTAAAATATTTCGATTATGCCACCGATGTAAAATTGATAACTACTGCGCTTGTGTGGTCGAAATTCTTTCGCTAATGTAACGAAAGTCAACTTAATTGATACTTTTAACTATTACTTTGTGGATTTCTTTTCTGACAGGAAAGGGTCCGTAATGTCTTAAATTACGGCTTCGAGTGGTAAAATTGAAGAATGTATTTGATTATTTTGATTGTTTAATTAAAGAATTATTTTGATTATTTAATTTATGAATAAATTTTACGAAGGTTTCATTAAAAATAAATGCAAAATGCTATAAGGTAAAATGGTGGATGCGCCGGGCGTCGATAAATTTGATGTATTTAGATGCTAAACCGAAACTAAAGAATCAAACAATTTTAGCGACAATGCGTGACTGTAGGTTCAAGACGACGAATAAATATGATTTAGAAAAAAAAAGATTAATAAAAACGTTTTAATTTCCGAATTCCAGAGTTTTAAAGCAGTGAAGAAAAAAAATGAAATAAACCCATGACCATTTTACTGATTGTGCTGAAATTGTATATAGTTAGACTAAGGCTTATTCCAAAGTCCTATGAAGTCAGTGTACTGGGTAGTAGTTTTCTCCGTCCACATCCGCATTTTATCAGAACGTTTACCACGTTTTTTTTGTGAAGCGGACTGGTCCTTGGTTATCTTCAAAAATTGAAATACAAATCTTGTCCCCTGAAACCAAGAAAGATTAAAAAATACAACAAAGGTTGCTCTAACGCGTTATCAGTATCTCTCTGGAGATGAAAGCTTGACTATCGAAACGCGTTTGAACAACCTTTGTTGTGATTTTTAATCTTTCTTGGTTTCAGAAGACAAGGTTTGTATTTCAATAACTTATAATAACAAATATGACTTGAACTACAAATCTTGTCCCCTGAAACCAAGAAAAAAAAACGAATATGACAATAAATATTAAAAACTCCATGATGGTATCATCCAGAGACTAGTATCATCATACATAACGTTTGTTTTCATTCCCCATGGTTTACAACTTCGGTTTTTTTTTTTGAAATTTAGTCAGAATTGGTAATGTACTATGTTGGTGCCAAAGTCGTAACCCCTATTTTTACCAGATACATTATCACCTTGCTTATTACAAAGTTGAACTTTAGAAAACGTATAAACGATTAAGGCAGTAAAACACGGATATTGTCAATATAGCGTAAATGTTAATAGTTTCCAAGTGGATATATACAAAATGTACCCTGTTATCGTTAATGTCCTATTGATGGCCAATAAAATATTTTATGTGAAAGACGGACCTGGATAAATAAAATAACTAATAAACAGGGGGATATTAGTACCATTTAAATCGACTTTAAATTTCTTGTTATCGAAGAGCGCATTATTAAGTTGTTTAAGGACAAATTAAAGAGTCGTAAAAATATGCCGCTGAGTAAAAAGCATCTAAGCAATTGTAGATATTTTTTGCTATTTTCCTTAATTAGTTATAATTATCCCCAGAGGCTTACAATGCATGACGACGAGAACAATTTTCATTTAATATCTGATGCAGCTGAAGTCAGCCATTTTATGACAAAAAAAGAAAGAAGAAATTTCTAAATTTACAGGGAAAAATGTCCAATGTTTCGCTTTCAATCGCGAAATTAAAACATTAAACTGATATATTCGACTCTTTTGCTTTTGTCATCATTCTGTGACCTTAAAACTGTCTAAAGGAAGTCAAAATGTTAAGATTGAAGCTGACCTTTTTAGAAAAGGCATTTTGATAAATACATATTGTTGAATCAATTTAATTTTTTTTTAGAAAATAACGACTTTTTTAAAACACTGAATTTAGTATGAATGTTACAACTTTTTTCTTAATATTTTGACTCGAAAATTTAAATGAAAAATTCATCCAATTTTGAATTTTTAAAAAATTATTACGCCTCATCAGCAGTTATCTGCCAAAGGTTTGATAATTTACGAGGTCTTTCATTTTTATTTTTAAATTCAATATCTATTGTGACTGAACTTAGAAAAAGGCGACGTTGAGTGCCGTAGGAGCTAGGTTTTAAGTACCAGATTAAATTATTATTCCAGAGGTATGTCAAATGATGCGTATCGTTAACAAAAAGAGCCGTAAATAGTATACACGCTATTGTTGCCAATATGTAAGTCCTTAAGACGTTATAATTGAACCTTAGCATAACAAGATCATAAAAGTTGACGAAATAGCGCCATAAAAACAGTCGCCAGTTTGCTATTCTTAAGTGACCTTATGTTGCTATTTATTTGATGCCACACAAAGCCCTTAACAAAACAGAAGAAAAGACTTTATGGCTTATATTACTTGGGGTTTTAATTGCTACCAGTTGACCTATTGTTAGATTATATTTATCATTTGAAAAGAAACTAATAAAATTTTAAGTAGGGGCTTAAATGCTTCAATTTGTATACTGTGCTCCCTCTTTGAAGTCGAAGTTAACGTTTAAGGAGACAGGAGAATGTGTAATTGTTGGATTGTTACCACAACCGATTTTAGCTTTGTCCTGTAAACATTTAGCGCTACATTTTGCTTTTAATCTATTTAATAAAATTGAAGTGTGAGTGATTCCAGTTTTCATAAGCTCATGGTATTTTACATGTTACAAAAATGAATGCAGATGGTATTTTTTAACAGCAGTTGTCGCTGAAATACAAAAATTGTCGCCTGAAACCAAGAAAGATTAAAAAACACAACGCATTTCGACAGCTAAAGTATCATCTTCAGTGAGATACTAGTAGTAGGTACAATATCTCTCTGAAGATGATAGCTTAGCTGTCGAAACGCGTTAGAGCGATCTTCGTTGTGTTTTTTAATCTTTCTTGGTTTCAGGGGACAATTTTTGTATTTAAATTTATGAAGATAACCCAGGATCAGTCCCTCCCACCAAAGATGTCACAGTAGCAGCTAGAATAGTGCAGGGTATGGCACTTACCCCCTCTGTCTCATGCAGCTAAACAAGAATTTATATTCAACTGAGAAGACTTTCTAAAATTCGTTCCTTTTTTGAGATATCGAAATTTCGACTTATTTCTCAAAATTCGTCTTTTTTTACAAATTACTTTTGAAACAAATTTATTTCTAAAATTCAATTTCTTTCAATCAGAATCCGACTTTCTTGAAATTTCGAATTATTATCTCAAAACTCATCGTTTTATTTTTCGAATTTTATTTCAATTTTGATTTTCTATATATTTTGGTTTGTTTCTCAAGATTTACTATTTTCCTCAAAATTTGATCAATCTTTTGATAAAAAACTAAAAATATTTATGTGGACATTTTAATAAAGATTTTTTTGGAAATTTTGTATGTTATGTAACAAGACAAAGTTCCCAGAAAATTTTCCCTGGAATTGTTTATAACTGAAATTCAACTTTTTAAAAATTACAACTGGTTTTCCAAAATTTCGACGTTTATCACAATATTGAACATTTTCTGACCTAGGGTGGGGCTGATCGAGACGCTGGTCTGCTTCTGATTCAAGCAGTGAAGAAAAAATTTAAAAAATTTCATTTTTATCAAAATTTGTTCTTTTTCCGAAATTTCGATAAAATTTAACTCTCAGAAAAATTTTGAGTGTTTATTAAATTTCGACCATTTTCTCAAAATTTCGTTCGTTTAATCAAAACCTAGAATTTTTGTTTTAAATTCATTTTTGTTTTCAAAGAGGAATAAAATTCGAAATTTTCAGGAAAGAACGAATTTAAAAATTTCATTTTTCTTAAAATCGTTCTTTTTCCAAAAGTTCGATAAAATTTAACTCTCTGAAAAATTCCGAGTGTTTATTAAATTTCGACCATTTTCTCAAAATTTCGCTTGTTTAATGAAAACCTAGAATTTTTATGTTTTAAATTTATTATTGTTTTTAAAGAGGAATAAAATTCGAAATTTTCAGGAAAGAACGAATTTAAAAATTTCATTTTTCTTAAAATCGTTCTTTTTCCAAAAGTTCGATAAAATTTAACTCTCTGAAAAATTTCGAGTGTTTATTAAATTTTGACGATTTTCTCAAAATTTTGATCCTTTAATCAAAATCTAGAATTTTTAGGTTTTAAATTCATTTTTGTTTTTAAAAAGGAAAAAAATTCGAAATTTCCGAAAAAAAACGAATTTAAAAAATCAAAATTTCGGTATTTGTCTTAAAATTCGTCTATTTTCGAAAATTTAAAATTTATTTCGATATTCAATCCAATATGCTACCGAAAATCTGAATATTGTTCCTCAAAATTTGTCTTTTTCTTAAAATTTTGATTTCTTTTCACGATTCGTTTTTTTTTTCAAAAATGACTCTTCTCAAAATTGTACCTTTTTTTCGGAAATTTAAAATTTATTGCGAAATTCAATCCTGTATGCTCCCGGAAATCTGAATATTGTTCCTCTAAATTTGTCTTTTTTTTAAAATTTTGACTTCCTTTCACGATTCGTTTTTTTTTAATTGACTCTCTCCAAAATTGTACATTTTTCTTAAAATTTGACTTTGTTGGAAGATTTCGATCCTTTGCTTTATTTAAAAGTTCCAGAAATTCGAACTTTTTCCGGGATTTCATTTTTTTTTCGAAATTTATTTTTATCAACTTCGGAAGATTTTGATCTTTTAAAATTTGATTTTTGAGAAATTTTAACTAGTTTCTTTGAGTTTGTTATTTCTTAATATTTTTATTTTAGCCTCAAAATTCGATATTTAACTTTTCCAGAAATTTCGATTTTTTCTTTTAAAATCAATTTGAATTCGTTTTTTATTGAAATTTTTGCTTTATTCTTAAAATTCTTCTCTTTAAACTCTTCTTTCAAAAATCATTTTTTTTGGTCAAAATTCTGTCGTTTTCCTTAATATTTGCCTTTTTTATTTCGACTTTTTTGAATTTGACTCCCGAAATTTCAGCTTCATATTTCGCTTTTCTTTTCGACTTTTTTCACAAAAGACTATTCCCTGAATTGTACTTTTTTCTAAAATTTGGCTTTTTTCGGAAGATTTCGATCTTTTGCTTCATTTGGTAGTTCTAGAAATTTCGACTGTTTTTTCCGGAATTTCATTTTTTTTTTTTGAAACTTATTTTAATCAACATCGAAGGATATTGATGTTTTAGAATTTCATTTTTTAGAAATTTTGACTGGTTACTTCGAATTGGTTTTTTCTGAATATTTTAATTTTAGTCTCCAAATTCGATATTTAATTTTTCCGGAAATTTCGACTTTTTCGCCTAAAATCAGTTTGAATTCGCATTTTTCGAAATTTTTGCTTTATTCTCAAAATTCCACTGTTTGGACTCTTCTTTCAAAAGTAATTTTTATTTGTTAGTCAAAATTTTACCATTTTCCTTAATATTTGTCTTTTTGTTTCGACTTTTTTGAATTTGACTCCAGAAATTTCAACTTCATATTTCGCTATATTTTCGAAATTTCATCATTAATTTCAAAATTAATTAAGTTTTAGTTTCTGGAAATGTCAACTTTTTCCTCAAAATTGACTATTCCTTGAAATTTCGTTTTTTGGAAATTCGTCTGTTTTCTCAAAGTTAGATTGGCATGTTATCAAAAATTTTGAGAAACTTTGAGAAAAATATTTTCGTTGACTTCAAGAAAAAAGTTTGCTTCTTCATTATAATTTTGAAATAATATTTAAATATCATTAATGAAATTTAAATATTATTTTTAAAAGAACGAATTTAAAAAATTGAAATTTAGGTATTTTTCTCAAAATACGTCTTTTTTCGAAAATATGAAATTTATCCCGAAATTCAATCCAATATGCTCCCGGAAATCTGAATATTGTTCCTCTAAATTTGTCTTTTTCTTAAAATTTTGACTTTTTTTCACGATTCGTCTTTTTTCACAAACGACTATTCCCAAAACTGTACTTTTTTCTTAAAATTTGCCTTTTTTCGGAAGATTTCGATCTTCTGCTTCATTTGGTAGTTCTAGAAATTTAGACTGCTTTCCGGAATTTCATTTTTTTTTTCGAAATTTATTTTAATCAACATCGAAAGATTTTGATCTTTTAGAATTTGATTTTTCAGAAATTTTGACTGGTTACTTTGAATTTGTTTTTTTTGAATATTTTAATTTAGGTCTCAAATTCTATATTTAATTTTTCCGGAAATTTCGACTTTTTCTCCTAAAATCAGTTTGAATTCTTTTTTTTTCGAAATTTTTGCTTTATTCTCAAAATTCCACTGTTTGGACTCTTCTTTTAAAAATCATTTTTTTTTGGTCAAAATTTTACTATTTTCCTTAATATTTGTGTTTTTTTATTTCGACTTTTTTGAATTTGAATCCAGAAATTTCAACTTCATATTTCGCAATATTTTCGAAATTTCATCATTAATTTCAAAATTAATTAAGTTTCAGTTTCTGGAAATGTCAACTTTTTCCTCAAAATTGACTCTTCCTTGAAATTTCGTTTTTTGGAAATTCGTCTGTTTTCTCAAAATTAGATTGGCATGTTATCAAAAATTTTGAGAAACTTTGAGAAAAAATATTTTCATTAATTTCAAGAAAAAAGTTTGCTTTTTCATTATAATTTTGAAATAATATTTAAATATCATTAATGAAATTTAAATATTAATTTTAAAAAAACGAATTTAAAAAATCAAAATTCAGGTATTTTTCTCAAAATTCGTCTTTTTTCGAAAATATAAAATTTATCCCGAAATTCAATCCAATATGCTCTCGGAAATCTAAATATTGTTCCTCTAAACTTGTCTTTTTCTTAAAATTTGGACTTTTTTTCACGATTCGTCTTTTTTCACAAACGACTATTCCCAAAACTGTACTTTTTTCTTAAAATTAGACTTTTTTCGGAAGATTTCGATCTTCTGCTTCATTTGGTAGTTCTAGAAATTTCGACTGCTTTCCGGAATTTCATTTTTTTTCGAAATTTATTTTAATCAACATCGAAAAATTTTGATCTTTTAGAATTTGATTTTTCAGAAATTTTGACTGGTTACTTTGAATTTGTTTTTTCTGAATATTTTAATTTTAGTCTCAAATTCTATATTTAATTTTTCCGGAAATTTCGACTTTTTCTCCTAAAATCAGTTTGAATTCTTTTTTTTCGAAATTTTTGCTTTATTCTCAAAATTCCACTGTTTGGACTCTTCTTTTAAAAGATTTTGATCTTTAAAAATTTGATTTTTCAGAAATTTTGACTAGTTTCTTTGAGTTTGTTTTTTCTTAATATTTTTATTTTAGCCTCAAAATTCGACATTTAACTTTTCCAGAAATTTCGACTTTTTCTCTTAAAATCAGTTTGAATTCGTTTTTTTTCGAAATTTTTGCTTTATTCTTAAAATTCTCCTCCTTGGACACTTCTTTTAAAAATCATTTTTTTTGGTCAAAATTTTACCATTTTCCTTAATATTTGTGTTTTTTTATTTCGACTTTTTTGAATTTGACTTTCAACTTCATATTTCGCTATATTTTCGAAATTTCATCATTAATTTCACAATTAATTAAGTTTTAGTTTCTGGAAATGTCAACTTTTTCCTCGAAAATGACTCTTCCTTGAAATTTTGTTTTTTGGAAATTCGTCTGTTTTCTCAAAATTTGATTGGCAGGTTATCAGAAATTTTGAGAAAAATATTTTCGTTAATTTCAAGAAAAAAGTTTGCTTCTTCATTATAATTTTGAAATAATATTTAAATATCATTAATGAAATTTAAATATTATTTTAAAAAAAACGAATTTAAAAAATCAAAATTCAGGTATTTTTCTCAAAATTCGTCTTTTTTCGAAAATATAAAATTTATCCCGAAATTCAATCCAATATGCTCCCGGAAATCTGAATATTGTTCCTCTAACTTGTCTTTTTCTTAAAATTTTGACTTTTTTTCACGATTCGTCTTTTTTCACAAACGACTCTTCCCAAAATTGTACTTTTTTATTAAAATTTGACTTTTTTGGAGGATTTCGATCTTTTGCTTCATATGGTAGTTCTAGAAATTTCGACTGTTTATCCTGGATTTCATTTTTTGTCGAAATTTATTTTTATCGACATCGGAAGATTTTGATCTTTTAGAATTTGATTTTTCAGAAATTTCGACTCGTTTCTTTAGGTTTGTTTTTTTCTGAATATTTTTATTTTACTTTCAAAATTCGATATTTAACTTCCCGGAAATTTCGACTTTTTTTCTTAAAATCAGTTTGTATTCGTCTTTTTTGAAATTTCCAATTTATTCTCAAAATTCTACCCTTTGGACTCTTCTTTCAAAAATAATTATTTTAGTCAAAATTCTACAATTTTTCTTAGTATTTATCTTTTTTTTAAATTCGACTTCTTTGAATTTAATTCCAGAAATTTCAACTTCATATTTCGCTTTATTTTCGAAATCTCGACAATAATTTCAAAATTAATTAAGTTGTAGTTTCTGCAAATGCCGAATTTTTTCTTAAAATTGACTCCTTGAAATTTCGTTTTTCTGAAATTCGTCTGTTTTCTCAAAATTAGATTGTCATGTTATCAAAAATTTATAACGTTGAGAAAAATATTTTCGGTAATTTAAAAAAAAAAGATATCTTGCACATTAGATCTCGTTATTGAAATTTCATTATTGAAATTTAAATATTATTTCAAAATTAGAATAAAGGAGCAAAAATTTTGAGAAAAATGTTTTTGAAAATTCCAATTTTTTTCGCAATATTCGACTTTTGGAAATATTTTGGCATTTTTAAAATCTTCAACATTTTTCGAGTTTTTCAGAAAGGTAGGCTTTTTATTTCAAATTTAGTTTTCTAACTAAATCCACTTTCGGAAAATTGGTTTTTTTTTATCGAAATTCGCCGCTTAAAAAATTACGACTTTATTTTTCAAAATTCTACTTTTTCTCTCAAAATTAAGCTTAATTAGAAGCTTCGAAATTTCTTATAGAAATTTTGACCTTTTTTTAACTTCTCGAACGTATTTTTTACAAATCATTATTTTTTCAAAATCCATATTTTTATATTCGGTTTCTTCTGAACTTTTAATTTTTTAATTTCAATTTTTGAAAATTTTATGTTCTCAAAATGTGTCTTATTCTAGATATTTTGACTTATACTTCAAAATGTATGTTTCTGGGGAATTTCCACCAACAGTGGAAAATTTTCTGAAAATTTCATCTTTCTTAGAAAATTCCTTTTTTTTTCACAAATTTCGAGTTTATATTTTTTTCGAATTTTCAATTTTTTTGAGATTTTTATAAAGGTTAGTTTTTTATTTTAAATACGATTTTTTTAACAATCCAAGTTTTTCCCAAAATTGTTTTTTCTCGAAATTCGTCTCTTTCGACATTATTCTTAAAAATTCCACGTTTGCCCTCAAATTTGGAAATTTTGGCTTTTTTTTAAAGAAATTCCACCTTTGTTTGCAACATTTCGACGATATTTTTCAAAAGTCCTTTTCGGACTATTCTTCGGATTATTCTAAGAATTTCTTTATTTTTTTTGTTTTAAATACAATTTTTTTAACAATCCAAGTCTTTCTTAAAATGGTATTTTTTCTCGAAATTTGTCTTTTTCGAAATTATTCTTAAAATTTCTACTTTTGTCCCCAAAATTAAACTTTCTTTTTGAAATTTTGACTTTTCTTCAAGAAATTTCCACTTTTTTTGCAACATTTCGACAATTTTTTTCTAAAGTCGTTATTTTTTCGAAACTCATTTCATTAATATCCGGGTTATTCTAAAAATTACTTTATTTTTAAATTCGACTTTTCCAAAATTTATTGTTTCTCAAAATTTGTCTTAGTCATGAAATTTTGACAAAATACTATGTTTCTGAAAATTTCTACTCACAATGAATTATTTCCTTAAAATCTGGACATTTTCTTAAAAATTCTTTACTTTTCCAAAATGGAATTGACATCTAAACATTATGAAAATAACGGTTTTGGGAAATTCAAAAAAAAGATCTCTTGTCAATTTCAAGATTAGGATAAAATTGAAATAAAGTAAAAATTCTGAGAGAAATATTTTTGGGGTCTGATTTTTTTTTCTCTAAATTCGACTTACAATTACTCTGATATTGGTCACTTTTTTCACATAATTCGACTTTTTAAAATTTAGATTTTTTTTTCTTCGCAATTTCGACAGTTTTCAAAGTATTGTAAAAGATTAGGTTTTTATTTTAAATTCAATTTTCTGACTGTTTTTCCAAATTTTGTGTATATTTCCAAATTTCAAATTCAATCTAAAAATTCAATTCTCCAGTTCATCTAGTTAAGTAAAAATATACCTATACTTAGCCGACATTTTTCGGTTTTTTTTTTTTATTAATTTCTCACAATGATTCTTGCCCCTTCCTGAACGAAATTCTGCCTACACCTATGGTAAGTAGAAAATTTGTCTCTTTGAAACTTACAATTGACGAATAATAAGCGAAGAAGATTATAGGTAGTTCATCTCAGAAATTATGGCTTTAATTAACCTTTTTCAATTTATTAGAATATTAAGAAAACATTTTAAAGGAGCTATAAATTATTCCACAAGCTCCCCATAACAGGGCGCTCCTGGTTCACAACAAACTTTCTTAATAAGTATTATTTAATTTTTTGCAACCTCAAAGGTTCACTTTCTGGTTTTTTCTATTTTAAAATTAATTTCTCACAATAAATCTTGCCCATTCCTCAACGAAATCCTGTCCACGCCCATGCCCGTTGTAATATACTGAGTCATCGCACTAAGATATAAGAATAGCATATAAGAAATAAAAAATCTAGTTCCTCCTAGATCTGATTTGCTGATTAATTAAGACGAAAACAATTCGAAAATTGATAAAATCCTGTCAAGAAAGTTCAATAGAACGTTCAGTTCCCTTCACTACTCACAGTGTTCCAAGACAATAATAGGGTTATTCTTTACGCGTGGATTGCATTTACAAGTCTAGTTTAGGTCGAGTAAAAGAGCAGTATATGTTATGTCCACGAAAATATTGTCAATAATCAATTTCGTATGCAAGTAGAATGCAATGGCAATGGCCATAGTTTCTCTATGAATCAATAGGTGTCAGTAGTCTGAGAGTCACACGCTTGACGTTCGTTGATTCTTTAGTACTTACTTGTCGGAATATTTGTTAGCATTCGAGTTGGATATATCAAACTGACGAGATCTAACAAGATCAAAACCGGTATTTGGTTTCCAAACTTCGAATCCAATAAATGTTCAAACCTATTGGTCTGTCATTATGAACAGATAAAACTGGGATTGGTTTTACATTGTCAGCGAATTCCCTTTGAAGTTTGGCGACTGGGAGTGAATACAAGAGAAACCATAATCAGGATCCAATGGACGGTTAAAGATGAAATTTAGATAGTAAATGACAAACCGAATAATTTCGTCGAATCAAAATAAATACATGGTCAGATACAGCTCAAAGTCGCAACCACTTAGCTATATCAGATAATTTTACGCTCGGATTATAAATCTCTTAATTACAATTTAAAAATATCATTTGTACACGGGGCTTTATTTTATAGAACCATAAAATGAAACTTGATAAGCTCAACCTTACAACACCAATAACAGGGAAGGCTTTCGTACTTAATATTTTGAGAAGTATTAATTAAATCACCATAATTCTAGACTTACACCGAGTTTTATCAAGAAAGTAAAGAAAACCACAACTGTCATCGACTTTACCATAGAAATTTCTATTATGAGCTCAAAAATTGAACTTTAATAGCAAAATCGAGACCTAAATTCGGAAATTTCGACTGAATGCTAAATGTCGCCACAAAATTCGAAATTTCGATGGCATAAAGTCGAAATCTTTATTTTAAAGTCGAAAAGTAGAAATATAAGTCGAAATGTAAAAATAGATGTTGAAATGTAGAGATGGAAGTCGAAATTTGTAATCTAATTCAGAAATTTTAACTTTAAATACTAATAAAGTCGTCGAGCTAATAACACTGGTGAACAAAATTAAAATAAATTTTTGTGACACGGACAAAACAAAGTATTTATTATGTAAAACGTACTGAAAAAGCCGAAAATGGTGGCATTCAGTTTTTTCTATCGCCCACGGTTTTTTTGCAATAAGGCATTATTTGCTGCTTATACTCATAAAATATAAGGATATGTGTGTAAGTGTACCAATAAACATTAATCTCAGAATGTTGTTGTCGTTGTTTTACGGCGATATGTTGCTCCTGAAGTATTCCTTAACAATGTCCATCAATAATCAGCAAGCAAACTGACACTCCATTTGCCTTGATACCGTTTTTCCATGCCAGAAATGTCTTGGTGGAACCGTTCACCATGTTCATCTCTTACCGCACCTAAATTTGCCGGAAAAAATCGAGATGAGAATCCAAAAAGTGAATTTTTAGAGACAGAACTAGAAGAACAAAGTTTCAAAAAAAAACAACAGTATAAAACAAAAAGTCTAAAAATTTCGAGCTTCAGGTTAAAATTTTGAAATAAACAAATATTGTTACATGTAAAATTTGTATTGGGGATTGTGTAAGGAACTCTCTAGAAAGATTTGATAAGGGGGCGGCCGCGGTAGTGAATCATACGACAGATAAGCGCTCTAGATATTTCCGTAAGCGATAAGTCTTATCTGTGCCAAGTTCCGTTCTAGAAACCGGAACGGTACATAAATACGCAGTTTTGTCTTTCCCTCAGTCAGTCAGTTGGTTAGTCAAGTTAGTAAGTTAGTCAAATAGTCTGATAGTTAAGTGAATTATAGTATTCCGAAATGTTGGTGGAACAGACTGGTTCTTGATTATCTTCAAAAATTGAGACACAAATCTTGTCCCCTAAAACCAAGAAAGATTAAAAAACAAAAGGGCAATTTCTCTGTTTTTTAATCTTTTTTAGTTTCAGGGGACTCTAATAGTATTAGGTATTATTTTAATAGGTGTTTCAATAGTGTTCCAAAATTAGTTTGACATATAAAGTGGTTACAATTCACGAAGTTTTAATTTTCGAACCGATAACACGCAACAATATATACAATTATCAATTTAGTTTGGGAAAGCCTAACAGATTTGAAGAAAAATCCATTTAAAGGAACGTTAAATTTCGAGAAAAAAGTTTGAAAACAGAAATCGAATTAAGATTATAGAAGTTGAAAATCTGAAATGGCGACATTTTAGACTAAAGCTTTAATAACTTTTTTGTTATGTCGTATTTGTTATGAGGTAACGTTGGAAGAACATTTAGATATCATATTAAGCGAGCGATCATTTTTTTTAGATATAAGTCCCTATAATGTATATAGTTTTCATTTTTTAATTTGGATATCTTCAACAGGGTAATTATTGAAGTTGAGTTTCTTGAGTGTTGTCTCATCAATCGTGGTTCCGTGGAATAGTAGTTTCCGAATCCAATGGAGGTAAGCAGCGGCACCGGGAAACTACCTGGCTTCCATTTAATCATGCAGCCATTGTCTGCTGCTCCCATTTCTTCACTTGTCGTAATGCATGGTTTTAAATAATGGTTTTATTTCCTTATATGCGGTTCCAATGCGGAAATAAGCTGTAGTGCCATAGATGTGCAAACGACTATTTGTTACATTTTGTGGGGGCCATGTCACCTAGATTCAAAATCCTATGTAATTTTACAAGTTTGTTCGAGTCTCAGTCTGTTTTTTATTCTCAATCAGTTTTTATTCCAAGTCAGCATAATATATCCCGGCTAGGCTCAACATCTGACCCAGGCACGTAGCCAGGGGGGGGGGGGTCCAAGGGGTCCGGACCCTCCCCGAAATGAATATTCCCCAAAAAATTTACGATCATACGAATTGAAATATCAGTAGAAAAACGGCTGATTGTATATTTAAGCATGTAAATAATTTTCGAAATTGCCAACTATTGGGCTTATGATAAGCAAAATAGCATTTTAATAAAAATTGGCAATGAGCTCAAGCCTTCCCAATACATGCACCAACCCTTTTACAATTTAATATTGACACTTAGCAGTAGGGTACGTTCAGTAATTTCAATTTTTTATTATCTCAAATTTCGACTTTCTTGACATATGTATGCATCGAGTAGAATTTTCGAGAAAAAAGTCGAAATTTTGAGTTTAAAGTCGACATTCTACAAAAGCATAGGAAGGCATTGATTAAAAAAAATTATATTTAGAAATTTCGACACTTTACAAAAGCGTAAAAAGGACACTGATTATAAAAAAAAATGTTTAGGGATTTCGACTTTTTTTTTCAAAAATTGGGTTTTTTTTAAATTTCAATTTTTTTCTCGAAATTTCGGCTTTAAACTCGAAATTTCGACTTAACACTCAAAATTTCGACTTTTTTTTAAAAATTCGGCTTTTTTCTTGACATTTCTACTTTCTTCTTATAATTTCGAGACTAATGTCGAAATTTCGACTTTAATACCGAAAATTTCTACACTATGATCAAATTAGGCAGATGACAGTTGCGTCCCACCACTCCTCTTTCCCAACAATCTTGACAGTTTGTAGTAGGGTGCGTTCAATAATTGCTATTTTTAGTTAGCAAATTTTGATCTTTTATTTAGAAATTTCGAGATGAAAGTTAAAAATTCGAGAAAAAAATCGAAACTTCGTGATTAAGATGAAAATTTCGAAAAAAAAGTCGGAATATGAAAAAAAAGTTGAAATTTCGAGAAAAAGGTAGAAATTTCGAGAAAAAAGTCGAAGTTTGAGAAAAACGTAAGTCGAAATTCCGAGAAAAAAGTCGAAATTTGAGAAAAAAGTCGAAATTTCTAGAAAAATAGACATTTTGAGTTTAAAGCCGAAATTTCGAGAAAAATGTCGAAATTTCGATATTAACGTTAAAATTTCGAGAAAAAAGTCGATATTTGAGAAAAAAGTCTAAAATTCAGAAAACAAAACGAAATTTCGAGAAAAAAGTCAAAATTTTCAGATTAAAGCCGAAATTTCGAGAAAAAAGTCGAAATTTGAAAATAAAGTTGAAATTTCAAAATATTTCGAGCAAAAATTCTAAATTTGAGAATAACGTCGAAATTTCGAGAAAAAAGTAGAAATTTCGAAATATTTCGAGTAAAAAGACAAAATTTCGAGAAAAAAAGTCGAAATTTTGATATTAAGTTTAATATTTCGAGAAAAAAGTCGATATTTGAAAAAAAAGCCTAAAATTGAGAAAAAAAACGAAATATCGAGAAAAAGTCGAACTTTGCGAAAAAAATCGAAATTTTGATAAAGAAAGGTCGAAATTTCGATAAAAATATGTCAAAATTTTGAGTATAAAGTCGAAATTTTAAGAGCAATGTCGAATTTTCTATATTAAGGTCAAAATGTTGAGAAAAAAGTCGATATTTGAGAAAAAAGTCGAAAATTGAGAAAAAAAAGACGAAATTTCGAGAAAAAAGTCGAACTTTTCAGATTAAGGTCGAAATTTCGAGAAAACAATCGAAATTTCGAGAAAAGTCGAATTTTCTAGAAAAAAAGTCGAAGTTTGAGAAAAACGTAAGTCGAAATTCCGAGAAAAAAGTCGAAATTTGAGAAAAAAGGCGAAATTTCTAGAAAAATATTCGACATTTTGAGTTTAAAGCCTAAATTTCGAGAAAAATGTCAAAATTTCGATATTAGGTTTAAAATTTCGAGAAAAAAGTCGATATTTGAGAAAAAAGTCTAAAATTGAGAAAAAAACAAAATCTAGAGAAAAAAGTCGAACTTTTCAGATTAAGGCCGAAATTTCGACGAAAAAGTGGAAATTTGAAAATAACGTCGAAATTTCAACAAAAAGTCGAAATTTCGAAATATTTCCAGCAAAAATTCGAAATTTGAGAAGAACGTCGAAATTTGGAGAAAAAGTAGAAATTTCGAAATATTTCGAGCAAAAAGACGAAATTTCGAAAAAAAAGTCGAGATTTGCGAAAAAAGTAGAAATTTCGATAAAAAAAAGGTCGAAATTTTAATTATAAAATCGAAATTTTGAGAGAAATGTCGAAATTTCGATATTAAGGCCTAAATTTAGAGAAAGAAGTCGACATTTGAAAAAAAAACGAAATTTCGAGAAAAAGGTAAAATTTCGAGAAAAAAATCAAATTTTGAGAAAAAAGTCAACATTTCGAGGAAAAAGTCAAAATTTTGAGAAATAAACTCGAAATTTAAAAAAAAATCTAAATTTCGAGAAAAAAGTCGAAATGTCGAGCTTAAAATCGAAATTTGAGAAAAAAAAAGTTGAAGTTTTTTAAAATGACATTTTTTTAATCGATGTCTTTTCTGCGCCTTTGTAAGATTTTCGATTTAAAAATTGACATTTCAACTTTTTTTTTAGAAATTTTGACGTTAAACACCAAATTTCGACATTTTTTTTCGAAATTTTCACATTAAAGTCGAAATTTTGACTTTAATCTCGGGATTTAAAGAAGAAAAAGTCAACATTCCGTGATATTTTTTTTCAAATTGATGTTTTCTCTAATCTCTTGTAATTTTTACTTCAAAAACAAAGTCGATTCTTGATCGGTGATAAGTTAAATACGTAAACTCAAAATAGATATTAGGAAATTTTTCCTTGGTAAGTTTCACGTTTTTATTTGTTAAATTTATATAATGTTAAGGTCACTAGATTTTATTCTTCACTTTTACTAATTAACAACATAAAAAAAAAAATAAAATAAAAGAAACGAATACGTAAAAGTAATTGATGTATGTTCTTATATTTTCTGACCTACTCTATTCCTTCAATATCTTCTGCTCTTAATGTTTCTTTTCCAGTTAGATTGTATCTGTATCTGGCAAGGTTTGGACAAGCACACATAACGTATGAACTTGTTTCCTTTTCAGTCCCACACAGTAGATATCGGATGCTTTCTGCTAAGTTAAATTTAACCAGGTGTCCTTTAAAGTTCCTATGGTCAATAAGTAAAGCTGGTGCTTTGCTTAGCTTGCTTTTACTTATTGCAATAAGTACTTCACCCCTTGACTACAATAAGTACTTCAGCCCTTGATTGCAATAAGTACTTTAGCCCTTGATTGCAAGGGTTTATCTATCAGCAGGCGGTTATGTTCCTCCACTTGTTCAAATGAGCCTTTTGAAGGTTTTTTAATATGATATTTTGCAAACGACTTTCAATATCAAAAAAATTGTTATACCAAAGAATGGAAGAACATATTATTGAGTGATAAACGCAGTTTAACATATTTGTTTGTTAAGACTAGGTTCCTATAATTAAGCATGGTGCAATGTGGTGGTTTAAGGTTATTTCCCATTCAGCGGAGTAAGACCCTGTCATCTAAATTCAAAATTCTTTGTAACTTTCACAAGTTTGTTTGAGTCTCAGTCAGTTTTTTATTCTCAGTCATTTATATGTCCCGGCCAGGCTCGACATCTGATCTACTTCATTCCTTCCAGATCTTCTGGTCTTAATGTTTCTTTGCCAGTCAGATTGTATCTCCATCTGGCAAGGTTTGGACAAGCACACACAAAGTATAAACTTGTTTTCTTTTCAGTCCCACACGGTCGATATCGGACGCTTTCTGCTAGGTTAAATTTAACCAAGTGTCCTTTAAAGTTTCTGTGGCCAGTGAGTAGACCTAGCGCTTTGCTAAGTCTGGTTTTACTCATTGCGATAAGTACTTCAGCCCTTGACTGCAATAAATTCTTCAGCCCTTGATTGCAATAAGTACTTCAGCCCTTCATTGTCAGGGTTTATCTACCAGCAGGCGGTTATGTTCCTCCATCTGTTCAAATGAGCCTGTTGGAGGTTTTTTAATATGATATTTTGCAAACGACTTACAATATCAAAAAAATTGTTATACCAAAGAGTGGAAGAACATGTTATTGAGTGATAAACGCAATTTAACATATTTGTTGGTTAAGACCAAGTTCCTATAATTAAGCATGGTGCAATTTGGTGGTTTGTGGCTATTTCCCATTCATCTTAATTCAAAATTCTTTGTGACTTTCACAAGTTTGTTCGAGTCTCAATCAGTTTTTTATTCTCCAGTCATTTTTATGTCCCGGCCAGGCTCAACATTTAATCCACTTCATTCCTTCCAGATCTTCTGGTCTTAATGTTTCTTTGCCAGTCAGATTGTATCTGCATCTGGCAAGGTTTGGACGAGCACACACAAAGTATAAACTTGTTTCCTTTTCAGCCCCACACGGTCGATATCGGACGCTTTCTGCTAGGTTAAATTTAACCTGGTGTTCTTTAAAGTTTCTGTGGCCAGTGAGTAGACCTGGTGCTTAGCCTGCTTTTACTCATTGCAATAAGTACTCCCGCCCTTGATTGCAATAAGTACTTCAGCCCTTGATTGTAATAGGTAATTAAGCCCTTGATTGCAATAAGTACCTCAGCCTTTGATTGCAAGGGTTTATCCTTCCGCAGGCGGTTATGTTCCTCCACCTGTTCAAATGAGTCTGTTGGAGGTTTTTTAATATGATATTTTGCAAACGACTTACAATCAAGAAAATTGTTATACCAAACAGTGGAAGAACATGTTATTGAGTGATAAATCCAATTTAACATATTTATTTCTTTTAGCAACTCTCAGGTAGTTGTCAATTAGTTATAATTTTTGTTTGGATGTAAAAAACTATGTTGAGCATTAAAGTTTTTAAATGTAACGTTGTTTTGTGAAAAAATCACGCCTAAGAAAGATTTATCGAACGGGTAGTTCGAACTGCTTGTAATATCTGGCGACCGTGACAGGACTGGCGTGATTTTTTTTTTTCGTTGTGTTAAAGAATTGAAACAGCACCAATAAGCTTTCGTTTTTGTTATTCGAGATGGAGCAATTGAAAAAACATCGAAAAGTGGTGCGAGGAGCGTTTACGCGGTTAGCCAATGAATTTGCTGAGTTATTAACGGCTCGCGAACGCGACCACCAAAAATGTACGGTATGTGTGCAGCTGCTGGACAATAAACAGAATGAACTACAACGAGTAAATAGCGACATTTATAAAAAGATGCTGGAAGACAATAACATGAGTGAGCAAGATTTAACAACGGAAATAGAGTGTGCAGAAGATTACGAGAGGCACTTTTTGAAACTGAAGATAAGTTACGAGCAGCATGGGATGCAACAAACAATGGAAAATAATTCAATAGACGCAGCCTCAATTTTGTCACCGGAAAATGACGGGAACCGTAAATTTAAACTACCAAAAATTGAATTTAAGAAATATGGCGGCAGCATCAAGGAATGGATGTCATTTTGGCCACAATTCAACAAAATACATATGGATTCGGAGATTGAAAATTGTGACAAAATAGAGTACCTTATTCAGGCCACAGTCCCAGAAAGTCGAGCGCGTCGTGTTGTAGAGAGCTTCCCAGCCATGAATGAAAACTACGAGAAAATAATTGATAGCCTAAAATCACGTTTTGGAAGAGATGATCTACTTATTGAAGTTTATGTGCGAGAGTTGTTAAAACTCGTTCTAAATAATGCTGCATCAGGGAAAAAATCGGAAATTGCATTTCTATATGATCAAATTGAAACACAACTGCGAGCACTTGATACTTTAGGCATAACATCAGACAAGTGTGCAGCAATCTTATTCCCCCTAATTGAATCCTGTTTGCCAAGGGAATTAATGCAGGTTTGGCAATGATCAAGTTTTGCTTGTGAAACCAATGGAAGTTTGGAGCCCCGACTAAAAGGTTTAATGTCATTCTTGAAGGCTGAAGTGGAGAATGAAGAGCGCATCGTAATGGCTGCAGCCGGGTTTGGTTTGACAGTGGACTATCCTGATGTATCAAAGAAAACCATACCAACTGCAGCGGGACCAGTAATCTCTAATATTAATGGTTGTGTATTTTGTTCTGGACAACATAATAGCGAAAATTGTTTCAGGCCTCAAAAGATGACAATGGTGCAACGAAAAAATTTACTTTCAGAAAAAAAGGCCTGTTATAAATGTTTGAAAATTGGCCATCAAGCAAAAAAGTGTAGGTGTCGATTCAAACGCGTAGTTTGTTCCAAACAGCATGCTATTTTGATGTGGCCGGAAGTTGTCGACAAAAAATCTAACCCAATGAAGATGAGTGACAACAATGCAGCTGAGCCTACTACATCTATGTCAAATAACACAAATACACATGTTTTTTTGCAGACATTAAGAGCGGTATTGGTAAACGGGAAGGTTTTAAAATCAGTAAGAGTTTTACTGGACTAGGGGTCACAGTGGTCGTATATTTTGAGGAACACTGCTAGAATTATGAGCTATACGTCCTTGGGTCAAGAAAAGCTGATACACTGTTTGTTTGGCGGCATGGAAAAGGAGTTCAACTATGAGCGTTATCAAATTCAATTAAAATCGGGAGAAACTACTTTCAGTTTTGAGACACTAGACCAAGATACAATCTGCACTGATGTTCCTGCTGTATTTCAAAGCCAATGGATGAATGAATTACGAGATTTAGGCATTCGACTATTAGATACAAAGAGTTCTGAACCGATTGTAATGTTGTTGGGTGCAACTGTACACCGGCAAGCAACATGCGTTGCAATGTGGATTACTTGTCGTGGAAACTCTTTTGGGATGGATAATTATGGGAAAAATTCCATTGAAGCAGTATCGTAAGGCACATGCAATGAGTGTCTTGTCGTTGTATGTAAAAAAGGCTTCTATAGCAGATTTATGGAAGTTAGATACCCTAGGAATTACAGAGTCCAGTGAGGGAAAAACCAGACAAGAATTGGCTCTGGCTGCAAAGAGTCTATTTCTAGAAACGGTTAGGAGGGACAAAGAAGGTCGTTATGAAGTTAGGCTTCCATGGGTAGAGGGGCATCCGCCGCTTCCAACAAACTTCGATGTAGCCAAAAAACGGCCGAGGTCTACAATTAAGAAATTGGAAGATTGTAATTTACGCCCAACCTACGATGACATATTTAATGAATGGTTAGAAGAAGGCATAATTGAAAAGGCGGAGAAGTCAGGTGAATTAAACGAACATTTCTTACCCCACAGACTTGTCATAAAATTGAATAGTGTCACCACCAAGGTAAGACCTGTATTTGATGCATCAGCGCATGAAAAAGACAAACCATCTCTAAACTGTTGTTTGGAAAAAGGTATGAATCTCATTGAGCTGATTCCTAGCATATTATTACGTTTTAGAGAAAACAGAATTGGAGTTGTTTCAGATATTGCCAAGGCATTTTTACAAATTGGTGTTTGCAAAGAAGATAGAGATTCCTTAAAGTTTTTATGGATTAACGACAAGGGAGAAGAAATAATTTTCCGACACCGAAGAGTTGTGTTTGGTGTCAGCAGCAGTCCATTTCTTGTCTTGTCGACCATTAACTACCATCTTGCAGACGCAAAGCAGCGATGTGGTGAAGAATATAGTGAAGAAACCATTACGAGATTGGCCAACAGTTTCTATGTCGATAATTGTGTTACTAGTGTTTCTGATGAAGAAGTATTGGAGAAATTTGTGAGTGAATCTATAACGATCATGGCAAAAGGGAAATTTGATTTAAGATGTTGGGAATTTACGGGCAAGGTTGACCGTGCATCTGATGTTTGTGTCCTTGGAATGGTGTGGGAACCTAAGGCAGACGTCTTGAAGATTAATCCATCTTTGATTGACGCAAATTTGGACGAACCTATTACCAAGAGAGTAATATTGTCTGTTGCCCAAAAAGTTTTCGACTCTATTGGTTTTATTTGTCCGGCTACACTAATCCCAAAAGTGTTACTTCAGAGACTATGGAAGAATGGATTGACTTGGGATATGCCAGTGGATAGTGAGACAGCCGAAGTATTCCGCAGGTTTATCGCCCGACGTGGTCGAGCTAAGAGAATTTATAGTGATAATGGGACAAATTTCGTGGGTGCTGAGAGTTTGTTAAAAAAAATAGATTTGAGTAAAATACTTCGATACTCCTCTGTTGAACGTGTGAAATGGTGTTTTATTCCACCCAGTGCAGCATGGTGGGGAGGTTTTTGGGAGCGCCTAATTGGACTAGTGAAAATGCTTCTTCGAAAAATGTTAGGGCGTGCTTCACTTAATTATGAAGAGATGATGACGCTGTTGTGCGAATGTGAGTCGGTAGTCAATTTGCGACTACTTACTTATTTATCAGAGGACTCAACTGAATTGTTGGCTCTTACACCTGGAATGTTTTTGCACGATCAAACCTTTGATGACTTTGTTTCAGATTAGGATCAAATCGACAGTGTTTATGAGGTTTAAACAGCGTCTGCGGGAAGATTTGCGACTTCGCTTTCGAAATGAATACCTTGGTCAACTGAAAAATGTGGAACGGGGCAAGCAGTCGCCAACGGTGGAAGTTGGAGATGTTGTGCTGATTGGTGATGATGTAGAGAAGCGGATTAATTGGCTATTAGGGAAGGTAGTAGAACTATTGACCGGTAAGGACGGCAATGTTCGAGTAGTGCGCTTAGCGACTGCAAAGGGGCAACTGGTACGTCCAGTGCAAAGATTGTTTCTTTTGGAATGTGCCGAACAGCCAGTAGAAAGTGCAGAAGTGAAACGTACTCATTATGGAAGGGTCATTCGGAGGACAAAAAGATTTACCTAAAAGTTTTGCCGTTTCTTTGTATTATATTCCTTTATTGTTCTTACGTGAGGACTGCCTAGTGCGTCAGTCCTCAGGTGGGAGTATGTTAGATGTTAGTAACTATTGTTGTTAGCAACTGTCAGGTCGTTGTCAATTAGTTATAACTTTCGTTTAGATGTAAAAAACTATGTTGAGCATTAAAGTTCTTAAATGTAACGTTGTTTTGTGAAAAAATCACGCCTTAGAAAGATTTATCGAACGGGTAGTTCGAACTGCTTGTAATAGTATCTGTATCTGGCAAGGTTCAAACAAGCACATACAACGTGTAAACTTGTTTCCTTTTCAGTCTTACACAGTCGATATCGGTCGCTTTCTGCTAGATTGAATTTAACCAGGTGCCTTTTAAAGTTCCTGTGGCCAGTGAGTAGACCTGGTGCTTTTCTTAGCCTGCTTTTTATTGCAATAAGTACTTCAGCCCTTGATTGCAATAAATACTTCAGCCCTTGATTGCAATAAGTACTTTAACCCTCGATTGAAATAAGAACTTCAGCCCTTAATTGCAATAAGTTCTTCGGCCTTTGATTGTAATTAGTACTTCAGCCCTTGATTGCAATAAGTATTTTAGCCCTTGATTGCAAGGATTTATCCATCAGCAGTCTTGCTTGCAGGTGGTTATGTTCATTTGCCGAATCAAATGAGTCTGTTCGAGATTTTTTAACATGATGTTTTGCAAAAGACCCACAGTATCAAAAAAATTGGTATACCAAATAGTGGAAGAACATTTTATTGAGTGGTGAATTAACATATATGTTTGTTCAGACCAAGTTCCTGTTATTAAACATGGTGCAATGTGGTGGTTTGAGGTTATTTCCCATTTAGAGGACTAAGTTCTTTGTAAAGCTGTTTTTCTGAGCATTTTAGTTGCCGTCGGGACAATATCACCGGTGATATGAAACTTTCGTTTGAATAATATTCGATTTATATCTTTAGTATTTTGTTGAACAATATACCAGCGGAATTGCTTTTGAGCGAAGAAATAACAACGCTGAAACACGGAACATTAAACCGGTGTATGTGTGTCTGTTACGGCCAAAGAAATATGGATGCACGTGATAAAATTGTGCAAGGCATATTAAAATATTTTTGATTATACTCTAAAAGTTACACAGGGTAAAACATTTTGATAACAAACGTGTGCGAGCGGATAAAATTAATATGTAGAGAACATTTCGCAGTTTTATACTTCTCTATACATCACTGTATGAGGTCATAAAATATAAACTAGCAGTAAAACGGCGAGCCGCTCGCAACGGTGGTGGTATTTAGTACTATAACAGAACTATATAGTTATCCCCTTTATCGACCCGCAAGCTTACTTAGGCGAATTTCAATTTACCCCAACATTCCCCATTCCCGATGGATTTTATGAGTTTTTAAATTAATTGAAAAATCAAGTTGATTGCCTTTATTGCAAAGTGTCTCAAATGAAATTAGACGTTTTACGACGTTTCGGCATCTTACCAGCTAGTTATGCTAATTTTTCACCCGCTTTGGACATTTTAAGTACCTAAGCGAACTACTCGCTATAAAAAGATGGGTGATATATTGCTATAAACCATATTTATACAAACTACGACGACAGAATGTGAAATTAAAAGTATACTGACAGTTAATAGATGACTAGAGTAGTCTAGTAGAGTAGAGAGCTACCCAACCGAAATAACCACTCGTAGGTTCGAGTTAGAACATTAGAACTACTAGGGATATACGTGAGTGCTGTCGAAACTTCGAAATGTCGAATATACTAGTAACCATGGAATACAAATAGAAGACAATAATCGCACCTTAAGTTATTTACAAATTAAAAAGTCAGTATTATACCGTTTACGAATAAGTGGTTGGCTGTTTTATCAACTAGAAGTGTTCGAAAATCCACTGTGTTGACTGCCAAGGCCTAAAAACATTGGGAGCTTTCATGATTAGGAAACGGTCGTTATTTTCGTTGAATCTTTCGCTCCTGCGCGTATAAACGGGGTCACATTTCGTGAAAATGAGTTCAAGTTGCTTTTGTAATGTTGCGCGTTATAGGTTCGAAATTAGAACTTCGTGAATTGTCACTACTTTATTTTCAAACTGATCTTGAAGCACTACTATTTTAATTCTCTTAATTAACTGACCAAGTGACTAATTAACTCACTAACACTGTTTAATTAACTTACTGAGGAAAAGGCGACTGCGTATATATACCCTTCCAGTTTTCTAGACTCATCTCCGAACAGATAAGATTATCGCTTGCGGAAATTTCTGGAGTGGTTATCTGCCATATAATTCATTATCGCGACCGCTTCCCAGTATCAAATTCTTCTAGAAAATTAATTACTAAATTTTATAACTACATTTTGTTACATTATATAGTTTTGAAGTTACTGTCATTGTTTAAAGGAAGCTATATCATTATATAACTATGTAACTGTGCTCGTCAGTCAAAAGTCAAAAATCTAAGGCTGAGGTCATGTGCAAACTGAGTAATTTTGTTTTCTCCAATTTTATCTATTTTTGACTTAACTCGTTTTACAAGCGCAGCAGGCGCAGTTTTCAAATTATCAACAAAATAAATACATTTACAAAAATTATATTAGCAAAAGACTTCTTCTGAAAAAAATTAAACGAACGGCTATAATAACGCAAGGTGCTATTGCGAAAGGTGAAAAGGTAGGAAGTTTTAATCAATAAATTTGCATCGTTTTGTATTTTGACTTCAAAAACGTACACCGTAAATTTAATCGCCTGCTCGTACTACTCACACGAAAATCTATTTATATGTCGCTAATTTCAGCAATAATAAAATTTTAAGTGTTGTAAAGTAAGTAAGCTACGATACAAAATTAACATTATTTACGTAAATATCCCAGAGGACTACTATTTAGTTTTATGAGGTGCTTTTTATAGAAATTATGCGACGTTTATCGAATGTTTGGCAATTTAACTTAAGCCCAGAAAGCACCTTGATGTATTTTTGACGAGTATAAGAAAATATTCAATATATTTAAGCTTTTTTAGTAAAAAAAAACAAACATTTGAACAAGTCAGGCTCGCACAGTTAGGATCCGTACCAATTACTACACTGAACAGTCAAAGGACCAAATCAAATCGTTTTTATTTTTCCATGAATATTGCAATCTTATCCAATTTTCTTTGGGTAATAACTGAAAAATAAATATTTTTAAATATACACTTTCCTCTGCAGTCAGCCGCAATTTTTATGGAACTGGGAACTGTGTTGATAATGTCTCAAGTAAAAAGCATTCATTCGCAATAAGTTAATGACTGACACAGTTTATGAGATCGCGGGAAGTAGGCCTCGGGTCGCGCTAAAATGTTCTTAGCTAGCATGCCTGTTACTCTGTCATAATAACTGTGGTGCGTGTAATTAATAAACCTATGCTAACTCCGAAAATTTTAATCTAAATGATACGTGAAGATGATAGCTTGGCTACAGAAACGCGTTAGAGCAACCTTTTTTGTGTTTTTTATTCTTTCTTGGTTTCAGGGTAATAAGATTTATATTTCAATTTTTGAAGATAACCAAAGACGAGCCCGTTCCACCTAAATGATACGTAAAAAATAAATATAATCTGCACTGTATCCTTTGGCTAAATAAAGTTTTTTAGTTGATTAAAAAAATAATAACACCACAAAGGTCAGAAAGCTTTGGAAAGCAAAAACCTGATTTTAAATAAAATAACATTTTTTTCATAACTATGGCAATATTAAAAAATCTTCAGTTTCTCGATAATCCATGACCTAATATCCCACGTTTGACGTTCGTTGATTCTTTAGTACTTACTTGTCGGACATTTGTTAGCATTCGAGTTGGATGTACCAAACTGACGAGATCTAACAAGATCGAAACCGGTCTTTGGTTTCCAAACTTCGAATCTAATACAAGTTCAAACCTATTGCTCTGTGCATTAGAATCCTTGTCTTCTGGGAACTTTCCTAGAGAGCAACCGCTTCGTTTGGTGGCACTGTTTCAACTGTTGGTAGTTCAGCTACCTATGATTCACTATACATGCCTGGAGGGCTGTATGAATTTGCAGTCTAGTTTGCATTCTACTTGCATCTAGTTGAAATGTTGAAAAAAGTTGACATTTAAAAATAAAATCGAATTCTGCAAAATAAATTGGCCAAATAAAAATTTTAAAAACCAGTCCAAATTTCGAAAAAAATTAAAAAAAGTTGAGATTTTGAAATTTCCAACAATCAGAGAATTTCAAAAAAAAATTAAAGAAATTTGAAATTGTTGTAATAATAACTGTCGATATTTAGAACAGAGGAGACATTTTGATAAAGGATTGAAACTCTTAAAAATTGAAAAAGGACAAATTTTTAAAAAGGTCGATGTTTCCAAAAGTCGAATTTTCGAGAAAACGTCGATATTATAAAAAGAAAGGTCGGGTTTTCAAAAAGGGTGAGTATTTCCAAAAAAGCAAAACTTCGAAAAATGTCGAAATATTAAAACAAACATAATAAAAATTTTCAAAGTAAGAAAAAAGAGTAGGTAAAATTTCTCAAAAATATTTCAGATTCGCAAAAGGGGTGAAAATTTGAAAAAAAAAGTCAAAATTTTGAAGCAAAATCGAAATTTCTTAAAAAAACAAAAATCTTGAAAAAAAGTGGAAATTAAATAAATCAAAATCTTGGAAACGGCAAAAGTCGAAATCTTCAAGAAACGTAGATCCTAAAAAGTCGAATTCTTCAAAAAAAAATTAAATTTTTAGAAATTTAAAATCTCCAGTTGAAATGTTGAAAAAAAAATAGATATACAAAAGTCGAAATTTTGAGAAATAATCAAAATTTCGAAAAAGGTTCGAAATTTGAAAGAAAGTTGAAATTTTGAATTTTCCAAAGAAGGCAAAATTTGGAAAAATTACAAGACTTTGAAGAAATTTGAAATTGTTTTAAAAACTACCAGTGTTTAGAAAAAAAGTGAAAATTTTGTCAAAGGGTCAAAATTGTCAAAAAAAAATTGACTGAAAAAAGCTGAAGTCGGTTTTTTTAACAACACGTTTTATTTTGATAATATGAATTTTTTTATTCAAAAATTGAAGAAAAGTTTTTAAAACTTTTATTTTTTGACAATTTAGACCTTCATCGTATCCAATATTTTGATCTAGTTAATTTCAACCTTTTTTTAAAAATTTTGGTTTTTGTTTTGGAAAAGTTCGATTGTGCTTCAAAATTTTGACTTTTTTTAAAAGATAAATTTTCGAGAAAATAACGATGCTTGGCAAAAAGTTTGTGTTTTCAAAAAAGTGGAAAATTTCCAAAAAAGTGAACTAATTAAAATTTTCACAGTAAAAAATATTCAAAAAGAGTAGCTAGAGTTTCTCAAAAATATTTGGGATTTGCAAAAGAAGTTAAAAGAGAAGAGGCCAAAATTCTGAAAGATAATCAAAAATTTCCAAAAAAAACTTAAAATCTTGGAAAAAGTAGAAATTAAATTAATCAAAATTTTGAAAAACTTGAATATTAGGAAGTGTTCCAATTGCCAAAATTAATAATTTTTTTTTAAATTTCCCAAAGATATAAAAAAAAAATTAAAATTTAAAAAAACGAGCTACTAAAAAAATTAAATTTTCAAAAATTTGACGTTTTGACAAAAGTAAAAATATTCCTCATGATGAACTCTTATTGACCCAAAACATTATGTTTATTAATTTTATTTAACATTTCTTCGGCCCAGTTTGGAAATATTTAAATTTTTATTGTTTATTGACAATATTTTAAAACAGTTTCTGAAATATGACTACGTGATATATAAATTTATTTCTATTTTTCATCTTTCCTATTCTTTAAAAAATAAACTAACCTCTTATTGTGTCAACTGTCATGAGATGACGTTTTAAATAAATTTAAATATCACGTTGTCATATTTCAGAAACTGTTTTATAATATTGTCAACAAACAATAAAAATTTAAATATTTCCAAACTGGACCGAAGAAATGTTAAATAAAATGAATAAACAAAAAGAAAAATACCCAAGTCTAAATTTAAAAAAAAGTTGAAGTATCCAAGAAAAATTCAAATTGATATTTGAAACAGGTTAAATTTAACAAAAAAAAAGATACACTATTTAAAGATGATCGTCATAAAAAAAATGGTAATATGCGGGGTCGTTATAAGCGGACGTTACTAAATTTTGATTTATTTCTAGAAATTTTGAAAAAATTGTTATAAGCTGACATTCTGCATTTTGATTTATTCCTAGAAATTTCAAAAAAGTCAAAATTTCGAGAAATAAATCAAATTACAATGTCCTCTTATAAGGTCACAGCTTATTACGAATTCTCGTTTATACGAACTTCGCTTGTAACGAGACAATTTCTTCGTTCCCTTTAGGTTCATTATAACCGGACCACAGGGCCGGGTTTAGACTTGATAAGGCCCTAAGCTACTTGAGATATGGGTCAAGATATTATGAGTCAGTGTCAAGTATGATATTTTTGAAGGCCCCAAGAAAATGGGGACACTTAGCTATATCTTGTGTAGCTTATACGTGAACTCTGCACTCAGTACATTGAAAAAAAGGTCAAATGTTCCAAATAACGGAAAATTAAAAAAAAAGTTAAATTTTATTTCAGAGTTGAAATTTTCAAAAAAATTGCTACTTAATAAAAAATCAAAATTAACCTCAAATATTGACAAAAAATCATAATTAAAAAAATAACCGTTTGGAAAACTGAGGGTTCGAAATAGCTGAAATTTAAAAAAAGCGCCGAAATTTAAAAAATGACATTTTCATATTTCTATTGTTTAGTTTCTAGCGTCAGGATCGGAATAGAGAATTTGCATGTAAATAAACTTTAATTAATTATGTGACAAACCAGACAGTTCACCGGTAAATTGCTTTTCCATAAATTTTCTTCAAATAGCTGTCAAATGCTACTGACAGTGTTTCCTATACCCATGCCTGTTCCGGTGCCGACTTTAAAATGTCAAAAAAAAAGTCCATTTTCAAACAGATTTTAAATTATTACGTCCAAACCATTCTACAGACTTGAATAAAAAAATTAATGTACCACGTGGGATGATATTGTAAATGAAACAGTAAAATATGAGGATTTCTAGTATACACTTCGCGGAATTTTGGTGCTTCATTCCGCACGTCAGGGAAACATCTTGAAGTAATGGCGACATAGCAGCTCCACTACTTCTAATTGCCTTCGGCTAAAGCTACGTTCCAGAAATTTGTCGCTAGCTACACCGTTCTTGCGTAATCATAACTTGAAATTATACATTTCATAGAATGTCGATGCTTGATTTCGCACGTTAGGGAAACATCTTGAAGTAATGGCGATATAGCAGCTCCATTACTTCTGATTACGTTCGGCTAAAGCTACGTTCCAGAAATTTGTCGCTTGCTGTACCGTTCTTGCGTAATCATAATTTGAAATTATACATTTCACGGAATTTCGATGCTTCATTCCGCACGTTAGGGAAACATCTTGAAGTAATGGCGACATAGCAGCTCCACTACTTCTAATTGCCTTCGGATAAAGCTCCGTTCTAGAAATTTATCGCTAGCTGCACCGTTCTTGCGTAATCGTAACCAGTGGCGGCTCGTAGTCAAAACTAATGGGGGTGCTGCGACAATGTTTAGCGTTTTAAAATTTTTAAGATTTCGACATTTTCAAAATGTTACTTTTCGAAAATTTTAGATTCCTTTGAAAACTTGACAATGAAAACTTTAGATAAAGTCGCGTTTATTGAAAGGTTGGATTGTTTTTCCGAATTTCGACTGTATAGCATAATTTAGATTTTTTTCTTTTAATCTCGACCTTCTTTTATTTTAAAGTATTAACTTTGTTGAAAAACTGTGAATATTCTTTTAAAAAGTTTCGTATTTTCCTAAATATTTGGATTTTTCGATGTTCTCTCTTTGTTCTTGTATTTTTTTAAAATTAATTATTACATTTTTTTTAATTTTTACCATTTGAAAGTTCCTACTTTTTATGAAAATCTAAATTTTTTCAAAACTTAACTTTTGAATTTTTAAATATTTGACTTTCTCCTAATTTCGACTTTTAATAATTTTGACTGATTTTTATTTAAAGGTCAACTATTTTTCAAAATTTCAACCTTTTTGCAAAGTTTCGATTATTTTTTGATTTTTTGTTGAAAATTTCGTTACTTTTAAATTTTCTAAATTCTTTCAAAATGTCGATTTTTTTGAAAATATTCAAATTTTATGAAATGTTTGACATTTTTTCAAAACTTTAATGTTTTTAACCTAAAATTTTAACTGTTTAAAAAATTTTCCATTTTGTTTCAAAATTATAACTACAAAAAATTTTAAATTCTCAATATTTCCAGTTTTGAAAACCTCAATCTATCTGATAATTTTCACTTGTTTTCAATATTTCAGTTTCGAAAAATTTGGTTTTTATTGAAAATTTGAAGGCAAATTTCACAACTATTCAAAATTTAAACTTTTTTAAAATTTCGAATTATTTCAAAAATTCGATAAAAATTCCCAAACCTTTTGCAAATTTTGATATTTTTTTAATTACGACTATACATTTCGACCCTTTTCTTTTGAAAATTTCTTCTTTGGCAAAATTTTAAGTTCTTTTGGAAATTTGAAAGATTTTGAAAATTTTTGCCTTGTCAACAAATTCATACCTTCTTTATTAAAAATTTTAACCTTTTCTTAAATCTGCATTTTTTTGAAATTTTCAACCTTTTATTTTAATTTCCACTTTGTTGCAAATTCCAGCCTTTGTTAAATGTTTAAATTTTTCAAAATTTTAGTCATTTTCCAAAATTTTAAATTTTTGACAAACTCAAAAATTTTGACTATTTTTTTCCGCTATATTCAAAATTTTGACATTTTTTGTAAACTGTCGATCCTTTATTTGAAAATTATGATTTTTCAAGTCAGACGTTTTTTAAAATCTTTTATTGACATTTTCGACTAATATTTCGTGAAATTTCAATTTCATTTCAAGATTTCGACTTTTTTTTCAAAATTTCGACTCTTTTTGAAAACTTGCCTTTCTTTAAAAAAGTTCTATTTTTTTTTTAAATTTTGTTTATACATTTTTTAAACATTTTCAATTAAATCTTCCACTTAAAAGAAAATATTGTTTTCAAACTGGAACTATTGAAATTTTCGACTTTTTATCGAAATTTTACCTTTTCCTTTATTTGAAAATTGTGATTTTTTTTTAAGTCAGACATTTCTTAAAATCTGTTACTGACATTTTCGACTAATATTTCGTAAATTTTCGATTCCATTTCAAAACTTCGATTTTTTTTCAAAATTTCGACTCTGAAAACTTGAGTTTTTTTTAAAAAGTTCTATTTTTTTTAAATTTTGTTTATACATTTTTTTAAACATTGCCATTAAATCTTCGACTTAAAAGAAAAGATTGTTTTCAAACTTGAACTATTGAAATTTGCGACTTTTTTTAAAAATTTACCTCTTCAAAATTTAAACTTTTTCGATAATTATGAATTTTTTAATAATTTTGAGTTTTCTCCAAAATTATAAAAATTTAGCTTCTTTGAAAGTTTAATTAAAAACTCTGCAATTTATTTTAAATGCCCATATTTTTCCAAAAATTCGTCTTTTATTCACATTCTCAAAATTATTCAAAATGTCGACCATTTTAAAAATTAAAAACTGTTTTCGAAATTCTTGGCTTCTTTTGAAAATTTGACTTTCTATGAAAATTTCGAAATATTTGCATATTCGCATTTTCTGATAACTTTTGCTTTATTTTTTAAAAGTGGCTCTTTTTTAATTTAGATTTTTCAAGAAAAATTTCGAAATAACACTCGAATTTGAAAAAGTTAATAGCAAAATTTTGTATTTTTAAAATTGTGCAAAGTTTTGAAACAAATTTCCAAAGTTGCATTTTATATACAAATAAATTGGCCAAATTTGAATTTTAATCACAAAAAACTGGCTTCAAGCTGAAATATTTAATTTTTGAAATTTCTCTGGAACTTCAAAATTACTAGAAAAAAATTACATTGGAACAGTAAATTGTTAATGAATTTTTTTTCAACATATTAATTAATTTTAATATCGAAATTTTAAGACTCTTCTAGAAATGTTGACCCATTTTTTCAAAAATTTCAGTAATTCCCACTTTAAAGGTCAAAATTATAAAAATATTTTTGACAATTAATATATTGCAAACAAATTTTTTTATTTAATTTCTTAATTTTTTTTTGAAAAATAATGTTTACAGATAACAACTTTTTCTAGAAATGTGATCTGCGTTTTCTTGAAAATTTGAGTGTAGTTTTTAAATTTCGTTTTTTTTATCAAAATTTAAATTCTAAATTCGAACTTGGGAATTTCAAGAAAAAATTTAACGTTTTTAGAAAAATTGGAAATTCCGATTTAGAATTCTCTTTGGTCCTACAGTAGTGGCAATTTTTTAGAAAAATATCAAATTGTAAAAAAGGTTGAAATGTACAAGATTCATTTTTTTTTGAAATTTTAATACTTTTCCCAAAGTTTTCTTATTTTTATGCAAATTTGAAGTTCATTTTCCTCAAATTTATACCTAATAATTTTCAGTTTTTTATGAAAATTACAAAATAAAATGAATTTTAAAATATCAAAATTTTAAAAAAATTTTAAAGTTCCAAAACAAATTAGAGACAAATCAACATTACAAGAAAATATATTTTAAAGAGGAAATCTCCAGGGGAAGTTGAAATTCCAAAAAAAATTCTTTGTATAAAATGTTTACAGAAAAACACAAATTTCATAGAAAAAAAAGCAAAATTTTTAGAGAAAAAATCGAAATTTGAAAAACAAAATTTGAAATATCTTTCCAAAAAAACCAAAATTTTTTGGCCTTTACAAAATGTTAAAATTGTTATAGAGGTTTCAGGGTTCTTTCCAAACATTTGTTGTCAAAACTACAAAATGAAATGAACTTTAAATTGTTAAAGTTTCGTGAACTTTGACATTTTTGAAGCACATTAGAGGAACACAAAGAAAAATCTGGAGAAGTTATAATTTCTAGAAGAAATTTTAAGAACGACACTTGCAGGAAAAATTGAAATTTAGAAATTTGGAGAAAATCTCTTTTTATAAAATTTTTAGGAAAAATGAAAACTTTGCAGAAAAAATCAAAATTTTCTAAAAAAATCGAAATATCTGAAAACAACTCAACACTTTGTACGAAATGAGATTTGAGGTAAAAACTTGAAGATACCGCATTAGCCTATTTTTTAGAGAAATAGTAAAATGCGAGATGAGTTGGATTTTGATTTTTTCTTAAAATTGTAATTATTTTCCTAAAATGCTTACATGTTCAAAGAAATTTGAGTTTTTTCTTAACATTTTAATTCCCGCTCGAAATATTGATTTCTTTCTCGAAACTTTTACAAAAATTAGTTTATGAAAATGTGATTTTGATCAAAATTAAAAATAAAATAGGTTTTTAAATGTCGTAACTTCGTGAAGGAAATCTAAATTTCTTTAAAAACAAAACAGAGAAAATTTAAAATTTCTACAACAAATTGTGAAATAAAAAGTGTTCAGAAAACCTTGAGAAAAAATACGTGAGCGAAATTGGGGGTGCTACAGCACCACAGGGCCTATACGCCAGCCGCCACTGATCATAACTTGAAATTATACATTTCACGGAATTTCGAAGCTTCATTCCGCACGTTAGGGAAACAACTTGAAGTAATGGCGTCACAGCAGCTTCACTACTTCCAATTGCCTTCGGATAAAACTACGTTCCAGAAATTTGTCGCTAGCTGCACCGTTCTTGCGTAATCATAACTTGAAATTATACATTTCATAAAATGTCGATGCTTCATTTCGCACGTTAGGGAAACATCTTGAAATAATGGCGACATCGCAGCTCCAGTACTTCTAATTGTCTTCGGCTAAAGCTATGTTTCAGAAATTTGTCGCCAGCTGTACCGTTCTTGCGTAATCATAACTTGAAATTATACATTTCATGGAATGTCGATGCTTCATTTCGCACGTTAGGGAAACATCTTGAAGTAATGGCGTCATAGCAGCTCCATTACTTGTGATTGCGTTTGGCTAAAGCTACGTTCCAAAAATTTGTCGGTAGCTGTACCGTGCTTGCGCAATCATAACTTGAAAATAAACACTTCGCGGAATTCTGATGCTTCATTCCGCACGTCAGGGAAACATCTTGAAGTAATGGCGACATAGCAGCTCCACTACTTCTAATTGCCTTCGGCTAAAGCTACGTTCCAGAAATTTGTCGCTTGCTGTACCGTTCTTGCGTAATCATAACTTGAAATTATACACTTCATGGAATTTTGATGCTTCATTCCGCACGTCAGGGAAACATCTTGAAGTAATGGCGACATAGCAGCTCCATTACTTCTGATTGCGTTTGGCTAAAGCTACGTTCCAAAAATTTGTCGCTAGCTGTACCGTACTTGCGTAATCATAACTTGAAATTATACACTTCGCGGAATTTTGATGCCTCATTCCGCACGTCAGGGAAACATCTTGAAGTAATGGCGACATAGCAGCTCCACTACTTCTAATTGGCTTCGGCTAAAGCTACGTTCCAGAAATTTGTCGCTTGCCTGTACCGTTCTTGCGTAATCATAACTTGAAATTATACACTTCATGGAATTTCGATGCTTCATTTCGCACGTTAGGGAAACATCTGGAAGTAAGGGCGACATCGCAGCTCCTTTATTTCTAATTGCGTTCGGCTAAAGCTACGTTTTCCAGAAATTTGTCTTATAAGCAATGCAGTGTAGGCTCAGAAAATGTATTGCAAAACGGCTTGGATGTATTTATTATTCAAGGATTGGACGCTTTTTACCCCCACGATATCGAATTTTATATCGCGTCTGCGGATACAATAACCAACATAGAAAGCAAATAAGATGGTTGGTACTTTATCTAGTAATTTTACTATTTATGTAGTTTTGTATATTTACACTGACAACTGTCACTGTTATTGTTGACAGCTTTTTTGCCTTTTATTATTGTTTATTTTCTTGTAATGTTAATTGTAGTGCAAAATAATTACATATATGTTTTACCGACTATGTTTAAATAAAATATAAAATAAAATAAAACGCAAAGTGAATTGAATAATAAATAAGTTAGGTAAAATTAACAATTCACAATTGTAAGTGACAAATATTTTTGGAAAATTCATTTCATGCCACACTTTATTCTAGAAGCTAAATATTCCTTTAATTTAGAAATATTATATTATTTAGGTTGGCAAGCCTTTTGTTTGACGACAATTTTCCTATCTTAATGCTTTGAGTGTCTAACGCCTAGTATTCTTGTATCCACGCGAATAGTCTATGCTAAAAATCGAGAAGTGGTGGCAGGTTGACGCTTAGCTTACGCTTATGCTTACGCTACCTTACGCTTACGTAGCTCTAACGCGCTAAAGACTTTTAGCTAAGAGCAAAACAGCTCAAATTTCTTGAATTCTTCCTTGTGAAGTTTTGACTGTACTTATTGGAATCATTTTGATGCCTCTTCATCTGTAACAGGAGTTGTAAGGGATTTTCTTGTGGGAAAATACATGATCTGAAAATATCTTTCACTTTTGTCACAAAGATCCAAAACAAGCACCATGTTGAGTTTAAATTTGCATACCATAAGCGCACAATATGCTTAATAAAACATTAATTAGTAAATATTCCAGAGATATTGGCAAAAAGTTATAAGTTAAGGTGCTTATTGTAAGCAAACATAAAATGGAAATAATGTTTTTATAACGAAGGTGTTAAAGCAGCAAGAGTAAAGGCAATTATTTCCGTTTTATCGTCAGATATATTGCATGTAACTTCTTTCATAATATGTAACTTTTATTTCCGACAACGTATCCAGACTTCGCTATATGTTTTCGCTTTGACGTAAGCTTGGGGTATTTAACAACTACCTGAGAACGTCGTTGTAATGGTTCAAGCAAGCATTACACGTTTCTTATCGTTTTAATCTTATCTTTAAAAATTTGATTAGTTAAACTTTCATTGACCTTACAGTTGCAATTTTCCCATTATTCTTAGTTTCGTCCTTAAAAGGAAAATGGATTTCTTACTCTTGTGACGAGTCGTTGCAGAGATTTTCTCAAAATGTAACACAGGGATCTGGATCTTTACTCTTATGACCATTTGTTACAGAGATTTTCTCAAAATGTAACAGGGTTCTAAAAGGCTCCTACTCCAGATTACTGATAACCCACTCATCGCCAGTCAATGCTTAGAAAAAAAAATAGTTTAAATTAAAATGGAGGGGGGTGGGGGAGTTTGGGACATAACAAAATTAAGTTATAATTAATGTGTTGTGTGACGTATCGTTTGAAAGAGATACTGCTAGGAATGGTAATTTACCTATGGGACTCATTAGATATATATCTTAGAAGGTTTAACAACAACAGCAATACTGAAATTACGGCAGACCAGCCGTCGTTATACAATACACCACAGTCAGCTGAGACGTTGAAGTCGAACATCTAACGCATTTTATACATTTTAGCGCGATCTCATCAACCGTGTTGTCGTTGTGACTGCTTTTTTACCTAAAACATTTTGTGTTGTTAAAATTTTAACAATCACCAGTTCCATTAATATTGCGTTAGACTCTATAAAACGTGTCTGCTTGCAAATGGACATTTTCAATTATGGTTCTCAAATTTCGCTTGTTTCTTCCTTGACTCTTCACAAATGCTTTCAATCTTCTCATTCAGTGCACTGCAGAAACTCATATTTATCGTCAGTGCAAAGATTCCCCCGAAGTTTATCTCCTCCTCGTTGAAAATGAAATATAAAGATTAAAAAACACAACAAAGGTTGCCCTAACGCGTATCGATAGCCAAGCTATCATCTTCAGAGAGATACTTTTTTTTTCAACTTTTTTAAAATCTTTTTTGGTTTCAGGGGACAAGATTTGTATTTCAATTTTTGAAGATAACCAAGATCACCAAAATTATGCCCTCATTGTTGTATGGAACGCCTCATGTGCTATCTTCCTTCCAAGACGCTATCACTGTCACTTTTTAACGTCTTCCTTTGTAATTTTTATGACAATTTTAATACATTCTTAAGAGATAAAATATATGTAACCTGTATGACGTGGCGTAGGAGACTATTTATCGCACACAAACTGTATAAATTGTCAATTCTCCTTCTAATTTATGGCTCGTAAATTGTTTTTAAAATCGGCATGCATCTGTTGCTTTTGCTATACGTACAATGATCAAAGGGTCATAAAATTATCCATGGAATGGTGTGGAAGGCCACGTTTAATATTTAGAAATACGCTTAATTGAAGATTGCAGCGCCAATTTCAAGGTTTTCCTTACAAACGAGACGATGGATGTTTATGGGTTTTGTGTCTGTGTAGTAAATACAAGAATATGTATTTGATGACCGCGAATCGCCGTGAAATTGGCGGCCTTAACTTGTAACGAAATTACCACCGCCAGAGGGCCCAGCGTTAATAACATAGGCTACAAAATTATCCATTTTTTTGTATCTGGATTGTGGAGTCTGAATGGTGGGTTGCCTAGAGTTTAGCCAGCACTTAAGCCACCCTTTCCGGGCCCATTGTGCACCATTGAGGTGTCCTTGGTTATTCATTCAGTTAAACCTTGTTAAAAAACTGAAGGACGTCCCTTGAAACTGACCACACTGACTTGAAACTGGCCACACTAGGCCGTAAGTCCCCCAGCGTGGATCCTCTGATTGATGCTAGTGCCGGGCAGTGACACATCACGTGCTCGGCACTCTCATCTTCTTCTAAACACCCCCTATAACTTGGATCGTTTATAATCCCTATTCAGTGGAGGTTTTATTTAATCGACAATGACCTGTCCAAATCCCTACAAGTTTCCTGAGGTTATTTCTTGAAAGTTGTAAGCATAGTTTTGCCCTTTCTCTGCGCACGGCATTCTAATAAACACGTGAGTCTGTCAGCATATTGTTATTGAAGCCCCCATTGGGCTTTGTGTTTACGATGGATTTCTTCGTTAAGTAGGGATCTTACGGTTGATCCAGCCAGGAGAAGTGTTGGTTCAGGTCCAACGAATTGTCCTTCAGAACCCTTCCTCGCCAGTTTATCAGCGCCTTCGTTTCCCTCTTTCCCAAGATGTCCTTTGATCCATATTAGATCACTTACATTCTCCCATGATAGACGTTCTAAAGCTCGGTGGCAGTTCCATATCAACACTGACTTTGTTTTCACATTCCTCAGAGCCTCAGACTTGAATTTTTCATTCAACTCAGCGAAGTCGGTTTCTATAAGACAACGAGACTCTTTAATCTCCCTCATATACTTTTTAGAAACCGATTGAAACAGGTTTTTGTCTAAAATAAATTTGGGCTGAAACCGAATTTGTTCCTCTGGTTTAGTTTCGGTCGAAACTGAAATTTTTGAGAATCGTGTTCAATTGTACGTCAAAATTTGGAAAGAAAATGTTCAGTTTTCCTTTTTCCTTCTAAAGATCACTCTCTTTAAAAAATGGCGCAAGTTTTGACCATTTACTCAACATTGATAAATAAATATTTTCGAAATTTCGGATTTTCACACATAATTTAAACTCTGTCGCGCTGTCACTGACTTGAAGCGACTACAACATAAGAAGAATAGAAATATGACAGTTATTTAATCAAGAATCGGGAGAAACATTGCTTCGTTGATGCCTAAAGGACAACATTTAACAAATGCAGTTAAAATTTTTAAGTTTTCGATCTTGATACTTCTCAAAAATTTAATGTTTGTTCCAAAATTTGGACTTTGGATTTAAATAATTGTATTGTATACCCGTGGCATACAAATTTGGCATCAATTTCTTTGGTATACACTGGTGCCATCGAATAACTAGTCACAAAATTGTGGGGTTGTTTGTCCCATCGAATCTATCCAACAGATGGCGCTAATTCCATCGCGATGCGATACATCGAGTTTTCAAATATTGTTTATAAACTGGACAATGTATCGATATTTTACCGTCGATGTTTTGATGTTTTCCAAACATCGATGTATCGTTTGTAGACATCGAACTATCGTTTGCATCGCTACAGACAAATCATTTTTTTTTAAGGACTACAGAACCCTCAAATAATTCGGAAAAGTAAACACTTCACTTTTAAGTAGGCTGTATTATCCTTAGAAATTAAGTTAGACTATGGTAGCTGTTTTGCTATTGATACATGCTTCTTAAAAAACAAACTAATATCCAACGAAAGTTTAACCTGCTCTGAAATTAAATGATCCGACAGTTGCCGCACCGAACATTAATTTCGTAAATGCGTCCCGTCCTTTTAAAGCCAGAATGTGTACTCATGAATTACGAACGAATTTAAAAGGTTTCAGCATTTAACCAAGTAGTAACCGCCTATTTTTTCTTTTAATTTACAATTAAAGTATGATTTTTAACTCTTTTAAGTCTTTTCAAACACAGGATTTACTTATAAGCTCGCAAGAAGTTTTAAAATCCCTCAAGACAAAACGTAAATGCACGTCTTGTTGAATTGGATAGGAGGAAGATAAAATTCGCCTTAAGGGTGTCATTTTCGTTTCACTTGCATCACAAGCGTAATGCTCTATTGGGAGCCGAACCGAATTTTTACACCTATAAAAGGAACATGCTGACTTTTCAGATGATGTACGAGGCCATGTTTACGTCGCACTGTCGGTAATAAAATATTACATAAAACAAATTTTCAGATTCCAACTAATCAATATTCATAAAGAAAATGTAAGAAACTATTCTTCTGATTTTATTGCTGCACCATAAAAATTGACTTCGTTTCGATTCCGAAAGATATTTACAATTCAGTTGCTTCCACATTTAAATAATGTCAGATAGAAACAGATAAAGTTTATGCTTTATCTTGTCATAAAATTTAAAAATGTATTTTAATCTATTTTTATGTCCTTATTTACGTCGTTGCATTGCTGTTTTATAGCATTTTTTAATAAGCGCAATTTTTCTAATCAAAATATCCGTAGCATTCAGGAAGCAATAATAATAGAAAGAAGACTGAATCTTAAACAGTATGTCAATCGAACTCCTTCATCATTACACCGTTGGACAAAATAAAATATATTCGCAAGTCCGATTTCTTTTTAAGTAAAATTTTTGCAATTATCGAACCTAAAAATAAGACAAGATTTAAGAATGTGATCCTTCTAAAAGTACTGTATAACATGCTCCGAAATTAAATAATTCGGCAGTTGCCGCACCGAACATTAATTTCGTGGATGCGTCCCGTCCTTTCAAAGCCAGAAGGTTTAATCATGAACTGCGAACGAATTTAAACAGTTTCATCATTTAGCCAAGTAGTCACCACCTATTTTTTATTTTCATTTATACTTAAATGTGATTTTTGGTCTTTTTAAATACAGGATTCACTTATAAGCTCGCAAGAAGTTAAGTTTCATAATCCCTCAAGACAAAACGTAAATGCACTAATATGTTATCGTGGAGGATTCTGATCAAAATAATTTTGGGCTAAAATGTAGGACATTTGATAGTTCATCAGTATCTCAATTGTTTTGACACGAAGCACTCTCTTTTTCGATAATCATAGACAAAATAATGTTACGTTAAAAAATAGGGTATTTGGTGGCTCATCTAGCAGTTATTTTCCCACGAAATCTCTAAAATACAAAAATCTGTTGCACAAAATATTAAGAATTTGGTAGCTCATCAGTATTCAATCGTTTGCCCATACAAAATACTCTAAAATTCACAAATGTGCTCTTGGAGATTCATTGGTAAAGTATTGATGTATTAAAAAGTTGAGTATTTGGTAGTTTATCAGCATTGAAGTTGTTTTCCATGAAATCTTCTCTAAAATTCGCAAATGTTTTCATGGAGAATTATAATAAAAATAATTTTGAGCTAAAATGTTGGAAATTTGATAGTTCATCAGTATTTCAATTGTTTTGCCATGAAACATTTCCTTCTTGGACAATAACAGACAAAATAATGTTATTTTAAAAAGTTCGCTATTTGGTGGCTCATCTGGCAGTTGTTTTCCTACAAAATCTATAAAATTATTAAATATTCTGTGCTAAAGGTTGAGCATTCGGTTAGTTCTTTAGTATTTCAATTGTTTATTCACGAAAAATTCTCTAAAATTTACGAATGTGCTCTTGGAGCTCGAAAGACCAAATAATATTATGTTAAAAAGTTGGTTATTTGGTGGTTCATCAGTAGTGTAGCTGTTTTTTCATGAAATCTTTTCTAAAATTCGCAAATGTTCTCATGAGGGATCCTGATCAAAATTATTATAAGTTAGAATATTGGACATTTGATAGTTCATCAATATTTTGATTGTTTTGGTACAAAACATTCTCTTTTTGGATAATCATGCACAAAATAATGTTATGTTAAAAAGTTGGTTATTTGGTGGTTCATCAGTATTGTAGTTGTTTTCCCATGAAATCTTCTCTAAAATTTGCAAATGTTCTCATGGAAGATCCTGATCAAAATCACTATGAGTTAGAATATTGGACATTTGATAGTTCATCAATATTTCAATTGTTTTGCCATAAAACATTCTCTTTTTGGATAATCATAAACAAAATAATGTTATGTTAAAAAGTTGGGTATTTGGTGGTTTATCTGGCAGTTTTGTTCAACCGAAGCTCTAAAATTCCCAAAGGTTTTGTGCTAAACGTTGGGCATTTGGGCATGGCAACAGTATTTCAATTGTTTGTTTAGGAAAGATTCTCTAAAATTCACAAATGTGCTCTTGGAGCCCCATAGGCAAAATAATATAATCTTAAAAACTTATATTTATTAAACGAATTCTTGTGTAAAACTGAGATTTTGAAAAAAACTAAAACTGTTCAATTTAAATTAAAATTTCTATAAAAAAAGTCGATTTTCAAAAGAAAAGTTTCTAAGAAAAGGCAACAATTGAAAAGTAAACTCAGAATTTCTAAAAAAAAATCGAGTAATATCAAAATTTCAAGAAAAGTTAATTTTGCGAAATACTGAATGGTAATTTTAGAAAAAATTGGAAAAAATATTTGGCTCAAAGCAAAAATAAAGAAAAAAACGACATTTGGTCTTAACATTAAAAAAAAAGTATGACAAAAGTGGAAATTTTTGAAAAAAAAAATCAAAACCATCGATTTTTGAGTTTCGGATCATGAAGTTCAAACGAAGGAAACTATTGAAATTCTACTCTTAAAGTTTTGAGAATAAATTTGAAACAAAAATTTTGAAATTTAAATGGGACTGAAGCTAAATCTAAAATTTCAAAATAAATAAATAAAATTAAATAGATAACTTTTAGAAAAAAGGTAAAATTTCGAGAAAATATTCGAAATTTATAAAATCATTTTCAAACAACTTCGAGTTTCAGGCGAAATGGTAGAAAGCTAAACGTTTTCAGCTTAAACTTAAAAAAAAATTCAAAAAAAACAAAATTACAGAAAGACTTTCAAAACTTGAAGGTTGAAATATCGAAGAAATACAGTTTTCCAAATTAAATTTGCCGGAGCAATAAAATTTAAATAGGACGAAAAATTTACGCTAAAAATTCAATTTAAAAAAGAGGAAGTCTTAATTGCAAATTGATACTTTTAACAAAAAGATCGAAATTTTATCACAATTCGAAAATAATGTAAAAATATCCCCAAAAGGACATATTTCGAAAATTGAAATACAGAACTTGTCCCCTAAAACCAGGAAAGATTAAAAAACACAACAAACGTTTCTCTAATGCGTTTCGACAGCCAAGCTGTCATCTTCAGAGAGAGATAATCTTTCTTGGTTTCAGGGGACAAAATCTGTATTTCAATTTTTGAAGAAAACCAAGGACCAGTCCGTTCCACCAAACAATATTTCGAGTTTAAAGTCAACATTTTAGGAAAAAAAGTCAAAATTGCAAGTTAAAGCTAGAATGTTAGAAAAAAATTCAAATTTTCATAAAAATAGGGAAGATTTGCCAGTTGAAATTAAAAAAAAATGAAATGCTTGAAAAAAAAATAATAATGAAACATCTAGATATAAAAGAATTTTGTTGACAATTTAAGGAAAAAAAAATAAGAAATTGTTAGTGAAGCCTCGGAATTTTGCCGAAAAAAAACATGTTCTATCATTTTGAAAATGAAGTAAAAATCTCTTGAAAAAGACAAATTTTTGTTATAAACTTAAAAATTTTATCGAGGAGAAAATTTTTGAAACAAGTGAAAGATTTTGAAACAGACAAAGTTTTGTGCTTAATTCGAAAACTCGGCAAAAAGTTAAAATGGAAATGTAAATACAGAACTTCACGAAAACGACATTCTGAGACTGAAGTCGACACTTCTAATTTAAACTTGAATTTTTGAAAAGAAAATCAACATTATCTTAAAAATCAAAATTCCAAGATTCAAATCAAAAGCTAAGAAACAAGAAAAGTAAATTTTGTAAAAGAGGTTAAAATTTTGCTATTAAGAACCAACCTTCAAAAAAAATCGCAGTTTAAACTTTATTATGAGAAAAAGATAACATTTTATAAAAAAAGTAGAATTGAAAATGAATTCAATATTCGATCGAGAGAGTTTTTTATTTTCGAAAAAAAAGCCGAAGTTTTATGCTCATGAAGATATAAAACAAAAAAGTTGAAGTTTGCATAAAAGATCCAAATTGAGAGCCGAATTGAAGAAGAAAAAGAAGAGAAATACGGGGAGAAACAAGAGAATGAGAAAGAAAAAGAGAAAGAGTAAAAGGAAAAGGAAGAGGAAGCGGAAGAGAACGGGGAAGAGAAAGAGGAAATGGAAGAGGAAGAGAAAGAGGAAGAGGACGAGGAAGAGAAAGAAAAAGGGAGAGAGGAAGTAGAAGGTTAAGAGGAAGAGGAAACGGCAGCGGAAGCGGAAGAGAAAGGGAAAGAGAAAGAGGAAGAGAAAGGGGAAAAGGAAGAGGAAGAGGAAAAGGAACAGAAAGAATAAGAGGAAAAGGAAGAGAAAGAGGAAGAAAACGAGGAAGACAAAGAAAAAGGGAAGGATGAAGTAGAAGATTAAGAGAAAGAGAAAGAAGAAGCGGAAGAGAAAGAGGAAAAGAAAGAGGAAGAGGAAAAGGAAGAGCAAGAGGAAAAGGAAGAGGACGAGGAAGGAAAAGAAAAAGGGAAAGAGGAAGTAGAAGATTAAGAGAAAGAGGAAGAGGAAAAGAAAGAGAAAAAGGAAGAGGAAAAGGAAGAGGAAGAGAAAGAGAAAAGAAAAAGGAAGACAAGGTTTGGTGCTTAATTCGAAAACACAGCCAAAAATTTAAAATGGAAATGTAAATTCAGAATTTCATGAAAAATTCGACATTCCGAGCTGAAGTCGATATTTCCAATTTAAACTCGAATTTTCGAAAAGAAAATCAACATTTTATAAAAAATCAAAATTCCAAGATTTAAATCAAAAGCTAAGAAACAAAAAAAATAAATTTTGTAAAAGAGGTTAAAATTTTGCTATAAATGAACCTTAAAAAAAAATCGCAGTGCAAACTTTATTTCGATAAAAAGCAAACATTTTTTAAATAAGGTAGAATTGAAAATGAATTCAATATTGGATCGAGAGAGTTTTCTAATTTCGAAAAAAAGCCGAACTTTTATGCTCATGAAGAAAAGTCAAACAAAAAAGTTGAAGTTTGCATAAAAGATCCAAATTGAGAGCCGAATTGAAGAAGAAGAAGAGGAGGAACAAGAGGATGAAAAAGAAGAGGAAGAAAAAAAGTAAGAATAAGAGGAAAAGGAAGAGGAAGAGAAAGTGGAAAAGAAAGGGAAAGAGGAAAAGGAAGAGGAAGAGAAAAAGAAAGAGAAAGAGAAAGAGAAAGAGAAAGAGAAAGAGAAAGAGAAAGAGAAAGAGAAAGAGAAAGAGAAAGAGGAAGAGGACAACGAAGAGAAAAAAAGGGGAAACAGGGAGTAGAAGATTAAGAGGAAGAAAAAGGGGACGAGAAAGGGAAAGAAAAAGGGAAGTAGGAAGAGGAAGTAAAAGATTAGAAGGAAGAAGAGAAAGAGAAAGAGGAAAAGGAAGAGGAAGAGGTAGAGAAAGAAAAAGAGAAAGAGGAAGGGAAAGAGGAAGAGAAAGAGGGAAATAAAGAGGAAGAAGAAGAGGAAGAGGAAGAGGAAGAGAAAGAGAAAGAGAAGAGGAAGAGAAAGAGAAAAAGAATGAGGAAGAAAAAAAGGAAAAAAAAAAGAGGAAGAGGAAGAGAAGTAGGAAGAGAAAGAGAAAGGGAAAGAGAAAGAAGAGGAAGAGGAAGAGGAAAAGGAAGAGGAAGAGGAAGAGGAAGAGGAAGAGAAAGAGAAAGAGAAAGAGAAAGAGAAAGAGGAAAAGAAAGAGAAAGAGAAAGAAAAAGAGAAAGAGGAAGAGGCAGAGGAAGAGGAAGAGGAAGAGGAAGAGGAAGAGGAAGAGGAAGAGGAGGAGGAAGAGGAAGAGGAAGAGGAAGAGGAAGAGGAAGAGGAAGAGGAAGAGAAAGAGGAAGAGGAAGAGGAAGAGGAAGAGGAAGAGGAAGAGGAAGAGGAAGAGGAAGAGGAAGAGGAAGAGGAAGAGGAAGAGGAAGAGGAAGAGGAAGAGGAAGAGGAAGAGGAAGAGGAATAGGAAGAAGAAGAATAAGAGAAAGGGGAAGAAGAAGAAGAATAAGAAAATAGGAACAAGATCATGATGAACAAAAAGAAGGAGAAGAAATAGGGGCAGCGAAAAGTTATAAGAGACTATTTCTATGCCACTGAAAGTAAAATCAAAATTGTGTGCAACATTTTTAATAAATTAAATCTTTTTAAATTTTAACTGTTGTATACGAAAAGTTCATTTGTAAAAAATAAAAATTTGAAGTACATATCTTTGGCAACAGTTTAATTTCAAACGAATATTACCTAGAAATTTCGAAAAAAAAAACTTCTAAATTTTTAGAAAGTTAAAATGGCAAGTTTAAAGACAATTTTCTAAAACTTCTAGAATTTAAATATTGATATGGCCAGTGAAAGATTTTTTCTTGTAAACGTGCTGTTTTATTTTATGTCCTAAATATTAATACCAAGATGTTCGCATTATTTGTAGGCGCCCCCGCTGGCTTAATCTGGCTTTGCTGTAGGTGGCTGAAATAGAGGTATCATACGCAGACTGCTGAGTAATCTGTGATTTTGGAAACAGCAGGAAATACTATTTCCCAGACATATACGTGCGGGTTATAAAGCGGGAAATGAAATCTTCTTGGCATAAAGAGAACGTCCCCGATATTAAGGTCTTCAGTCGGCCGTATTCGCAGTCGTTTTAGGGCCATAATGGCGTTTAAAGGTGGCAAGACGGCTTCGGATTTGAGTGTCTGGCCGTTGCAGGCGAGTGCATATATTACACTCGAAATGCAATATTTTACAAACGCCATAAAATGGGTATAAAGTGCGTTTTACGATCACGGTTAATGTTGCGGTACGTAGAATGACTACACGAACTTATTCCCTTTCGGTCACTCAAATTTATTATTTCTGCATCCGCTCTCTGCTAATTAAAACCGATACCAGTTTGGGATTGTTAAATTGTATAGTTTGCTCTTAATTAAGCCTGAACTTATGGACTTAATTTTACGCAACATGATAATTGGAAATTAAATTATACAAATACCCACGATATTGTAATGCAAATGTACCAAACCAAAGGAACGGATGTTGTCCTGGCGTGTTATGGCCCAAGTTATCCGGTAAGGTGTAAATTAGAACCTCGAGTACAATCACGAGGAATTGATCTACTAGAGTACCAGAACACTGACCTATAAGCAAGTTCATCTCGCTAATTACTGATTGCTAGGTGAACCGTATTTCTTCAGCAGGATTGACATTTTCAAGCGTGCTAAAAGCACCTGCGCTGAGATTAAAATAGACCTTTACAATTTTGAGTGAAAATTGAAAAAATTTGAAATTTTTCAGTAAAAATTCCGAAAAATCGAAAACTAGAAGTCAACTAGAAAAGTTGAAAATTTGAACAAAATTAAATATTCTCAAAGTAGAAATATCTTTTGAAAGAAAACAAAAGTTTTTGAAAAAAGGTTGAAATTTTTAAAGAAAAAGGACATTTTTCAAAAGCAGCAACTTCCAAAAAAATCGAATCGGCAAAAAATCTTGTAAAAAAGTCGAAAAAAATCAATTAACAAAATTCGAAATTTCAAGAAAAACTGTAATTGAAAAGGTTAAATTAAAAAAAAAACTCGAAAAACTTTAGATGATATCTGTCTCTTTCTATTTCTTTCTTTCTCTCTTTCTCTCTCTCTCTCTCTCTCTCTCTCTCTCTCTCTCTCTCTCTCTGTCCCCCTCTCTCTCTCTCTCTCTGTTTCGCTCTCTCTCTGTCTCTCTCTCTTTGTTTCTCACTCTCTCTCTTTCTCTCTCTCTCTCTCTCACTCTCTCTCTCTCTCTCTCTGTGTGTCTCTTTCTCTCTCTCTCTCTCTCTCTCTCTCTCTCTCTCTCTCTCTCTCTCTCTCTCTTTCTCTCTCTCTCTCTTCCTCTGCTTCTTCCTCTTCCACTATTTCTTCCTCTTCCTCTTCCCCTTTCTCTTTCTCTTTCTTCTTCTCCTTCTCTTTCTTTTCCTATTCCTCTTCCTCTTCCGCTCTCTGTTTATTTTTCTCTTCCTTTTCCTCTTCCTCTTCTCCTTTCTCTTCCTCTTCCTCTTCTTCTTTCTCTTTCTCTATCCTCTTTCTCCTATTTTTCACCATCCTCTTCCCCTTTCTTTTTCTTCTCCTCTTTCTCTTCCTATTTCTCTTCTTCTTCCTCCATCCTCTTCCTTTACCTTTTCCCCATTCTTTTCCTTTTCCTTTTCCTCGTACTTTTCCTCTTCCTCTTTCTCTTCTTCGATCTCTTCCTATTCCTATTCCTCTTGCTTTTCTTCTTTCTGTATCTCTTCCTATTCTCCTTTTACTTCCTCTTTCTCTTCCTCTTTCTCTTACTTTTTTCTTCCCATTTTTCTTTCTTTTCCTCTCTCTCTCTCTCTCTCTCTCTCTCTCCCCCCCCCCGCTCTCTCTCTCTCTCTCTCTCTCTCTCTCTCTCTCTCTCTCTCAGTATCTCTCTGAAGATGATAGCTTAACTATCGAAACGCGTTAGAGCAACATTTCTTGTGTGTTCTTTAATCTTTCTTGCTTTCAGGGGAAAAGATTTTTATTTCAATTTTTGAAGATAACCAAGGAACGGTCCGTAACACCAAAAAACAAAAATCGATACTTTGACATATGTATTAGAGACAGTTTGAAATTGTTAAGTTTAACATAGAAGTTTAATAAAAAGGCCCAATTTAAAGAAATCGACGTTTAAAAAAAAATGAAAATTTTTCGAAAAAAGTCGTAATTTCGAAATTGCCAATTGTCAAAACCTTGAGAACCAAGTTGAAGGAAATTTATAAAAAAGGAGAATTCTAAAAGGTGAAAATTTCAGAGAAAGCTTCGAAACCAGTAAGATGTAAATTTCCCAAGATTTGTATATTATAGGAGGAAAATTTGAAAATATTAGTAAAGTGTAATTTCAAAGTTTAATTAGAAATTTCACAATTTCAGGATAGACTGAAATTTCATAAGAAAGGGCAAAAATTGTAAGATTAAATTCGAAATATAGGTTTGTAAAAAAAGCTTTAGGCGTGTTAATACGAAATTTCCGCAAAAAGCTCAACATTTTTAGCAGGAATAGGAATGAAGAAAAAAAATTCTTAAAATTTCTGGTTTTAGCATTTTGTTTAAATCGTACTTTTTACTAAACAAGAACAGTCGACCTTGGATGAAAACTTTAAACTTTCTAAAAGAAAATGTTGATATAAGACAAAATTTTGATATTTTATTAATAAATTCCATTTTCTTTTAGTTCTCATTTTGACTTCAAATTTTGATTTTTTCTGTTAACTTTAAATTTTCCTTTTCGAATTAAATAAAATAAAAAAATAACATTTCAATTTTCATAAATAGTGCAATTATCGTAAAAAAAATCTCAACATTTTGGTAAGAATAGTTTTAATTTCAGTTTGAATATTTGACTTTTCTCAAAATGTCCGCGAAAGTGAAAATTTTCCTAAAAAATAGAAATGATTGAACTTGAAATTTCGGAAAAAATTCGAAATATTTCTAAAGAATTAACTTCTTCTCTGTTATGAATTTGAAGCAAGTACAATTTATTGAAGTTATTGAACACTATTATCGATATTTTGTGATAGACAAAACTATCGATATAATCGACGGTTCATATCGATGTTTAATACACAAGAGTTGCATGTTTCACTATAATTTCCATATAAATTGCGATAATTTGATACTTTATTTTCGCACTTTGGGGTTGAATATTAAAAAAAAAAATTAGCAGACGGCTTCGTCGTACAAGGAAGCGATATGCTACATCAACTCATCCAATAAAGACGGCAGTAAGTCATTACTTGCAGTATTGAGATAATTCGAAGTAAAATGTTTATGCAATCACAAAAAATCAGCACAAAAATATATTTTATGAAATATTTTGAAATTTGTAGAATTCATAAGTTGTGATAGTTTCTCAATACGCAGTAGCTAGCAGAATACGATAGTTTTCAATGGAAAATACTGGTTGAGCCTTGATACTACTAATACATCATTGTGAATTTGGTTGGAAAATATTTTATTTATTGATATACAATATTTTTTAACGAAAAATATTATAGAACTTAAATTTTTGATGTATGTCTCTCAAAAAGTAGCAAAATTGAGTTGCTATAGTCTTCGAAGATGAATCGACACCTAGAAGACTTATGATACAGTGAAATTTCCCAGATCTAATGTTCATTAGGGTTTTCCTTTTTTCCATTGTATGATTTGTAAATTGTCATATACCAAACGTACTACTAGTTTTATTCATTGTTCATATGCCTATTTTTGGAATACGATGTATCGGTAACGCCACCGTATATTTAAAATAAATAACGATATTCTTGAAAACAATGTGACATAAAAAGCACTAACCTTATCTTGATGATCGACTTGTTGGCCCAATCGGTATAGGAGAATGCGGCGTTCTCGGAGGCGGCGAACCAGGCGGTATGGTGGCGGGCAATAGTGACGTGTTAGGATGATACATTGTCATCGGATAAATCGGTGGGTATAAGGGGGCACTTGGCACAGAATATAAAGCTGAGTAAGGTCCTTGCGTTGTATAGGGATATCTGGCAGCCTCTAACGCCACCAAGGTGCCCGTTTCTAGTAAAGCTGAAACAACCAAAACCAATTTCACATCAGTAATAATCCTGAAAGATGTATTGTGATTATAGGTTTTAAATATAAGAATTCGATGATTATATTGCAACGGACTGTAAAATTAAAAATTGTTTAGTAGCTATTTATAGAAAGTAAAAATCTGGCGCCGAAAATATTTACAAAAAACAAGTGAAAATGGGCGGTGCATTCCTTTTAGCCCTATAAATCACCAGGAGAAGATAAAATCTTTCTAGCCCTACTACAGCACGGCGCAATGAAACTTATAATCCACTAGGTCCAATTTTCAAAGCTAGTTATACATTAAGCTACATTCCAGTAAGCTGGAGAGACGTAAATGTGGTCTTTATACCAAAGGCAGGCAAACGACAATCTGCGCAGCCCAAATCAAATAGACCCATTAGTCTAACGTAATTTCTCTTTAAAACAATGAAGAAAATTATGAACCAACACATTAGAAGCGAAGTACTGTCAAAGAATTTGCTTTATAAAAATCAACTTGAATATCTAGAACGCAAATCCTCAGAGACAGCCTTACACAATCTTGTCAAAAAGATAGAAAATGCCTAGTCAAACAAAGAAACAGCTCTTTGTGGATTTATAGACATGAAGGGTGCTTTTGATAACACTCATATGAATCCATAAAGGCAGCAGCTATCAAAACATTTTTTGAGAAACCCACTATCGACTGGATCGTCTCCACGTTGGATGGTAAGAGAATCAAAGCAACCTTAGGCAGTGATTCGGTCACAGTGAACCCATCAGGGGGTTGCCCCAAGGAGGTGTCTTATTTCCACTTCTGTGGTCCATCGTGGTTGATGATCTCCTAAATACATTACTCGGGCTTTGAACCATTAGGTTATGCAGATGATATTACTGTCATTATCAGGGGCAAAAACGATCATATCCTGTCGGATTTAATTCAGAAAGCCCTAAACACCATTGACAACTGGTGTTTAAAACAAAGGTTAAGTCTAAACTCAAATAAAACAGTAACAATTCCTTTCACGAAGAGAAATATCCTTTCACGAAGAGAAGAAAGCTAAATCTAACGGCTCCCACTATGAACGAAGTTCAACTTAACTTCTCAAGTGAGCTAAATATCTAGGAATAGTCCTAGACCAAAGCTCAGCTGGAATCCTCATGTGACTTAAATAATCAAGCGAGCTACGACAACCTTCTGGACGTGCTGCGGATTATTCAGCAAAATCTTGGGTCTCAAACCGAAAATGATCTACTGGTCATATGAAATGATAATTACACCCCTGATTACATGAACTTCTTTAGTGTGGTGGCCAAAAATAACAAAAAAGACAGCCCGCAACTAACTGAACATAGTTCAAAGGTAGGTAAATCTGGGCGCAATAAACACCTGCCCAATAGCAGCAATGGAAGTCATGCTAGGTCTAACACCTCTCCACCTTTTAGTGAAGAGGGAGGTGATCAAAGAAGCCTTAATATTACTGTAATTAAAACAATTTAAAGAAGGAAACTTTACCAGTTCATGGGAATCCTCAAGAATTGTAGCCCTGTGATTTTAGCAAGATTGGTTGATTATATGCAACCCAGGTACCAATTTGATTATTCCTTTGAAGGGGACTTGTATAGCCACACTGACACTCAATCAGTACCTCAAGAAAACACAAATTATCCATCTTGTTTACAGATGAAACAGCACATAGGACTAGAGAGGGAATTTATAGCCCTAACCATAGGTTCTCTAAAGCCTTAGGAAAGGACCCAACTGTCTTTCACACTGACATACATGCAATAGACTCTGCGCCTACGAGTGTCTTTGAAGAAATCTGAAAGAAACAAAGATCTACATTAACTCTGACAGTCAAGTGGCAGTAAAGGCTCTTAGCAGCTGCATCGCCAAATCCAAACTAGCTTGGGACAGTCAACAAACTCTAATGCAACTGGATAAACACAACAGGATCAACCTTAAGTGGATGCTAGGGCACAAAGGAATACAAGGGTATGAAGCTGCGGACCAACTCGCTAGACTTCTCTACCAAAAGCCGGTTCAGGTCCAAAAAATTACGATGCAGATCCAAGGATCTGCATTTGGTTTTTTTTAAAGTCAAATCAACAATAAGTTTTTTTTATGTTTAATCCACTGGCAAAGGGTAACCCCGTTATGCTTTCACAGTACTGCGACTAGGATGCGGAAACAAGGATAGATGGCGATGAACCGCCTTCTTAAACAAAGATAGGTTGTAATTTTTGGGGAAAATTCCTTTCGGTAACAAGTTTCATAACTTGGAAGTTCTATAGAAAAAAGAGTCTCCGCAGGCAGAAGTCCTCACTGTGTCAAGCTGGACCGCACAGGAATTTGCTGTCTCTGACTGTCTAGTACGCCTCAAGAATCTCCTCTTGGGGAGATTAATCCTATTAGTTCCTGCGAGCATCTTCCATAATAGTACTTGTAAAAAAAAACAAATCACCAACCATACGCCTGTGCTCTACTGTTTCGAGAGAATCGGTCAGACTCTCGTCATCAATTAGGCGAATCGCTCTTCTTTGAATTGAATCCAAGAGATCTAAAGTGTGCTTTGGGGCTAAACTCCAAATATGAGAACAGTATTCTAGTGTTGGCCTAACTTGAGCTTTGTATAGTGGTAATAGCTGATGAGATGTGAAGAACTTTTTAGCTCTAAAAAGGAAGCCTAGCTTCTGAGGGGCGGATTTGGCAATGGCGCGCACATAATCGTCCCAAGAAAAGTTAGTGCTCACATTCACTCCTAGGATAGATAGATTAAATCCCATCGGAAGGATTTTACCGTCCATTAGTATATTAGTTGCATTATCCCTTGATGTTTTCTTACAGAAAACCGCGGCCTGAGTTTTTGAAGCGTCGAAGTCGACTAAATTGTTCTTACCCCATTCCAGAATAATCTCGAGATCCTGATTAATCGTCTGTACCTGCTGTTCCCTTAGTCGATCTAAAGCAGCGATAGATAATGGTTTGTCGGAGAAAAAAGATGACCCAAGGTTACTATCATGTGCGTAGCTGTATATAGGATTGGAAGTTGAAGCTAAGAGATCGTTTATGTGTAACAGAAACAGATTAGGAGACAGAAAAGGGTACGATAAAATGGGAGTCAAAGAAAAAAGGAAGCTATTAAGCGTACAAAGAATAATGGCACTTAAAGCAGGGAAAGCTTATCGAACAGTGTCAACGGAAGCGGCATTGGTATTAGCAGGGCTGGTACCAATAGATATTAAATTAGAAGAAATAAGAAACAGAAAAAGAATATTTGAATGGAGAGAGGAAAAAATTCGTGAAGAAACGGGACTGGAGATTAACGCAGAACAGATAGAGAAAAAGGTCAAGAAGAGAAGGAAACATCCGGTAAAGGAAGTAGACCAAAAGAAGCAAGAAACAAGCAACGGAATACGAAATTTATACAGACGGATCCAAACAGGAAACAGGCACAGGAGCAGCTTACGTTATTTATAGGAAAGGAAAGGAAATAGGTAAGGGGCAATGCAGGCTCGGAGGCAATTGCTCGGTGTTTCAGGCGGTGGTATTAGCTATTAAGAAAGCACTAGAACGAGCTCGTACGCTGGAAAGTTGCATTATAAGGAGTGATAGTAAGGCGGCAATAGCTGCCATGCAAAATAAACCAAATTCGGAACTTGTTAAGGAAGCGCAAGATCTGCTTCAAGAACAAAGGAAAACGCAATTGGAATGGGTTAAGGGACACCGGGGAGTCACTGGCAACGAAAGGGCGGACGAGCTCGCGAAAGGCGCATGCAGTTTAGGCAATAATGATAATAATAACATGGTGGTGGTATATGAATACGATAAGGTGCCCTTTGGGCTTATTAGGAACAGACTGTCGCGTTGTTCTTTTTTCAGGTGGTAACAACGATGGGATTCTGCCACAACAGGGAGAGGGACTCATCGCTACCTGAGAAGAGTGCAAGGCTACAGGCGTCTAAGAGGAAGGCAGCTTACGCAGCAATGCGTACAGCTGCTTACAGGCCACGGAAGGTTTCAGGAATACCTCCACAGGATGGGGAAAAGGAACTCACCATTATGCCAATGCGGAGAGCCCGAGGATGCTGATGAGGATGTTCGTATGCAAGAATCGGGAGGAATGGAGGAACAGAACAGAGCAGCTAGCGATAAGAAAGGGAGTTCTCTGGCCAAGAAGTATCGAGGAGATTGATGAAGCGGCTCGGAACCCAAATTTCTTTGAAGTTCTGAACCAAGCCGCTGGAAAGCTTGACGAACTCAAGTCCTCATTTGAGGAACAGTAGATTTCGAGTACCGGGGGATCGAGTACCTGGGAAATGAATATACGAGAAAGCGGAATAGGACAATATGGGAGGAAGCCTACGTCGAACTCCAAGTTCTGACCTGGAACCATCCGAAGTCAAGGGGATCGAGTACCTTGACATGGCACAAGCTGGGGGATTGAGCACCCAGTCTTAGACGTAACGCAAGAGGAAAGAAAAAGAGACAACGCGAGGAGGAACGTTAGATTAGAACCTTAGGTTAAATAGGTTAGATTAGGTTAAGGTGAAGGGTAGGTTAGGCAGATTAAATGTAGGTTAGAAACTAGACTAGACTGGGAACATACGGCAAACCGAAGTAGGAATAAAATGTAATTAAATAAGAATATTATGTAATAGTTAAAGTTAGAGGGGTATGCATGTGTAGGAACCCTCAAAATGAAGTGTAAATTTACTTCAGTTAATATATACGTGTATATAGGATTGGAAGTTGAAGCTAAGAGATCGTTTATGTGTAACAGAAACAGATTAGGAGACAGAAAAGGCCCCTGAGACACCCCTGCCTTAATCGCAAATATCTTGGATGAGATGCTATCGACGACGACCTGAAGAGATCTGTCAGCGAGAAAATTGGATATCAAATGACAGAGTCCAGGAGGAAGACCATAAGATGTTAGTTTGGCGAAAAGATATCGGTGCCAGTTTCTGTCGAAAGCCTTTGAGATATTCAATGCCACAATCCTAGCCTCACCAAGTTTTTCCATAGCTGAGTTACAGATATGAGTAACATATGCCAGTAGATCGCCAGTGGAACCTTGTTGTCTAAAACCGTATTGCCTGTCGGTGATGATTCTATTTTCCTTCAGATATTTGAGAATCTCGATGTCGATAACTTTTTCCATCACTTTAAATATAACGTGTAACAAAGATACAGGGCGATAGTTGTTAGCCAGATTCTTTTTTCCCTTTTTAGGGACAGGTTCAAAAAATGGGACACAAAGTCAAGAATTTCCCAATGAAGATCGTATTCAAGTCTACAACAGGCGCTGTTTTTTTTTAAATTAATTTCTCACAATGGTTCTTGCCTCTTCCTGGACGAGATCCTGCCTACACCCATGAAAGGACCCATGATCTAATCTAATCTAACCCATTTATTATTAGGAGGAGTTACAGCTAGATAAATTCTTATTCATAGATTTGAGACGTCTGTCGAATGTTGACAAGTAATTAGGGATACTCAGCAGATGCGTAATTGTCTTATCGTAACTTCGAGAGATTGAATATTTTAGCATGTGTTAAATACCAAAATAAGCGAGCTATTGCACCCTAAAAACTCCCAAATTACGGTTTTACAAAGAAGTCATTCAGTTCTTCAATTAAATAAAAGTATTGAGAAGTCCAGTGTCTATTTTTATGAGATGGTAGCGCGTTACAATATTACGAAAAATTGTAGTGTTAAATTAGTAAATTAGTAATGGTATGTGTGCTTCCTAGAATTTGAATATACTAGATATTAGGGGAGACTTGTCTGATGGCTGAAAGGATGACTTACACGCAGGGGTTCGTCCCAGACCTTTCAAGAAGTCAAACACTCTGTAACGAGAAACCTACCTAAACAGATGGAGTTGCTCCTAAGTTAGTAAAAAGGAAAATTATATTTAGGCGATCGACAACTGTAAAGTTTTTGACAAACACATTTAAATAATTCAGGAAATATACTGTGAAAAAGACATAATGATTCGACAGTTGTTTAAATCTTATTCCAAACAACTGGCACTTCCAACTTTTGCGACTAGAGATGTTCTTGTGGGAAATCCACCGTTTCCGAAGTCATTAAAATCAAACTTAATTTCAAGTTAAGCTCGAAAGTTCTCTCAATAAAACTCGTTGATGTAATAGAAAATGGGGAAGTTTCGGGAAAGGCACGAACGTATACTAACAATTGATGGTAAATCGATACAAGATAAAAATAATTATAGATAAGAAAAGAGTTCGGAGGCTTTCGAGAAAAATGACCTCTGCCAGTACAGTAAGTTGCAATCTTTCTGGCAATGCAGCTATAAATTTTATACCACTCACTTGGCTCAGCAAACTTGCCTGCGTTTAAATTAGGAGCCATAAAATAGCCTCAATTTCAAATCGGACTCTGCAGCTATACCTTTGCTTTTGCAGCCAGAGCAACGCAGTCAATAAAAGCTAGACAATAAACGTTCTCTCTGCAAGTATCCCATAATCTCGGAGGTAAATTTTTTACCGCTTTTCCATTGTCTCTTAGGATCGAGTAAAGTCTCTAATTAAAACCTGAAAACTGCCTCTAAAAGATAAATTCCTTTAATGCATTAGGCAAGCAAATTATACCCATTACCAACCAACAACATGGTACATGTTAGCGTTTGTGGATGTCAACAGTCCTGCTGGTTCTGGTTTTTTGATCTCCGCTGAAGACGCCTGCCGTGGGCAACCCTGAATAGTTTTTAATTATTCAATTGGTAAATGCACAGTTACATTTCAGATATCTCGCACATTTGGATACAAAGGCTCCAACCTTAAAGAGCCGAACACCACCTAAGGTGGTGGTACCAGTACATCCATAAAATAAATATAAGTTCAGGGTTTAGTCCCAAAAATAGTTTCTAGGCAAAAACAAACACTTTCCTGTCATTTAGCATGTATAATAAAAGATTGATTTATGGTCATACAAAAACATTTTGTAATACTCGCCACAGGGAACAAACGGAGGCGCACGTCTGTGAAATTTTACATTTCCGTTATTGACACGTTGGTTACAAATAACTCGAACTTGGGGCCACACTATTGATACACATTAGTTCGCCCTATTTTGCGTTTTAAAGTGAAAATGTTATCCAGCCAATTGGCGCATATTTTATGCGCCGGCCATCCAACACCTACATCAAGTTAAACGATACAAAAAAAAATCAAAAACCGATCCTTAGCGGGCGTGTTTCGCGAAACATGACTTAAATCATACAGAATATAATGCTTCGAATTGTATAACACGTCGTTACAGTTACAACATGCATTGGAACATACTAAAAATATTATAACTTTTGCATTTATGGCTACCATAAATTACAGTTTAACGATTCGTTGCAGTTGTTTCAAAACATTGCACCAGCTAGCTATTCTGTTACTCTGCATTATATACAAAACTCATTCACACCAGTTCGCCATAGCTTTATTTGTAAGCTATATGTGCTATAAATAATTCTTTGTTACAATTTCGTTGCCCTTTAAAACCCGTTTCTATATTACAGAGAAATCGAATCCCATTTGGAATCGAACAACTTAAACTGAAGCACACAAAAGACTATTTCTACCCTTCTTTTTTGAAATTTAATTTCTAGGTAGTGGATTCAACCTCCGATAAATCAACCAATTTGGGTTCGATGTAAATAAAGATACAAAGTCACCAGAAGTGAGGTAACTTTCCTGATAATCCTCTTGTTTCAATTATCTTAGACCAAAAATATACCTTGCAAGGTACAGTCGAAGGCCAGTCACTCAATGGGATTCACGTCCTTTGAGTATTTGTGCGATTGACTAGTATCTCTCTGAAGATGATAGCTTGGCTATCAATACGCGTCAGAGTAACCTTTGTTGTGTTTTTTAATACTAGTTTCAGGGGACAAGATTTCAATTTTTACTGATTAATAGGTTGAAAATGTTAACAATGACCGTGCCATACTGACAATACCAAGCAAAACCGAAACCAATCAAGTTGCTTGTAAATATTTCTAACTGCAGCACGTTCGACTGCTTCATCACACGTCGTTTAATTGACAAATATTTATTTATTTTTCACTAAATTCTGATTATTGACTTACCTTCAACGATCTGCCTGTATGCTTCTTCTGGATTTCCTTTGGCATACTTAAGTATTACGAACACTAAGTTAATTGATGCTTTGGGTGTAAATTGAAACACTTCTCTTAGCCTTTGACACAGTTCAATCAGTACATCAATTCCGTCTCCTGGGAAATAAAAAGAAACTTTAAAATACGCAAAAAACATGGTTTAATCCTGTTCCTGAAAAAATATTAAAAAATCCAAAGAAACATTGTTTATTGTTTTTATATGTCTACCACTGGCTATTCTGCAGTATTTACCATTGGTTAGATTTAATATATTTGACTACAGGTCTCGAAAATATTTTATAACATTAACTTTTTGCTTTAATTATCAATGTTGCCAAGAAAATTTTTATTGAGAAATCGAAGTTTTCAAGCAATTAGAAAGAACTACGACTTTATCCATCTTTAGAACGCTTGATGGTAAGATTTTGCTCCCTTATTTATACTCAAAAAAGTTCACGAGCCAATAAGGGTGATCGAACAAAACCTAATATTAGCCGTTGTAAAGGAGGGTAACAACGTATTTCTTTAGATATGTAATTTTACGTTGCGTAAGATGTAGCATTTTACAAAACGAGTTCTAAAATCACCAGTTCGAAAATTAAATTCCGAACGTTTTTGGTGTAAGTTTCTTGTATGTGCTAAATAACGCAAAAAAAACGTGCATAAGAAATCCGATAATGAAGGAACTACGATTTTATTCCTGATTGAACGCTAGCGTTTGGTTTTATGTTTTCGTTTGACTAACCTTATTTATTCGTGAATTATGGATTTCATGACTTGATTAATAAAGGTGGTCGCACGATATTTTAATTTCAGGCGCTCTAAGGTGCGATAAAAGCGAAATTCGTAATAAATTTAGAGTCAACCAGTGTGGTCGAACAAAATTTTGAAACCAGACGTCCCAAAGAGGCATAAAATCGTGCTCTTTTAGACATGAAATGTGCATGGAACAAGTTTAGGATTTACATAAATCGAGTTCTAAAATCTTTAGCTAATATTTCATCAAACCCCACTCACTATTGCCACAGCCACTACTTTCTTTAACTATACATTTTAAATGATTCGATTTTTTTTACTTTTGATAATTTTGGTGGAACGGACTGGTCCTTGGTTATTTTCAAAATTTGAAATACAAATATTGTCCCCCAGTATCTCTCTGAATATGATAGCTTGGCTATCAAAGCGCGTTAGAGCAACCTCTGTGTGTTTTTAAATCTTTCTTGGTTTCAGGGAACAAGATTTGAATTTCAGTTTCGACAATGTTCCAAAATTTCAAAATTTTGAATGCTTCTTTTCTTTAATTTTCGATTTTTTCCAAATTTCTTAAATTATATTTAAAGCACTTCATTGAATATTTCCACCTTTTTCGAGTCTTAGAGTTTTAGAAAATTTGAAGATTTTTAAAAATTTCACCCTTTGAAAATTTTGATTACTTTTTCAAAATTTGATTATATTAAAATTGTTGTCTGACTGAAAATTTCGAGTCGTTTTAAAATTCTGTTAAAATTTTAATTACCCTGTTAAAATTTTGACTTTTTAAAAATGTATTCCTTTGAGAACTTTTCAATTATATTCAAGTTCTGCTTTCACTGAAAATTCCGCGTTTTTTTTTAATTTTCAAAATTTAGACTTTTTTTAAGACTTGAGCTTTATTTTAAGGTTTGACTTCAAATTTTCATCCTTATCTAGAATTTATCCTTTTGAGAATATTACAGTTATATTTAAATTCTGCTTTGACTGAAACCCCGAGTTTTCTTTAAATATTAAAATTTCGACTTTTTTAGCTGAATATTTTAAGTCTTTTTAAAATTCTGTTAAAATTTTAATTACTCTGTTAAAATTTCGACTTTAAAAAAAAAATTTCTGTGAGAAAATTTCAGTTATATTTAAATTCTGCTTTGAATAAAAATTGCGATTTTTTTTTAATTTTCAAAATTTCGGCTTTTTTTAAAACTTGAGCTTTATTTGAAAGTTTGGCTTCAAATTTTCATCCTCATCCAGAATTTATACCTTTGAGAACATTTCAGTTATATTTAAATTCTGCTTTGACCGAAAATTCCGATTTTTTTAAATTTTCAAAATTTCGATTTTATTTAACTGAATATTTCAAGTCTTTTTAAAATTCTGTTAAAATTTTAATTTCCCTGTTAAAATTCCGACTATTTAAAAATTTGTTCCTTTGAGAAAATTTCAATTATATTCAAATTCTGTTTTCACTGAAAATTCCGAGTTTTTTTTAATTTTCAAAATTTCGACTTTTTTTAAAACTTGAGCTTTATTTTAAAGTTTAACTTCAAACTTTTATCCTTATCCAGAATTTATCCTTTTGAAAACATTTCAGTTATATTCAAATTCTGCCCTGACTGAAAAATCCGAGTTTTTAAAATTTTCAAAATTTCAACTTTTTGTAAAACTTGAACTTGAAAAAAAACTTGAAAGATGAAAGTTTGACTTTAAACTTTCATCTTTATCCAAAATTTATCCCTTTGAGAACATTTCAGTAATATTCAAATTCTGCTCTGACTAAAAATTCAGAGTTTTTTTTTAATTTTCAAAATCTCGACTTTTTTTTAAAACTTAAGCTTTATTTTAAAATTTCAAAGCTTCAAAATATTATCTTTATCCAGAATTTCGACCTCTAGAAATGCTGACCTTGAGAAAACTCAACTTTTTTTTGAAAATTTCCACTGTTTCGATTTTTCTCAAAATATTTAGTTTTCGAAAATTTCAGATTTCTTTTGGAACGAAAATTGTTGATAATTTTAAAATAAAATCGAATAGTTTTTGTTGTAAAATTTGAAATTTTGTCAAAATTTCGGCTCTTTTTATGACTTTGAACTTTTTCTCATATCTTGTTGTTGTTACCTTTTTGGAAATTTTGACTTTTTTAATGCCGATGGTCCCAACATTTTCTACTTTTTAAAAATTTGGATCTTTTTTTAAATTTTGGATTTTCAAAGTTTGAATTTTTTTCCTAAAAGTTTGACTTTTCTAAGAATTTCGACTTTTTTGAAAATTTTCTAGTCCCATTAAAACTATAAATTTTTTTTTAGTTAAGACCTATTTTTCCACAAAATTTATAAGTTGTTGAAAATTTCGACTTTTTTAAAGATTGGAGAACTTTTATTTGAAAAGTTCTATATTTTTTATGTCGAGATTTTTTGAAAATGTCGCCCTTTTTTAAAATTTGAACTTTTATCTAAAAAGCTTCATATTTTTGAACATGTCGAAATTTTTTTTAATGTGGACTTGGTTGGAAATTTTCGACTATTTTGCAAAATTCTAAATTTTTCTTTTTTTTAAAGTTTCTTCAAAGGTTAAGGGTTTGTTTATTTAAATGTGAACATTTTCTTAAATTGATACTTTTTTTTTTGAAATTTTTCAATTAAAAAATTAAAAAATTAATTTCTTCAAAAATTTTTGATCAAACAGTTCGACAATTTTTAAAAATCTTCGACTGCCGAAATTTTAAGATATGCGAAATTTTAACTATTAGACTTCTTTCCTTTAATTTTTCAAACGTTTGTCTTTTTTTTGAAAATTTTAATTTTATTATTAATTTTGCGCTTTTTTTGGTATTCTTTATACTTTAAGAATTTTGACTTTTATTTAAAATTCGACTTTTCCATTTTGTTAATCTAAATATTTTTTTAAAAGTTTAAGTATTTTTAAAATTCTAGACTATTTTTCAAAGTTTCTTAACTTTTTTTGAAAATTTTAAATTTCCAAGAAAATTTCGACATTTTTCAAAATTTCGACGACGTTTTTGAAAACTATGACTTCAAAATTTTCGTCCATCTCGAAATTTTAACTTAGAAATTTGGGCCCTTTTTAGAATTCATTACTTTTAAAAATTTCGTCTATTTTTTAAAATTTTGCCTTATTTTTAAGTTTTTAATTTTATCGAAAATTTCCATTCTTTTTTATTTAACATTTTTCAAAATGTTGAAATTTTTTTTTTAAATTTTGACTATTTTTGAAATTCTAGGCTATTTTTAAAGTTTCAACTTTTTCAAAAATGTCATATATTTTTGAAAGTTTCAAATTTTTACAAAATTTCACTTTTTATTCAATATTATGTCTTTTTTGAACAAATTAACTTTCCTTCAATACATGAAAATTTCGACATTTTCCAAAATTTTGAACTTTTTGATAATCATGATTTCAAAATATTCATATTTCCATTTTATCTAAAATTTCGTTATTTTTTTTTTAGTTTTAGCATGTTTGAAAAATTTGATATTTTTTAAATAATGAACTAATCATTAAAATTCCCATTTTGAAAAATTTTGAATTTTTTAAGATGTTAATTTTTCAAATGTTTGACTTTTGTTTTAATTTACGGCTCTTTGGAAATTTCGAATTTTTCTAAATTTCTGCTTTTTATTCAATATGTCTTTTTTGAACAAATTACCTTTTCTTCAATATATGAAAATTTCGACATTTTTCAAAATTTTGAACTTTTTGATAATCATGATTTCAAAATATTTGAGTTTTCCTCAAAATTTTAGATTTAACTGAAAACTTCAACTTTTTAAAATTCGGGACCTTTTAAAACTTGGATTTTTTAAAATTTTATCTAATCTTTTTAAAATGTTGGTACTTTTGAAAATTCAAAAACTTTGGAAAATCAACTTCTTTTTATATTTTCAATTTTATCTGAAATTTCGTTCTTTTTAAATTTAACATTTTCACAAAATTTGATGTTATTAAAATTCCCATTTTTAAAAATTTGGAATTTGTTAAAATGTTAACTTGTCAAATAGTTGACTCTTTTTTAATTCACGTCTCTTTGGAAATTTCGATTTTTTTCAAAATTTCTGATTTTTATTTGTCTTTACCTTTTTTTTTTAAATTTTAACTTTAAATTATGACTCCTGAATTTTCGACTTTTTTTTAACTTTTCTGAAAATTTTAACCTTACAAAATTTGAGACTTTTTCAGAATTTTGACTCTTTTTTAAATTTCATTTAAGCTTTTCAAAATGTCGATCTTTAAAAATTGGAAATTTTTGGAAAATCTCTACTTTTTTTCTTATTTTCAGATTTATCTAAAATCTCGTTCTTTTTAATTTCAATATTTTATAAAAATTTGACATTTTTCAAGTTTCAACTATCTTTAAAAGTTCCATTTTTAAAAATTTTCAATTTTTTAAAATGTCAATTTGTCAAATATTTGACTCTTTTTTTAATTTACGGCTCTTTGGAAATTTCGAATTTTTCAAAATTTCTGCGTTTTATTCAATATATATCTTTTTGAACATATCACATTTTTTTGGAAAATTTTAACCCTTTTCAAAATTTCGAGTTTTTTGAAAATTATTACTTTTAAATTTTTGACTTTCATTGAAAATTTTAACCTTACAAAATTCGAGACTTTTTCAGAATTTTGACTCTTTTTTAAATTTCATTTAAGCTTTATAAAATGTCGATCTTTGAAAATTGGAAATTTTTGGAAAATCTCAACTTTTTTTTCTTATTTTCGGATTTATCTAAAATCTCGTTTTTTTTAATTTCAATATTTTATAAAAATTTGAAATTTTTCAAGTTTTCAACTATCTTTAGAAGTCCCATTTTTAAAAATTTTGAATTTTTAAAAATGTCAACTTGTGAAATATTTGAATCTTTTTTTAATTTACGGCTCTTTGGAAATTTCGAATTTTTTAAAATTTCTGCTTTTTATTCAATATATATCTTTTTGAACATATCACCTTTTTTTGAAAATTTTAACTCTTTCAACCCTTTTCAAAATTTCCACCTTTTTGAAAATTATTACTTGTAAATTTTCGACTTTTGCTGAAAATTTTACCTTTTCTGAAAATTTCAACTTTACAAAATTCGAGACTTTTTCAAAACTTTGAGTCTTTAAAATTTCATCTAATCTTTTCAAAATGTCGATCTTCAAAGATTGGTAATTTTGGAAAAATCCCAACTTTATTTCTTATTTTCGGTTTTATCTAAAATGTTTTTTTTTTTTAATTTCAATATTTTCAAAAAATTGGACATTTTTCAAGTTTTCAACTAACTTTAAAATTCCTATTTTTAAAAATTTTGAATTTCTTAAAGTGTCAACTTATCAAATATCTGACTCTTTTTAATTCACGGGTCTTTGAAAATTTCGAATTTTTCCAAATTTCTGCTTTTTATACAATACTAAGTCTTTTTTGAACCTATTACCTTCTTTTTTTTTTTAATTTTAACTCTATGAAAATTTCGACACTTTTTTAAATTTCGACCTTTTTTAAGACTAACTTCAAATTTTTCGACTGTTCCTCAAAATTTTAACTTTTCTGAAAATTTCAACATTTCAAAATTCGAGACTTTTACAGAATTTTGAAACTTTTTAAAAATTCATCTAATCTTTTCAAAATGTCGATCTTTGAAAATTCGAAATTTTTGGAAAACCTTAACTTATTTTCATATTTCCATTTTATCTAAAATTTCGTTATTTTTTTTAGTTTTAGCATGTTTGAAAAATTTGATATTTTTCAAATAATGAACTAATCATTAAAATTCCTATTTTGAAAAATTTTGAATTTTTTAAGATGTCAACATTTCAAATGTTTGACTTTTGTTTTAATTTACGGCTCCTTGGAAATTTCGAATTTTTGTAAATTTCAACTTTTTTTTTAATATTATGTGTTTTTTGAACAATTACCTTTTTTTTAATATTTAAATCTATGAAAATTTCAACACTTTTCAAAATTTCGACTTCTTTGAAAATTATGACTTCAAAATGTTCGACTTTTTCTCAAAATTTTAACTTTTCTGAAAATTTCAACTATTTTGAAAATTTCAACTGTTCAAAGTTCGGGAATTTTTCAGAATTTTGACTTTTTTAAAAATTTTGTCTTATCTTTCCAAAATGTCGACTTTTGAAAATTCGACTTTCGAAAATTCGAATTTTATTGAAATTCTTACCTTATTTTATTTTCAGTTTTATCTAAAATTTCGTTTTCTTTAATTTTCAACATTTTTGAAAATATTTACATTTTTGAAAATTTCAACTAATTTTTAAAATCGCTTTTTCTTTGAAAATTTTGAATTAAAATGTCGACTTTACAAATGTTCAATTTTTTTTAATTCAGGATTTTTTGAAGTTTTTAATATTTTACGTATATCTTCAGAGGAATATTCTTAAATATAATATGAAGGGTGATTCAGTCATAGTGACATTAATTTTAAGGGAACATAAAGAAAAATGAGTATAATACGAATACGTGGTTAAAAACAATTTCAGGCATAATTTGGCTGAAAGAAATATTTTATAATCATAATTTAAACCCTTTTTTGAGCTATCACTGACTTTAAAGCTTCGAGGCACAGATAAATAGAAAAAAAAGACAGTTACTTAGAGTTACGTAGTATTGTTATTCAATAAATTAATATTAATTCTGTACACCAAATTATTGGATTCCTTTTATTTTATTTTTATTTCTGTTATTTTTATTTATTAGGATTCTTTATTTGCTATACATTTTCTTTTTTTATGTAATACCATTTAAATTATTAGGTTCTTATTTTTATCATGCTATATTTTTAAGTATGTAGGTATTTTTCCACTATAGACTTAAGTCTGTTGGAACGAGTAAATAAATAAATAAATAAATAGAAAGAAGAAGAATTGACGTCTGCGCAATTAGGACAATTAGGGCGAAACAAATAAACAAAACATTGCTAGGTTATGTCTAAATGACAATACAAAATACATTAAATGATCCTGGCGGCACCGATGGTTTCGAAAAGGGTGATTTGCTTTTTTATATGAAAATTGGGTAACAACGAATTGCAGAAGTAATATTCGCGAAAATAAAAAAAAAATGAAATCGCGAGATGGATGTAAACGTTGATATCAATGCTTTAAGTAATGAATTAAATTCGCTGTTAAAGGTGCAAGTGTTAAAAGTGGTTAATACTCTGAGGGTTATTTCCCGACGTTTTATTTCTTTTGACCCCCTGTGATACGATGGGACTTTTTTAAACTATGTGAAAAGGTCATTCTTTGTAAAAACTCCTGCTTGATTTTAAATCACTGAATATGACATTATTTTCTTTATTTTTTATACAGGGAGTTCAAATAATTGAAAATTCTAGAAAATAATCTGGAGTAAACTGTTTTTATCTTTGGAATGATGGAAAGATATTTAAAAATATGCTTCAGAATTATATACAGATAGGGAAAAAATTTTCATTGTCCATGTAAAACGCTAAGAATTGTCCCTTCCATAGTTTTCTATGGCCGCTGAACGTATTCCCCTACTTTGACGCAGCATGCTCGTATCTTCCAGTTTAGATGTTAGAAAAAACTCGTCGAGAGTTTTACAACAGACTGAAATATTGTTTAGCACAGTTTGGCGGCCTATTTGAACTCCTTATGTTGTTATGTTTAAAGAGTTATTATGTTATATTCTCTATAAGAATTATTATTAATTTTGTTTAAGAAATCTCGTTTATTTATTTTGGTTATCAAAGAATATCAGTCTTATTTTACCTCAGATGTTGACTAAATCAACGGAGTAAAAAAAACAAACAACAATTTTAATAAAATTATTGCCTGCCAGTAGTAATACCGTAACAAAACACGTTAGAAGCTATGATGTACTACTGAAATCTCCACCAGCACTGATCGCTGCGCTCTGCGTTGAATTGTTTACAACGGTGTAGGAGAATACAAGGCACCGCCCATATATCCCACTATTAGCTCTCAATGTTAAATCTCTCATTAACATTCTCCCTATGGACAGTGTTTGACTTTCCTGATGTGTATGTATAAGAAAGCATAAATTTCAAATTTTAATTTATTTTTAGAAAATTTTGCAAATAGAATAGACCTGGACTGCAATAACGCAGCCCTCTAAACAAGAGCGTTATTGCACTTTGGGTCTGTTCTGTTTGTATGACAGTTGTTGGAGCTCTTCCATAGTCTCTTCTTCTCTTGTTCTAAATTTAAAATTAATCAAAGGTTTGTTTTTAGGCATTTTTTGTTATTATAAATCACAGTGGACTGGTCCTTGGTTATCTTCAAAAATTGAAACACAATATTTTTCCCCTGAAACCAAGAAATATTAAAAAACACAACAAAGGTTCCTCTAACGTTTGGCTACCGAAACGCGTTAGAGCAACCTTTGTTGTGTTTTTTAATCTTTCTTGGTTTCCGGGGACAAGTTTTGTATTTCAATGTTACAAATTACATTTCTAAGAAAAAAATTTCGATACCGCCAAAAATAATAATTTACTCTTGGCCACTTTTTGAAATATTTAAATAATTGAACTTCCTGCACAAAAAATCCCAAAAAAATGTCATTTTGGGTGATTCAAGATCAAGTAGAAGTTTTTACAAAGAATGACTTTTTCTCATAAACCCACAAATAAAAAAGACTCGGGACTCTCTTTTGGGACACACTGCATATTTCATGAGTAAGCTAATTAATCTGAAAAAGGAAGCATGTATGAAAAAGTTGATGAACGATTTCATCACTTATTAGAACATCCTTTAGATTTCGTTCGATCACCCTTACTGTCCCGTGAATTATGGAGTTGACGAGTAAATAAGAGTGGTGTAACTAAATTTTGAAACCAGACGTTCAAAATGGCAATTATTTGGATGTAATATTTTATAGGAGGGGTCACATAAGTTGCGGATTTACATAAAATGAGTTTTAAAACTTCAGTGAGGTTTCGTCTATATCTATACGTATACGTAGGTAACATATAAGTACAAATTAATCTTCTATACGTATACGTGGATACATACAAATACAAATTAAAGAAACTTGCATCTGTAGAGAAAAAAATCATCCTTGGGCCAATCATCCCAAGTAATTTCTTCAATCACACATGTTAATTAGCAAAAATATAATAATAAATTGACGTGTAACAGTTTATTACTTGTTAGGTGTTCGCTTGCATTATTCTGTTAGAAATATTGGTGATTAATGTTTTTGAACCTTTACATTAATGACTGTATTCAATAATTTTATGGTATATTCATAGTTAGAAAGAGCAATTTTATTATTATTGATTAGTTGATTATGTTTTAGTATCATAAATATTACAATAAAAGTAAAAATATCCGCTATAGCATTCGTAGCGCATAAAAAAACTCTTTTATGTGCATAAGAATGTAATAATTTATAGCTAAATTTATGCCATATAAAACACTGCCTCGTAACTTTGGCACGGATATTACAACCATCGTTATTTGAAATTATGACTTAAACCATTAAAGTTAATCATTGTTTTCAAAAGTTGAAAAGGTAAAAATCCCACTGAAAGCTCAAATTAGATTTAATCTTTCCCACTAGGGCTCTCTAAAAAATCAATGTTTTCAAAATATTGTAACAAAAGGTAGTTATAGAATTGGTATTGGTGATTGTGTAAGGAATTATCTAGAAACATTTGATAATGGAAAGCGGCCGCGAGAATGAATCATACGACAGATACGAGCTCTAGACTTTCCGTAAGCGAAAAGTCTTATACAGATAAGGAAAAATTTTCATTGTTTATGTAAAACACTAAGGATTGTTCCTTCGATAGTTTTCTACGGCCGCTGAACGTATTCCCCTACTTTGACGCAGCATGCTCGTATCTTTCAGTTTAGATGTTAGAAAAAACTGGTCGAGAGTTTTACAACAGTCTGGAAAATTGTTTAGCACAGTCTGGCGGCCTATTTGAACTCCTTATTTTGTAATGTTTAAAGATTTAATATGTTATATCCTTCATTAGAATTATTATTTATTTTGTTTAAGAAATCTCGTTTATTTATTTTGGTTATCAAAGAATATCAGTTTTATTTTGCCTCAGACATCGATTAAATCAACGAACTAAAAGAACAAACAGCATGTGGTACGCAAATTTTAATAAAATTGTTGCCTGCCATTAGTAAACCCGTAACAAAACATATTAGAAGCTATTATGTACTACTGAAATCTCCACCAGCACTGATCGCTGAGTTCTGCATTGAATTGTTTACACCGGTGTGGGAGAATGCAAGGCGCCTTCCATCTATCCCACTATTAGCTCTCAATGTTAAATCTCTCATAAATATTCTCCCTATGGAGAGTGTTTGACTTTTCTGATGTGTATGTACGCCCGTTCTAGAAACGGAAACGGTACCTATAAATACGCGATCGTCTTTTCCTCACTCAGTCAGTTAATTAAACAGCCAAGTCAGTTGGTTAGTTAGTTAGCCATCTAGTCTAATAGAAACCGGAACGGTACCTACAAATACGCGGTCGTCTTTCCCTCAGTCAGTCAGTTAATTAAATATTTAAGTCAGTTGGTTAGCCAGATAGTCTAATAGTTAAGTAAAATAAGTTTGAAATAAAGTGGTTACAATTCACGAAGTATTAATTTTCGAACCGATAACACGCAACAACGCGACCGACAGTTTCTACATGAAGATTAAAACCTGGATCTGGATGTTCACATATTTATCTAAACTTACCTAGAAGTTATAAAGCTGAACGAATTTTCATGGCAACGGAGAAAATACGAATTTTCAACACTGAACTAACATCCCAAGTGTCATAAAAGTTACATCAAAAATATACTTTAAATGTGGAAATATATCATAAAATGTTCAAGTTATGAAGTTTTAAGAAAAATGTTATTGAATGCTTTTCGTATCTCGTGAATACTGGGCGTAAATTAATTGATGGCGTCCAAAATGTGAACTTGCTTGCTTCTTGTGGCAGGGGGGCGTTTCTTCAACAATTTTTGGACTATATCCGCTGTCTTCTTTAAAACAGTCTTTTGTAATACTCGAAATTTTTATACCACACCACACTAGATGATTTAAAATATATTTAATTGACTAACTTAATACTACTAGGTTGAGGATCAATGGTGACTTGATTTAACGAATATGGCTTGATAAATTAAAGTCTCTTGATGGTGATGAGGAGTTCTAGATGAGGACGTTGCACTTGAACTGAAGATTTACACTCTTGAATGTTGAATTGTTGAAATTTCTTCGTTCTTGGTTCTTGTTATCTATATTTGCAAAAGAAAATAAAATGACACATGCATTACTTTAAAACATATAGCAACTATAACTTGAAAGACACCCAAAATTTTTAATGTTTACAATATTTAAAAATGCCAAAGTAAGAGTGTTAGAAGTGTTAGAAAAGCTAAATGAATTTTGGGTGGTTTTTATTTTTAGTGTTTTAATCATCCATACTGACGTGTCGAATTTCGAAGTTCCACTCCATCGTACATATTGAGGTTATGCATCCTTGAGTATTCGTTGACCACTCGCTTTCCTGTATTTAAATTGATAGTTAAAAGTTAATTTAAAACGTTCAAATACATACATTCACTATACTAACTACCAACAATTAATTTCTTTTTAAAAGAGTAACGCTCACCAATAAACATAAATTATATTTTATAAGCTCTAGCTAGGGACAGACTTTGTCCGAAAATTTCCATGGGATTTCGTTCAGGGAGGGCAAGAATCATTGTAAGAAATTAATTTAAAAAAAGAGAAATTCGGAAAATGCCGGCGAAGTATTTTTTCACTTAACTACATGAACTGGAGGATCGAATTTTCAGATTAAATTTGAAATATGGAAATATAGATAGTTTTTGGTAAAAACAGTCAGAAAATTGAATTTAAAATAAAAACCGAATCTTTTGCAAAACTTTGAAAACTGTCGAAATTTCGAAGAAAAAATATCGACATTTTAGAAAGGCGAATTTTGTAAAAAAAATGACAATTACTAGAGTAATCGTAAATCGATTTTATAGAAAAAAAATTAGTCCCCAAAAATATTTCTCTCAGAATTTTTACTTTATTTCAATTTTGTTCTAATCTTGAAATTCACAAAAAAACTTTATCTCGAATTTCCCAAAAAAACGTTATTCTCAAAATATTTAGATTTTCATTAAAATGTTAATTCAATTTTGGAAAAGTAAAGAATTTTGAGAAAAAATCAAAATTTTGAGAAAATGTTCCACTGTGAGAGGAAATTTTCAGAAACATAGTGTTTTGTCAAAATTTCGAGATTAAGACAAATTTTGGGAAACAATACATTTTTCGGAAAGTCAAATTTAAAAATAAAAAATTTTTAGAATAATCCGGATACTAAAAAAATGAATTTCGAAAATATAACGACTTTTGAAAAATAACGTCGAAATGTTGCCAAAAAGGTGGAAATTTCTTCAAAAAAAGTCAAAATTTCCAAGAGAAAGTTTAATTTTGAGGGCAAAAGTAGAATGTTTTCATAATAATTGCAAAAGAGACGAATTTCGAGAAAAAAACAATTTTGGTAAACTTGGATTGTTAAAAAAATCGTATTTAAAATGAAAAACTAACTTTTTGAAAAATCTCAAAAAAAGTTGAAAATTCTAAAAAAATATATTTTTGAAGGTCGAATTTTTGAAAAAAAGCAATTTTCTGAAAAAAATGAAGTTTTGAGAAAATTTTCCACTTTTAGTGGAATTTCTCCAGAAACATAAAATATCGCATTTTGAAGTACAATTTAAAATATCCAGAATAAGACACATTTTGAGAAACATGAAATTTTCGGAAATTTAAATAAAAAAATTAAAAATTCAGAAAAAACCGAATATAAAAATACAGATTTTGAAAAGAATAGTGATTTTTAAAAAGTACGTAAAAGTAAAAGGTTGAAATTTCTATAGGAAATTTCAAAGCTTTTAAAAAGCTCAGTTTTGAAAGAAAAAGTAGAATTTTGAAAAATAAAGTCGTTATTTTGAAAGCGACGAATTTCGATAAAAAAACCAATTTTGCGAAAGTCGATTTATTTAGGAAACCAAATTTGAAATAAAAAGCCTACCTTTCTGAAAAACTCGAAAAATGTTTAAAATTCTAAAAATGACCAAATATAAGAATAATTTCGAAAGAGACGAATTTCGAGAAAAAAACAATTTTGGGAAAACTTGGATTGTTAAAAAAATCGTATTTAAAATGAAAAACTAACTTTTTGAAAAATCTCAAAAAAAGTTGAAAATTCTAAAAAAATATATTTTCGAAGGTCGAATTTTTGAAGAAAAGCAATTTTCTGAAAAAAATGAAGTTTTGAGAAAATTTTCCACTTTTAGTGGAATTTCTCCAGAAACATAAAATATCGCATTTTGAAGTACAAGCCCAAATTTCGAGAATAAGACACATTTTGAGAAACATGAAATTTTCGGAAATTTAAATAAAAAAATTAAAAATTCAGAAAAAACCGAATATAAAAATACTGATTTTGAAAAGAACAGTGATTTTTAAAAAGTACGTAAAAGTAAAAGGTTGAAATTTCTATAGGAAATTTCAAAGCTTTTAAAAAGCTCAATTTTGAGAGAAAAAGTAGAATTTTGAAAAATAAAGTCGTTATTTTGAAAGCGACGAATTTCGATAAAAAAACCAATTTTGCGAAAGTCGATTTATTTAGGAAACCAAAATTGAAATAAAAAGCCTTCCTTTCTGAAAAACTCGAAAAATGTTTAAAATTCTAAAAATGACCAAATATAAGAATAATTTCGAAAGAGACGAATTTCGAGAAAAAAACAATTTTGGGAAAACTTGGATTGTTAAAAAAATCGTATTTAAAATGAAAAACTAACTTTCTGAAAAATCTCAAAAAAAGTTGAAAATTCTAAAAAAATATATTTTCGAAACTCGAATTTTTGAAAAAAAGCAATTTTCTGAAAAAAATGAAGTTTTGAGAAAATTTTCCACTTTTAGTGGAAATTCTCCAGAAACATAAAATATCGCATTTTAAAGTACAAGCCCAAATTTCGAGAATAAGACACATTTTGAGAAACATGAAATTTTCGGAAATTTAAATAAAAAAATTAAAAATTCAGAAAAACCGAATATAAAAATACAGATTTTGAAAAGAATAGTGATTTTTAAAAAGTACGTAAAAGTAAAAGGTTGAAATTTCTATAGGAAATTTCAAAGCTTTTAATAAAGCTCAATTTTGAGAAAAAAAGTAAAATTTTGAAAAATAAAGTCGTAATTTTGAAGACGACGAATTTCGATAAAAAAACCAATTTTGCGAAAGTCGAATTATTTAGAAAACCAAATTTGAAATAAAAAGCCTACCTTTCTGAAAAACTCGAAAAATGTTGAAAATTCTAAAAATGCCCAAATATTTTCAAAAGTTGAATATTGCGAAAAAATTTGGAATTTTCAAAAACATTTTCCTCGAAATTTTTACTTATATATGCTAAATTTCAAATAATATTTCAATATCAATAATGAAATTTAATGTGTAAGTTGAAATTACCGAAAATATTTTTCTCAACATCAATAACTTTTGATAACATGCCAATCTAATTTTGAGAAAACAGACGAATTTGAAGAAAGCGAAATTTCAAGAAAGAGTCAATTTCGAGGAAAAAGTCGACTTATCCAGAAACTGAAACCTAATTAATTTTGACATGAATGTCGAGATTTCGAAAATAAAGCTAAATATGAAGTTGAAATTTCTGGAATCAAATTCAAAAAAGTCGAAACTAAAAAAAAAAGACAAATATTGAGAAAAATGGCAGAATTTTGACAAAAAAAAATGATTTTTGAAAGAAGAGTCTAAAAAGTGAAATTTTGAGAATAAAGTAGAAATTTCGAAAAAGACGAATTCAAACTGTAAGAGAAAAAGTTGAAATTTTCAAAAAAGTTAAATATCGAATTTTGAGACTGAAATAAAAAATATTCAGAAAAAAGCGAACTTAAAGAAACCAGTCAAAATTTCTGAGAAAAAAAATTTTAGAAGATCAAGATCCTTTGATGTTGATGAAAATAAATTTCGAAAAAATAATGAAATCTCGGAAAAACAATCGAAATTTTTAGAACTACCAAATGAAGCAAAAGATCGAAATCTTCTGGAGTAATTCAAATTTTAAGAAAAAGATACAATTTTAGAAAATTTCTAGTTTCCAAGTGACGTCAAAATTTCAAGAAAAACCTCAACTTTTCAAGTTCAAATTTGGATTAGTGAAATTTTGAGGTTTAACCTATTCGAATTTTTTTTTAAAAATTTTAAATTTTAAACGCCATTTGTGTTTAAATTTTTCTTTTGAAATTTCCACGTTTCTAAAACAGGTCGAAATTTCAAGAAAAATCTCAAATTTTTAGGTTTAAATATGGAATAGTGAAATTTTAAGGTTAAATTTTTTGTTCAAAATTCCTATTCAAACCAAACTTCCAGATTTTCGATTTTACAACCTTTTTTTTAATTAAATTATACTGGCTTATTTTAGAAATTGTGACCTTTTTTCCAAAATTGTGAGGTTTTTAAATTTTGATATTTTTTCCGTCATTCTAAAGTTGCCCTATCAATTTCTACTGTATTATATCAAAATTTCAAAAGTAAAAGTCCTTTTTTTTATAAAATACATTTTTTCTAGTTTCCAATGTTTTTGAAAATTTCGAAATTTGACGAAGACCAAATTGGGAAACCGAAATTGCCCTCCCGTTAGTAATTTTCTGGATGGGGTGGGTTTTTGTTCACCTAATGTGTCACAATTTTTTTAATAAAAGTGCTAAATGATATTAAATATTTTAGACAACTATAAGAATGTTCGTATAAGAAAAGCGTTACTTTTATAAAAAGATTAAAATAAAATCAAAATCTTTTATATTTTAGGCATGGTATCTGGCTAAAGAGAAATAAAAAATGCCATACTAACTGAAGAAATAGAGTTTTTGAAATTCAGTACAATAGTTAAGGTACCTTTTTTTGTTGATCAGGCTAAAAATAAGACACTGGAACAATTTCAAGTAATTGTTTAGCAAGATTAAAACAATTTTTTAGATTTTTTTAATCTTGAATTGAGAAGATAAATCAGCATAGCTTCCTCATCTGCACTAAAGCCACGATAACGTCAAATAGCGATACCATCCCTTTACAAACAAAAATTATCAATAAGATTTGTTGAAAGTGGAAATCTCTGGACGTTTTCTGTATCTGTATTCTGAAGTAGTCAAATACTTAAAAAGTATCTTTAGAGTAAAATTGTTAATACTTTAAACGATTTTTCTTTCGAACGTTGATTAACCGAGACATCGCTTATCCGAACATCGCCACAGAGGTGACCAAACAATATATTCGAAGATGGCTACGACTTTTTCGTGTTTTGGTTATAACGAAAAGGATGTATGATGTAACCAAGGTCGCATAGGTCACGAGGAAATATTTCCAGTGACAGTATCATGCTAATAAGGCCATGGTCTATCGCTGTTGATTGTAAATAATTCAACTTTTAGCAGGTTCAACTGCTTCATTATAGAACATTTATTTAGGTGTAACGAACTGGTCCTTGATTATCTTCAAAAATTGAAATACAAATCTTGTCCCCTGAAACCAAGAAAGATTAAGAAACACAACAGAGGTTGCTCTAACGCGTTTCAATAGCCAAGCTATTATCTTCAGAGAGATATCTTCCTCTTTCTCTCTCTCTCTCTCTCTCTCTCTCTCTCTCTCTCTCTCTCTCTCTCGACCTCTCTCTCTCTCTCGACCTCTCTCGACCTCTCTCTCTCGACCTCTCTCTCGACCTCTCTCTCTCGACCTCTCTCTCTCTCTCGACCTCTCTCTCTCTCTCGACCTCTCTCTCTCTCTCGACCTCTCTCTCTCTCTCTCTCTCTCTCTCTCTCTCTCTCGACCTCTCTCTCTCTCTCGACCTCTCTCTCTCTCTCTCTCTCTCTCTCTACCTCTCTCTCTTTCTCTCTCTTTCTCTCTCTTTCTTTCTCTCTCTCTCTCTCTCTCTCTCTCTCTCTCTCTCTCTCTCTCTATCTCTCTCCCTTTGTTTTAATTTTGGTGGAACGGACTGGTCTTTGGTCTTTGGTTATCTTACTGAGTATCTCTCTGAAGATGATAGCTTGGCTGTCGAAACGCGTTAGAGCAATTTTGATTGAGTTTTTAAATCTTTCTTGGTTTCAGAAGACAAAATTTGTATTTTAAATAAAGTTATAATTTAGAATAAGAATAAGAAAAATGGAAAATTGGAAATTCGAAATTTTCAAAATATAAAGTCGAAATATTTAAAAAAGTCGATAATTTCAATACAAAACGAACTATAGCTTTAAAAAAATTATTGCTTTCAAAAAGTCGAAACGAGGACAAGCTGAAACGTTGAAAAAAAGTCGAATTTGGAATGAAATGAAAAATGGAAAATTGGACATTCCAAATTTTCAAAATATAAAGTCGAAATGTTTAAAAAGGTCGAGATTTTCAATAAAAATCGAAGTACAGATTTAAAAAAAATCATTACTTTCAGAAAGTCGAAACGAGGGAAAGCTGAAACGTTGAAAAAAAGTCGAATATGGAATGAAATGAAAAATGGAAAATTGGATATTCGAAATTTTCAAAATATAAAGTCGAAATGTGTAAAAAGGTCGAGATTTTCAATAAAAATCGAGGTACAGATTTAAAAAAAATCATTACTTTCAGAAAGTCGAAACGAGGCAAAGATGAAACTATAAAAAAAGTCGAATTTGGAATGAAATGAAAAATGGAAAATTGGACATTCGAAATTTTCAAAATATAAAGTCGAAATGTTTAAAAAGGCCGAGATTTTCAATAAAAATCGAAGTACAGATTTAAGAAAAATCATTACTTTCAGAAAGTCGAAACGAGGGAAAGCTGAAACTTTGAAAAAAAAGTCGAATTTCGAATGAAATGACAAATGGAAAATTGGACATTCCAAATTTTTAAAATATGGAGTCGAAATGCTTAAAAAAGTCGAGATTTTCAATGAAAATCAAAGTACAGATTTAAAATAAAATCATTACTTTCAGAAAGTCGAAACGAGAAAAAGATGAAACTATAAAAAAAGTCGAATTTGGAATGAAATGAAAAATGGAAAATTGGACATTCGAAATTTTCAAAATATAAAGTCGAAATGTGTAAAAAGGTCGAGATTTTCAATAAAAATCGAGGTACAGATTTAAAAAAAAGTCATTACTTTCAGAAAGTCGAAACGAGGAAAAGATGAAACTATAAAAAAAGTCGAATTTGGAATGAAATGAAAAATGGAAAATTGGACATTCGAAATTTTCAAAATATAAAGTCGAAATGTTTAAAAAGGCCGAGATTTTCAATAAAAATCGAAGTACAGATTTAAGAAAAATCATTACTTTCAGAAAGTCGAAACGAGGGAAAGCTGAAACTTTGAAAAAAAAGTCGAATTTCGAATGAAATGACAAATGGAAAATTGGACATTCCAAATTTTTAAAATATGGAGTCGAAATGCTTAAAAAAGTCGAGATTTTCAATGAAAATCAAAGTACAGATTTAAAATAAAATCATTACTTTCAGAAAGTCGAAACGAGAAAAAGATGAAACTATAAAAAAAGTCGAATTTGGAATGAAATGAAAAATGGAAAATTGGACATTCGAAATTTTCAAAATATAAAGTCGAAATGTGTAAAAAGGTCGAGATTTTCAATAAAAATCGAGGTACAGATTTAAAAAAAGTCATTACTTTCAGAAAGTCGAAACGAGGAAAAGATGAAACTATAAAAAAAGTCGAATTTGGAATGAAATGAAAAATGGAAAATTGGACATTCGAAATTTTCAAAATATAAAGTCGAAATGTTTAAAAAGGCCGAGATTTTCAATAAAAATCGAAGTACAGATTTAAGAAAAATCATTACTTTCAGAAAGTCGAAACGAGGGAAAGCTGAAACTTTGAAAAAAAAGTCGAATTTCGAATGAAATGACAAATGGAAAATTGGACATTCCAAATTTTTAAAATATGGAGTCGAAATGCTTAAAAAAGTCGAGATTTTCAATGAAAATCAAAGTACAGATTTAAAATAAAATCATTACTTTCAGAAAGTCGAAACGAGAAAAAGATGAAACTATAAAAAAAGTCGAATTTGGAATGAAATGAAAAATGGAAAATTGGACATTCGAAATTTTCAAAATATAAAGTCGAAATGTGTAAAAAGGTCGAGATTTTCAATAAAAATCGAGGTACAGATTTAAAAAAAGTCATTACTTTCAGAAAGTCGAAACGAGGAAAAGATGAAACTATAAAAAAAGTCGAATTTGGAATGAAATGAAAAATGGAAAATTGGACATTCGAAATTTTCAAAATATAAAGTCGAAATGTTTAAAAAGGCCGAGATTTTCAATAAAAATCGAAGTACAGATTTAAGAAAAATCATTACTTTCAGAAAGTCGAAACGAGGGAAAGCTGAAACTTTGAAAAAAAAGTCGAATTTCGAATGAAATGACAAATGGAAAATTGGACATTCCAAATTTTTAAAATATGGAGTCGAAATGCTTAAAAAAGTCGAGATTTTCAATGAAAATCAAAGTACAGATTTAAAATAAAATCATTACTTTCAGAAAGTCGAAACGAGAAAAAGATGAAACTATAAAAAAAGTCGAATTTGGAATGAAATGAAAAATGGAAAATTGGACATTCGAAATTTTCAAAATATAAAGTCGAAATGTGTAAAAAGGTCGAGATTTTCAATAAAAATCGAGGTACAGATTTAAAAAAAGTCATTACTTTCAGAAAGTCGAAACGAGGAAAATATGAAACTATAAAAAAAGTCGAATTTGGAATGAAATGAAAAATGGAAAATTGGACATTCGAAATTTTCAAAATATAAAGTCGAAATGTTTAAAAAGGTCGAGATTTTCAATAAAAATCGAAGTACAGATTTAAGAAAAATCATGACTTTCAGAAAGTCGAAACGAGGAAAAGATGAAACTATAAAAAAAGTCGAATTTGGAATGAAATGACAAATGGAAAATTGGACATTCCAAATTTTTAAAATATGGAGTCGAAATGTTTAAAAAAGTCGAGATTTTCAATGAAAATCAAAGTACAGATTTAAAATAAAATCATTACTTTCAGAAAGTCGAAACGAGAAAAAGATGAAACTATAAAAAAAGTCGAATTTGGAATGAAATGAAAAATGGAAAATTGGACATTCGAAATTTTCAAAATATAAAGTCAAAATGTTTAAAAAGGTCGAGATTTTCAATAAAAATCGAAGTACAGATTTAAAAAAATCATTATTTTCAGAAAGTCGAAACGAGGGAAAGCTGAAATTTTCAAAAAAAAGGTCGAATTTGGAATGAAATGAAAAATGGAAAATTGGACATTCGAAATTTTCAAAATATAAAGTCGAAATGTTTAAGAAAGTCGAGATTTTCAATGAAAATCGAAGTACAGATTTACAAAAAAATCATTACTTTCAGAAAGTCGAAACGAGGACAAACTGAAACTTTGAAAAAAGTCAAAAATAATTTTTAAAATATTAGAACTTTTTTTTTAGAATGTTTACGTTTTTTAAAAACGTTAGGCACCTGTCATCAAATTTCGCCTTTTTTTTAAGATGACTTTTTCCACAATTTGAACTTTTTCCAAAATTTCAATTTTTTATGAAAATTTCGATTAATTTTCAAGAATTTTTATGTTTTGTTTTTAGAAATTTCGACTTTTATGTGGTAAATGGTATTTTTATTTAGGAAATTGAGAAATTCGACTGAAAATTTACACTTTTTTCAAAAATTGGATTTTTTCAAAATTTCGATTTTGTTCGAACTTTTTTCAGAATCTTCACTTTTTTAAGGATGTTAACCTTCAGTCAATCATCAAATTCTGGCTTTTTTCTTCATACTTTTTTCAGAAGTTAAATTTTTCAAAATTTTCACCTTTTTTCAAAAATTTCGGCTTTTTCTCGAAGTTTCGACTTTTGCGTGGCAAACTTATTTTTTATTAAAAAATTTTAAAAATTCTTTTTTTGAAAATTGTCACTTTTTTGAAAAATTGGATTTTTTTCACAATTCAGATTTTTAAAATTTTCAAACTTTTTTTTAGAATGATTAATTTTTTTAAAAACCTTTACCATCTGTCATCAAATTTCGGCTTTTTTTAAGATATGATTTTTTGTAGAATTTAAACTTTTTTCAACATTTTCATTTTTTATTAAAATGTCGACTATTTCTCAAGAATTATTACTATTTTTCGAAATTTCGACTTTTATGTGGTAAATGAAATTTTTATTTAAAGAATTAAAAAACTCCACTTCTTTAAAAATTTCCACTTTTTTCAAAAATTGGATTTTTCTCAAAATTTCGGTTTTTTTTGAACTTTTTTTAGAATTTTCACTTTTTGGAAATGCCAACCCTTTGTCAATCATCAAATTTTGGCTTTTTTCTCAAGACAATTTTTTGTGAAACTTTTCATCTTTCTTCAAAAATTTCGACTTTTTCTGGAAGTTTCGACTTTTACGTGGAAAGCTTGTTTTTTATTTAAACATTTTAAAAATTCTATTTTTTTTGAAAATTTTCAATTTCTGGAAAATTGGATTTTTTAAGAATATTTACTTTTTTTTGAAATTTTGACTTTTATCTGGTAAATGATATTTGTATTTGAAAAATTCGACCTTTATTTTAAAATCTCCATTTTTTCAAAAATTGGATTTTTCTCAAAATTCGATTTTTTTCAAACTTTCACAATTTTTACTTTTCTGAAAATGTTAACCTTTTGCCATCAAATTTGGGCATTTTTCTTAATACATTATGACTTTTTTAAGAATATAAATGTTTTTTAAAATTTCAATTTTTTCTGAAAATTTTGAGCTTTTTCTCCAAGTTGCGACTTTTTCTCGAAGTTTTGACTTTTACCTAGCAAATTGGTCTTTTATTTAATGATTTTAATAATCCGACCTTTTTCTAAAAATTTTCACTTTTTTGAAAAATCGGATTTTTCCCACAATTCCGATTTTGAAAATTTTTGAACTTTTTTAGAATGTTTGCTTATTTTTGAAAACGTGAGCCTTCTGTTATCGGCTGTTATCTGTTTCGGCTTTTTTTGAGATATAATTTTTTCCAGAAGTTAAACTTTTTCAAAATGATAATTTTTTATGACAGTTTCGACTATTTTTAGAGAATCTTTACTTTTTTTTTGAAATTTTGACTTTTATGTAGTAAATGGTATTTTTATTCGAAGAATTGAAAAATTCGACCTTTTTGAAAGATTACAGTTTTTTCAAAATTAGGATTTTTCTATTCGACTTTTTTGAAAATTCCATTGTTTTCAAAATTAGGATTTTTCTCAAAATTTCGATTTTTCGAACTTTTCTGAAAATGTTAACCTTTTGGCATCAAATTTCGTCTTTTTTCTTAAGACATTGTGACTTCTTTCAGAATATAAATGTTTTTTAAAATTTCAATTTTTTGTGAAAATTTTCAGCTGTTTTCTCGAAGTTGCGACCTTTTCTCGATGTTTCAACTTTCACGTAGCAAATTGGTTTTTTATTTAATAATTTTAAAAATCCGACCTTTTTCTGAAAATTTTCACTTTTTTGAAAAATCGGATTTTTCTCACAATTCCGATTTTGAAAATTTTCGAACTTTTTTTAGAATGTTTGCTTATTTTTGAAAACTTGGGCCTTCTGTTATCAAATTTCGGCGTTTTTTTTTTGAGATATGATTTTTTCAGAATTTAAACTTTTTCAAAATGATAATTTTTTTATGACAATTTCGACTATATTTCAAGAATGTTTACCCTTTTTTTTTGAAATTTTGACTTTTTGTAGTACATGGTATTTTTATTTGAAGAATTGAAAAATTCGACCTTTTTGAAAATTTCCACTTTTGTCAAAATTAGGGTTTTTCTATTCGACTTTTTTGAAAAGTTCCACTTTTTTCAAAATAAGGATTTTTCTCAAAATTTCGATTTTTCAAACTTTTCAGAATTTTCACTTTTTTGAAAATGTGAACCTTTTGTCAATCATCAAATTTCGGCTTTATTCTCAAGATATTATGCCTTTTCTTGGAATTTAATTTTTTTTAAATTTCATTTTTTTGTGAAATATGTCACCTATTTTTAAAAATCTCGACTTTTTCTCGAGGTTTCGACTTTTTCTCGAAGTTTCGACTTTTACGTAGCAAATGGGTTTTTTATTTAGAAATTTTAAAAAGTCAATCTTTTTTGAAAATTTTCACTTTTTTGAAAAATTGGATTTATCTCACAATTCCGATTTTTTAAATGGTTCATTTTTTTTTGAAGAGATTAACCTTCTGTCATCAAATTTTAGCTTTTTTTTAAGATATGCTTTTTTCCAGAATTTAAAATTTTTTTAAAATTTTAATATTTTATGAAAATGTCGACTATTTTTCAACAATTTTTACTTTTTCTTCGAAATTTCGACTTTTATGTAGTAAATAGTATTTTTATTTGAAGAATAGAAAATTTCGACCTTTTTTTGAAAATTTCCACTTTTATCAAAAATTGGATTTTTTCGAACTTTTTTCAGAATTTTTTCTTTTCTGAAAATATTAACTATTTCTCATCAATTTTTTGCCAAATTCAAAGCTGCAATTTTTTTTAAAATCATTTTTCAAAATTTCCATCTTATTACAAAATTTCAGCTTCTCATCAAAATTTTGGCTTTTTTTTATTTAACTCTAATAATTGCAACCGGTTGCCAAATTTTGGTTTTTTGAAAAGGTCGGGTTTTCTGAAAGTTTGATTTTTTTTAAAATTAGGAAGTCTTTTTTCAAAACTTAAAATTTTTTAAAATTTCCGACTATTATTTCAAGACTTCGAGGTTTTCAAAATTTCCACTTTTTTAAAATTTCAACATATTTTTAGGTAATCAAATTTTTTTAAAATCTCTAGCTTTTTTGAAGATTGTTCAGAAATTAATTTTATTTTTCGAAATTTATTTTTTTGATAACCCCAACCTTTTTAATAAGTTTGATATTTTTTAAAAAATTCCATTTTTTTTAAATTTTCAATTTTATTTATGATGTTTTTTTCAATTTATTTAACATTTCTTCGGCCCAGTTCGGAAATATTTAAATTTTTATGGTTTGTTTTTTTTCCATATCTAATTTTTGGTCTCCTAGTTTTCATTATTTCTATTCTATGTAAAATAAACTAACCTCTTAATTTGTGAACTGTCATGAAGTGACGTTTTTAATAAATTTAAATATCACGTAGTCGTACTTCCAAAACTGTTTAGAAAATTGTCAACAAACTATAAAAATTTAAATATTTCCAAACTGGGCCGAAGAAATGTTAAATAAATTGAAAAAAACATAATATTTCCGGTCAATAAGGGTCTACCATGAAGAATTTATTTATGATGTTCTCAGTTTTGAAAATGTTGTGTTTCAAATTTCGACGTTTTTAAGCTGCGACATTTTCACAAAATTTCGAATTTATTTGAAAATTTGCATTTTTTTTCTTCGAAATTTCAGCTTTTTCTTAAATATTAGCTTTATTTTTAAAATTTCACTTATTTTAGTTAGTATTTTCAAAAATTTGATTTCTGCAAGTTTAGATTTTTTTCACAAGTTTGCTATTTTCAAAATTTCGCATTTTTTCCAAAATTATGAATTTTTAAAAAATTTGGACTTTTTTAAAAACCCAAAGTTTTTTTGAAAATTTCATATTTTTTTGAAAAGTACTACATTCCTTAAAATTTCATACTTCGTATTTTTTCCAAATTTACGTCTTATTCCAAAATTTAAAATTTTTAAAATTCTGATAATTTTAAATTTTTGGAAAATTCCTCGATATTTTCGAATTATGTATTCTAACAGATTTTTTTTTTAAATTGCGAAGTTGTTCGTTTGAAAAGTGAGCCATTTATCTAAATTTTAAAATATTTTTGAAAATGTTGACCTTTTTTCGTCATATTTAAATTTTTGACTATTTTTGGGTATTTTGACTTTTTTTTTGAATATTTTGTTTCTTTTAACCACAATTTAACTTTTTATGAAACTTTCGACATTTATTCAGAATTTTGACTATTTTCAAAATTCTTAACCGGTTTCAGAACAATTAATTGTTATTAAAAAATGTCTAATAATTTTAATATTTTTTTTTAAAAATCAAACCTTTTTTAAATTTTTGATTTTTCTCATGATTTTAACTGACTTTTAATTGAAGATTTCGATTTTTGTCTTCAAAGTTTCAGCTTTTTTTAAAATCTCAACTTTATTTACAAAATTTCACTTTTTTTAGTGAGTATTTTCAAAAACTCAACTTTTTTCTGCAATTTAAGATTTATTTTTCAAAATTTTGCCTTTCTTTCAAAAATATGAATTTTTTAAATATTTGGACTTTTTCTTGAAAACCTGAAGTTTTTTTAAAATTTTCTTTATGAAAAGAGTTACATTTTTCAAAATTTTGGTTATCAAATTTAGTCTTTTTTTTTGGAAAATTTTGGCTTTTTTAAAATTCTGATATTTTTGGAAAATTCTTCAATATTTTCGAATTATTCTGAAAGTTTTGTTTCTTAAAAATTTCGGAATTTTTTTGAAATTTGAGCCATTTTTTTTTAATTTTAAAATATTTTTGAAAATATTGATATTTTCAAAATTTCGCCCTTTTTAAATTTTTGACTATTTTCAAGTGTTTTGACTTTATTTTGAAGATTTTGATTCTTTTTTACCACAATTTTAACTTTTAATGAAACTTTCGACATTTTTTTAAAGTTTCGACTTTTTTCAAAATTCTCAATGTTTTTCAGAACAATTGACTTTTTCTTTTTAAATGTCTAATATTTTCGATATTTTAAAAAAAATATCAAATCTTTTTTTAAAGTTTCAATTTTTTTTTAATGATTTTAACTCATTTTTAAAAATTTCCGACAATTGCTCTGTTGTTGTGTTTTTTAACTATTTTTGATCTCAGGGGACAAGAATAGAATAGATATTTGAAAGAATAAGATTTGTAATTTTCAGAAAAGTTACGGTTTTGCGTCACCATCACGCTAATTTTCCTCAACATGCTTCAATGTTAACAGTATGTACAGCTATGAGTAAGACGTGTAAAATAGAATTAAAAAATGCATGATCAGCACCAGGGTTTGAAACCTCGCGGCGAAATTTTAAAAAGAAAACCGATTTTTCTCTAAAAGCGTAACTTCTACACAAGATTCTATCTTAAGTAACCCACCTTAGGTTCGTAATCATGGGACAATAATGTCGTGATTGTGGTATTATGACGTTAAAGTCGTTATATTCTATATATATCACGACAGTAGGTAGATATTTGAGAGATAGCAGATACAGAAAATCGTCAAGAGATAATCCTTTTCGGAAATGTTAAAATAATTACACGTGGAAATGGTTTTATTTTACATATTAACACTGCATTATATTAAACATTAACACACTTATGACTCACATTATTCATTTAGCATAATTCAAAATTTGCAAGCTTCATTGTATGTAAGATGTAACTAATAACTTATACATTCGAGCTACAATATTATTCTTGACTGCTGTTGCTAACATGAGAAAATAATTAATGAACTTCAATTTAAATGCGATTGATGTAACACAATAATTTACTTATATCGTTACTATGCTAATTAGGGTTAAGCTGAGATACACTTTAATCTATTTTTGTCAAAAATAATCAATTAATGTTGTAAAAAAGATTTATTTTATAAATAATATTATTTATTATTTATTTGCTACGAAAAAAAAATACCCAGAAAGTTTTAAATACTGATACAACTTTATAATTACTTAATTAAAAATGAGGGTAGTTTAAATAGGAAAATTTAACTGACCTTCGTCGATCCGTCTGCAGGCTTCCTCCAAATCTGCTCGTGCTCCTTTCAGGATAGTATACATAAGTGGCATCATTTCCCATGGATATTTAAATCGTTCTAATAGTTTTTGGCAATCTTCTAGGAGGTCCGTACTTTGAGCTGAAAATAGAAGATACATCTAACTTTTACCATAACTAATATTAACTAATGGGTAACAAGGATATAATAAGACGATACTTGTTAATAAGTTGCTATTTTTTCAGAAGTGATGTGTTTTTCAGAGAAGAGTATTTTTTTAAAACAGTTTTATTTTTTTGGTGGAACGGATTGGTCCTTGGTTATCTTCAAAAGTTGAAATATAAAACTTGTCCCCTGAAACCAAGAAATATTAAAAACACTTTTTTAATTTTTCTGGGTTTCAGGGGACAAATTAAATATATTTCAATATATTAGTGTATTGTGCATTTAAAGTAAAATCAGAGCATTTCCGGACGACGATGTAAATTGCGGCCGCGGCGTTAGCCGCGACTAAAAAATATCGAATGTGCTTTTACTACGAGGAACACATACCATTTTTTTCGAAATCGCGATCAACATTATTTAAATTGAGTTTTTTATAAATTCATGCCATTAAAAAACCTTTTCTTAGTGCTCCATGAAGAAATCAACTTTTTTTTACAAATTTTCAATTTTTTTTAATTTCGACCTTGAAACATTGATTTCTAAAATGATGCTCTCTGAATTTGGATTGGTTTTGTTAAATATTTTGACTTTTACAATACATAATTAAAATATTTGCAAAAAAATAATTTTTCTTCTATTTCTGAACCTTTCGACTTTTTTTCTGAATATTTAATCTTTTTTTTTTTGAAAATTTCGATTGACTGTAAATCTCAACCTTATTCAAAATCGTTACTTCCTTTGGATATTCTAAGTAACTAAAAACAACGATTTTTTTAAAAATTTTGACTCTATAAAAAGATACAACCCTTTTGAAAGATTCCGCTCTCTTGAAAATTTCGAATTAAAAAAAACGACTGTTATGTGAACTTACGTATTTTTTTAAGGAGAATTTCGACCTATTTTAAAGGTTCAAGATTAAATTTATTTTTTGTTTTTAAAATTTACACCTTTTCCAAATTTTATTAATTTTGGGGATTTCTATACTTATTTAAAAATTTCGATATTTGCGCAAATATTTGACGTATTTTGAGAATTTCCACCCCTTTCAAAAATCCCTTTGAAAAATTTCACTTTTTTTGAAAATTTCGAATAAAAAAAAACACTTTTAGGAAAACTTACGCGTTTCTAGTTTTTTTTTATCGACAATTTCGACTTATTTTAAAAATTCAACAATACCTTTTTGTTTTCACAATTTATATTTTTCAAAATTTTATTTATTTTGGGAATTTCTATACCTATTTCAAAATTTCGATTTTTGCGCAAATATTTGACGAATTTTGAAAATTTCCACCCTTTTCTAAAATTCCTTTGAAAAATTCCGCTTTTTTGAAAATTTCGAATTTAAAAAAAATACTTTTAAGTAAATTTACGTATTTCTATTTTTTTTATCGAAAATTTCGACTTATTTTAAAAGTTCAACGTTAAAAAAATACCTTTTTGTTTCCAAAATTTAAACTTTTTCAAAATTTTATTTACTTTGGAAATTTCTATACTGATTTCAAAATTTCAATTTTTGCGCAAATATTTGACGTATTTTGAAAATTTCCACCCTTTTCAAAAATCCCTTTGAAAAATTCAGCTGTTTTTGAAAATTTCGAATTAAAAAAGTGATCTTTAGAAAAACTTACGCGATTCTAGTTTTTTTATTGAAAATTTCGATTTATTTTAAAAGTTCAACATTTAAAAATATCTTTTCGTTTTCAACATTTCAACTTTTTCGAAATTTTATTTACTTTGGGAATTTCTATACTTATTTCAAAATTTCGATTTCTGCGCAAATATTTGACGTATTTTGAAAATTTCCAACCATTTCAAAAATCCCTTTGAAAAATTCCGCTTTTTTTGAAAATTGCAAATAAAAAAAAACAACTTTTAGGAAAACTTACGTGTTTTTAGTTTTTATAATTGAAAATTTCGACTTATTTTAAAAGTTAAAATTTTTTTTTGTTTTTAAAATTTACACTTTTTCTAAATTTTAGTTATTTTGGAAATTACTATACTTATTTCAAAATTTCGATTTTTTTCGCAAATATTTAATGTATTTTGAAAATTTCCACCTTTTTTAAAATAAAGGGTTTTTTGGAAACTTAATTTATTTATTTTGAAAATTTTAATATTTTCTCGAAGTTTTCACTTTATTTTTAAAAAATTTAAATTATTTATGTACTTTGACCTAAAATTTCGATTGGTTTTTGTAATTTTTGAAAACTGTTAAAAAAATCATTACAAAAATTTCAACTCTTTTCAAAGGGTGGACTTTTTTAAATAATTCTGCTTTTACTTAAAATGATGATTTCTGGACGTTCAGGACACCTTTCTGAAGATCTCGATTTTTATCAATTATTTTTTAAATTTGTACTTTCTGCAAACTTTTGAAAAATTTGAAAATTTCTCCTATTTTGATTTTTCTGTAAAATTATGATTTTAAATTTTCACATTTTCATCGAAATTTCGATCTTCGATTTTTGTTCGATTTATCATGAAAATTCGACATCTGAAAATTTCCACGATTTCAAGTATCTATTTGTAACAATATTTTAGCATTTTCTCAAAATTTTTACTTCCGATTTGCTACTTTTTCTCAATATTTTGGCTTTTTTGCGAATTTAACTTTAAAAAGCATTGACGGCGCCAAGATCGTAACAGGAATGTGGGCACAACTGTTTCGAAAAAGAATTTTTTTTTCAGTTCGAGTCTAACAATTTCAGCATCCTAAAATTTCCACTTTTTTCAGACTGTTTTCAAAATTGTGACTTAAAGAAGGCGTTCACTTTTTCCAAACTTTGGGTTTTTATTGAAATTTTGACTTGTTTGTAAATATTACCATAAAATTTCGACTTTTTTAAAAATTCCTGTTCCTAAAATATTTACTTTTTTTTTAAATAGAATATTCTGATTTTGAAAGTTTAGATTTTTTTTCCAAATTTGGACTTCCAAAATTTCTACCTTTTCCAAAATTTTGACGTTTTGAAAATTTCGACTTACTTTTTCAGAGAATCATTTTTACTCTCGAAATTTGGACTTTTTATAAAAATTTCGATATTTTCAAAATTGTTATTCTTTGAAAAAGTCTTCTATAAAAAAATCTTCTGTGAAAAGTATTCTATGAAAAGGTCTTTAATGCAAAAGTATTTTTTCAATATTTTAAATTTTTCAAAATTTTCAATTTTTAAAAATTTTTAATTTTTCAAAATTTTCAATTTTTCAAAATTTTCAATTTTTCAAAATTTTCACTTTTTCAAAATTTTCAATTTTTCAAAATTTTATTTATTTTGGAAATTTCTATACTTATTTCAAAATTTCGATATTTGCGCAAATATTTGACGTATTTTGAGAATTTCTACCCTTTTCAAAAATTCCTTTGAAAAATTCCACTTTTTTAAAAATTTCGAATAAAAAAGAAGGACTTTTAGGAAAATTTACGTGTTTCTAGTTTTTTTTAATCGAACATTTCGACTTATTTTAAAAGTTCAACATTTAAAAATACCTTTTTGTTTTCAAAATTAAAATTTTTCAAAATTTTATTTATTTTGGGAATTTCTATAGTTATTTCAAAATTTCGATTTTTTTCGCAAATATTTGACGTATTTTGAAAATTTCCACCCTTTTCAAAATCCTTTTAAAAAATTCTGCTTTTTTTGAAAATTGCAAATTAAAAAAAAACAACTTTAAGGAAAACTTACGTGTTTCTAATTTTTTTAATTAAAAATTTCGACTTATTTTAAAAGTTTAAAATTTTTTATTGTTTTTGAAATTTACACCTTTTCTAAATTTAAGTTATTTTGGAAATTACTATACTTATTTCAAAATTTCGATTTTTTTCGCAAATATTTAATGCATTTAGAAAATTTCCACCTTTTTCAAAATAAAGGGTTTTTTGGAAACTTTATTTTATTTATTTTGAAAATTTTAATATTTTCTCGAAGTTTTCACTTTATTCTGTGAAAAGTATTCTATGAAAAGGTCTTTTAGGCAAAAGTATTTTTTCAATATTTTAAATTTTTCAAAATTTTCAATTTTTTAAAATTTTCAATTTTTCAAAATTTTTAATTTTTTAACGTGTTCAACTTTTCAAAATTTTTAATTTTTCAAAAATCGATCTATTTTCAAAGTTTTGGCTTTTGAACGAAGTTTTGAATTTTTTCGAAAATTTATAATTATTTTGCAAAATTTGGACTTTCTAAAAAATTTGACTTTTTTATTGTCTCTTTTGTTGAAAATCTCAATGATTTTTGGAAATTTTAATTTGTGTTACTGTTTTGTAAAAAATTGAAATACAAATCATATCTCTTGAAGCCAAGAAAGATTAAAAAACACAACAAAAGTTGCTCTAATGCGTTTCGATAGCCAAGCTGTCATCTTGAGAGTATCTGTCACACCTTCAGAGAGATACTGTGTAGTTTGGCTTTCGGAAAACATTTTTTTTTCAGTTCGACTCTGACAATTTCGACATCCTAAAATATCCACTTTTTCAAAATTTTGACTTAAAGAAATGGTTCACTTTTTCCAAACTTTGTGTTTTAATTGAAATTTTGACTTTAAGTAAATATTAACATAACATTTAAATTTTTAAAAAATTTCGGTTCCTAAAATTTTAACTTTTTTTTCAAAATTCCCAATTCCGTAAAATTCTACATTTTTTGAAAATTCGAATAAAATAGAATATTCTAATTTTAAAAGTTTAGATTTTTTTTTAATTTCGACTTCCAAAATTTCTACCTTTTCCAAAATTTTGACGTTTTGAAAATTTCGACTTACTATTTCAGAGAATCATTTTTACTCTCGAGATTTGGACTTTTTATGAAAATTTCGATATTTTCAAGATTGTTATTCTTTGAAAACGTCTTCTATGAAAAAGTCTTCTATGAAAAGATCTTCTATGAAAAGTATTCTATGAAAAAGAATTTTTTCAAAATTTTCAATTTTTCAACATTTTAAATTTTTTAAAATTTTCAAACTTACAAAATGTTCAATTTTTCAAATTTTTTAATTTTTCAAAAATTTCAATTCTTCAAAATTTCCAATTTTTCAAAATTTCCAATTTTTCAAAATTTTGACCTATTTTTAAATGTTTTAACGAAATTTTGAATTTTTTCGAAAATTTCTTATTATTTTGCAAAATTAGGACTTTTTTAAAAAGTCGACATTTTTATTGTTTCTTTTTTTTGAAAATCTGAGCGATATTTGGAAATTTTAATTTGTGTTACTATTTTGTAAAAAATTGGAATAAAAACCTTGTCCCCTGAAGCCAAGAAATATTAGAAAACACAAGAAATGTTGCTTTGACGCGTTTCGATAGCCAAGGTGTCATCTTCAGAGTGTTTCTCACCCCTTCAGAGAGTTACTGTGTAGCTTGGTTACCGAAACGCGTTAGAGCAAGCTTTCTTATGTTTTTTAATCCTTATTGGTTACAGGGGACAAGATTTGTATTTCAATTTTTGAAGATAACCAAGCACCAGTCCGTTTCACCAAAATTACTATTTTGTCTTATTTGAAATTTTCTTGAATGTTTTTTCGAAATTTTCAACTTTGTTCAAGCTTTTGATTTTTTTACATTTTTTTAACCTCTTATGAACATTTCTTTTTGAGAAATTTAATTTCTTTTAGAATTTTAGATTTCAGAAAATTTTGACTTCTTTTAAAAACTTCAACTTTTGAAAATATCCACTTTTTTGAAATTTTCAATTATCCCAAAGGACAGCGTTTTCCAATTTTTTTTATTATGCCCCGGTTATTTTTATGCTTCCTCTTCATGATCCACCAAAACTTTGTTTTCTTCTCAAAATTTCGTTAGAAATTCATCGCCTTTTCTTTCTAGGATTTTATAATTTTCTTTTTACAAAATTGGATCGAAAAAATTTACCTCGGAATCCTTATTTCTCTTTAATCTTAAAATAGGATTTTTGCCGAGTTTCTTTTAAAATTTTTGAAAATATTTAAATTTTGAAAAAAGTCTAAATTTTGATAGAAAAAACGATCCTCTGAAAAAATAAGTCAAAATTTTCAAAACGTCAAAAGTAGAAATTTGGAAGTCGTAATTTAAAAAAAATCGAAATTTTCAAAATTAGAATATTTCATTTTATCCAATTTACAGAAAAGTGGAATTTTACAAAAGTGGCAAAGTTTCGAAAAAAAGTAAAATTTTAGAAATCAAAATTCTGAAAAAAGTCGAAGAGTCAGAATGTTACGGTAAAGTTTGATGATTGACAAAAAGTTGACACTTTCAAAAAAGTGAAAATTCTGAAAAAATTCGAAAAAAATCGAAATTTTTAAAAAAATCCAATTTTTGAAAAAGTGGAAATTTGGAAAAAGGTCGAATTTTTCATATCCTTAAATAAAAATACCATTTACTACATTAAAGTCGAAATTTAGACAAAAAGTCAAAATTTCAATAAACACCCAAATTTTGGAAAAATTGCAAGATTTTTTTAACTCAAAATTTTGAAAAGAGTGTGAAGAAAAGTAGAAATTTTAAAATACAACTTTTTTTACACTAGACATGTGGCTAGAAATTTCGAGTTTAAACATGAAATTTTCAAGCTTTCTAGGTCATTTTAAACGTCAAATATCTAAGGACAAATCTGTCAAGAAAACTATCAAAATTTCCAATTTTTAAAAAATTTTTAAGTAATTTTAATGTTATTTTTGAAATTTTAATATTTTTTGATGGAACGGACTGGTCCTTGGTTATCTTCAAAAATTGAAGTACAGAACTTGTCCCCTGAAACCAAGAAAGATTAAAAAAACACAACAAAGATTGCTCTAACGCGTTTCGACAGCCAAGCTGTCATCTTCAGAGAGAAACAGTTTCTCTCTGACGATGACAGCTTGGCTGTCGAAACGCGTTAGAGCAACCTTTGTTGTGTTTTTTTTTTAATCTTTCTTGGTTTCAGGGGACAAGTTCTGTGTTTCAAATTTTAATATATTCTTAAAATCCCAACTTTTAATTTGAAATTTTTACTCTTCAGGAGAAAAAGTCTAAATATTAAGAAGAGAAGAAAGCCAAATTTTGCCTAGTAGTGAAAACTGTACCAAAAAGTCTAAATTTATTAAAAAAATGTTTCTCAAAATTTCGACCTTAGAATGAAATCTCCACTTTTTTAAAAGCTTTGAATTTTTAAGTAAAAGTTGAAAATTGATAAGTAACAATTTCTGATAAACTTCAAGTTCGAAGTTACAAAAATTGGAGTGTTTTCTCGAAATGTATCAAAAGCCAGAAATTGGACATGAGATTTTGTTTATTTAGTTTAAATTCGAAATATGATTAAAAGACAAAATTTCCATGAATAACTAAGGTCGAAATTTCCAGATGAAATCTGAAAATTTGTGATTGACATGAAAATTTCTGATTGACGTGAAAATTTTCTTTTTCTTTATTTCAAAGTTTTGTCCTTAGAACTCGAAACATTTGGCTATAAAAAGGAAAATTTCGACTTCTAAAAATTTCGAGTTGAATCTGGAGACAAGAATTTGCTAAATAGAATGGCATAAATATCTCTGTTCTCAAAATTTCATCTTTTTCAGAAAATTGCTTTATTTTCTCAAAATTCGACCTTTAAAAATATATTTTTTCCAATTTTCAACTTTTTGGAGATTTTTTGAAGGATTACTTTTTTATTTTAAATACGATTTTCTTTAACAATTCAAGTTTTTCCCAGAATTTTTTTTCTCAAAATTTGTCTCTTTCGAAATTATTTCTAAAAATTCTACTTTTGCCCTCAAAATTAAACTTTTCTTTGGAAATTTTGACTTTCCTTCAAGTAATTTCCACCTTTTTTTGCAATATTTCGACGATATTTTTCGAAAGTCATTTTTATTTCAAAAATCATTTTTTTTAATATCCGGATTATTCTAAAAATTTCTTTATTTTTAAATGTGACTTTCCGAAAATATATTGTTTCTCAAAATTTGTTTTAATCTCGAAATTTTGACAAAATAGTACGTTTCTAAAAATTTCTTCTTACAATGGAACATTTCCTCAAAATTTCGACTTTGTTTTTCAAAATTCCTTAATTTTTCAAAATTAGATTGACATTTTAATAAAAATCTAAATATTCAGAGAATAACGCTTTTTGGGAAATTCGAGAAAAAGATTTTTTGCGAATTTCAAGATTAGGACAAAATTGAAATAAAATAAAAATTCTGAGAGGAATATTTTTGGGGACTAAATTTTTTTTCTTTAAATTCGACTTAATTGTAATTGTAATTGTCACTTTTTTCACAAAATTCGACTTTTTAAAAAAGTTAGTTTTTCATTTAAATACGATTTTTTTAACAATCCAAGTTTTCCTAAAATTCTTTTTTCTCGAAATTTGTCTCCTTCAAAATTATTTCTAAAAATTCTACTTTTGCCCTCAAATTAAACTTTTGTTTGGAAATTTTGACTTTTCTTCAAGTAATTTCCACTTTTTTTGCAACATATCGACGATATTTTTCGAAAGTCGTTATTATTTAGAAAAACATTTTTTTAATATCCGGATTTTTCTAAAAACCTCTTTTGAGAAATTCGAGAAAACGATTTTTTGTGAATTTCAGGATTAGAACAAACCTGAAATAAAGTAAAAATTCTGACAGAAATAATTTTGGGGACTGGCTTTTTTTTCTCTAAATTCGATTTACGATTACTCTGGTAATTGTCACTTTTTTCACAAAATTCGACTTTTTAAAATTTCGATTTTATTTTTTCGAAATTTCGACAGTTTTCAAAGTTCTGCAAAAGATTCGGTTTTTATATTAAATTCAATTTTCTGACTGTAAGTTTAATTTAATAAAGAAAAATATTATACCAGAGGACAGCTTTGATATTTCAGCTATTTAATCAATTTTTTTCCTTTCTTCCTCTATCTCTTTAATCCCAAACTTCGAGAACAACCCCCGAATTTAAACATTTTCGAAATGTTGAGTTTATTTTGAAAATTTTGAATTTAAACTTGAATTTCTAATTTGTTCTCTAAAAGTTCGATGAAAAATTCAAAACCTTTAATGAATATTTTAAAAAAATGATATACAAATCTTGTCCCCGGAAACCAAGAAAGATTGAAAAACACGACAACAGTTGCTCTAACACGTTTCGGTAGCCAAGATATCATCTTCAGAAAGATCATTTCGTCATAGGTAAAAATTGGCGGAATCGCTTTTTTGATTATGATAGGCTTAATTAGCCAGAAGATACTTCTAGAAGCTTTGGATTTATATCTGCAATAATTTACTGGTATTGTTATGGCAAAAATTTGAAAATAAATTACTCATGGAATGCAAATAGGTACTTTCCTCGTAAATATGCCAAGATAGAAGGCAGCCGTTTAATTGCGAGTACAGTTTTACGAAACGTATAAAATATTTATTACAAATAAATTCACGACCATAAACGGCGGTACTAAACACCCTGTAATAAATTTCCGAAACAAAACATTATTGTAAATTTATACCTATAACATACTAGCTAATTTAAATAACAACATAAATCCTCTCTAACTCTGGCATACATAACCTACAATAAAAATGACAACAATACAAATAAATCCAACAGGATGGTTTATTATAGCTAATTTCTCACAGGCAATTTGAGCCGGTATTACATTACAACTTGTAAGAAAGTTCAATTCAGGATATTTTTCAGGAGGCTCTCTAAGTGCGGCCAATGGCAGGCGCATAGGCGGGCCGGCTCCTCCTTTAACGATCTCCTAGTTTACCATTGGACGGGCCATGGATATGAAACTCATGACTGCAGATAGAGGAAGTGATTAATTGCCCTGCCTGGGGGTCCCCACCGATTGTAATGTGCCCCAACAGGTTCTGTGCTTCAGCAGAGCGCTGAAGGTTTCAATTATCCTAGCGCGGATGCGCCGGATTGGGTTAGAAGCGGGTCCTTCTACCTGACTTGGCCCCTAACCGACGGTCTACAACTTCACCTTGAAAGGCATTTTACTCATGGTAAAGGGCATTTATCCCCCTACCATTTATCATATGAAAGATGTTGGCATGGGAACAATGAATTTAGTATTTAATAAACAAGACGTGGTTTCAATTTATTATACCGCCAATATTATTTTGGAATGTTCTTTTTCCTTTCTTTTGTCCTTGATGGCACATTTATACTCTTGTTCTGAACGATATATTTTTTTAATTCCAAATACAACTCACTCACTTATATGTCCCTGGTAAGGATGTTATGGAGGTCCGAAACCGTAACCGAAACTATCGGATGTCCGAATCAAAAAAAAAAATCCGAATTCACAGTCGAAACTGATTTTGGATAATTTCGGATGTTATTTGAAAAAATTTTGCCAATTCCAGAGGACGACTTTTTTTTTGGTCGATTAAAATTAGGACGTAACCTTCCATATACAGTCAAACCTCCCTATAGCGAATTCCAAGAGCCTACAAAAAATTCGCTATAGAGAAGTTTTCGTTATAGGGAGGTAGCATTAAAAATGCACAAATCACGTGTAAATCTTCATATTACACATTTAGTTAAAAATATGTAAAACATATGTAGATAAATTAAATTTAATTTAAATAATCTGTTATTTTTGTTTGAAGAGAGAATTTAGAGAATGTTTGTCGTTCAAAAAATACTTCGCACTTATTTAAGGCATTGAAAACGAGCTTAGGTGTGTTCTCAAACTATAAACCCCTTTATACTAGCAAGTAAACGCAGTCATTAGCATGGAGTATCCCAAAAATGGAGTATTTACTTATTTTGAACGAGAGGAAATTATAAACGAATCACCCCTCGGAATGTCATCAGCATGAGATATTAAGAACTTTAAGGCCATTATTAAAACTAATTAAACCTTCAAAATCTTGGTTCAAAATTTCGTTGTAAGGAGGTATCCGTTTCGTTAAATGGAGGTAATATTACGTCTAAATTGGCTTAAAATGCTACCTTCCCTCAAAAAATTCGTTACATAGAGGAATTCGAATAGAGGTTCGTTATAGGGAGGTTTGACTGTCACCCGATCTCGTCCAGTATTACCACGGCCTATTTTTTTAACATGTTAAATGAATCAATTTTTTTGCTAACCCATTTTCGGGTTTTTGCAAAATTTCACCTTGTTTATTATTTTCTTTGAAAATTATAACTTCTTCTGAAAATTTTAATTCTCAATAATTTCGACTACTTTTTTAAAGTCAGCCATTTTTGTTATATTTCGACTTTTTTGCAAATTTTCGATATTTTTAAATCGACGCATTTTGATAAAATGTTGACTCTTGATATTTTTGACTATTTTGCAATATTTCGATTTTTTCTGAAAATTTCGTTTCCTCTTAATTTTTGAATTTTAACTTTATTTCAAAATGTTGACTTTTTTTGTTTTTCACAAACCTGACCTTTCATGAAAATTTTAAAAGATATTTAAAATTTTATTGGTTTTTAAAAACTCCGATCAAAACTGGAAATATCAAAAATTTCAACTTTTTCCAAAATTTCGATCTTTTCTTCTTTCAATATCGACATATCTGATAAATTTGGTTTCTTTTTAATATTTTGGGTTCGAACATTTCAGCTGTTATTGAAAATTTAGCTTAAAATTTTCAAATTTTTCAAAATTTCAACTTTTTAAAAATTTTAATTTCTTTGAAAACTTTTCCATCCTTTCATAATTGTCAATTGTTCTGAAAATATCGACTATTCAAAATTTTTGTATTTTTTCGAATTTTGACTCTTAAATTTTTGACAAATTTTCGACTTATTTTAATTTTTTTTTCAAAATTTCAAGTTCTTTTGAAAATTTGAATCTGTTTGAACATTTTTGGCTTATTTTCAAAGCTTCAATTTTTAGAATATTTCATTTGTTTTTGAAATTGTGAAAAATATCAAAATTTCAACCAATTTTTAATATTTCGACTTTGAAAATTTTTATCTTTTCTTAAATGACGATTTTTTCAAAAAATTTCCACTTAATCGAAAATTTATGCCTTTTAAAAAATTTCGACGATTTTTAAGTCTTCGACGTTTTTCAAAATTCTAGGCTATTTTGAAAATTTTAGCCTATTTTCAAAATGTAACTTTGAAAATTTCGACATATCTGATAATTTTGGTTTTTTTCCAATATTTAGGGCTAGACCATTTCAGCTGTTATTGAAAATTTAGCTGAAAATTTTCAAATTTTTCAAAATTTCAACTTTTTAAAATTTTGAATTTGTTTGAAAACTTTTTCATTCTTTCATAATTGTCAATTGTTCTGAAAATGTCGACTATTCAAAATTTTGGTATTTGGTTCGAATTTTGACTCTTAAATTCTTGACTCTAAAATTTCGACTTTTTTTAAAATTTTTTTTTCAAACATCTATTTTTCAAAATTTCAAGTTCTTTTGAAAATTTGAAACTGTTTGAACATTTTTGGCTTATTTTCAAAGACTTCATTTTTAGAACATTTCATTTGTTTTTATAAATGTTAAAAATTTCAACCAACTTTTAACAATCCCGGAAGAAGTATATCCTGCATCAACTTTTAATATTTCGACTTTGAAAATTTTTACCTTTTCTTAAATGACGACTTTTTAAAAAAATTCCCACTTCATCGAAAATTTTTACTTCTTAAAAAATTGCGACATTTGTTAAGTCTTCGAGATTTTTCAATATATTAGCCTATTTTCAAAATTTAACCTTAGAAAATTTTTACGTTTCAAAATTTCGATTCTTTCCTTTTTCAATAATTTTGGTTTTTTTCAATATTTTGGCTTCGAATATTTCAGCTTTTATTGAAAATTTAACTGACAATTTTTAAATTTTTCATAATTTCAACTTTTTAAAAAATTTGAATTTTTTTGAAAACTTTCTTTCATAATTGTCTATTTTTTTTTAAATTGTCTTCAAATTTTGGTACCTTTTTGGAATTTTGACTTTAATTTTTGACTCTAAAATTTCGACTTTTTTTGATATTTCTTCTTCAAAAATGTATTTTTCAAAATTTCAAGTACTTTTAATAATTTGAAACTTTTTAACATTTTTGGCTTATTTTCAAAGGTTCAATTTTTCGTTTTTCGTTTGTTTTTAGAAATTTTGAAAATTTCAACCAACTTTTAATATTTCGACTTTGCAAATTTTTACCTTTTCTTAAATGACGATTTTTAAAAAAAAATCCCACTTCATCTAAAATTTCTACCTTTTAGAAAAAAAAAATTTCTACCTTTGAGAAAATTTCGACATTTGTTAAGTCTTCGACATTTTTCAAAATTTTAGCCTATGTGCAAAATTTAACCTTCTTTGAACATTTTTACTTTTCAAAATTTCGATTTTTTTCTTTATCAATTTCGACATATCTGATAATTTTGGTATCTTTCCAATATTTTGACTTCGGATATGTCAGCTTTTATAGAAAATTTAACTGAAAATTTTCGAATTTTTCATAATTTCAACTTTTTAAAAATTTTCAATTTTTTTGAAAACTTCTTTCTTTCATAGTTGTCGATTCTTTTGAAATTGTCTATTCAAAATTTTGGTACTTTATTCGAATTTCAACTCCTAAATTTTTGATCCTAAAATTTCGACTTTTTTTGAAATTCCTTTCTTAAAAATTTAATTTTCAAAATTTCAAGTTCTTTTGAAAATTTGAAAATGTTTGAACATTTTTGGCTTATTTTCAAAGATTTAATATTTAGAACATTTTGTTTGTGTTTAGAAATTTTGAAAAATTCAACCAACTTTTAATATTTCGACTTTGAAAATTTTTACTTTTTCTTAAATGACTTTTTTAAAAAAATTCCCACTTTATCGAAAATTTCTACTTCTTAAAAAATGTTGAGTCTGTTAAGTCTTCGACATTTTGCAAAATTGTAGCCTGTTTTCAAATTTTAACTTTCTTTGAAAATTTTTACTTTTCAAAATTTCGATTTTTTCCATTTTCAATCTCAACATATCTGATATTCTTTGTTTCTTTCCAATATTTTGGGTTTGAAAATTTTAGCTTTTATTGAAAATTTAACCGAATATTTTCAGTTTTCATAATTTAAACTCTTTAAAAGTTACGAATTTTCTTGAAAACTTTTCCATTGTTTCATAATCAATTGTTTTGAAAATGTCGACGATTCAAAATTTTGGTATTCTTTTCGAATTTTGACTCTAAAATTTCGACTCATTTAGAAATTTCTTTTTCAAAATTTCAAGTGCTTTTGAAAATTTGAAACTGAACATTTTTGGATTATTTTCAAAGCTTCAATTCTTAGAACATTTCGTTTGTTTTTAGAAATTTTGAAAAATATGAAAATTTCAACCAACTTTTATTATTTCGACTTTGAAATTTTTTGCTTTTCTTAAATGACGATTTTTTAAAACATTCCCACTTTATCGAAAATTTATACTTTTTAAAAAATTTCTACATTTTTTAAATCTTCGACATTTTTCAAAATTTTGGCCTATTTTTAAAATTCAACTTTCTTTGAACTTTTTTACTTTTAAAATTTCGATTTTTTCTATTTTCAATCTCGACATATCTGATAAGTTTGGTTTCTTTCCAATATTTCGGCTTTGAAAATTTTACCTTTAATTTCAACTAATTAAAAATTTTGAATTTTCTTGAAAACTTTTTTCTTTCACAATTGTCAATTATTTTGAAATTGTCTATTCAAAATATTGGAAATTTTTTCGAATTTCGACTCTTAAATTTTTGACTCTTAAATTTCGACTGTTTTTGAAATTTCTTTTTTAAAACTTCAAGTTTTTTTGCAAATTTGAAATTGTTTGAACATTTTTGGCTCATTTTCAAAGCTTCAATTTTTAGAACATTTTACTTAGTTTTAAAAATTTTTGAAAAATATCAAAATTTCAACCAACTTCTAATATTTCGATTTTGTTTGAAAATTTTTACCTTTCCTTAAATGTCGACTTTTTTAAAAAATCCCACTTCATAGAAAATTTATAGTTTTTAAAAACTTCGACATTTCTTAAGTCCTCGACATTTTTTAAGTCTTCGACATTTTTCAGAATTGTAGCCTATTTTAAAAATTTAACTTTCTTTGAAAATTAATAAATATTTCTATTTTTTAAAAAAGTCTCCATTACGTCTTCTTTTTTAATTGCAACAATTTTTAAAATTTCCCTTTTTCCTTTTTTCTTTTTTGAAAATTTCAGATTTGTTTGATATTTTGTAGTTATTTTACGTCAGAAATTTCTTAAAATTTTTGAGATTTTCGACTATTTTACAAAATTTTGAATTTTTCCAAAAATTTCTACTCCTTTTCAAAATGGCGAATTATTTTTAATTTCGACCTTTTTGTTGAACATTTGACTTGGAAATTTCGAATTTTTCCAGAATTTTACCATTTGAAAATTTAAATTTTATTGGTTTCTTTGACCATCTTCAATATTGAAACGTTTTTAAATTTTCAGATCTTTTGGTAATTCAGTTAAAAATTTGCAATTATTTTTAATGTTGATAATTTTTCTAAATTTCTCCCTTTTTTCGAATTCCCGAAATTCTTGAAAATGTCGACTCTTAAAATATTGGTTTTTTCTAAATGTTGACCATTTTAGCAACTTGACTTTCTTCTGGAAATTTGACTTTCTATGACAATGTAAACATTTTAAAAATATTCGATATTTTTTAAAATTTCGATTTTTGAAAATTTCGACCTGTTTTAAAAATGTCGACATTCCTGATAACTTTTCCTTAATATTCAAACTTTCAAAAAATTTTAAATTTTTTAAGAGTTTGAAAAGAAATTTTTTAAATCTGATACTTTTTTCAAAATTTTGGCTATTTTTTAAGTTATTTAAATTTTCAACTTTTAAAAAAATTTTGAATGTTTTTGAAAATTTAGCCATTTTTCAAATTATTGACGTCTTCGGAAATACTTGCTTTCAAATGTCGAATTTTTTCAATTTCGACATTTATTTTGAAAATTTGACTCTTTTGAAAAATGTCAAAATAATCAGAAAATTGAATTTCCGAAATTTTACAAAATTTTACCATTTCAAAATTTCAATTTTCTGATTATTTTGACCATTCTTTATTATAAAGACGTTCTCAAATTTTCAGCCTTTTTAAGAATTTAGTTAAAATTTTTGCAATTAATTTAAATGTTGATGATTTTTCGAAATTTCGCCTTATTTTCGAATTCACCAAGTTATTGAAAATGTCGATTCTTTTAAAATATTGATTTTTTAAAGTATTATTTTTCTTACAATATTGACTTTTTCCAATATTGACTTTTTTCCAATATTTTAACCTTCTTATGGAAATTCGACTTTCTATGATATTGTAAACATTTTTAAAAAGTTCAATATTTTTTAAAATTTCGACATTTTTTAAAATTCCAATTTATTTTAAAAGTTTGACTTTTTTTGAAAATTTGGACCTTCCTAATAATTTTAGCTTTTCTTTAATATTCAAACCTTCAGTAAATTTTAAATTTTTTAAGAGTTTGAGTGAAAATTTTTCAATTTTTTAAACTTTTGATATTTTTTTTCAAAATTTTAACTACTTTTTAAAATTATTCAAATTTTCAACTTGTTAAAGAATTTGAAATGTTTTAGAAAATTTAGACATTTTTCAAATTTTTGACGTCTTTGAAAATACCTGCTTTCAAAATGTTGAGGTTGAGCGTCGAATTTATTAAATATTTGGATTTTATTTCAAAGTTTAGATTTTTTGCAAAATTTCGACTTCTTACCAAAATTCGGACCATTTTTAAAAATGTCAACTTTTTTCAATATTTTGATTTTTTCAAAGTGTTTAAAAGATTTGAAACTTTTGACTTTTTTGTGCTTTAATTGTTTCCAAAAATTGCTATTTTTTTGAATATTTCAATATTTTGTTTAATACGACTTGAAATACAAATCTTGTCCTCTAAACCAAGAAATATTAAGAAACACATCAAAGGTTGCTTTAACGCGTTTCAATAGCCAAGTTATAATCTTCAGAGAGATACCCAAGGATCAGTCCATTCCCCCAAAGTGATGGCTTTGAATTTTGAGAAAAAGTGTAATTTTCGACTATTCCACTCTAAAATCTCAAATTCGTGAGAAAATTCAGAGAGTAAATTAGAAATTTTTTATGTCAATTTAATTTTTTTCAAATTTCTAACTTTCCTGCTTTGGTTATTGAAAAATTGTGTATCAAATTTTTGAGTTAATTTCGATTTTATTTTCTGGATTTAATTTTAGAATCCAAACTTCATTTTAGAAATTTTCAAGCACATTCAAGATTTAAAGTAGCATATTGCAACTGAAGGTCGAAATTTTGTGATTAAAGTGAAACACTTTTATGAAAGGTGGGATTTTGTGATTTTTTTAAATGAAAAGTTTCAAATGTCGTTTAAAACATTTGGTTTTCTCATTTTAAAAATTCTAAGTCTAAACCTACTACTTGCGCATGCACTCTTAAATTTTAGTTAAAAATGGAATATTTTTGTTTTAAGGTAAGAGTTTTCTTTTTCTAAATTTATTGAGGCCAAACTTTTCTGCAGATTTTATTTAAAAAAAAGTAACATATCATGTAGGATGATATTGAAACAGTTAAATGTGAGGATTCCTATCAGTACATTTTTGCGTAATTGCAATCTATATTTACATATCTCAAGAAATTTCGATGCTTCATTCAGCCTCTAGGGAAACATCTTGAAGTAATGGCGACAAAGGCCACTAGTTCTTCTAGATGCCTTTGGCGAAAGCTTCGACGGCAATCCTTTTGCGTAATTCCAATTTAAGATTATATATTTTAAGGACTTTCGATGCTTTATTCCGCATGTTAGGAAGACATCTTGAAATAATTGCAACATAGGCAGATGCCTTTGGCGAAAGATCCGACTCGTAAATTTTTTATATAAGCAGTACACTGTTGTTGGCTTAGAAAATCTACTGCAAAAGCAGTTTAAAAAGTTATATTATTGTATCCATGCAGACAATCTATGCTGAAAATCGAATAGTAGCGGGAGTCTGTTTCTTTCGTCTTACTACACGCTACGATTACTGCCGGTGAGTTACCTTGATTTTAAGTATAGGCTTTTTTTTTTAATAAAAGGAATAGTATTTTTTAAATGCGTTACAATTAGAATTTTAATTACCCCTTTCTTTCCCAATTAAGTTACCCGTTTAAAAAAGGCACGACACGTCACTGTTTAAACTCAGACCTGTAACAACTGAGACTTTGAGGGAAACATTGTTCAAAAGGGTTCTAAATGATTTTGCTTCCTAAGTAGGGAGGCACCCGTTCCTTTAATCCTCTCGTTTGAACTCAAACCCGTAACAACTGAGACTTTGAGGAAAAAATTGTTCACAAGGGTTCTAAGCGATTCTGCTTCCTAAGTAGGAATGTGCAAATTGAAGAAATGAAGTCGCCCAATCCTTTACTCCTCCTGTGACTTTTTTGTCAAACAGGAGGATCTTGTTTGAACTAAAACCTGTAACAGCTGAGACTTTGAGGAAAAAATTGTTCAAAAGGGTTCTAACTAATTTTGCTTTCTAAGTAAGAAGGTGCAAATTGGAGAAATGAAGTCGCCCATTTATTTAATCCTCCTGTTTGAACTCAAACCTGTAACAACTGAGACATTAAAGGAAATATTGTTTAAAATGGTTCTAAGTAATTTTGCTTCCTCAGTAGAAAGATGCAAATTGGGGAAATGAAGTCGCCCATTCTTTTGATTATCCTGTTTGAACTCAAACCTCTAAGAGCTGATACTTTGAGGAAAACATTGTTTAGAAGGGTTCTAAGTGACATTGCTTTCTAAGTAGGAATGTGCAAATTGAAGAAATGAAGTCGCCCATTCCTTTACCCCTTCTGTTTGAACTCAAACCTGTAGCAACTGAGACTTTGAGGAAAAAATTGTTCAAAAGGGTTCTAACTGATTCTGCTTCCTAAACAGGAAGGTGCAAATTGAAGAAATGAAGTCGCCCATTCCTTCAATTCTCCTGTGGCTTTTTGTCAAAGAGTAGGATCATGTTTGAAGTAAAACCTCTAACAGCTGAGACTTTGAGGGCAACATTGTTCAAAAGGGTTCTAAATGATTTTGCTTCTTAAGTAGGACGATGCAAATTGGAGAAATGAAGTCGCCTATTCATTTGATCCTCTTGTTTGAACTCAAACCTGTAACAACTGAGACATTAAGGAAAATATTGTTTAAAAGGGTTCTAACTGATTTTGTTTCCTAAGTACAAAGATGCAAATTGGGGTAATGAAGTGGCCCATTTATTTGATTCTCCTGTTTGAACTCAAACCTGTAACAACTGATACTTTGAGGAAAAAATTGTTCAGAAGAGTTTTAAATGATATTGCTTTCTAAGTAGGAAGATGCAAATTGGAGAAATGAAGTCGCCCATTTCTTTACTCCTTCTGTTTAAACTCAAACCTGTAACAACTGAGACTTTGAGGGAAAAATTGTTCAAAAAGATTATAACTGATTTTGCTTCCTAAGTAGGAAGGTGCAAATTGAAGAAATGTAGTCGTACATTCCTTTGATCTTCCTGTGGCTTTTTTGTCAAACAAGAGGATCTTGTTTGAACTTAAACTTGCAAGAGCTGAGACCTTGAGGAAAAAATTGTTTAAAAGAGTTCTAAATGATTTTGCTTCCTAAGTAGGAAGGTGCAAATTGGAGACATAGATTCGCCCATTCCTTTGATTCTCCTGTGTGAACTCAAACCTGTAACAACTGATATTTTGAGGAAAAATTGTTCAAAAGGGTTCTAAACGATTTAGCTACCTAAGTAGGAAGGTGCAAACTGTGGAAATAAAGTCGCCATTTCTTTGATCGTCCTGTTTGAACTCAAACCTGTTACAACTGAGACTTTGGAGGATAATTGTTCTAAATGACTTTGCTTTCGAAGTAGGAAGGTGCAAATTGGAGACATGAATTCGCCCATTCCCGTGATCCTCCTGTTTGAACTCAAACCTGTAACAACTGATATTTTGAGGAAAAAATTGTTCAAAAGGGTTCTAAACGATTTTGCTACCTAAGTAGAAATGTACAAACTGCGAAAATGAAGTCGCCATTTCTTTGATTCTCCTGTTTGAACTTAAACCTGTTACAACAGAGACCTTGAGGGAAAATTGTTCAAAAAAGTTCTAAATGACTTTGCTTCCGAAGTAGGAAGGTGCAAATTGAAGACATGAATTTGCCCATTTTCTTGATCCTCCTGTTTGAATTCAAACGTGTAACAACTGAGACTTTGAGGAAAAAATTGTTCAAAATAGTTCTAAATGACTTTGCTTTCTAAGTAGGAAGATGCAAATTGGAGAAATGAAGTCGGCCATTCCTTTGATCCTTCTGTTTGAACTCAAACCTGTAGCAACCAGAAGCTTATTTCTTTCATTTTGTTGTTGCCATGTGTTCCTTTAATTTGCTGTTTGCTGGGGAATTGCTCTAAGTTATTTATTTAATTAAATTTCTGGTAATTTACCTGACAAGCGAAACCTCCGAAAATTTTTGTTATTGGTGTTGCAACGGAGTGGATGAAATTAAAAGTTCTTGACTAGTTGATCATTATTAAAAGCTATTAGGAAACTAGTGAAGATACACATCCGGAGAAATTACTCATGGGTTTGAGGCCTCGGTCGAATGTTTACAAGTACTTAGTGCTATAAAAAAGAGACGTATTTGTCTATTCGTGACTTTAAGAGATCGAATTTTCTAGCATGTGTGGAATAACAGTATAATCCAGCAATCGCATCCTGTGTTGGTCAGTTGTAAATTACAGTTGCTACTTTACAAATTGCACTTTATTTTTAAAAGTTGAGTTGTTGGATTATTATATTGTTGCGCTTTATCGGTTTAAAAATTAATCGTGAATTGTAACCACTTTATTTCAAGCTTATTTTGGAACACTACAATTATAATTCACTTAAATAACTGACCAACTAACTGACTAACCAACCAACTAATTCATTGATTAACCAACTGATTAACCAACGAACTCATTGACTAACTAACTGATTGACTGAGGGAAAGACCACTGCGTATTTATAGGTACCGTTCCGGTTTCTAGAATGGAACTTCGTACAGATAAGACTTAATGCTTGTGGAAACATCTAGAGCGCTTATCTGCCGCTTGATTCATTATCGCGGCCGCTTCCCACTATCAAATGTTTCTAGAGAGTTTCTCACAAGATCACTAATATAAATTCTATAGCTACATTTTGTTACAATATTATTTTTGCGAATGATTATTGCTTACGCGGAAAGTTGTTCTAAAAAGTTAGGTTCAAGGAGAATAAAATGCCAAACATGAATTTAGTTTGAGTTTAATATTAAGCCGTAAAGTAAGGACAACGTATGTGAACACATATTAAAATTTCGTTTTGCTTTCGTTTGCAATTTCAGAGGAAGTATCTCCAGATGACATACCGCGATCACAGATTATTGCAAAGATACACAACAGGAAATAAGTACAGTAAAGAAGTAAACGCGACATCTACAAACATGTAACGGAAATAAGTGCCATCAAACTCAAGACGTTGTAGGTCTTGTAAGTGCATCGTAGTTTATGGTAGCAAACAAAAGGTGATGTTTAAGACGTGTAAGCTCTAAACAAGGGAGTTATCTGTGTTTATGGACCGAATCATAGCTTGCTATCTACGTAACATGTCCCACATTTTCGTTCTTTGTCTCTCAAATAGACGCAAGACGTTAAGTTATATTGCTAATAATTAAGGATTTGCATTGTGTGATAAAATTAGTTCCTTCTCAAGGCGCATTTCCTTTTAGTTTTCATCAGTTTTCTCCATGAGAAGCATTCTGTGCAAAATGGATGAAAAATAATTGCATAACACGACCGACGCCACGATGTGTCCTATTTTTGAGGTTCTCTAAATATTGTTATTACTTGCTACTTTTAAATTATCTTTTAACTTGTCTTTTAAAAAAGCAATTCCGTCAGTTGGTCTGGAAAATTCGCGCCTCTTCCGCTGATATGCACGCTTTGCTTCATCCAATAGCTGGCAGCAGTAGCAGCATTAACGACGTTCATGCAGAAAATCGACGTGCACAACTCCTTTAAAATCCCAAAATGTTGTCACAAGAACCTTTTCAGCTTAGAGGAGAATTATTGCCTTGGGTTCGTATTTCCAAAAATTGTTTGTGCCATTCATACACTTGAGTTTTCTTTAAACAAGTATCTTCAAACTGTGCTTCTAGCGTTGTACTCAACGCTTCTAGTCTACGAAGAATTTCGGCGGGTTTTATACTTTTAACGGCAAGAAATTTAATAATAATGCCCTGCGCAACGTGCGGATGAACCTCTTGCTCACTCATTGTTTTTACGTTTGTATGTATGTATGACGAACGGCGACAACGGAATTCGCTTGAGCGCAGCAAGGCTGGTGATATTCTCACCTAACATGTCTAAGAGTATGCGCACACTTCTGATACCCTCACGGTGACATGATAGAAATTCCGGTTCATATTTGATTTACCCTCATATTTTTGCCAAAAGGTAATTTACATTTTACTGAATTAAGCGAGAAACACTTGAGATGAAATCTAATAAATTTTCCGCAATATATTTCTAAATATTCGGAACAGGTTCCAATGGAGAATAAAATAGACGTATGGGCAATAAGCTGCAGAGGAACTATGGCTTGGTGCGAAATTCCGTTAAACTCATCCAGGCAATATTTAGCTCGTAAAATCCTAATTTCGTTTCATTGTTTCCATGTGAATATAGTATTTCGCATTAAATTATTTTACATTTAAAGTTTTCCCGCGCTCCGAGTTTAATGCCCTTTTTACGGCACATTAAACCTTTCATTGGACTTATTTTATTAAATTTGGCAAGAAAGCCACGTTTCCATTTGCCGCAAACGTATGCTGCTCTTAAATAATACTATCGAGTTAAATTTGGACGAAACTCGAAGGTTCAGTAAAATTCGTCCAATTCAAGACTTTGGTATTCGTTTATTTACGGAAAATTAATAGTTACTTGCGACTTTTCACCACTTTTTTGCCTCTTCGAGGTTCCATTTTCAAAAATATTTTGTTGCTAGCTGATTCTATTAAATAAAACTATTACAAAGTATCCAGCTAAACAGTTTGTGTCAGTGAATTATCAGTTTTCATATAATTGCGCGTTATCGGTTCTAATGATTAACCCTTGGTGAATTGTAACCGCTGTATTTCAAAACTGAACTCGGAACACTACAATTGTAATTCACTAACACCGTTCTATCAACTAACCTATTCAGTGACTTCTAACTACCCCACTGAGGGAAAAGCGCCCTATATAGGTCCCGCTTCAGGTTCTAGAACGAACAATCAGATAAGACTTATCTATCGTTTGCAGAAATGTCTGGAACGCTTATCTGCCGTTTGATTCATTGTCGCGGCCCCTTCCTCTTATCAAATTTTCTAGAAAACTCCTAACTAAATTTTGTATTACATTTTGTTACACTATTTTATTATAAACCTAATGATGCTGTGTAAAATACCAGTAAAAATAAATAATTAAATGAATAAAATATAATTTGTAAAGTTGATTGATGTTATATACAGAAAACAAATTGTTCTAAAATCCAAAGTAATAAAGAAGAACAGAAATATAACTTATGATAATCAGTAAATTTTCTTACTCCAAATCCCATATTTGGCCAGATATATTAGAAATCAAAATACAATTCTTTCGAAATGAACATTCTCTGCTGCCACCGTCTAACTAGCGGGGAGGAGCGAGTGGTCAAAACTCTCCTACGTTACAAGCTGGGAATCGGAGCTCCAGTGGTAACCCACTTTATTAATTTGCGTTCTAGCAACGGAAGAGGTAGGCACCAAGGGTGTAAAAGGTAAACTAAAATATCCTCTAACAGCTTTTTGATGTTAAATTTCTTTAGCTAGCGAGGGGGGGGGGGGGGGCGAGTGGTCAAAATTCTCCTATGTTACAAGGTGGGAATCGGAGCTCCAGTGGTACCATTTTATTAATTAGCGCTCTAACAACGAAAGAGGTAAGCACCAAGGATGTAAAACTGAAATATTTTCTAACAGCTTTCTGATGGAGAAAAAATTTATTGGGAAAAAGCATTACACGATTATGCAATTTTGGTGGAACGAACTGGTCCTTGGTTATTTTTAAAAATTGAAATACAAATCTTGTCTTGATTTCAGGGGACAAGATCGTCGGAGGTGATCGTGGACCCAAGCCTTTAGAGACCTGCAAGAAAACAAACTGGACACAGTTCAGGGAGTATCTAGCAACAAACTTGGAAGAGCCTGGAGAGATCAACACAAACGATGACATCAACGCAGCGGTGAAAAGGCTGCAAATCACGATAACAGATTCAATTCTCGCAGCGACCAAAACTTTCCGGCGTGTAGAAGGAAGGGAACCACTGCCAAATCACTTGGTGGAGCTGATTAGAAGAAAAAGTCGTGCCAGGAAGCGAGCAAGAAGGACCAATCTGCAAGCAGATAAGGCGGAAGTCAACAGGCTCATCTACGAGCTCAGGTGTAAGCTCCGAGAGCACAAAATTTTTAAGTTTTAGAAACACCAAAGAAGTTGCAACCTCGAAACTCCATCAGATATCTGGCGCACAGCCCAAGCTCTAGGAGGAGATAGGAAACCTATCCCATCGATAAACGGACCTCAAGGAATGGCTTACTCAGGTCAGGATAAGACTGTAGCTTTCGCTGAGACCTTTGAACGACACTGCCAGACCTCACTTGAAGAAGTGGACTTAGACTTCGTAGAGGAGGTGGAAGAAGAGGTTCAAGTTCTTCAGCAGGAAGTGCCAGAAGAAGACGACGTCATCCAACCGACTAACAAGAAGGAAATCCAAAGCTTTCTGCGTAAGCTAAACATCAAAAAATCTCTAGGTCCAGTCGGAATTCCAAACCAAGCTTTGAAGTTTCTTCCGGACCAAGCTGTTAAATACTTTGGAGCAATAGTCAATTTCATGTTTAAGTACCGGTATTTTTCTACAAAATGAAAGACTGCAAACGTTATCTTCATTCCTAAGCCGGGTAAATGTGGGAAATTTTCCCAAAATTACAGGCCAATCAGCCTCTTATTTAACTTGGGCAAGGTGGCGAAAAGAATTTTGAGGAAGCATCTGCAGAATGTCATCAGCGATCGCGACATCATTCCTAAGGAACAATTTGGGTTCCAACCTACGCACTCTATCTCAGACCAGCTGCTAAAAGTGGTTGAAACAATCACTCAGCGCATGAATTAGAACCAGGTAGTTGGATTCTTCTTCAGGTAGTTGGAGCTATTTTCTTCGATATATCAAAGGCATTTCACACAGTTTGGCACCAAGGACTAGTCTACAAGATGCATCGGTTTGGAATACCTCTAACAATGGTTCAAATGGTAAGCTCGTTCCTGGACCAGCGCTCATTCAGAGCAAAGGTGGGACAGGAACTGTCAAACCAGTTTATGCTACAGTATGGGGTGCCTCAAGGCTCTGCCTTGACACCTCTGCTGTATTCTCTGTTCACAGCAGACATCCCGAGAACCAATTCAACAATGGACCAGACCTTTTTGGCAACTTAAGCAGACGACACAGCTTTGGTGGCGTACTCTTATAGTCTAGAGTTGGTCACCAGACGACTTCAGGAGGCAACAGACAGTTTACTAGATTACTTCGATCAATGGAGAATCCAATTTAACGCAGACAACCCGAGAACCAATCCAACAATCGACTACACAGCAGACGACACAGCTTTGGTGGCGTACTCTTTCAGTCCAGAGTCGGTCACCAGAAGACCTCAGTGTTTTTAAATTAGAATTGTTTTTCAACATAACTTTTATGAAAATTTTGACATTTTTGAAAATTTATTTTGACGTCTTTGAAAACGCATAAAGTTTTCAAAGCTTCTTTAATATGTAGACTATCCAAAGAATATCATTTTTTTTTTAATTAGATTTTTTTAACATCTTAACTTGTTCATGGTAGACCTTTATTGACCGGAAATATTATGTTTTTTTCAATTTATTTAACATTTCTTCGGCTCAGTTTGGAAATATTTAAATTGTTTATGGTTTGTTTAGAAAATTGTCAACAAACCATAAAAAATTTAAATATTTCCAAACTGGGCCGAAGAAATGTTAAATAAATTGAAAAAAACATCTTAACTTGTATGAAAATTTTGACGTTTTTGAAAAAGTATAAAGTTTTTCAAAGCTTGGGGCTTTTTAAATTCCAATTTTTTCTCAAAGTTATTTTTCTTACATTGAACAAATCTTTAGTTACTTCAAAATTTTGATTTTTTTTTAATTTCGATTTTATTCCTGGATTTCAATTTATATAAAATTTCGTCCTTTTTTTGATTTTCAGAATGTCGACGTTTCTCAAAAAGTTGTAATTGAATTTCACTTTGGAACTTTCGACGTTTCTCAAACAGTTGTGATTTTTAACATTGATTTTTTTGAAAATGACAAGTTTTTTAAATATTCTAATATTTTCAAAATTACGGGTCAAATTCAAAATTAAGTAATTTAATGTTTAAATTTTGACTTTTTCAAAGGTTTGCACTTTACAAAGGTTTGACTTTTTTTTCCAATTTTAATCTTTTTGAAAAATTTTTAATGTTACGATTTTTTTCAAACTTTAGTAAAAAAAATTCGACTTCCTAAAGCTTAGACTTTTTTTAAAATTATGTTTCTGTAATCTCGACTTTTTTTTGATAATTTTGATATTTATTTCAAATTCCAATCGAAATATTTAACATTTTTTATTTTTGTAAAAACGCATTCTTTTGAAAACATGACTTATTTTCAAAATATCGACATTTTTTAAAAACTCCTACACTTTTTGAAAATGTCGAGTTCTTTAAAAGCTGGACTTTTTAAATTCGATTTTATTACCCTCGACATTTTTCCAAATTTCGACGTTTTTGACAATTTGGACTTAGGGACGTTTGGAAGTTTGTAAAATTTCAACATTTTTTTAAACTTACAAACTTTTGTTTTGAAAATTCTAATCTTTTTTGTAAAATAAGAGCTTTTTAAATTGCAGCATGTTTTTTTAGAAAATCTTTATATTTTTTGAAAATTTTAGCTAATCGATATGCTTTACAATATCGATTTGCTTTTAATTTTTAATTTTTTTGTTTGCTTTTTTGTTTGATATTTTAAAATGTTAAAAATTTGAATTTTCCTTAAAATTTTCACTTTTTTTAAACATGACATTTTTGGAAGTTCCGACTTTTTCGAAAATTGCAACATTTTACAAAATTTCGATTTTTCAAAAATTTCAAATTTTCAAAAATTTCAATTTTTCAAAAATTTTGATTTTTCAATAATTTTGATATCAAAAACCACGATATTTTCAAACATTTCAATATTTCTTACGTAAAATCGAAATGTTGAATTTTTTGAGATTATTTTTGTAATCGTGATGTTTGACAATTTCGACAATTTTCCCAATTTTTTTCTTTTTGAGAATTCCGAGTTGGAAATTTTGACCTTTGCTTAAAAAAAAGATTCAAAAAATTCAAAATTTTGTTCGAAAATTCCCACTTTTTGTAATTTAGGAGGTTTTTAAAATTCCTTGGAAGTTGTTCTTTTCTTTCAGTTTAGCCTTTTTTTCAAAACTTTGACTTTGAAATTTTGATCTTTTAGAAAATTTCGATTTTTAGATGTTTCTAACCTTATGTTAAAATTTCGTACTTAAATTTGTTTTTCAAAATTTTGGAGTTTTGTAATTTGTTAAATTCCACATTTTTTAAAATCTCGCGATTTTTTAAAAATCCCAAGTTTTTTTGAAAATTTTGACTAACCTTTTGATTTCAAGAATTTTAAATTTTCTCTTTAAATATTTCGCCTAACTTGGAAACTTTTAATTTTTTTGAAGTGTTGAGCGATTTTGGATAGGGAGTAAACTTTTGGTTTCGCGGGACAACATTTTTTATAATTTTTTTTTTTTTTCAATTTGTTTAACATTTCTTCGGCCCAGTTTGGAAATATTTAAATTTTTATGGTTTGTTGACAATTTTATAAACAGTTTTTGAAATGCGACTACGTGATATTTAAATTTATTGAAAACGTCACTTCATGACAGTTTACAAATTAAAAGGTTAGTTTATTTTACATAGAATAGGAAAAATGAAAAATAGGAGACCAAAAATTAGATATGGAAAAAATAAAAATTTTGTTTTTTTGATAAATTAGGAAAATATAAAAAAATACATAAAAGAGGTTGTAGCACTGGACAAATTTTTTTAAAAAAAAATTTTTATTTTTAAGTATTTCTTCCCCATTGTTCCCTTTCTATGTTATGCACTGCTGACGAGCTCAAATAAGAGCGAAACATCGATGTCCAGTGCTACAACCTCTTTTATGTATTTTTTATATTTTCCTAATTTATCAAAAAAACAAAAATTTTTGTTTTTTTCCATATCTAATTTTTGGTCTCCTATTTTTCATTTTTCCTATTCTATGTAAAATAAACTAACCTTTTAATTTGTAAACTGTCATGAAGTGACGTTTTCAATAAATTTAAATATCACGTAGTCGCATTTCAAAAACTGTTTATAAAATTGTCAACAAACCATAAAAATTTAAATATTTCCAAACTGGGCCGAAGAAATGTTAAACAAATTGAAAAAAACATAATATTTCCGGTCAATAAGGGTCTACCATGAAGAATTTTTTATAATCTTGCGATTTTTTAAAAATCCTGACTTTTTTGAAAATTTTGGTTACCCTTTCGATTTTGAAAATTTGAAAGATTTTCCTGAAATATTTCGCCTTTCTTAGAAGCTTATAATTTTTTTGAAGTGTTGAGCGATTTTGAATAGAGAGTAAACATGATTTCGCGTGACCACATTTTTCGAAATCTCGCGATTTCTTAAAATTCCTAACTTTTTTTGAAAATTTTGGCCACCCTTTTCATTTCGAGAATTTCAAAGTTTTCCTTTTTAAATATTTCGCCTTTCTTGGAAGCTTTTAATTTTTTTGAACTGTTAAATGATTTCGGATAGGAAGTAAACTTGTGGTTTCGCGTGATATATTTTTTACAACCTCGCAATTTTTTTAAAATTCTAACTTTTTTTGAAAATGGCTACCCATTTGATTTTGAGAATTTCAAAGTTTTTCTTTTTAAATATTTCGTCTTTCTTGGAAGCTTTTAATTTTTTGAGGTGTTGATTTTGCATAGGGAATAAACTTGTGGTTTCGCGTGACCACATTTTTTAAAATATCGCGATTTTTTTAAAATCCTAACTTTTTTTGAAAATTTTGGCCTCCCTTTTGATTTCGAGAATTTTAAAGTTTTTTTAAAAATATTTCGCCTTTTTTGGAAGCTTTTAATTTTTTTGAAGTGTTGAGCGATTTTGGATTGGGAGTAAACTTGTGGTTTCGTGTGACCATCACGCTTTACCAACATCAAAGACAAGAGCAGTAAGACCAACATGCCTTAATGTTGAAAGTTTATTCTGCTGTTAACTTTGAGCATACTAAAGTGTATTTCATTGTCAATGAATATTAGATTTGTTTTCACAGGATACAAGCATCGAAACCAAACATACAAAAAGGCAGGGCAATTCGACAGAAGTCATTTTCAAATATTTCCAACATGCTGATCTGTTTGTTGACTAATATGGGTTCGAACTACATTACTTATTTTCTTATTTTAAGTTTTCACTTAGTTGGCAACCTTCAAGAGTGCCTACTTTTATTTTTATAAATTCTATCAAACTTTAAAATACCTTTCAAAATTTCGATTTACTAAATTTCAAAAATTTTTTACTTTTTTATAAACTTCGATTAAATTTAGTTATTTCTTTGAACATTGAAATTGTTTTTTAAAAAATAACAGAAAACTTTTCAAAATTTAGAATTTTTAAAAACTAAAACCCTCAAAATCTTGATTTTCTGTGAAAATAACAATTTCTTTTGAAAGTTAATAACGATTCTTGCTTCTTTTAAAAATTTCGAATTTTTCAAATCTTGACTTTTCTCCTCTTTCCCCACATTCGACTTTTTTGTAAATCTTGACCTATTTTCAACAATTCAAGTGTTTTTTTGAAAATTGGTACAAAACCAAAAATTTCTGCTTTTTTAAATCTTCAGTTATTTTTCAAAATTTGGAATTCTCAACAATGTCGAATTTTTTAAAAATTTGCACGTTTTTTTGAAAATTCTGCTTTTTTTAAAGTTTTAACAATGAAAATTTCAACAGTTTCAAAAATTTCGCCTGATAAACAATTTCGGTACTTTTTCAAAATTTCCACTCTTTGAAAATTGTCTAATTTTCAAAAATTTCGAATATTTCAAAAATTTGGAATTCTTTGAATTTTTGCACCAAAAATTTCGACTTATTTAAAAATATTTTGATAGATTTCAAATTTTGATAATTCCAAAATTTCGAGTTAAGATTTTGACTTTTTTAAACGTTGATTTAATTTTAAGATAGTCTCTAACTGTTTTTCACGCATCATTCCGTTCATACGCCAGAAGTCTCCCCTAAGAATTTTCTTTGAAAATATAGTGTTGAAGTACATTCTAGAATTATGTCGCTTAAAGGAATCCATGAAAAATTCGCAGCTTGTTTACCATAGTGTACTATAATTTGCATATCGTATAAGCATTAGTTACCTAACTTTTCTTACCGGGATTAACATAAATTTTTAATACGTTTACACACACAGAGAGGGCTGCACTATTGCAGTCTAGATCGTATTCTGTACGTTTACATATGAACATGCAGCAATTAACCGTGATTAATTTTGCATGTGATAACATCTCAAGCCTTAACTAGTAATAGTAATACAAGGAGGTTTGGTATATGGTTGTAAATGACGAATCTTTGGTCGTAATCGCATTGCACGTATATATCTGCCATGGGAGTTCAGGTGGAACTAGAAACCATTAAATGGCTATATATCTTTACGACCGGCGCTGAGATCTGAGCCGGCCGCGTCGCGTCGTCATAGCCTGCCTCGATGAACACAACCAGACCTCGACCTTACCCTGCGGGCTTTGCAATGTCTTTGAGATTTTATAGGTTTAACGAAATCTTGGTTGTTCCAGTTGAAACTTTGCATCGACTTCGAGCATCTCCGATCTAATTTAATCTGGGATATCGATGCCGATCGGAGCATAAAGGGCCTGATAAAGTGTAAGCTAACGCTCTTTAGTAGAAACAGAATTTCAGTCGAAACAAATATCGATGAAGTAAAACTTGTTTTATATTTCTTTCAAGATAATTTGGCTCCGAATTAGAGATAGTACTACAACGTCTATATTTGAATCAACCTGAGATGGTGGCAAAGCAGTAGGGATAGAATAGAATCCACCTGAGATGGTGGCAAAGCAGTAGGGATGGATAGAACAGAATCCACCTGAGATGGTGGCAAAGCAGTAGGGATAGAATAGAATCCACCTGAGATGGTGGCAAAGCAGTAGGGATAGAATAGAATCCACCTGATATGGTGGCAAAGCAGTAGGGATAGAATAGAACGCAGCTGCTACAAGTCAGCGAAATAGTCGAGCGGTTCCCCTGCATTTCTCGATTCTCGACAGTCTGAAGCCTATAACGATAGTCTTCGCGTGTTCTACATTATAGATTGTAGATTTGTATGGGGTCGTTTGGCTTCTTAAGACCTTCTTTCAACGTAGACCAAGTTAGTTCTCTTGAGAACAACCCCAATCTAAATTATTCAAATGTTTCCCAGGCTTTTTATAAAGTCTTAGTATATATCTTGAAGCTGAGCTACCAGTTTCAGCAGATGTTATTTCCATCCTTTTGAAATGTTTCATTCTGCCCGAATTAGTGAGAGGTAGCAGCACAGTTTGTGCTCAGTTGTCTCGACGCAGATATAACATTATCTACATAGACTTTTATATGTTGTACCTATTTTCTTGAGGTGTTATCTCAAGGAGCAATGTCCAATAAGAAGAACTGTAATAAGCCTCAAATTATTCTTGGGTTTCAATGGTTTCTAATATATTATTTTATTTTATAAAGTCATTAGGTACCACAGAAAAAAATTGCTGATTAGTGGGACATGCAGCTCCACACATATCACGCCTTGTGTGTAAATAGACAAAGGTAACTGAAGGTAGATAATTCCATATTGCTTGATGGTCAATACCGGAAATTCAACCAGCGTTGACGCCATTTAAATTTAATAAGGCCATCAGTGTTACGCGTCATACGCAAAGTACGTTTTGCACGTCAAACTGCGAATTATCTATGCTTTATGAGCTTTGGTCATATTCATATCCTGTGCACAATATCGCTACTAAGTTCTCCGTTAAAATATATTTGGAAGTGATAGTAAAACGAATATTACTTTGGACATTTTAACGTTTAATAAACTCCAAATTATTGTATCCTATGTCGTATTTATAACGACCTATAAGCATTAACATTTATATTTATAACGATACCGGTATATATGACCACTTAAAACTATAAATAAACTAATATACTCATAACTAGTCACAGAAATGAAGGGATATAAAAAAACGTTTAATTTTTAATTCATTTATTGGGAAAATTTCCATTTGAAAATTTTCATTTTTTCAAGATCCCATTTCTATCAATCTTTCGGCAATTACTGAAAATTTTGACTTCAGATTTTCTAGTTTCTCCTGAAATTATGATCCTTATTGTAAATTTAACTTGAAAAAGATCAACATTTGAAAATTTAGAGTAGAAATGTTGACACATTTTCGCTCTCTCGAAAATCTCTTTTTGCAATTTTTGGCTTCAAAAATTTCTATTTTTAATTTCGATTTTTTTCGCCATTGTTAATTGCAAATTCTCTTAAAAAATGAGGTTTTTTTAAAAATTTTCGACTCTTTTAGAAGTTCAACTTTTCTCAAGTTTCAAGTTCTTTTGAAAATTTTTATTTTTTGAAGACTTCGGCATTTCAAAATATCTACTTTTTTTTATTTTCAAAATATCCGCTTTTATTTTCAAAATATTCACTTTTTCAGAATTACTACTATTTTTTAAAATTTCATCTAATTTAAAAATTTTTTTTTAATTTTAAAAACTTTTTATTCAATATGACTTTTTTAAAACTATGATTCAACTCTTTTTCAAAATTTCGACTTCTTTAAAAAGTAGGAAAACGTAGATATTAAAAACATACACTTGGAATATTGTAGGCAAAATATCGAAATTTCGATCAAAGAAGAACAAGAACAAGAACAAGAACAAGAACAAGAACAAGAACAAGAACAAGGACAAGGACAAGGACAAGGACAAGGACAAGGACAAGGACAAGGACAAGGACAAGGACAAGGACAAGGACAAGGACAAGGACAAGAACAAGAACAAGAACAAGAACATGAACATGAACATGAACATGAACATGAACATGAACATGAACATGAACATGAACATGAACATGAACATGAACATCAAAATCAACATCAACATCAACATCAACATCAACATCAACATCAACATCAACATCAACATCAACATCAACATCAACATCAACATCAACATCAACATCAACATCAACATCAACATCAACATCAACATCAACATCAACATCAACATCAACATCAACATCAACATCAACATCAACATCAACATCAACATCAACATCAACATCAACATCAACATCAACATCAACATCAACATCAACATCAACATCAACATCAACATCAACATCAACATCAACATCAACATCAACATCAACATCAACATGAACGAGAACGAGAACGAGAACGAGAACGAGAACGAGAACGAGAACGAGAACGAGAACGAGAACGAGAACGAGAACGAGAACGAGAACGAGAACGAGAACGAGAACGAGAACGAGAACGAGAACGAGAACGAGGACGAGGACGAGAACGAGAACGAGAACGAGAACGAGAACGAGAACGAGAACGAGAACGAGAACGAGAACGAGAACGAGAACGAGAACGAGAACGAGAACAAGAACATGAACAAGAACAAAAAGAAGAACAAGAACAAAAAGAAGAAGAATAAGTAGAAGAAGAATAATAAAAGAAGATGAAGAAGAAAATTTGAGAAAGAGTACATTTTTCAAGAAATGTCAAAGTTTAATAATAATGGGAAGAAGAAGAAGAAGAAGAAGAAGAATAACAAGAAGATGAAGAAAAAAATTTGAGAAAGTGTACATTTTTCAAGAAATGTCATAGTTTAATAATAATGGGAATTTTGAAAAGACGTCGAAACTTTTAAAACAGTTTTAATTTTAGAAATAGATTTTTCAAAACAAAAAATTAAATCTCTATAAAATGTCAAAATTTATAAGAAAATTCTGAAAAAAAAAACCTTAAAATGTCAAAATTTATAAGAAAATTCTGAAAAAAAAAACTTAAAATTTTCAAATGAGTAAACGTTTTCAAAAAGGCGAATTAAAAAAACCGACTTCTTCAAAAAAGAAAATCGAAATTTAAAGCAAGCTACAGTTTCTAGAAACAATTGAAATATTGAGGAAAGGTGGCAATTTTTAAGAATAGCGAATTTTTCAAATGAGTGGAAATTATCAAAAGAATCGGAATTGTCAAAAAACTGGAATTTTTCAAAACAAAACAAAAAAGTCGAAAATTTAAGAAACAGTTAAATTTTCCAAATAAAATGTCGCAGTTTAAAAAAGTGAGAATTTCGAGAACAGGTCCAAATTTTTAAAAATGTTAAATTGTAAAGTTGAATTTTTTAAAAAATGTCAAGATTTTGATAAAAGTGAATATTTTGAAAAAATGTCACAATTCTAAAAAAAGCAGGAATGAGCACATAAGTCAACATTTTTAAAAAGACGAATTAATAAATGTCGAATTCTCCTTCTTCAAAAAAAAACTGGAATTTTTACAAAGTCAAACTTTCAAGAAAAATTGAAATACAGAAAAAAAAGTAGAATTTTTGAAAACAAATATGTAATAAAAAAATTGGAAGATTGAGAAAGAATAAGAATTTTGTTGGTTGATATATTCAAATAAAAATAGAAACATTAACAAGGGACCGAATTTTCAAAAAACTTAAAATTTTTAAGCGGAACTTATAAATCGAGCTTTAAAGAAATCGAGACTTTTTAAAAAAGTCGAACTTTACAGAAGTATCAAAATTTCGAAAAAAAGTCAAAATTTGAAAAAAAAAGATCGCAATTCTTAAAAATATCGGAATTTCCATAAAGTCAACATTTAAGTCGATATTTAGAAAAATCGAGATATAAAGAATTTTAAAAAAAGGTCCAAGCATATAAAAATTCTGCGATATTTTGAAATTTTTTAAATCCAATGTGTCAATATTTTCAAACAAAGAGTCATTTTCAGAGAAGGTTGAAATTAAATAAAAGAAGATTTAAAAAATCAAAATGTTTAAAAAAATCGACATTTAAAAAAATGCGAGTTTTGGAGAAAAATCAAAATTTTGGGACAAACTCCAGATCTTAAAAAAAGTTGGAATTTTGAAGAAAATCAGATTTTGAAAAGAGATCGATATTTTTAATGAGGTTAAAATTGTAAAGTGGATCTTAAAAAATTGATCTATAAAAATGGAGATTTTTTTAAAAAGTCAAACCTTTCAGAATTATCAAATTTTCATGAAAAAGTCAAAATTTGAAATAAGGATCTCAACTCTCAAATATGTCGATATTTTAAAAAATGAGATATAATGAATTTTGAAAAGAGGTCGAAGAATATCAAAATTCTGCGAAATTTTGAAATTTTTTAAATCCAGATTGTCAATATTTTCAAGAAAAGAGTTATTCTCAGAGAAGGTTGGAATTTAAAAAGAAAAGATTTAAAAAATCAAAATGTTAAAAGAAGTAGACATTTCAAAAAAGGCGAATTTTTGAGAAATGTCAAAATTTTGGAACAAACTTGAAACCTTAAAAAATTGGAATTTTCAAAGAAATCGAATTTTCAATAAAAAAATCTAATTTAAAACTGTCGAACTTTTCAAAAAAATTTAAACAATTCAAATTCTCAGAACGTCAAAATTTCGAGAAAAAGTTGAAATCTTGAAATAATATCACATTTACAAAAATATTCAAATTTTGGGAAATAGTCAGGATTTTTGAACGAAGCTCGAAGTCAAAAAAAGTAAAAGTTTCAAATTTTCTAAAAAATGACATTTTCAAATAATGAAAAATTTAAAAAAAAAATTAAAATTTTTAAAATCTGAATTGCCGTGATTTTCAAATTAAATATAATATTTGACAAATGTCGAAATTGTCACAAAACTGAAATTTTGAAAAGGCAAAATATCCTAAAAAAGCGTCATTTTCAAAAAAAGTTTTGAAATATTAAAGTAAAAATTTGAAATTTACAAAAAGAAATCTAATTTTTAAATAAATCAAAACATTCAAATTTTTATAAAATAAGACAAAAATTCGGTAAAAAGAAAAAATATTTGACACAATCAGAATCCTGAAGAAAGTCGACAATTTGAGTCAAAATTTCTAAAATAAGTTGAATTTCAAGAAAAATCCCAAATTTTAGGAAAAATCAAAAATTATCGAAGAAGTGAAAAGGTTGAAAAGTAGAAAATGAAAACAAAAAACGAAATGTTGAAATCTGTCGAATTTTTAAAAAATCAAAATTTTGAAAAACATCGGAATTTCCAACAAATGTCGAAATTTACAAAAAAAGTTAAAACTGTCAAAAAAGCGGAAATTTTAAACAAAAGGACAAAATATTCAATGTGGGTCAAAATATTCAAAAAATTTTGATGAAAAGATCGAACTATAAAAAAAGTCTGAAGTTTGAAAAACGTAAAAAATAAAAAGAAGGCAAATATTTTTGCGAAACATCAAAATTTTCAAAGAAATGAATTTTTATAAAATCGAACTTTTATGAAATTGGAAATTAGAGAAAAGTTCGAGATTCTGAAAAGTCGAGATTCTGAAAAAAATCTAATTTAAAAAAAATTACAGCTTTGAAAAAAGCTTAAATTTTCAATAAAGCTCGAAATTTTCAAAAAATACAGAAAACATTTTCGAACTTTCATTCTGTCTCATTGCATCAAGGTGGGAATTACGATTTTTATTTTCGAGAAAATGTCGAAATCATGAGAAAACTAAAAAATCAAAATGTTAAAAAAAGTAGACATTTCAAAAGAGGCCAATTTTTGAGAAATGTCAAAATTTTGGGACAAACTCGAAACCTTAAAAAATTGGAATTTTTAAAGAAATCGAATTTTCAATAAAAAAATCTAATTTAAAACTGTCGAACTTTTCAAAAAAATTTAAACAATTCAAATTCTCAGAACGTCAAAATTTCGAGAAAAAGTTGAAATCTTGAAATAATATCACATTTACAAAAATATTCAAATTTTGGGAAATAGTCAAGATTTTTGAACAAAGCTCGAAATCAATAAAGTAAAAGTTCCAAATTTTCTAAAAAATGACATTTTCAAATTATCAAAAATTTTTAAAAAAATTAAAATTTTTAAAATCTGAATTGCCGTGGTTTTCAAAATGAATATAATTTTTGACAAATGTCGAAATTGTCATAAAACTGAAATTTTGAAAAAGCAAAATATCCTAAAAAAGCGTCATTTTCAAAAAAAGTTTTGAAATATTGAAGTAAACATTTTAAATAGTCAAGATTTTTGAACGAAGCTCGAAATCAATAAAGTAAAAGTTTCAAATTTTCTAAAAAATGACATTTTCAAATTATGAAAAATTTTGAAAAAAATTAAAATTTTTAAAATCTGAATTGCCGTGATTTTTAAAATGAATATAATTTTTGACAAATATCGAAATTGTCATAAAATTGAAATTTTGAAAAGGCAAAATATCCTAAAAGGCGTCATTTTCAAAAAAAGTTTTGAAATATTGAAGTAAATATTTGAAATTTACAAAAAGAAATCTACTTTTTAAATGAATCAAAACATTCAAATTTTCATAAAATAAGACAAAAATTCGGTAAAAACAAAAAATATTTGACACAATCAGAATCCTGAAGAAAGTCGAAAATTTGAGTCAAAATTTTTAAAATAAGTCGAATTTCAAGAAAAATCCCAAATTTTAGGAAAAATCAAAAATTTTCGAAAAAGTGGAAATGTTGAAAAGTAGAAAATGAAAACAAAAAACGAAATGTTGAAATCTGTCGAATTTTTAAAAAATCAAAATTTTGAAAACATCGGAATTTCCAATAAATGTCGAAATTTACAAAAAAAGTTAAAATTGTCAAAAAAGCGGAAATTTTAAACAAAAAGACGAACTATTTAATGTGGGTCAAAATGTTCAAAAAATTTTAACGAAAAGATCGAACTATAAAAAAAGTTTGAAGTTTGAAAAACGTAAAAAATAAAAAGAAGGCAAATATTTTTGCGAAACATCAAAATTTTCAAAGAAATGATTTTTTATAAAATCGACATTTTTATGAAATTGGAGATTAGAGAAAAGCTCGAGATTCTCAAAAAAGTCGAGATTCTGAAAAAAATCTAATTTAAAAAAATTACAGCTTTGAAAAAAGCTTAAATTTTCCATAAAGCTCGAAATTTTCAAAAAATAAGTCAAATATTTTTGCAAAACATCAAAATTTTCAAAGAAATGAATTTTTATAAAATCGACATTTTTATGAAATTGGAAATTAGAGAAAAGCTCGAGATTCTGAAAAAAGTCGAGATTCTGAAAAAAATCTAATTTAAAAAAAATTACAGCTTTGAAAAAAGCTTAAATTTTCAATAAAGCTCGAAATTTTAAAAAAATACAGAAAACATTTTCGAACTTTCATTCTGTCTCATTGCATCAAGGTGGGAATTACGATTTTTATTTTCGAGAAAATGTCGAAATCATGAGAAAACTCTAAATTAAAAAAAATCACAATTTTGAAAAAAGGTGAAATTTTTAAATATAAATAATATATATATATATATATATATATATATATATATATATATATATATATATAATGTATATAAATAAATTTCAAAAAAATGAGAAAAACATTTTCCAACTCCCATCCTGCCTCCTGCATCTAGGTAGGAATCACGATTTACGAATAGGTCGCAATTCTGAGAAAAGTTTAATTTAAAAAAAATCATAATTTTGAAAAAAGCTGAAATTTTTAATAAGGATCGAAAATTTCAAAAAAATAAGGAGAAAATTTTCATATAATTTTCATATAGCGAAAAAGGTCGAAATATTCAAGTTTAACAAATAAATTGATGATGAAACGTCTATTCATGTTAAAATTTCTTTATTTTTTCTTTTTTATATTTTAACAAAATTTTCTATTTTTAAATATTTCTTCCTCATTGTTCCCTTTCCATGTTATGCACTGCGGACGAGCTCAAATGAGAGCGAAACATCGATGTCCAGTGCTACAACCTTTTTTATGTATTTTTTTATATTTTCCTAATTTATCAAAATAACAAATTTTTACTTTTCCATATCTAATTTTTGGTCTTCTATTTTTGATTATTCCTATTCTATGTAAAATAAACTAACCTCTTAATTTGTGAACTGTCATGAAGTGACGTTTTCAATAAATTTAAATATCACGTAGTTGCATTTCAAAAACTGTTTAGAAAATTGTCAACAAACCATAAAAATTTAAATATTGCCAAACTGGCCGAAGAAATGTTAAATAAATTAAAAAAAACATTTAACAAAGGTCAAAAATTAAAAAGAAAAACAGTCAAATATTTTTCCAAAATTTCGAAATTTTCAAAAGAAATGAATTTAAAAAAAAATTGACATTATAATAAAATTGGAAATTAGAGAAAAGGTCGACATTTAGATATCACATAATCATGTTTCAAATAATGTTTCAGAAATTGTCATCTTTCATTAAATAAAAATTAAATATTTCCAAAAGTGGGTCGCAGAAATGATAAATATAATTAGTAAGCATAATGTTTCCCACCAATAAGAGTCCACCATGAAGAATTTCCGACTACCAAGAGTTCACCATGAAGAATAAACACCCCAAAGTTCGGATACAAAAAATTTTTTGAATTTTTTGTCTCTTAACAGTTCTTGAGTTTAAACGTCACAAGAATTTCAAGTTTAACTCAAAATATATAATAATAATAATAATAATAATATAAATATTTTTCTAGAAATTTGGCACATTTTCAAACTTTCAACTTTAAATCGAAATGTCTTCTCCAAAGTTTCCGAAAAAAAAAGCCCGACTGCATTTCTAGATTTTTTACCAAAATTTTGCATTTAATGGTTGAAGAATTTTTTTTGACACGTCCACTTTCATTTCAATAGTTCGATCGAAACGATCGAAACCATTTTAGAATCTATTAGGGCAATTAGAAATTCAAAGTTTTTTACGATCTAAAGAAAAGTGTCTAAATATCCGGAAAAATTACAAATTATAAAAGGAAGCGTTTAGATTAGACACTTTATTTTGTATAATTCTCTCTGACATAAGTGTCAACTATCATGATGGTTGACACTTATGTCAGAGAGAAATGTACGAAATAAAGTATTGTTACGGGCTTATCGGTTCGAATAGATTACCACGTGTGAATTACACCACTTTATTACCAAATTAACTGGGCACACTTCAACTGAACAGTAACTCACTTATTATTTACTAATTGCTAACCCACTAACTGCACTGACGTCTAACTGACTTACTTGACGGAAAGCTGACCGCCTTTTAAAGTTTTGGCTCCCGGCTTCTAGAACTTTTCGGCAGATAAGGCTTATCGTTTGCCGAAATTTCTGGAACGCTTATCTGCCATTAGTTTCGTTATCGCGGCCGCTTTCCCCTTATCAGATCCTTCTAGAAACTTTTTTTTATTTATTAAATTCTACAATTCCATTCTAAAGCCTATTCCATCTATTTACATTGCGTTACAGTATCTAGTGTAAGCGCACCCTTAGAAATCCTCAAATTTTTAATCCTCGAATTGTGTTTCGATTATTTTTGGAACAGACGCCGTTCACTTTAAAGACGAAGCGAGATTGGGGTATGCGATGAAGTAAGATGACATGGAAATCGATTTTTCATTATCTATGGATGACAATCTGTAAAACGGAAAGTATGTCATCTTGAAATAGATTGATTGTGGTGACCAACACAACCTTCGATTTATTCCAGTGGTCTATATCTCAAACGTTTGTCTGTAGCATAATAATAAAATCGTAAAATATTTTACGGCCCGCATTTGTCGGAAAAATAAGGGAAAATTGCCGCATTCTTGTAGCGGTAGCACTACAGACGATCGTAAACGTCATTAAAATATATTAAGATTATGCCACTCGAAGAATTCGCTAATTATATTGGAAAATAAATTCTATACGTTGGCACTAACGGCCCTCGCTTTATTTTGAGCAAAGTGTACCTCTTGAACGTTTCAATGTTTTTAATAAAGTAAAAAGCTTTTACAAATCCCGTGAGAGGTGTCAGACTGATTTAACGGCAACAGTTGCGTAGTTTCAGAGGTTCCTTGAGGTGTAAATGTGGCATAGGTTGAAAAAACAATAATAATAACAGAATAATGGTAAAAGAAATAGCTTCTGTCGCCATGCACAAATTTGAAGAATTTGTGCAGATTGCAAAATGATGTTAAGTTCAAATTCGTTGTTGCGAGTTATCGGTTCGAATGTTTAACACTTGGTGAATTGTACCTACTTTATTTCTAAACTGAACTCGGAACACTACAATTCACTAACACTGTATAATTACCCAAGTTATTCATTGACTTCTAACTAACTAACTGAGAGAAAAGCGACCGCCTTATATATGTCCCCCTTCGGGTTCTAGAAGGAACAAGCAGATACGACTTATCTTTTGCCGAAATGTCTGCCGTTTGATTTATTATCGCGGCCGCTTCCCCTTATTAAACTTTCTAGAAATTCAACTAAATTTTATAATTACAATTTTGTTTCAATACGGTCATATGCAATATATAACTTCCTCTCTAATTTGGGAACAGTTTTCCAAAATAAAACGTATCCTATTAACGATTTCGCCTTGCACAATACTTCTATAGTCTATACCAGGGTTCGGCAAACTTTTAAGCCAAAAGAGCCATCCACAATGAAAAAATTGGTTTCGTGAATTTCAAAGAGCCACAAGTTTTTATTTCTAATTTCAAATTTTATTTCACAGTTGAATCAGATAAATCAGACAAAATATGGGACAGGGAGAGACCTCTCTGACTTATGTAGTCAAAAGAAAACATATTCAGTCCAAAAGACCCTTCATTTCTCATAATTTGAAGCTTTATTTCAAAATTTGCCTTTTTCTCGTAAATTCGACTTTTTTAACTCTTCTCTGTATTCGTCTTTTTTTAACTATCTATTTAGACTTTTTTTCCCTAAATCTTCCTATTTTCTTTAAACTCGACAATCTGTGAAAATGTTTATTTTTTTTAATTCGACTTACCCTGGAAGATTCGACTTATTTCTCAAAAATTCATCTTTTGTTGATTTCGTAATAAAAAAAAAGTAAAAATTTGAAGTAATAATTTGGAAATGTTAAATGAAATAATTTTTGAAGATTTAGATCTTTTTCGCAAAATTTGTTTTTTCGAAATTTAGATTTATTCTTAAATTTGACTTTTTTTCAAAATTATATTTTTTTAACTATGTTCTAAACGGCGACCTTTTTCTCGAAATTGCAATTCCTTTTAAATTACGTTCTCTTTTCAAATTTCACCATTTCCCCCAAATATTGACTTTTAATGAATATTTAAACTTTTATTTATTTTCTGGAAATTTCGACCTGTTTCCCAAATTAGGTGTTTCTCGAAATTCCAACTTTTAACTGAAAATTCGACATTTTATTATGTTTTTGCAAGCTGCGATTTTATCGACGAAATTCGCCAATTTTCAGAACGTTTGACTTTATCTAAAAATTTGATTTTGTTCTTAAGATTGATTTTCTCTGGGAAATTTTGATTTTTTTTTAAATTTTTCTCGAAACACTTCTTTTTATTTAGAAATTATTTTAGCAATTTTCTCAAAATTCGAATTTTTCTGAAAATTTAAAATTTTTTTATTCGTCTTGTTCCCGAAATTTTAAATTTATTCTCAAAATTGAACTTTCTCTGGAAAATTGCAAATTATTTATTTTCTTCTTCTCTGAAAAACTTCGACTTTTTAAAAGTTGGACAATTTTTTCTAAGCTCTGAGTTTTTTACAATTTTTCTTTTCCAAATTTTACAATTTTTCACAAAATTCAATTTTGTCTAAAAATGTTAGTTTTTTAAATTTGTTCTGGGATTCAATCTAATGTCAAAATTCGACTTTTTTTTTCTAAAATTTTGATTTTTTGAGAATTTTTGACAAATTCATATTTTTCGCAATCTCTTTTTTCAAAATTTAAATTTTTTCAGAAATATTTATTTCGAACAGAATTCATCTATTTTCAAATCTCAAAATTTAACTTTTTTCTTAAAATTTGACTTTCTTGACGTTTTTTTAAGTTTAACACTTCTCGAAATTGGAAGTTTTATCAACATTCCCTTTCCTTTTGAAATTATTTTATTAATTTTCTCAAAATTCAATTTATCTGAAAATTTGGAGTTTTCTAATTCGTCTTGTTTTTGAATATTCAAATTATTTCTTATAATTTAATTTTCTCTGGAAAATTGCAAATTACTATCTTTATTTGGAACTTTTCTTAAAATGTTGACTTTTTCCTTTAAATTTTTTCTAAAACTTGACTTTTTTGTACTTCTTTGAAAAACTTCGACTTTTTTAAAGTCCGTTCCAGTTCCAGTTTATTTTACAATTTCTCTTTTATCTGAAAATGTCAAGTTTTTTAAATTTGCCTTGGGTTTCAATCTATTGTGAAAATTCGACCTTTCTTTTTCTGAAATTTGGCCCTTATTTGAGAACTTTGGACCAATTCACTTTTTTGTAAAATCCCTTTTTCCAATTTTTTTAAATCTGTTTCTTTTTCTCAAAATTTGGCTTTTTCTGGAAAATTCTGACGTTTTTTTAAAGTCAAAAACTTTTTTCGAAATTTTCTTCAAATTTTTATTTGAAATTATTTTACAAATGTTCTCAAAATTCGAATTGATCTGAAAATTTTTTGTAAATCGCCTTGGTCTCGAAATTTCAAATTTATTCTCAAAATATAACTTCCCTGGAAAATTGTAAATTTTTTGTCGAGATTTCGAGCTTTAATTAAAATTTTGACTTTTTCCTCGACATTTTTCCTAAAATTTGACTTTTTTCTACTTTTCTGAAAAACTTTGACTTTTTTAAATTTCGACAACTTTTTTTAAGCTTTCAGTTTATTCTTACAATTTCTCCTTTATCTGAAAATGTCAAGTTTTTTTAAATTTGCTTTGGGTTTCAGTCTGTTGAGGAAATTCGAGGTTTTTTTTCTGAAATTTGGCCTTTATTTGAGAATTTTGGACCAATTCATTTTTTTAAAATCACTTTTTCCAATTTTTTTAAATCTCTTCCTTTTTCTCAAAATTTGGCTTTTTCTGAAAAATTCTGACGCTTTTTTAAAGTTAAAAACTTTTTTCGAAATTTTCTTCAAATTTTTATTTGAAATTATTTTACAAATGTTCTCAAAATTCGAATAAATCTGAAAATTTTTTGTAAATCGCCTTGGTCTCGAAATTTCAAATTTATTCTCAAAATTTAACTTTCCCTGGAAAATTGTACATTTTTTGTCGAGATTTCGAGCTTTTATTAAAATTTTTACTTATTCCTCGACATTTTTCCTAAAATTTGACTTTTTTCTACTTCTCTGAAAAACTTTGACTTTTTTAAATTTCAACAACTTTTTTTAAGCTTTCAGTTTATTCTTACAATTTCTCCTTTATCTGAAAAGGTCAAGTTTTTTAAATTTGCTTTGGGTTTCAATCTATTGCGGAAATTCGACGTTTTTTTTCTGAAATTTTGCCCCTATTTGAGAACTTTGGACCAATTCATTTTTTTAAATCACTTTTTCCAATTTTTTTCGAAATCTCTTCCTTTTCCTCAAAATTTGGCTTTTTCTGGGAAATTCTGACGTTTTTTTAAAGTTAAAAACTTTTTTCGAAATTTTCTTCAAATTTTCATTTGAAATTATTTTACAAATGTTCTCAAAATTCGAATTAATCTGAAAATTTTTTGTAAATCGCCTTGGTCTCGAAATTTCAAATTTATTCTCAAAATTTAACTTTCCCTGGAAAATTGTAAATTTTTTGTCGAGATTTCGAGCTTTTATTAAAATTTTTACTTTTTCCTCGACATTTTTCCTAAAATTTGACTTTTTTCTATTTCTCTGAAAAACTTTGACTTTTTTAAATTTCAACAACTATTTTTAAGCCTTCAGTTTATTCTTACAATTTCTCCTTTATCTGAAAATGTCAAGTTTTTTAAATTTGATTTGGGTTTCAGTCTGTTGAGGAAATTCGACGTTTTTTTTCTGAAATTTGGCCTTTATTTGAGAATTTTGGACCAATTCATTTTTTTAAAATCACTTTTTCCAATTTTTTTAAATCTCTTCCTTTTTCTCAAAATTTGGCTTTTTCTGGGAAATTCTGACGTTTTTTTAAAGTTAAAAACTTTTTTCGAAATTTTCTTCAAATTTTTATTTGAAATTATTTTACAAATGTTCTCAAAATTCGAATTAATCTGAAAATTTTTTGTAAATCGCCTTGGTCTCGAAATTTCAAATTTATTCTCAAAATATAACTTCCCTGGAAAATTGTAAATTTTTTGTCGAGATTTCGAGCTTTAATTAAAATTTTGACTTTTTCCTCGACATTTTTCCTAAAATTTGACTTTTTTCTACTTCTCTGAAAAGCTTTGACTTTTTTAAATTTCAACAACTTTTTTTAAGCTTTCAGTTTATTCTTACAATTTCTCCTTTATCTGAAAATGTCAAGTTTTTTTAAATTTGCTCTGGGTTTCAGTCTGTTGAGGAAATTCGACGTTTTTTTTTCTGAAATTTGGCCTTTATTTGAGAATTTTGGACCAATTCATTTTTTTGAAATTACTTGTTCCAATTTTTTTAAATCTCTTCCTTTTTCTCAAAATTTGGCTTTTTCTAGGAAATTCTGACGTTTTTTAAAGTTAAAAACTTTTTTCGAAATTTTCTTCAAATTTTCTTTTAAAATTATTTAACAAATGTTCTCAAATTTCGAATTAATCTGAAAATTTGGATTTTTTTGTAAATCGCCTTGGTCTCGAAATTTCAAATTTATTCTCAAAATTTAACTTTCCCTGAAAAATTGTAAATTTTTTGTCAAAATTTCGAGCTTTTATTAAAATTTTGACTTTTTTCTCGACATTTTTCCTAAAATTTGACTTTTTTCTACTTCTCTGAAAAACTTTGACTTTTTTAAATTTCAACGGCTTGTTTTAAGCTTTCAGTTTATTCTTACAATTTCTCTTTTCGAAATTCTGCAATTTATCAAAAAATTCAAAATTGTCTAAAAATTTCAGGTTTTTAGGTTTGCTTCGAGTTTCAATCTATTGTCGAATTCGACGTTTTTTTCTAAAATTTTGCCTTTTTTGAGAACTTTTAATAAATTCATTTTTTTCGAAATTTCTCCCTTTTTCCGAATTAGATAAATTCATTTTTTTTAAATCTCTTCATTTTTCCCAGTTTTTTTAAAATCTCTTTCTTTTTCTCAAAATTTGGCTTTTTCTGGGAAATGTTGACCTTTTTTTAAATTCAACTCTTCTCGAAATTTTCTTGGAATGTTCTTTAGAAATTATTTTACCGATTTTCTCAAAATTCGAATTTATCTGAAAATTTGGAGTTTTTTTTAATTCGTCCTGTTCTTGAAATTGCAAATTTATTTTCAAAATTTAGCTTTCTCTGGAAAATTACAATTGTTTATCGAAATTTCGAGTTGTTCTAAACTTTTTCCATGAAATTCTTCCTGAAATTAAAGTTTTTTCTCTTCACTGGAAAACTTTAACTTTTTTAAAGATCGACAATTTTTTCCAAGCTTTCAGTTAATTTTTACAATTTCTCTTTTTGCAATTTTACCATATTTCAAAAATTCAAAATTGTCTAAAAATTTCAGGTTTTTGATTTGTCCTGGGTTTCAATCTATTGTCGCGAAATTCTGTACAGTTCTTTTTTCCAAAATTTTACCTTTTATTGAGAACTTTTGATAAATTCCTTTTTTTCGAAATCGGTTCCTTTTTCTCAATTTTTTCGAAGCCTCTTTCTTTGTCTCAATTTTTTCGAAATCTCTTTTTCTTAAAATTCGTTTTTTTCTGGATATTTCAGCTTTCATTTCAAACTTTGATGTATGCCGTTTCTGAAAATTTAGATTTTTTTCATACAAAAAGTATTTCACCTTTTTTTTACGAAATCCCAAGGTTTTGGAAAATTTACAAATAAAAAAGTAAAAATCATGAGAAGAATATTTTTTAGAAATTTCGACTCCTCAAGTTGGTCTTTTTCTAGAAATTTCAAGTTTCATGTGTTTTTTCAAAATGTTAATACAAATCAATCAAATATTTCGGAAAATTACTTCTTGAAATTATAAGTTTTTGTCAAAATTTTAGTAAAACGTAAAAATTCCAAGAAAAGTGTTTTTGGAAATTTCGACTTCTGTAGGTCACTTGTTTAATGAGTGTCTGAGTGTCTGTCCGCTCTAGCTTTAATTTATTTATTTTATTAAGGGAATTTAAAGAGCAGCACTTTTCTTTTAAAAGAGCCGCATGCTGCTCGCGAGCCGCGGTTTACCGACCCCTGGTCTGTATCAATTTTCGTCAAAATCGTTTCAGTAATTGGTCTGTAAAAAACGAACAATCACAAAGACACTTACATACTAGGTTGCATTTAGACACATATTTTGCTGATTTTGTTGCCTTTTAAGCATGCGTCCAAATCACTTTTACTCCGTTTTTGCGAAGAATGCGCTAACATTTCGTTAAATATTTATTCGCCACTGAAAACAAAAGTTGTGTAGATTGACGAGATGGATTGCTTTATTTTTTCGCACATTAATTCGTCTACAATCTGTGATGTCAATAATGCGAAAGTGTTACTGTGTATGCTGTTAATCGTTTAAATAAATATTTATTTCTCACGAGTGGTTTCTATGCACTCTCCATTAACACCGTCTATATGAAGAATTACTCTCCAGACCACAGACAAACAAAATCCTCTTTCCGTCCACTTGATTCGGCAATTTAATAGTTATAAAATTGCCCTGTGGTGTTGATTGCCATATTTACATTACAGGCAAATCTTGATCCCTCGGTAAATAGACTGTAATTGAGAAATTTCAATTTTTCATTCTTTGTCGTTTAAAAGATATTTACAAAAGTAATAACTAGAGACCGTATTTTAGGTAAAATCCTATGATCCTACATTTTCACCTTTTTCGATGTTTTTTAAGTGGTATTGCCTAAATTTCAATTTTCCCTGTTTTTTGCCTTTTTGTACATGATTTGAACCTATTTTCAAAAAGTTTAATGCCCATTTATCCTTTTCTGAATGTTTTCCCCAGCCACACTTCTGGAGAATTTAAGCAGAAATAAATAAAATAAAGCAACCAAATGAAAATTTAAACCATCACAATAACAATAAGAAGCATCAAGCATATATTTCTAAGAGAAGCAGTTTAACAACAATTAATGACCCATTCAGTCCCCTTTAAGTTTTTCCTGCTATCGTGACGCAAAATAATTGATCCATGTTGTTTTTTTTATCTTAATTTAATTTCTAAATCAAATAAGAAAAACAAAATTTATCTTTGAACTATCTTCTATAACCTGCACTTGTGTGCGAAAAATGCCTTTAGAAGGTGCTTTATTTAAAGGCAGTTTGAAGAAAATTCGTTTTTTTTTTGAAATTTTTTTTCAGTTTTGATTTAAATTCGTAATTTTAACTCTCATCTTAAATTTAAAGTCTGTAGCCGAACGTTTGGAATTTGGTTATTTCTTCTAAATTCTGGAAAAATAGATGTTTTGTTTTTAACTTCAAGTTTCCTCTTAGCCTCCAATCCTTTTTCTAACTGGCTACAACTTCAATTCCCAGGTTTTTCTATTTTGGGCAATCATAAAATGTCAATGATTTCTAGAATTAATGTTGCTATCTGAATTTGTAATGCATTTGATTCTTCGGAATTTCGAAAAAAACTTTTTGCTATAAAGTTATTATTGGTTTTTTGACTTTTACCTTTAGTTTCAAAATTTCGACTGTTTTTTTTAGAAATTAGGAGTTTTAATTCGATTTTCTGTTAAATGCAAAATGTATCAATATAATTACTTTTTTCCTCAAAATTCAGGTTTTAAAATTTTGGTTTTTACTTTAAACCCACAAACATTTTTGTGAAAAATATATATCAAAATTCAGAAATTAATCCAGAGAGTTTATATATTAAAAAATCGACTGAATTTATTAATAAATATTTCTGAAAATATTAACTTTTTTGGAAATCTTAAATTTTCGAACAAAAAGGGGAATATGTTAACTCTTAAGAAATTTACCATTCGAACTCAAAATTTTTAGTTTTTTAAATTTAAAATTTTAAAAATAATTTGACGTTCAGAATTACAGCCTAAATCTCAAGAAAAGTGAAGCCACAATTTTTGGAAAAAAGGTTTGAAGTCAAAATTTTGGAAAAAAATAAAAGAAAAATTATAGATATTGCAAGGCAGGTTTAAATGTTTAAATAAGGTAGTTTAGAAAAAAACTCCAATTTCCAAAAGATTAATAAAAATTATTAACATTCAACATTTTGTTTTGAAAAAAAATTCAGAAGAGAAACTTTAATATTTCGTGAAAACTTTAGTGTTTTCTCAAAATAGCCAGAGGGTTTTTTACAAAATTAAAAGTCGAAAAAAAGTAAAAGAAGTCTAAATTTTGAGACCATGCTAACGTACCAATTTAAAAAAAAAACTACAGTTTTTAAGCGAATTTTTTTCAAAATTTTTACTTTAATCCTGGCATTTTTAAACTCGAAAAAACGTAAAAATGTTATAAATCAAGTTTTTCTAAGAACATGAATTTAAAGTTGAAATTTCGTAATTAAAACTAAAAAAAAATTTAACTAAAGTTGAAATTTGACAACTAGGAGATTTCAATACTCTTTTGGAAGTTGTCACTTGGAAGTTGAAATTAGGAGAAAAAAGTTGAATGTTCGGAATCATAAGGGATATATAAAAAATCATTTTCATAACAAAAAGTTTCAACATTTTTTTATTATAACGTTTAAAGTTTACGAAAAATTATAAATTTCGATTAAACTGATTATGGTGGAACGGACTGGTCCTTGGTTATCTTCAAAAATTGAAATACAAAACTTGTCCCCGGAAACCCCGAAACAGAGAGATACTGTATCTCTCTGAAGATGATAGCTTGGCCGTCGAAACGCGTTAGAGCAACCACTGTTGTGTTTTTTAATCTTTCTTGGTTTCAGGGGACAAGTTTTGTATTTCAATTTTTAAGGATAACCAAGGACCAGTCCGTTCCACCAAAAAATAAAAAAATAGGGTACCCCTTTGTTTACCCTCTTCATTAAAAAATGTTAGTTGCAGTGACACGTTGTTAGTTATATTTATCATATACCATTCTAGAAGCACACAAAATGGAAGTTTGTTCGGTATTTGGCCGCGGCAGTGATAAAGCTTTATCCAATTAAATACCCAACTGTATCTGCTGCTCCCTTAGTCGATCTGAAGTAGCGACGGATGAGTAGGAGAAAAAAGATGACACCTGATTAAAGTTATAAAAAAAATATTTGAATTTTCCAGTTTAAAAAATACTTAAATTTTGTATAAATTTCAAAATTTATAAAAAAATCGACATTTTAGACATTTGTTTTACAGTTCAATTGACGACTTAAAAAAATATAGAAGAAATAACAAATCAAGCTTAAACCTGATGAATTTGTTTTCGAATTTACGACTTTTAGTCTCAAAATTTTAATTTTTTTAGTAAAGGAAATCTCAGTTTTAAAAGTCAAAATATCGGAAATAATTCGAATGTGTTTAAAGCAAAAATTTAAAAATTTGTGGTGAAAATTTAAGAACGAAACTCGAAATTTTAAGAATTTCCTCATTTGAATATACGACACTTCTTCTGAAGATCCTGATTGTAACCTAAAACTTAATTTTTTTTAAATTTCTTGTGAGAGTTCGAAGTGGCCAATAAATGGTTTTCTTGTTAATTGTGGGTTTTGGCCTGTTAATGCCTTTTTTTGAGATATTTTGCTTTTATAGTGCGTTTTTATCTGTTCGATTTTGCCTAATTTAATATTTTGTTCACCTTTTTACCTAATTTGTTTGTGCCTAAAATCCGGTCTCTATTAATAACTGATTCGAAAAATCAGGAAATCTGATTCCTGATTCATAATTTTTCATAATATTTTTAATTTTCATAAAGTTTAAAAATCGCGTATCAGAAGGTATTTGTGTGACATAAACTGGGTTGACGTATTATCACAATTTTATAAAAAAAGTTAATAAAAACAAATAACAAGAGCAGTATCGTATTGATCGAAGAGGCTATTAGTTTGTCGTTTAGTGAGAAAGGCCATTTATTAAAAAATCGACCAAAATGCCGTACCTAACTGAAACCCACAAGAATGAAATTTTAATAATAATTTGCTACGGAGATAGAACAAGAACACAAAATGAAGTTATTCGTTTATACAGAGGAAATAATCTTGATTTACCACCCATATCGCAAAGTACCATAAGCAAGATCGAAAAACAGTTTCGGGAAAATGGGCATTTAAGATAAACAAGTAAACCAATGCGCCCAAAATTAATGTCCTTCTGTCTGTGTCCAAGAAAATCCTCATGTTCCCACTAGTCAGATAGATAGGGAACTCGAAATTAGCCAGTCTTTAGTTGCAAGAATTCTGAAATTGCAAAAAGTTCATCCTTATAAAATGACAATCCTCCATAAACCCCTAGAAGATGATCCGGATAGAAGATTCCAGTTTTGCGAACAAATGATGAATCTACTGGACAGAAATGTTCTAAGCATAGAAAATATCCTGTTTTCAGATGAATCAACGTTTATGGTAAATGGTGAGCTAAATTGTCAAAATTGTCGTTACTGGGCAGACAACAACCCATACTGGATGAGGAAAGGCCACACTCAACATCCACAGAAAGTCAGTGTTTGGCCAGGGATTGTTGGTGATGAGTTATAGGACCAATTTTCCTCCAAGGAAATCTCAATGGGGTAGAGTATTTAGAATTCTTGCAGGAAGAGCTAATTTCTGATTCAGCTATTTTGTTTCCTGATCCGGTCGAAGCTGATATCCCATCTGGTTTCAACAAGACGGTGCCCTTCCCCATTTTGCATTTGGTCCGTGAGTATCTGGATGATGTATTACCAGGCAGATGGTAGAAGAGGACCTCCTGAATGGCCATCCAGGTCTCCGGATTTAACACCTATTATTTCTTATAGGGGTATTTAAAGAGCAAACTTTTTAGGACCAAAGCTGTAAATATTGAGGAGTTGAAAGGACGAATAAGACAGGAGTGTAGACTTATTTCCCCCGCAGTAATTAGAAATGTTCAAAACGAGTTTCAGTGCCATTTAGAGTAGGGATGAGCAAGACGTGGCCCGCGGCCCATATGCGGCCCGCCTAACATTTTTCTGAGGCACGCCTAAGCTCTACTGTTTTATGTAAAAATTTTGGAAAAGAAAATGTCAAACAATTTGATGCAAAAAAAAGAACATAAATTTCTACGATTCATGAAATAGCTTGGACATGAGCCTTGGCAAGATTTTCTTTAAGGGAGGGTAAAAGGGGGCAACAACAATCATTCTAAAAAACTCTTGGGTGAAAAAGAAAATCTTCTGGCTTAGTAATATGTATTTTTACTTAGAATTGGGGACATCGCGTTTTCAAAGTAAAGTCAAAATTTTGAAAAAAGTCCAGTCTTAAGAAAAGACTTTTTGAGGAACTTTAAAAAATGTAGAAATTTCGGAAAAGTGGAAATGTAAAAGAGACGAAATTTCCAAAAAGAAATTTTTGTAAAAAGAGTTGTAATTACCAGAACAAGTCGAATTAAGAAAACGCAACTTTAGAAAACAATGATTTCAGAATTTTTATTTCATTTCAGTTTTGTCATATTTCTGAAATTTTTCAAGAAATCTGTTTTTCAAGATTTCCTAAAAATATTCTTCTCAGATTGTTTGGATATCTATTAAAATTTTGATCCAATTGAAAAAAATAAACGAGTTTTGCGAAAAAGTCCAAGTCTTTGGAAAAAATTTTGTTTTAAATGGAAATGTCCAGGAACAGATTAAACTAAATTTTGAGTTAAAAGTCAAAATTTGGAGAATAACATAAATTTTGAACAAGTTAAAATTATCGGGAATAAAATTTAAAAAAAAACAGAAAAAACAAAACCTTCGAAAAAAATTCAATATTTTTGAAAATTACGTTACAAATTACAAAAAAATATTAAACTTTCTAGAAAACATTTCAAATTTCCAAAAGAAGGTCCAATTTTAAGAGGAAAATTTAAAAAGTTGAAATTTTCAATAAATCATATTGAAAATAAAAACTTAACTTTTCTCAAAAACTCGAGAAATATGCAAAATTCAAAAAAATCAAAATTTTTAAAGATCTAATTTTCTGAAAAGACGCAATTTTCAAAAAAAAATCCAATTCTGAGAAAGAAAAATAGCAAGATTCAAAAACATTGTTCTCAAAACTTAAAATTCAGTAAAGATGTTGAATTTACAAGAAATCTTTTTCTCGAAATCCCCAAAAATATTTTTCGCAACAACAGAAGAGTGAACATTTTCGGAACCATAAAACCATTTGATCTAAGAATCGCAGTTTATTGAAAAAGACAAATATTTAAGAAAATGACAAAATTCTGAAATAAATGAACCATTTTTGAAAAAGTCCAAAAAGTAGGATTTTAAAAACAAAATAGAAATTTCGAAAAAGACAAATTTTGAGAAACAGACGAATTTTAGGTAAAAGACTATTTTAGAAAAATTCAAAATTTTGAAAAAAAAAGACGAGAGACCAGAAATAAATTATTAAAATATTAGATATAGGATATTGAGATAAAAATCAAGATTTCCTGAAAAAGGCAAATTTTAGGAAACCAGTCAGAATTTCTAAAAAAAATTAGAATCTGAAAGATCGAAATTTTTAGTAAATGTTCAGAAAAATATCGGAATTTGAAAAAAAATTCGAGAAAACTTTGAAATGGACAAAAAATTGTCTAAAGAAAGTATAATTAAAATAAAGTAAGAAAAATAGACAAAACCCCGAGAAAAATGACGATATTGTAAGGGAAATTTTGCAAAAAAGACCTAAATTTTGAGAAAAAGCATTTAATCTTAGTGACACTTTAAAATTTAGAAAAAGACTAAATTTTAAAAGAAAAATCAAATATTTATTTTTTCTGGACTCTCTGGACGAGTCCTACCTTACCTTAACAGGCGTCAGAAAATGACAAATATTGGGATAAACATCGAAATTTTGACAAAGTTGAATTAAAAAATTTGAATTAAAAGAGTTGAAGTTTACAAAGACATTTTTGTTTTTTATTATACAAAAATTTTTAATTTCTAAAAAATATACCTTTCTGTCTAAAAGATCGACCAGATTTCGAAAAAAAGGCAAATTTTAATAAACAAGCGGAAATTTTCAGAATCAGAAAAAGGCGAAATTGTCAGGAAAAGTCAAATTTCGAGAAATGACGAAATTTCAGAAAAAAAACGAGGAACTTTTAAAATTAATTAATTTTTTGACAGTCATGTTTGATAAAAGAAGGCAAATTTATAAATAAATGCAAAATTTTAAAAGAAAAAGTCAAATTTTGTAACAAAACATACAAAATTTGAGAAAAAGGTAGAAATTTCGAAAAAATGTTTCAAGGCTAAGACGAATTTACCAAAAAAAAAAAAGAAAAAATTTATTAAAATATTAGATATAGGATATTGAGATAAAAATCAAGATTTCCTGAAAAAGGCAAATTTTAGGAAACCAGTCAGAATTTCTAAAAAAAATCAGAATATAAAAGATCGAAATTTTTAGTAAATGTTCAGAAAAATATCGGAATTTTAATAATAAATTCGAGAAAACTTTGAAATGGACAAAAAATTGTCCAAAGAAACTCAATTAAAAAAAAAATAGTCAAAACCCAAATAAAAACACGATAATATAAGAGAGATTTTGCAAAAAAGATCTAAATTTTGAGAAAAAGCATTTAATCTTAGTGAAAATCGGAAATTCAGGAAAAGAGTAAATTTTAGGAGAAAATCAAATATCTAATTTCTCTGAACTCTCTGGACGAGTCAGAGGAAGATAGGCTCCCTATCTTGCCTCAACAGGCGTCAGAAAATGTCAAATATTGTGATAACACATCGAAATTTTGACAAACAAGTTGAAACTACAATAAATTTGGATTACAAAAAGGTTGAAATTTACAAAGAAATTTTTGTCCTTTCAAAAAATTTTAAATTTCTAAAAAATATATCGTTTTGTCAAAAGATTGACCAGCTTTCGAAAAAAAAGACAAATTTTAATAAACAAGCTGAAATTTTCAGAATCAAAAAAAGGCGTAATTTTCAGGAAAAGTCGAATTTCTAGAAATGTCGAAATTTCAGAGAAAAAAAACGAGGCACTTTTAAATTCAAAATTTTGAGTCATGTTTGATAAAAGAAGGCAAATTTTATGAATAAATGCAAAATTCTAAAAGAAAAAGTGAAATTTTGTAAAAAAAATATACAAAATTTGAGAAAAAGGTGGAAATTTCGAAAAAATGTTTCAAGGAAAGGATGAATTCTGAAGAATTAGAAAGTCCTCCAATTGAATACATACAAATTTTCAGTTTGCTGCATAAAGCAGAGAGTGCAAGCTCCCCAGTATTCATATTTTTCTCAAATGTGGTCCACGCAAAATTTTTAGCCTTGTAATTGGCCCGCTGTAAAAAAAAGGTGGCTCATCCCTGATTTAGAGTATTGTCAGTTAGTAAATGGACTACATTTTGAACATTTATTGAAGAAAGATTATTGATTTGAAAGAGATCCCTTGATTTTTCAAATTAGTTAATATTTGTTAAATATCTTTAAAATGACAGGAATTAAAAAATTGAAATTTGGTACGCATGTGTAACTAATAAATTCTATAAGCATAGTCAAAAATTGAAATACAGGACTTGTCCCCTGAAACCAAGAAAAATTAAAAAACACAACAAAGGTTGCTCTGACGCGTTTCGACAGTCAAGCTGTCATCCTCAGAGAGAAACTAACATATAATCTTAATGCTGGAAACAACCTTTTGAATGGTTGCGCTGGGCCTTTAGGCCATTCATCTCTGTTAAATTTAGTTAGGGTCGATAGATAAGAAATTGTGACACAATGACGTGTATGATTGGATGCGAATGCGCGCTCGGGTGCGGCCCATCATGCACGAAGTCAATATTCTTAGTATATAAGGGTTAATTTTAAGATTATACGGAAGTTTCTCTCTGAAGATGACAGCTTGGCTGTCGACACGCGTTAGAGCAACCTTTGTTGAATTTCTCAATCTTTCTTGGTTTCAGGGGACAAGTTCTGTATTCCAATTTTGGAAGATAACCAAGGACAAGTCCGTTTCATCAAAAAAAAAAGTGTAGTCAAGAAAAAAATAGGGTTGTCACTTAAAAAAATTGTCAATGACGTCATAAATTGAAGTACAAATCTTGCCCCCTGAAACCAAGAAAGATTAAAAAACACAACAAAGGTTGCTCTGTGTTTTTTTAATCTCTTTTAGTTTCAGGGGACAAGATTTGTGTTTCAATTTTTGAACATAACCAAGGACCAGTCGAACGAGCGCAAATTAAAATATTAGTCGACGTGTTTGAGCACATTTCCAAAAAAACTGTCTGATTTACTGAATTTATTCCAAGTTACAAACTAGTACTGTATATAGGAGTATACATACATTCCGAAATTTGTAGAAAAATCAAACTCGATGTTCGAGATTTCCACGATAATGAACCGAGAACTAACACAATCGCAGATCCAAATACGTTGGTGCAAGACGATGCATATAAGACAAGGGAAGATCCAGTTGTTATTATTTTATTTTCGCGTTTTACGACTTAAGCTGGGGGAAGTTAAGATTTCTTTTTACTAAAACCATGAAAGACATTAACGACCATAATTCATATTTTCGAATAGTAATTCTCGATTCATACGCGACAAGTTTTATGACATATTTTTTGAGTGTTTTGCGCCTTATGACGTCAGTTTAGTGCAAAGTACAGTGGGGTGAGAACGATCGTAAAATATCTTTAAGCCCGTCTAGGTTTCCAAGACTGAGGGGTGGCCAGAGAGTTTAATGTTTCAGAACGGTCTAGTTTTCTTTTGTATTTCCATCGTAATGATTCTAATTGCATCTAATACGAGTTTATGTTCTTAATTACTTTCTTGTAAGGGTCCATAATGTTATTTCAGTTTTTAAATATTATATGAATCAGTGGTGTACATTTTCAGTTAGAATAGGGTGAGTAACTTTCTGACAATAATAGCTTGGCTATCGAAACACGTTGGAGCAATCTTTGTTGTGTTTTTTAATCTTTCTTGGTTTCAGGTACAAGACTTGTGTTTCAATTTTTGAGGATAACCAAGGACCAGTCCGTTCCACAAAAAAATAAAAAATAGGGTACCCCATTGTTTACCCTCTTCATCAAAAATCTGTTAGTTGCAGTGCCACGTTGTTAGTTATATTTATCATATACCATTCTAGAAGCACACAAAATGGAAGTTTGTTCGGTATTTGGCCGCGGCAGTGATAAAGCTTTATCCAATTAAATACCCAACTGAATCTGCTGCTCCCTTAGTCGATCTGAAGTAGCGACGGATGAGTAGAAGAAAAAAGATGACAGTAGGCTACTATCTTCTGCGTAACTGTACATAGGATTGGAAGTTGAAGCCAAAAGATCGTTTATGTGTAACAGAAACAGAGTAGGACACAGGACAGACCACTGAGGCACCCCTGCCTTAATGGCAAATGTCTCGGATGAGATGCCATCGACGACGACCTGAAGAGATCTGTCAGAAAGAAAACTGGATACCAAATGAGAGAATTCGGAGGTAGAACATAGACATTTGGCGGGAAGAGATCGGTGCCAGGCTCTGTCGAAGGCCTTTGAGATATCCAATCCCATCCTAGCCTCACCATGATTTCCATAGCTGAGTTACTGATCCAAGTAACATATGCCAATAGATCGCCAGTGGAGCGTTGTTGTCTAAAACCGTATGGTTTGTCCAAGATGATTCTATTTTCCTCCAGATATTTGAGAATCTCGATGTTAATAACCATGACTTTAGATATAACGGGCAACAAAGATATAGGGCGATAGTTGTTACCCAGATTCCTTTTTGGGGACAGGCTGCACCCAACAGATTTCCAGATGTAAGGGAATGCACCTTTGTTGTAAGAGAGTGTGGACAATTTGCTTAGGACAGGAGTCAAGTCTGGAGCGCACTTCTTAAGAACAATAGCACGGATACCATCAAGCCCAAAAGCTTTCGATGTGTCGACCTCGAGGAGAATCTCCCTGTGAGTTGTCTTCCTGACAGGCATCAAAGTGTCAACTTTAGAAAGAATAGTATCTCTCTGAAGATGATAGCTTGGCTACCAAAACGACTTAGAGCAACCTTTGTTGTGTTCTCTAATCTTTCTTGGTTTCAGGGGACAAGATTTGTATTTCAATCATTGAAGATAACCAAGGACCAGTCCGTTGCACAAAAAAAGAATAGAAGATTTTTCGTTTCGAGAATCAATAAAATTTGTCATTAATCATACCAAAGACAGTTATATTGAAGGGGTTAAATTTCGAAAAATCCTTTCTTATTGCTCACCTACGTGATATTGCGAACTCCTTTGCAAAATTTCATTCATGGCTTAGGCTGTGCATTATCTGTCAGTCAGTGTTAGAGTTTTAATTAATATATTCCCCAGAAGACATTTTTCAAGAGGACAGTGCCCCATTGTCCCCCTAAGCAGCAGCGACTGTTTGGAACACCTGTATATTTTTCCTGATGTTCTGCGTTTCTGAATTCCATTTTGCCTAGACACTAAGTTTCGTATGTTATAAAATAGTATGTTAAAAATCCGTGTTCACATAAAAGACAAGCCACATACTTTAGTTTATTTGTCCTTTCAATTTCTTAACCGCATCAAGTCCGAAAAGTTACTACATTAACTTGTTAACGACGTCATTAAAGCTGTTTAGGCTTTTCGAAAGGCACCATTTTATTTTATATTTGTGGATTATGTACAAATGTATGCCGCTGGGCTTTCATGCATCTGGTTATTGGCTATTAACTTGTATTTATCAAAGGCGGCTAGCTGTTAAAATCAGTAGAGCGCTGAAACTTAGATACAGAGTTTTTATGTGGGAGTTATGGCTTTATAAATATGCGAAGGAAGTGTTTTTCTTTTCGTTATTCGAAGAATAGCTGATGTACAATACTTTAACAAGCTGAAAAAAATTAGGCAGCCTTGGAGGCTGCCGACAAAAGTCAAAACATAAAACTAGGAAATACTGCTAAACAGGGCAGAGTATTTAAAATATTTTAAAATAAATGCTGTCAAACTGACTTATATTTTTATATTTGTAGTTTGGATACTTGTAATCGTATGGAAACGAATCTAATATTTATTGTTAATGAAATCATTTACACAACTTTAAACTCTTTTGCAGCACATAAATTTAATATGTGCATTTAAATGGAGCAATTTTGGATAAAATATACAATTGTCTGAGGGAAAATGCAATTAAATGCATGACGTAATATAGAGAAAAAAGATAATTGCAATAAAGAGGAAATGTTATATACACATACACATTAAAGGAGACAATCCACTTTATTAATGGTAATGGTAATGGTATTGCAGACACCAAGGGCCGTACTCTCCCGCCTGAAAGCGGTACGTGTGCATTCGAGAAATATAATTTAAGATAAAATCTCAATCTTTCGATTTTAATTTCGACTTATTCTAAAAAAAAAATTAAAACTTGATCCACATTCGCGTATAAAAATCAAAATTACAACAAGACGTGTAGAAAATTCGATTTTTATTAAAATTTTTTAAATTCAAAGTTAAAAATTGTGCCTTTTTCAAAAAGAATGGGATTTTGATTTGCAATTTTTAATTAATCTGTGCTAAAATTTCGACGTATGGTTCAAAATTTAGATTTTTTTAACGGTGCTGATTGATTAAATTATTGCGTTCGTTAAATGAAGATAAGTTTATGTGTAAATTTGCGTAAAATGCTGCGTTCCGTAAAAAAATTCGTTATATAGAAGAATTCGATATATGGAGGTTCTTTATAGGAAGATTTGACTGTAATGTCCTAGCCTTAACTGGAAATTTTTTTAAACCAAAAATACTTCATTTTTGATAGAAATAACAGAGCAAAAGAACCTTTGAGGAATAATTCTAATTTGAAAAATGTTATACTTTTAGGAAACCGTAATTTTGATAAAAAAATTCGAAAGTTCTATACGTTTTATTTTATAAATATATTAAACAAAAATAAAGAAAATGTTACACCTACTTTGAGAAAAGTGAAAGAAAGGACAAAAATTCAGGAAATGTTATATACACATACACCTTAAAGGAGACGACTTACTTTATTAATAACGGTATTTTAGACACCAAGGGTCGTACTCTCCCGCCTGAAAGCGGTATGTGTGCATTCGAAAAATATAATCTAAGATAAAATCTCAATCTTTCGATTTAATATCGACTTATTCTAAAAAAAAAATTGAAACTTGATCCGCATTTTAAGTGTAAAAGTCAAAATTACAATAAAACGTAGGGAAACTCAATTTTCATTAAAAATTTTCGAATTCAAAGTTAAAAATTGTGCTTTTTACCAAAAAATAAAATTTCAATTTGCAATTTTTAATTAATTTGTGCTAAAATTTCGACGTATGGTTCAAAATTTAGATTTTTCTTAACGGTGCTGATTGGTTTAATTATTGCGTTCGTTAAATAAAGGTAAGTTTATGTGTCAATTTGCGTAAAATGCTGCGTTCCGTAAAAAAGTTCGTTATATAGAAGAATTCGATATATGGAGGTTCCTTATAGGAAGATTTGCCTGTAATGTCCTAACCTTAACTGAAAACTTTTTTAACCAAAAAATACTTTAATTTTGATAGAAATAATAGAGCAAAAGAACCTTTGAGGAATAATTCTGATTTAAAAAATTTCATACTTTTAAGAAACCGTACTTTCGATAAAAAAATTCGAAAGTTCTATACGTTTCATTTTATAAATATATTTAACAAAAATAAAGAAAATGTTACACCTACTTTGAGAAAAGTGAAAGAAAGGACAAAAATCCAGGAAATGTTATATACACATACACCTTAAAGGAGACGACCCACTTTATTAATAACGGTATTTTAGACACCAAGGGCCGTACTCTCCCGCCGGAAAGTGGTACGTGTGCATTCGAGAAATATAATCTAAGATAAAATCTCAATCTTTTGATTTTAATATGGACTTATTCTAAAAAAAAATTAAAACTTGATCCACATTTTAAGTATAAAAGTCAAAATTACAATAAAACGTAGGAAAACTCAATTTTTACTAAAAATTTTTGAATTCAAAGTTAAAAATTGTGCTTTTTACCAGAAAATGAGATTTTAATTTGCAACTTTTAATTAATTTGTGCTAAAATTTCGACGTATGGTTCAAAATTTAGATTTTTCTTAACGGTGCTGATTGATTTAATTATTGCGTTCGTTAAATAAAGGTAAGTTTATGTGTAAATTTGCGTAAAATGCTGCGTTCCGTAAAAAAATTCGTTATATAGAAGAATTTGATATATGGAGGTTCCTTGTGGGAAGATTTGACTGTAATGTCCTAACTTTAACTGAAAATTTTTTTAAACCAAAAATACTTTATTTTTGATAGAAATAATAGAGCAAAAGAACCTTTAAGGAATAATTCTGATTTAAAAAATGTCATACTTTTAAGAAACCGTAAGTTTGATAAAAAAATTCGAAAGGTCTATACGTTTTATTTTATAAATAAATATATTAAACAAAAATAAAGAAAATATTACACCTACTTTGAGAAAAATGAAAGGAAGGACGAAAATCCAGGAAATGTTATATACACATACACCTTAAAGGAGACGACCCACTTTATTAATAACGGTATTTTAGACACCAAGGGCCGTACTCTCCCGCCGGAAAGTGGTACGTGTGCATTCGAGAAATATAATCTAAGATAAAATCTCAATCTTTCGATTTTAATATCGACTTATTCTAAAAAAAAATTAAAACTTGATCCGCATTTTAAGTATAAAAGTCAAAACTACAATAAAACGTAGGAAAACTCAATTTTTATTAAAAATTTTTAAATTCAAAGTTAAAAATTGTGCTTTTTACCAGAAAATGAGATTTTAATTTGCAACTTTTAATTAATTTGTGCTAAAATTTCGACGTATGTTTCAAAATTTAGATTTTTCTTAACGGTGCTGATTGATTTAATTATTGCGTTTGTTAAATAAAGTTTATGTGTCAATTTGCGTAAAATGCTGCGTTCCGTAAAAAAGTTCGTTATATAGAAGAATTCGATATATGGAGGTTCCTTATAGGAAGATTTGACTGTAATGTCCTAACCTTAACTGAAAATTTTTTTAAACCAAAAATACTTTATTTTTGATAGAAATAATAAAGCAAAAGAACCTTTGAGGAATAATTCTGATTTAAAAAATGTCATACTTTTAAGAAACCGTAATTTTGATAAAAAAATTCGAAAGTTCTAGACGTTTTATTTTATAAATATATTAAACAAAAATAAAGAAAATGTTACACCTACTTTGAGAGAAATGAAAGAAAGGACGAAAATAAATCCAGGAAATGTTATATACACATACACCTTAAAGGAGACGACCCACTTTATTAATAACGATATTTTAGACACCAAGGGCCGTACTCTCCCGCCTGAAAGCGGTATGTGTGCATTCGAGAAATATAATTTATGATAAAATCTCAATATTTCGATTTTATTATCGACTTATTCTTAAAAAAAATTAAAACTTGATCCGCATTTCGTGTATAAAATTTTTGAATTCAAAGTTAAAAATTGTGCCTTCTACAAAAAATTAGATTTTAATTTGCAATTTTTAAATATTTTGTGCCAAAATTTCGACGTAGGGTCTAAAATTTAGATTTTTCTTAACAGTGTTGATTGATTTAATTATTTATTTTTAAAATTAAATGTTATTCTAAATTCTTTACAATTTTATTTGAGAATTAGGACTTTTTCCAAAATTTGCACTGTTTCAAGATTTTTAATTTTTTCTCAAATTTCGATGCTTTTCAAAATTTTTACTTTTTTAAAATGTCAACTTTTATTTTTAAAAGGTTCGATCTTTCCACTTTTTGAAAAATTTGGAATTTTAAAAATTCAAATTTGTTCAAAACTGTCGTTTTCTTTGTAAATCTTAACTTTTTTGATAATTTCGACATTTTTTTTATTTGTTTATTTCAATTCCCGATTCTTTTCATACTTTCGAATTTCTTTGGAAATTCTGATTTTTCAATATTCTATTTTTTGATTAAACTTTAAAATAAATGTCAATTTCGTTGGCAAATTTTAATTTTTTTAAACTTTGTTCAGACTTTTCTTCAAAACTTGCTACTTTTTTTTTGAAAACTTTAATTTTTTTTTAGATGTTAAATGTTTCTATTAACATGTTGAAATTTTTCAGTTTTTTTTTAATTTTTCAAAATGTTGACTTTTGTTTTTAAATTTTCGCACTTTTTTCCGTAATTTAAACATTTTTTTTTATTACCTTTTACAAATTTCGACCTTTTTTAAAATTTATCCAATTTTCCAAATTTTGACTTTTTCGACAATTTGAAACTTTGTTCAAAATATTTTTAAAACATTTTTAACTTTGAGTATTTTTGAAAATTACCTGATTTATTCAGTTTTTTTGAAAATTTTGACCTATTCAGAAAATCGTTTTTTTTTTCAGTTATTTTTAATATTTTGATTTTTTTAAATTTATAAGAATTTTCTTCATAATTTCGACTGTTTTTTGAAAATTTTAACTTTTTTAAAAAATAACGGCATTTTTCACAACTTTTACTTAAAATTTCTTTTTTTTTCAAATTTTAACTTTTTTAGAAAATTTCGCTTTCTTAAAAATTGCAACATTTTAAATAATTCTTTTATTTTTCAAAAGGCTGAACATTTTTTTAAGTTTAATTTCTTTTGTTTCAAATTTCCACTTTTTTAATAACTGCAATTTTTGCAAACATTTATATTTTTTCTCTTTATGAACCTTTCGACTTTTTTAAATACATTTTGGGAACATATTTCAAAAATTCAAAAATACAAGTTTAAACTCAAAATTTCATGAAAAACGTGAATATGAAAACTGAAAAATTAGCATCTGGAAAAAATCAAGATTGGAAAAAAAAGTACTTAGTGTAAAAAATGCCAACATTTTTAGAATAATTTCAAATTAAAAAATAAATTGCATTCATTACAAAAAACACGTAATGTTTATTTTTAAGGAAAAATTGAATTTTTCTAGAAAAATTCAAAATTTCAAGTTTCAGATCAAAATTTTAGGAAAATGTGATAATTCGAACTGAAATCCATTGTAATCCATAGAAAAAAGTCAAATTTCCAAAAAAGAACTAATAATTTACATTATTTATACTAATATTATAGAGGGAATTTCTGATCAACTAAAAAATCTAATCATCTATGCACAGCCTTACTGATGAAGTCAGAAACACGAAATTTGAATAGAAGATTCCTTTTTTAGTGTAGTTGAGCAATAAGAGAAAATGTATGGAAATTCATCTCCTAAGAGAGTAAAAATGGGATGAAATAGAATTTTGAAATTAATATGGAACAGAGTTAATAATGCATTGTAAAACCTAGACTGTCGTGTAAATAATCTTGAAAAAAAAAAGATTAAACCGGTGCTTGGGCAATTTTAATAGTTCAGCCCTCAAAAATTTTAAATTTTCCCTTATAAGCTAAAAATAAAGTTTTCTTAAACAATTCTTCACAAGAGAAACTTTTGAATGGTCGAAATTTAAAAAGAAAGAAATTAAAAACTTCTAGAAAGTCCAAATTTTGAAAAAAAAAAGGTAAGTTTATAAGAAAGAGTAACTGTTTTAAAAAAGTAAAAAACTATGAAACCAAGTCGGAGCTTTAAAATGGTTCAAATTTCAAAGAAAAAAAAAGAAAACGAAATATTAAAAATAATCTATTAGAAATTTAGAACAAAAGTCGAACTTCTGAGAAGAAGTCATAACTTTTAAATAAGAAGTCCAAACTTTGAGAAACGATAGAAAAGTTAAAAAATAGTTAGAATTTTTGATAACAGTAAAAATTATGAAAAAGAACAAAAATTTCAAAGTCGACAATTTCAAAAAATAAATAATTGCATAAAACATCAAAAAAAATGTTAGAATTTGTGGAGAAATATAACAATTTGAAGACTATATCGAAATTTTAAAAATAAATTAAAAATATTGACAAAGACTAAATTCTAAAAATTTTATTTTGAAATTTTCATAATTTTAAAAATTAAAAAATTCCACAAAAAGTGAATATTTTAACAGGGTCAAAAGTTTCCAAAAAGGTAAAATTTTTCAAAAGTAAAAATTTTCAAATAAAGTAAAACTCGAGAGAACAAATCAAACTTTTTATAATCGTTTAAAATTTCAAAAAAAGTGGAAGTTACTAAAAAAGAACGCGAAATAAGTCGAGCTTTTACAATAAAATCAAAAATTTCAAAACAAACGAAATTATCCCAAAAAAATAAACCAGGAAAATAAACATTTTGAACAAAATTTAAGAAAATGTCATATTTAAAAAAGTGGTAATTTTTAAAAATCTGGAAACTGAAATTTGAATTTTACAAAAGCGCCAACATTTTCAAAAACATCAAAACTCTAAAATCAGTTTGTCAGTTTCAAAAAATAGAATTTCAAAAATGTCAAATTAGGAAAGGTCGAAATATTCAAAAAGGCTAAATTTAGGAAAAAAAATTGAAATCTCGAAAAAAAAAAATTAAATTTGTTTTTAAATTGCGTGATTTTTTAAAGGAAAGTGGAAATTAAAATACAGAATTTGTCCCCCGAAACCAAGAAATATTAAAAAACACAACAAAGATTGCTCTAACGCGTTTCGACAGCCAAGCTGTCATCTTCAGATAGAAACCTTTGTTGTGTTTTTTAATTTTTCTTGGTTTTAGGGGATAAGTTCTGTATTTCCATTTTTGAAGATAACCAAGGACCAGTCCGTTCCACCAAAAAGTGAAAATTCTCCACATGGACAAAGATTCCAAAATAAGTCAAAATTTTGAAAAATGTCGGAAGCTTTCACGAAAAGTTAAAACTTCCAAAAGAAAGTAAAGGATTACAAAAAAAACCAAGATCTGAAAAATGGCCAAATTTTCGAAAATTTTAAAAAATAATCTGAAATTTAAAAAATATTCGAATTTATGTAGAACGGTCGAGATTTAAAAAAACTGAAAAATTTTCAGTGAGATCTCCTAAACACCCAAATTTTCGGAAAGCTTGAATTCCGAAAAAAGGTCAAAATTATCAAAAATGTCGAAATATTTGTTGATTAAAACTTTGAAAAAATAGTTAAAAAGTCACAAATCTTAAAAAGAAAATCAATTTAAAAACAAAATGTCAAAGTTCTTAAAAAAAGGTATGATTTTCAAAAAGGTCAAAATGTTGAAAACAAAAGTTCAAAAGTTCGAATTTTGGAAATAAATAAAAATTTTAAAATGCAACGAAAGTTTTGCAAAATAATCCAAAATTTAAAAAAAATCGATATTTTCAGATAAGGGTAAAATTTTAAAGAAAGTGAAAATTTTTAAATATGAAAATTTTGAAAAATGTCATTTCGAAAAATTTCAAAATCTTAGAGAATTAGGATTTAAAAAATCAACTCTTGAAGAATTATGTCAACGTTTTGAAAAGATACTGTTAAAAGTCGATCCTTTCAAACATTTCAAGAATTTTGATAAAATGAAATTTTTTAAAAAACTTTTACAAAAATTAAAATTTTAAAAAATAAAGTGAAAATTTGATAAAATGTTTGAAAGTCAAGGTTTTTAAAAGGTGTCAAAATTTTCGAAAATATTATCTGCACTTTTGAAATTCAAAATTAAAAAAAACTACTTTTTCTATTGAGAGAGATTTAAAAAAAAATCTTAATTTAGAAAGTCGAAAGTCTTAGCACCCCAAATTTTGACAAAAAGTCGAACTTTTGGAAAAATTCAATATTTTTAAAAAATGGACATTTTAAAAAATCTTCGGAGACACGGTTTCCAAAAAATCTAGGATTTTTAAAAAAGATTAAAAAAAAGTCGAAATATTCAAAAAAGTAAAATTTTGAAAATAGTTTATATTTTGCATAGTTGAAAATTGTAGCAAAAAAAGCTTTTTTAGGGGAAAGTTTTGAAAAAACCGAAATTTTGATAAAAAATTCAAAATTTGGAAACAACATTGGAATTATAGAAAAATTCATTGAACAAACTCGACATTTTGATTTTCCAGAGAACGCGAAATTTGAGAAATTTTAGGTTAAAACAATTCAAATGTTTAAAAAGTCAAAATTTTCAAAAAGGTGAACTGGTCGATACGTTGAATAGCAATAAAAAAATAGAAATTTTCACTAAACTGAAGTAGAAAAAATATTGAAAAAAATTGAATATTTCAAAAAAGGCGAAAGTTTGGAAAGTGGCGAAATTTTAAAAGTTGAAACTTTGAAAAATACTGAATTTAAAAATGTAGACATTTCTAAAAAAGCTATATCGAAGAAATCGATTTATTTAAACAAATTAAATTTAGATTTTTTTTAACACTGTTGATTGATTTAATGATTTATTTTCAAAATTAAATTTTATTCTAAATTGTTTACAATTTTATTTGAGAAGTAGGATTTTTTCCACAATTTGCACCGTTTCAAGATTTTTAATTTTTCCTCAAATTTCGATGCTTTTCAAGATTTTTACTTTTTTAAAATGTCAACTTTCATTTTTAAAAGGTTCGATCTTTTAGAAAATTTCCACTTTTTGGAAAATTTGGAATTTAAGAAAGTTAAATTTTTTCGAAACTGTCGTTTTCTTTGTAAATCTCAACTTTTATGATAATTTCGACATTTTTTTAATTTGTTTATTTCAATTCCCGATTCTTTTCATACTTTCAAATTCCTTTGGAAATTTTGATTTTTCAATATTCCATTTTTTAATTAAACTTTAAAATAAATGTCAATTTCTTTGGCAAATTTCAATTTTTTTAAACTTTGCTTTGACTTTTCTTTGAAGCTCCTGCTTTTTTTTGAAAACTTTCATTCTTTTTCAGATGTTAAATGTTTCTATTAAAATTTTGAAAGTTTTCAGTTTTTTTTAAATTTTTCAAAATGTCGACATTTGTTTTTAAATTTTCGCACTTTTTCCGAAATTTTAACTTTATTTTTGAAATTACCTTTTACAAATTTCGACCTTTTTAAAATTTATCCATTTTTCCAAAATTTGACTTTTTCGACAATTTGAAACTTTGTTCAAAATATTTTTTAAAACATTTTAAATTCTGAGTATTTTTGAAAATTACCTGATTTATTCAGTATTTTTTGAAAATTTTGACCTATTCGGAAAATCGTTTTTTTTTCAGTTATTGACTATTTTTAATATTTTGATTTTTTTAAATTTATAAGAATTTTCTTCATAATTTCGACTGATTTTTTTAAAAATTTTATCTTTTGATAAAAATCACGGCATTTTTTACAACTTTTTTTTAAACTTTCTTTTTATTTCAAATTTTAATTTTTTTTATGAAAATTTCGCTTTCTTAGAAATTGCAACATTTTTTAATAATTCATTTATTTTTCAAAAGGCTGAAAATTTTTCTAATTTCCGCTTTTTTAATAAATGAAATTTTTGCAAACATTTATTTTTTTTCTTCTTCAAAATTCAAATTTCTTCAAAATTTTCAAAAAGGTGAACTTGTCGATACGTTGAATAGCAATAAAAAAATAGAAATTTTCAATAAAATGAAGTAGACAAAATGTTTAAAAAATTGAATATTTCAAAAAAGACGAAAGTTTGGAAAGTGGCGAAATTTTAAAAGTTGAAACTTTGAAAAATACTGAAATCAAAGAAATCGATTTATTTAAACAAATTAAATAAAGTAATGGCTGTGAAATAGTGAATAGGATCGGGTGAAATATCAGCTAGTAGTTAATAAAATTGAGATGTTGCGGGTTATCAGTTCAAAATGATTAAACACGCCGTGAATTATAACCACTTTTTTTCTAAACTAAACTCGGAACACTACAATTGTAATTCACTAACACTCTTTATTGACTTCTAACAACCAACTAACAAACTAACTGACTTTGAGGGAAAAGTGACCGCCTTATATAGGTCCCAGTCCGGGTTCTAGAAGAATTTGGCAGATAAGGTTTTTCGTTTGCCGAAATTTCTGGAGCGCTTCTCTGCTATTTGATTTTTTATTGCGGTCGCTTCCCCTTATTAAATTTTCAAAAAAATTTCCTAACTAAATTTAACAATTATATTTAATTACAATGAAAACACTAGAGTGCGTGCCAGGTACCCCTCTAAGGCAGGAGAGTACAGCCCTTGGTGTCCGTAATTCCGTTCTGAATAAATTACGACGTCTCCTTCAAAGTGTATAACGTATAACGTTTTTTTTGTAAAAGTTTGTGACTTGATGGCTATTAAAGAACTGCCTTCACCTCATCTCCTTCGCTATCACCCATGCACCAATCGATTGCCGAAGCAGATGAGTAGATAGTGATCATGGCACCATGAACATGTTTTGGAAAGTTTTTTATTTGTCTGTTTACAATAAATCTTTATTTTTTGTTTAACCTAACACTAAATTTTCATTCGCACTTTCTTATAATTATGTACGCAGCTGGTTAATTTACCAATTCATCAGTTTAATAGTCACTTATATGCAGAGATCATGGACTGTATTTATTCTTCATGGTAGACCCTTATTGACCGGAAATATTATGTTTTTTTTTTTCAATTTATTTAACATTTTTTCGGCCCAGTTTGGAAATATTTAAATTATTATGTTTTTTTTTAAATATTTCCAAACTGGGCCGAAGAAATGTTAAATAAATTGAAAAAAACATGGACTGTGTTGTTGTATTTTGTCTTGTGTGTTTGAATTTTTCTTTGTTTTCAGATTATGCTCCAAGTTTCCACCAGTAGTGAATAATTTAGACATTTTATATTCATATTTCTTTATATTGATATTTTTCTGTGTATTTTTTAATGTTTATAATTCTTTACTGTTAGCTTGTAGATTGTTGTTGTTTAGTCACAATTTCAGAAATGCAGGTGAGTTTCTCCTCTGGTTATAGTTGATATACTGGGAGTTACCGTGCTCTGCTGCATTGGCTGCATCTCCCTTGTTATGCCATTTTCTCGTCGGAAGAGATTCGCTTCTGGCATAGCTGACATAGGGAGTTACCATACCCTTTTATTTTGAATTTGGTTTTCCCTTGTTTCTTAGGAAATCCTCTACGAGGGTGGGCCAAATTTTGAACTCGTATACTAATTCCTTGAGATGATCCAATCTCGAAAGAAGTATATCTTTAATGACTCCAGAAATTCCATGAAACAACTAGGGGATCTGTTGCTACATTTTTCATGACCCCCAACAGACAGAGCTCAGATATCAACTGATTTAACATTTTCATTAGTTATTTGTTGTGATAATTCTATCAAAATTAGGAATAACCTTTTTTTCTGAAACGCATCAGTCGTCAAGAATTAGTAATAGTAGTATTAATGGTTAATTTCCCAACTAAAATCTTAACCACCTCTGTCTCATAAGTTGGTTTAATTTAAGTGCTCATGCAAATCACGTTCGTCGATTCGCTGATCGAATCTAGCATACTTTATGTGTAATTTGCCTTCAGTCGCGTCCCCCACTTATGCTAAACTTTGTGATAAATTTAAAAGTGGAAATAATGATAGAGAGTGAAAAGCTAGGAGAGAATGGCGCGCAATACCCGAGCAATATAACTCGGCCGTTACGATGCGTTCTACTAGATCGAGTTTTATGTATTTTTTACGAGTAAAAGCTTAAACTTAGCCCGTATAGTCTCATCTTTAAGAATCTGCACTATTTCCCCGGATCTGCATTGCATCATTAAAATTATAATGAAAGTTGTATTTATCGCAAATGTATTCCGATCCACTAAACCCCGTAAATGTCGGTCTTTGGATAATATATTGAAGGGTGGAGATTTCTCAAGCTTTGACAAAATAGAGCATACGTAGCTGGTCGTAAAGTTTTCGGATGTAGAAGTGAAGACTATGGCCCTCACACCGTGAAAACATCATTATAATTTAAAAATATGAGTAAATTTTAATTTTCAAACTTGCAACAGTATCTCTGATATCAGTTCGATTGTATTATTAACGGAATTCATATTTGCAATGTTTCTAAAAGTACAGAAAATACAAGAGCATGAAGCTTACTCGAAGGTTATCGTCATACACTTTAGAATGTCGAGAATTGAGAAATGCACTTCAAACGAGACACTGTCCCGCTGACGTGCAGTGGACTCGTCCTATTCCACTATTTTGCCACCATCTCAGATGGGTTCCAGTACAGACGTTACAGTGAAGACGTTTCAGAATAAACGTTTTAGTACAGACGTTCCAGTACAGACATGGCAACATGCGAGATTCCCTGTACTACAGGCCGGGTCTAGATGGGACCAAAATCTGGCTAGTTTGGCTGCCAAAATGTTTTGACAAATCCATCGGTGGTTTTATAATTATTTTGTGAAAGTATTTTTAAGAAAATAGTTGAAGTAGGTCACTAAAAATGCCAATTAAATGGAAAAATATTTGGGTTAATTTTTTCCTGTGGTTTAGTTGGATATTTACGTTGGAGTTTCAGTTAAATCAATTCATGTGTTCACAAAATGTAAGAAGGTGGAATTTAATTAAAAAATATTTACTCTTCAGTGATTTTATATCTCAATCGGCAATAAATAACACCATGCAGCATTCACAATGTGCAAACAATACTAATTTGTATATCTTGACGCCTATAAAGGCAAATTTGTCTAAACCAATAAATTTGTTTTGATTTACAATTCCCATTACGGAGTTCAAGAGGTTTTAATAACAAGAAATGATTATTGAACCCTTCTAACAATAAACTCACTTTGTATTGTTATCGGAAATAATTAATTGATTTCTTGAACGGAGTAGGTTAATGGATGCTTCAAGTTTCATAGAATAGCGCCATAAAAGTATCTTATTAACTCCCCAATTTTCTCCCGAAAATCATATTAATAAAAAAATCAGGGGAATAGAATTTTGGTAGAACGGACTGATCCTTGATTATTTTCAAAAATTGAAATACAAATCTTGATCCCTGAAACCAAGAAAGATTAAAAAACACAACAAAGGTTGCTCGAACGTTTTTCGATAGCAAAGCTATCATCTTCAGAGAGGAATAGAAAATTCATACAAATTTTGGTTATATTTGAATAGAACTATAAATTGTATAGAGATTTGTAAAATAGCCCGTTGAAGCTGTAAGTTTCTAGTTTTGAGACATATTAGCAAAAAAAAAAAATTAGCCACTGTTATTGCGCCATCACAAAAAATAATGCAAGAGAGAATTCTATTTTTTTTAAGTCCACGAGCTTGGATCGTATTCTTTTAATGAACAGAATGCATCAGCTCTTTAGCTTGTTCGCTTAGCTACAATTTGTTTTTTTAACCTCTTTAATAAATCCCGAGGTTATTCGACTTTCAATGACAAGAAGTCTTCTATATTTTGTCACAGATATTTCAACAACCAATGATTGCCCAAAAAAAAATGAAGAGTAGTTTAGAAAATTGGAACAAATGCAATGCAGTTAAAATTTTCGAAATCTGCAATTAATATAAATATAACTATTAAATATTATGAAGGTGTGATAAAAATGGGAAAAAATATGGATATGAGAAAGAAACATACAGGACTCAAACAGTTTATAAAAAAACATTAAGTCAATCTGACCTAACCTCTATTGCTGATCAACCTCCACCTAAGAAAGTAACTTAAGTGCATCAATGTTGATTCTTAGTTTAATTGTAGAATTACTGTGCAGCCTGGAGACTGCTGACAGAAGTGAAAACTTAAAACTAGGAAACAAAACAATAAATAAAATAATAATCAATTGGAGACTACGTTAGTTTGACTTAATGTTTATCTACAAACTGCTTCAGTCATGCATGCTTTTTTTCCATATATATAATTTTTCCCATTTTTATTATAACTTCATAATATTTGATCGTTATTCATCTGAGTCTATGTTAATTATTGACAGCTTACCCAAATATTAATTGTCAGGGGTGTTACTATCAATTAGATTCAACGTTGCCTCTTCAAAGCAGATAAATTGTCTTATTTTTGAATGCGAAGTGCGTTCAAAAATAAGACAATTTATCTATTGATTTTCTTGATATTCAATTATGCTATTGTGCTCTTTCTAGTGTTTTTGAGTAATTTGTTAGTCTGAAAAATTGCGAATTAATAGAAACAAGAATTTCCAAAATCTGTCATAAATTGACACGCGCGATCTCGTTAGGTACACATAGACTAACTGACGGAAATACATGTCGTTTTTCAAAGCCGAATTCCGGATGATAACAAATCGTTATTAGTAAAGACCGGATTATAAGCATTTGCAAATGCATATTCAACTTATTATTATCAAATGTTGCTTATTTAGCCTAAAATCAAATGATGATGCATATTTACGCTACATTTATACTGTTTGTCGATGGGTACTTAATAACTGAAATCTTACTAGGCTACGACAGTTTGTTATTACGGGAAAACATTTAACACTTTTAGTAAAAATATCACAGTTGTTATTAGGAATCATTTTTTTTTTGATATTCCAAACTTGTTTCTCAATATCTTGACATCTATGTCAATATTGGACACTTTCTGACATCATGTTGAGGCACTTGCCTTCTTATGTCTTATGTACTCAAAAAAATAAATAAATATTCAAGCGAAAGGCTACGACTTTTTCTCAAAATTTACCAAATTTTGGTTTTTCAAAATTTGACAAACTCAATTCTCTGAAATATTTTGAGTTTTTGCTAGATTTCGACTTTTTTATTTCGTTCTTTTTCTGGTAATTTCCAACTTATTCTCGAATATTTTTTTCATATTTGATATCTGTTTTGAGAAATTTTATTCCTCGAAATTAATCATTTTTCCAACATTTGGGTTTTTTTGTTCTCTCATAAAGGTCTATTTTCAAAATTTGTTCGTCTTCTTCTCTAAATTTTGATTTTTTTACCAAAATTCGTCTTTTTAATTTCGCTGTTATACACAAAATTTGACCTTTTTCTTAAAATTTGACATTCCTTCAATTTTTTTTTTAATTTCAACGTTTTTCTTATTTCGTTATTTTTCTTAACATAAAATTATTTTCAAAATTTTCTACCTGTTAAAATCAGAAGTTTCAGATATTTTAAATGTTTGATTAAAATTTAACTTTTTCCCGAAATTTTCAATGTTTATTTCAAAGTTCGATATTTAAAATTTCTGGAAATGACTAATTTTTCTTCAAAATTGGTCTCAAAAAACTGGTTTCAAAATTTCAATCTTCTTTTCAAAATGTCTATATTTTTTATTTTTCAAAATTTATTTTTTGAAATTTAGCTATTTTTCCATGAAATTCGTCTATTCCTGTCTCAAAATTGGTCTCTGAAAACTGGTTTCGAAATTTCGATCTTCTTTTCAAAATGTTTGTTTTTTATTATTCAAAATTTGTTTTTGGAGATTTAGATATTTATCCTTGAAATTCGTCGTTCTTTCGAAATTACGATATTTTTCCCAAAAGCGTCTTTTCGAAATTTAGACTTTTACATCTTCATCATATCCTTTATAAGCCAAAAAATCTCAACCTTTTTTTTATTTAAAGTTCCTCTTTTTCTTAAAATTTCGATTTTATTTTTGTTGAAAATTCGTATTTTTTACAGTCAACTATTCCCAAAAGTTTAACTTCTTTTTAATGTGGGAAAATTCCATTGTTTTCTCCAAATTTGGTCCTTTTGCTCGAAATACGTCTTTTTTAGGATTTTCGATTCGTTTTTTCTCTGAAATTTTCATTTTGTTCCAAAATTGGGCTTTTTCAAAACTGACTTTCTTTGAAAAATTTCGACTGTCGAGCGTTGAAATTTTGACCGTTTTTCTCGAAAGGTCACCTCTTATTCTCACATTTTCATTTTGTTCCAAAATTAGACCTTTTCAAAATTGACTTTCTTTGAAAACTTTCGACCGTTGAGCGTTGAAATTTTGACTGTTTTTCTCGAAACGTCATCTCTTTTTCAAAATTCCGTTAGGGTTTTTTTTTTTTCAAAATGTATAAAAATTTCATTGTTTTCTCGAAGTTTGGTCTTTTTGCTCGAAATACGTCTTTTTTAGAACTTTTGATTCGTTTTTTCTCTGAAATTTTCATTTTGTTCCAAAATTAGACTTCTTCAAAATTGACTTTCTTTGAAAAGTTTCGACCGTCGAGCGTTGAAATTTTAACCGTTTTTTTCGAAACGTCATCTCTTTTTCAAAATTCTGTTAAATTTTTTTTTGTATAAAAATTCCATTGCTTTCTCGAAGTTTGGTCTTTTCGCTCGAAATACGTCTTTTTTAGAACTTTTGATTCGTTTTTTCTCTGAAATTTTCATTTTGTTCCAAAATTAAACTTCTGCAAAATTGACTTTCTTTGACCGACGAACGTTGAAATTTTGACCTTTTTCTCGAAACGTCGTCTCCTTAAATTGAAATACAGAACTTGTCTCCTGAAACCAAGAAAGATTAAAAAACACGACAAAGGTTGCTCTAACGCGTTTCGACCAGACAAGCTGTCATCTTCAGAGAGCACAGTTTCTCTCTGAAGATGACAGCTTGGCTGTCGAAACGCGTTAGAGCAACCTTTGTTGTATTTTTTAATCTTTCTTAGTTTCAGGGGACAAGTTCTGTATTTCAATTTTTGAAGGTAACCAAGGACCAGTCCGTTCCATCAAAAAAAAAGTCATCTCCTTCTTAAAATTCCGTTATGTTTTTTTTTCAAAATGTGGGACAATTCCATTGTTTTCTCGAAGTTTGGTTTTTTGCTCAAAATACGTTTTTTTAGGACTTTTCATTCGTTTTTTTTCTTAAATGTTAATTTTGTTCCAAAATTAGACTTTTTCAAAATTGACTTTCTTTGAAAAGTTTCGACCATCGAGCGTTGAAATTTTGACCGTTTTTCCCGAAACGTCATTTCTTTTTCAAAATTCCATTAAGGTTTGTTTTTTTCCAAAATGTGATAAAATTCCATTGTTTTCTCAAAGTTTGATCTTTTTGTTGGAAATGCCTCTTTTTTGGAATTTTCGATTCGTTTTTTTTCTCAAATTTTCATTTTATTCCAAAATTAGGCTTTTTTTTAACTGACTTCCTTTGAAAAGTTTCGACCGTCGAGCTTTGAAATTCTGACCGCTTTTCTCGGAACGTCATCTCTTTTTCAAAATTCCATTAAGGTTTTTCTTTTTCAAAACGAGGGAAAAATTCCATTGGTTTCTCGAAGTTTGGTCCTTTGTTCGAAATATTTTTTTTAGGACTTTTGATTCGCTTTATATTCTCACATTTTCAATTTGTTCCAAAATTAAACCTTTTCAAAATTGACTTTCTTTGAAAAGTTTCGACCGTCGAGCGTTGAAATTTTGACCGTTTTTCTCGAAACCTCATCTCTTTTTCAAAATTCCATTAAGGTTTGTTTTTTTTCCAAAATGTGATAAAATTCCATTGTTTTCTCGAAAGTTTGGTCTTTTTGCTGGAAATACGTCTTTTTTGGGATTTTCGATTCGTTTTTTTTTCTCAAATTTTCATTTTATTCCAAAATTAGGCTTTTTTTCTTAAATTGACTCCCTTTGAAAAGTTTCGACCGTCGAGCGTTGAAATTTTGACCGTTTTTCTCGGAACGTCATCTCCTTTTCAAAATTCCGTTAAGGTTTTTCTCTTTCAAAACGTGGGGAAAATTCCATTGTTTTCTGGAAGTTTTGTCCTTTTGATCGAAATACTTTTTTTAAGACTTTTGATTCGCTTTATATTCTCACATTTTCATTTTGTTCCAAAATTAGACCTTTTCAAAATTGACTTTCTTTGAAAAGTTTCGACCGTCGAGCGTTGAAATTCTGACCGTTTTTCTCGAAACCTCATCTCCTTTTTAAAATTCCATTAAGGTTTGTTTTTTTCCAAAATGTGATAAAATTCCATTGTTTTCTCAAAGTTTGTTTTTTTTGCTGGAAATACGTTTTTTTTGGGATTTTCGATTCGTTTTTTTTTTCAAATTTTCATTTTATTCCAAAATTAGGCTTTTTTTTTAAATTGACTTCCTTTGAAAAGTTTCATCCGTCGAGCGTTGAAATTTCGACCGCTTTTCTCGGAACGTCATCTCTTTTTCAAAATTCCGTTAAGGTTTTTCTTTTTTAAAACGTTTGGAAAATTCCATTGTTTTCTCGAAGTTTGGTTCTTTTGATCGAAATACTTTTTTAGGACTTTTTGATTCGTTTTATATTCTCACATTTTCATTTTGTTCCAAAATTAGACCTTTTCAAAATTGACTTTCTTTGAAAAGTTTCGACCGTCGAGCGTTGAAATTTTGACCGTTTTTCTCGAAACGTCACCTCTTTTTCAAAATTCTAAATTTCTTTAATTAAGGTTTTTCTCAAGAAATGTCGATCATTTATAATCTGAATATCTAAACATTTTGACAAAATTCGTAAAATTTCTGGAAATTTTTCCCGAAATTCGCCCTTTCCTCGAAATTTTGATATTTTCTCTTAAAATAAGTGTTTTTGAAGCTTGATTATCAAATTTCTACTTTTTGGTATTTTCATTCAAAAATCTTTTTTTATCTCTTTACCCTTTCGTGAAATAACAATTTTGGAAAAAACTCAACATTTCAAAAAAGGTTCGAGGTCCTAAACCAAAATGAAATACAAATTTTAACAGGAAATTTTGAAGCACTATATTTTGAGAGAGAAAATTAAATTTATAGAAAAACTTATAAGTTTATTTAGACACATACTAGAGGAAGCAAATTGGTTCAAACTCTCCGTAAATTTGTACAAATTAGAAGCAAAGCTATTTAAATTAAAAATTAATTGTTCACACTAGAAACAAATTTATTCAAATTAATAGCTTTTAAAATTAGAATCAAACCTCTTTGAATGAGAAAATTTGTTCAAAAAGAGGCAAAATCATTCAAATCAGAAGCAAATTTGTCCAAATTAACAGCACTATTATTTAAAGTTGCATATTTTGACACATTTTGTGCTTATTTTAAGCACAGGATATACTTCTTCCGGAATTGGACCGTGTCAAAGAACTCCTAAAAGTGTTCGACGTTTCGCCCACCATCATAGGGGGCTTCTTCAGGAACAAAGAAAAAAAAAAGAAAAAATGAAAACAGGAATATGAGGGAATATTCAAAAAATGAAAGAATGAATTTCAAAACATCAGAGCACGCTAACTCAGTATGTCCACTATACCAGAGGCGAAACTCTTCTGAATTGAAAATTGGTACAAAGCATAAGAAAGTTTAGACAGAAGAGCACGGTAACTCAGTATGTCCACCAAACCAGAGGCGAAACTCTTCCTGTTTTCATTTTTTTTCTTTTCTTTGTTCCTGAAGGAGCCCCCTACGATGGTGGGCGAAACGTCGAACACTTTAAGTAGCTCTTTGACACGGTCCAATCCCGGAAAAAGTATATCCTGTACTGACTCTGGCCGTGAAAGCCTTCGTTATCATATTTTAAGCATTTTGCTTGCATATTTACATGCATATTTCAAGCTTTCTGTGTTGCACATAATCTGGTCTCTAGTTATTAGAATCAAGACATCAGCTAGTTACTAAATAAAAAATTACAGAAAAAATACAAGAGCAAAGGGAACTCCTAGTTAGAGAATCCCACATTCAAGAAATAGTTAATAAAATTGATAAACACAGTAGAGAACATTAGTAACGCGTGATGGTCACGCATGATGGTAATACGAAGTTTACTCCCTACGCATGCATTATGGGTTGCGGAACTTGCATCATTACGCAACCGGAAATTCACGCATTTATCCGGACGCGTGAGCGAGGCATGTTGGTGCTTGTGGCAAAAGCTGATGCAGCCGATGCTCGACGATTCACAATCTACGGTGCTCATTTTAATTATGTAACTTATCAATTATATTCAATTTATTTAGCTATTTATAGGCGGTCGAGGTGTTCGGCTGATAATGATCGAGATGGGCGAGAGAGCGGTCGACTTTCTTCCTTATTAGTTAATGTGCGATGTATCGCTTTCATGCAGGAGAGTACAGCCCTTGGTGTGCAGTAATACCTTCTTAATAAAGGTGGTAGGCACTTAAAGGGTTATGTATGTTTCCTTTTGTGAAAGTTTGTTGCCTGATGGCTATAAAAGAACTGTTTGCACCTCATCTCCTTTGCTACCATCCCTTCACCCATCAATTGCCAATGCGTGTGTAAACAATGATCGTAGTGCCATGAAGATGTACTGGTAGGTTTTCTATTGTTCTATTTGCAATACTTAACACGAAATTTTAAATATTTATTGGAAATATTTAAATTTTCCCCAGCTTGATCATTTCAAATATAGAATTAGATTCGAAATTTTGTAATTTCGAATTTAATCTTGAAGCTGCTTTATGAATGCAAATTTCTAAAAAAAAACAAAAAATGTTTAAAAGAATCTCTTCTGCTATTTAGGAACTCTAAATTTCAAACTTAAAATTTGCTGCTTGTTTTCAAAATTTTGATTTAAACCTGTTTCGTCAAACAACGTGAGGAATTTTAAAATTCGTCATAGACGACACTCACGTTGTTCAAAGACGAAGTGAAGACGCTGAATTGTCACCGGCAAGCGTTTTTGTCAGCGATTGGATGACTCGAATGAAACTATACATTTCAATTACACTATATATTTTTTTCGTATATTCATAATACGACTAGTCACTTCCGAGTGCAGTTATCGAATGTTTTATATTTCAAAAAAAGGAAGTAGTGGAGTCAACTACTCGCAGGTAGTCTACCCTTCGTAAAAATGCTCTGTACAAAATCGTTCTGTGCCCTAACGGTACATTTCTAAAAATAAAATGTTGGCTTGGCCCAACAGACGTGAAGGGATAAATAAGGAAATACGAACCTGTGAAATAAAGTGTTGTGTCACGGCATCAGGGGAGGTTCCTAGAGATTTTAATATTATTGAGTGTTATCGGTTCGAAAATTAAAACTTTGTGAATTGTAAACACTTTATTTCAAGGATTCTAATGCACAGACCAATAGATTTTTCAAGGATTCTAATGCACAGACCAATAGATTTTTCAAGGATTCTAATGCACGGACCAATAGATTTGAACATTTATTAGACTCGAAGTTTGGAAACCAAAGACCGGTTTCAATCTTGTTCGAATCTGATAAATGTTCAAACCTATTGGTCTGTGCATTAGAATCCTTGTCTTCTGGGAACTTTCCTAGAGAGCAATCGCTTCGCTTTGTGGCAGTGCTTCAACTGTTGGTAGTTCAGCTACCTATGATTCACTATACACGCCTGGAGGTCTACATAAATTTGCAGTCTAGGTTGCATTATACTAGCATACGACTTTATTTCAAACTTATTTTGGAACACTACGATTATGATTCACTTAACTATCAGACTATCTAACTATTTGAGTAGGGATATTCGATATAGATCGATGTTTGGAAATTATTCCATGTTGCATTAAAACCATCGAATAGTATTCGATGTTTTGCAAAGCAAAAAAATATCGGAAAGTATCGATGTATTTTCGTACGATGTATCGATAGTGTATTATTGGAAAGTTCCAAGTGTGTCGCCAAAATATGAAAATATGAGTCAACATTATTTGAGGGGGAGCCATAAGAACCTTTTTTAGGTTCCCAGACAATAGCTTAAAGTATTCAATTTTTAAAAACATCGATGTTAGAGAATCTATGTATTGTTGCGGGCATATCGGTTCAAATTGATTATTAGCACGTGAATTGAATAATACATACTTTATTACCAAACTAAACTCCAAACACTACAACTGAATAATGAACTCACTTATTTACTTCTAACTATTAACTCACTAATTACACTGACTGACTCTAACTAACTAACTCTAGAAAAAGGCGACCGCCTTATATAGTTTTGGCTCCCAGGTTCTAGAAAAATTCCGCAATAAGGCTTATCGTTTGCCGAAATTTCTGGAACGCTTGTCTGCCGTTGGCTTCGTTATCGCGGCCGCTTTCCCCTTATCAGATTTTTCTAGAAAATTTTCTTACCTATTAAATTCTATAATCTATATTTCGCTACAGTATCAAAACAACATCTATGTCTACTGTCGATGTATTACATAGAATGAAAACATCAATGTATTTTCCAAGTGGACACCTCTACCACAAAATAAATAGCAACCAGAAGGCTAACTTTCATCACATGACCGTTTGAATTCCGTGATCTTCAAGCCCGTCTATGTTGAACATCTATGTTGAAAGTGTCAGTGCAGTAGAGATGGCAAGGTCCGAGATTTTAAAGAAATCGGGTCCGGTTATATGTCCAACTTTTGGACCCTTTTCTTTAGAATTGAAGTATCATATTTCGTTCTACCAATGTTAGTGTAGGATTTAATTTTTGAAAGAAATTCCTAGAATTACTCAAATATTATCAAAACACAATAATTGAAATAATGTGCGGTACGCCTATGTAAAAAATCTGTTTATAACACTTCGAGGTTACCGGTTGTTGGCATGGACCATACATAGGGTGAGAGTTAACCTTCTGGTTTTTACTTATTTTATGCCTCTATATTTGACTATCTGACCAACTAACTGATTCCTGAAGAAAAGACGACCGCGTATTTATACTGTTCTGGTTTTCTAGATGAATCTCTGTACAGATTATGGCTTGCGGAAACGTCCGGAGCGCTTATCTACCGTATGATTCATTCTCGGGTCCGCTTTCCATTATCAAATGTTTTTAGAGAATTCCTTACATTACACAATCACTAGCACAAATTTTATAACTACATTTTGTTACAATATTTAACATTTTAGCGATATATCAAATGTGACGATTCAACAATTACCTAAGTAATACATCTAATAACACTTTAAGTATAAAATACATGTAATTTAGAATTTAATTAGGACTTCCGATGTCTTATAAGGGTCGTTTACGATGCAAGTATAATATTTATTAAACGCAATATATGCTCTAATTAATAATTCTTGAAATATTTCAAGCACTCAATACATTTTATTGATTCTAATGATATTGTTAGTGACCCGTTTCTGCACCTAGTTCTTATTTTTTTGTTCAGGCCCAATCCACTTGCAAAAGGTCACTTTACTATGCGCTTGGGCGTTAGGAGGGGGGGAATAAAAATGGTCGATGATGAACTGGTTTTAAACGTGGTAGGAACTGGCACATTTTTCATAAACAACAACCCACTGATGTGTTTAATATGGTCAGAAATTAAAAAATCCAGCAGCTTAAGCAATGAACATTGCTTTTGTCGATATATCCTTATTCATTAAGTAATCCAGTTTTAGTTTCTGTCATGTTTTCGCCAACTTTTTACCTTCTTGCTTTTCTAGAATTCCGACTTTATTTTCCGTCAGATCCGTTGATTAGAGAAACAAAAAATGTAAAAATAAATACAATTATTTTCATATTAGTTTCAAGTATATGGACATATACTATGGCGAACATTTGTTGCCAATTAGTTGGTAATATTCGTGCTCGCCAATCTATTTTATCAACTGCATCTAGTGACATGATAACGTGATAAGCTTCTGTTGATCTATAAAGTTGTAAAGAATTTCTATTACAAGGATTTGTGTAAATCGGGAGCGTCATTTTGGGAAAGTTTATATATTTTCTATAAGTTTATAAGAAAAGTTTTTTATTCAATCTATAAGATTGAATAAAAAAACATTTTATTTTTGACTTTTTGTCTTTACTAAGCCTTCAAATATTTGGTTAGAATTACATGCCATAATGATTGGAACCAGAGAATAGTTGGAACACTGTACGTTATAATATCTGAATCTTTATCCTTCCAAGCAAATAATACATTCCCATTGAAATCAATCAATCAAGGATTCAACCAATGCGAGTGTATATTCTGTTGTAGTAAATACGTTTGCACTCCTTTTTAGTTAATTAATGGTTCATTTTAATTGTTATACATAATTACACATTCACGTCATACCAGTAAACTAAGGAGACCTACACTGCTGTTTAATGGTAATTGATACACATTACATGTAACATGAATATTAAAACGCATGGTTGTTGCATTCAGAGTCATAAACATGTAACGAGATTCCATCATATCTTTAACTAGTAAAATAAGCTTGAATGTTTGTTTGGGTATGATGGTGGTTTCATAGCTAAGAGGAGTGGATTAAACTTAAAAAAAAGACCCTCTAGGAGTGGTGGCTTGGAGCTGAGATGGAAGTCCATCATGTACTTGCAAAGAGCAAAATTATTAATAACTAGGTGATTTATAGAAGATTGGTATCGACATCAATATCTGATGCATATTACCTAACCCAAAACTAAATAATCTATCATGTTGATTAGATCTTTACCTTTTCAGCAAGGTATTTCTAGTTGCTAATACCTTTAGAAGTCCAGGAAGAGTCACATTGTTGTAAATTCATAATTAAGCCTAAACAGAAAACATTAACTTCGGTGAAACGGACTGGTCCTTGGCTATCTTCAAAAATTGAAATAAACATTTTGTCCCCTGAAACCAAGAAAGATTAAAAAACACAAAAAAAGGTGTTTTTTTTCTTGGTTTCAGTGGGCGAGATTTGTATTTCAATTTTAGAAAACATTAATTAACTTGCATATTTCATTCGCACCACCAGTTGCTAAAATATAAAAGCTGCTGAACTTTCTTGACACGGTTTTATTAGTTTTGGCGTAGGCGTAGCTAGACTAGGGTAGGGTAGGGCACGTACCAATCCCCCCCCGTTCTTGCAGCTAATCGAACTGCGTAGACCTTTTCTAAAAAATTCTATTTCATCTTCTTCGCCCTTTCTTTGATATATCGAATCTCAAAATTTCCACTTATTTATCAAAAGTAGTATTTTTCACGAAATTCGTCTTCTGAAATTTCGAATTCTTAAAATTCGATTTCTTTTATAAGAATTAGACTTCCTCAAAGCTTAGAATTTTTATGTCAAAATTTATCGTTTTTTTTTTCGAAATTTTACCATTTCCCAAAATTTGTTTTTCTAAAAGTTTTGACTTTTCCCTAAATTATGATTTTCTGCAAATTTCCACTTGTTTATCAAAATTCGCTTTTTTCCTCGAAATTTGGTCGATGTTTTGATAAAAAACCAGAAATCTTTATTTGGAAATTTGAATCATGATTTATTGGAAGTCAAATTTGTAAGACAAAAATTACGAGAAAATTTTCCTTTAAATTGTAACTGTTTATAATTAAAATACTTTCTGAAAATTTCAACTTCTTTCTTAAAATTTCGCCGTTTACCTCCAATACTGGACATTTTTTGACTTACGGTGAGGCATGCCTGCCTCTGTTTCAAGCACTTGGGAGAAAATTCAAAAAATTTCATTTTTCTCAAAATGATCCTTTTTTTTTTGAACATTTTTTGACTTATGGTGGAGCAGATATAGGCGCACGTGTGTCTCTGATTCAAGCACGCAAGCGAAAATTCGTAAAACTTCATTCTTCTCAAAACTATCCTTTTTCGAACATTTTGGTAAAATTCGACGCTCTGGAGAATTTTCGGGTTTTTAATGAAATTCTTTCAAATGAATTTTACTTAAAATTTTGATCTTTTTCTTAAAATTTCGATTTTTAAAAATTTAATTGTTTTTAAAAATTTCGAGAAAAAAAATCGAAATTTCCAGGAATAAAAATGAATTCAAAATAAATTTCTATATTTTTCTTAAAATCCGTCTTTTTTCGAAAATTTGATCCTGTATGTTCCTGGTAATCTGAATATTTTTCTCCAAATTCGTCCTTTTCTTTTAATTTTAATTTTTTAAGATTCATTTCTTTCATTCTCAAATTTTCCTTAAAATTTGCCTTTCTCCGAAAACTTTGGATCTCTTTCTTCATTTGATAGTCTTCTTTTGTAGATTTCGACTGTATTCCTGAGATTACTTTTTTTTTGAAATTCCGTATTTTTTCTTAACATTGGGTTTGAAGATTTTGATCTTTTAGATTTGGCTTCTCAGAAATGTCGACTGGCTTCTTGAATTTCGCCTTTTTCTCGATATTTTTCAAAATTCAATATTTAACTTTTTTGAAAATTCAACTTTTTCTCTTAGAATTGGTTTGAATCGTCTTTTTCGAAATGTCGACTATTCTCAAAATTCCATTTTTAGATCTCTTCTTTCAAAAATCATTTTTTTCTGTCAAAATGTTGACATTTTTTTCAAAATTTGTCTTTTTTTAAACTGCATTTTTTTTTAGTTTGCGAAGTTTTAGTTTCTGGAAATGTCGACTATTTCCTCCAATTTGGTTTTTCCTTGAAGTTTTGGTTTTCTCAAAATTCGTCCGTTTTCGTTAAATAGATCAGAATTTTAAGAGGTAAAAATGTTAAGAAAAATAGTTTTGGAAATATCGAAAAAAAGATTTCTCCTACATTCAATTTCTTTATTGCAATTTAAACATGTTAAATATATATAAATATGTTAAAATTAGAATAAAGAAGTAAGTTTCGAGAAAAATGTTTTTGGAAATTCAAACTTTTTTTTAAAATTCAAAGACTTTTTTTAAAAATTTCGACCTTTTTTTCACAATATTCGTTCTTTGGAAATATTTTTGCATTTTACAGATTTCCAACATTTTTCGAATTTCTTAAATTTTTCGAATTTCCAACATTTTTCGAGCTTTTCAGAAAAGCTGGGATTTATTTTAAATTTGGTTTTTTAAAAATTTCGACTTTACCAAAATTGTTTTTTATCTTGAAATTCGTGGCTTTTGGAATTACGACTTTACTCTTAAAAACTAAACTGTTTTCTCTCAAAATTAAACAATCTCTTGGAAATTCCGAATTTTCTTCTAGGGATTTCGATCTTTGTTTTTGATATTTCAGGGGTAATCTTCAATAATCCTTATTTATTTCCAAATTCATTCTTTTAATATTGGGCTTGTCTGTTTTTCTTTTCTAAATTTAAATTTCCAAAAATTTCATGTTTCTCAAAGCTTGTCTTATTCTCGAAATTTTGACTTACATTCCAAAATGCAATGTTTTATGTTACTGGAAATCTCCACTTATAGGAGGTGATAGGATTTCATTCAGGGGAAGGGGGAGGCTCTGTAATTATTTTGAAAATTGATGGGTAAAAGAAAATAAAATCAGAAAATCTTTGGCTGAGTATATTGCATGTACATTTTTACTTAACTGCACAAGCTTGGAGAACTAACTTTCAAATTAGAGTCTAAATTCGAAAGGAGGAAATTTTTAAAAAAAGTCAGATAATCGAATTAGAAATAAAACCTGAACCTTTCAGAATATTTCGAAAAATGCTGTAATATTTAAATAAAAGTCGAAACTTCCAAAAGACAAATTTTGTTAAAAAAATCACAATTTCCAGAATAAATCGAATTTGGAGAAAAAACTAAAATAACCAACAATATTTTTCTTACAATTTTACTTTATTTAAATTTTAATATAATTGAAAAGCTTTTTTTTGAAATATTCTAAAAATAATATTCTCAAAATTATGACACTTAATTATTTTGTTCAAATTTTGAAAAAAATAAACGAATTTTGAGAAAAAGTCAAAATTTGGAGGAGGTAGAAATTTCCAAAAACAAAATATTAAGTCTTGGGGTATATCCTGTTCCTAGAATAAAACGAAGTTGGAAAAGAAACTGGAAATTTTTTTTTGTTTAACAGACTTTTCTTTGGTTATCTTTCAAAATTGATATACAAATCTTGTCCCCTAAAACCAACAAATATTAAAAAATTACAAAAAGAATTGCTCTAACGCGTTTTGATAGCCAAGCTATCATCTTCAGAAATATATTGATATGAGATACTCTCCAAAGATGATAGCTTGGCTATCGAAATGCGTTACATCAACTTTTGTTGTATTTTTTATCTTGCTTGGTTTCAGGGAACAAGTTTTGTATATCAAGGGGAAACCCAGAAAGTCAAATTTAATTTAGTCAAATACTGACAAAATCTCGAGAAAATGATCAAAATTTGTAGAAAATATTCAAATTTGCAAGAAACGAATTTCGAGAAAAAATCAAAATCTTCAGGAAATCAAATTTTGTTCTGGAAAAATTTGAAAACTGTCGAAAAATCGAAAAAAGATAAAATTTTCGAAGGTCGAATTTTATGAAAAAAGCCGAATTTCAAAAAATAATCGCAATTGGTCAAAAATGTTCTTTTCGACATATTTACCTTTTTATTTAAATGTCAACATAATATTTAAACTTCGGTAAAGAAATTCAATTTTTTTCTCTAAATACAAAAATATTTTATCAACATGGTTGCTATTTTATTAACATTGTGAACTGTCATGAAGTGACGTTTTCAATAAATTTAAATATTATGTAGTCGCATTTCAAAAACTGTTTAGAAAATTGTCAACAAACCAAAAAAAAAAAAAAATTTAAATATTTCCAAACTGGGCCGAAGCAATGTTAAATAAATTGAAAAAAACATTGTGATTGATGTTAGAGAATATAAATGAATTTAGAGAAAGTAGACATTTCAAAAAGAACCAATTTCGAGGAAAAAATCTTTAATTCTAGAAACATAAAATATTTCGAGATAAAGTCGAAATATCGAAAATGAGGCGAATTTTGAGATAGTTGCAATTTGAACTTTTCGTAGAATGTAATTTGAAAAAGTTAAAATATATCGAAAAAACAAGAATATTCGGAAAAAGTAGACTTTTGAAAAAATATGAATACTTATCGAGAAAAATGTCGAAATTTCGGAAAAAAAATTAAAAGAACATTCCAAAAAAAAGAATTTTGAAAATAAAGACAAAATTTCGAATTTTTAATAATAAGGAAAGTTGTAAGAAAAAGGCAGGTTTGAAGAAGAAGTCAAGATTTCGATAAAAAGATTTGGTTTTTCCTTGAAGTTTTGGTTTTCTCAAAATTCGTCTGTTTTCGTTAAATAGATCAGTATTTTAAGAGGTAAAAATGTTAAGAAAAATACTTTTGGAAATATCGAGAAAAAGATTTCTCCTACATTCAATTTTTTTATTGAAATTTAAACATTATATTAAAATTAGAATAAAGAAGTAAGCTTCGAGAAAAATGTTTTTGGAAATCTAGACTTTTTTTAAAATTCAAAGACTTTTTCTGAAAATTTCGACTTTTTTTTACAATATTCGTTCTTTGGAAATATTTTTGCATTTTACAGATTTCCAACATTTTTCGAATTTCTTAAATTTTTCGAATTTCCAACATTTTTCGAGCTTTTCAGAAAAGTTGGGATTTCTTTTAAATTTGGTTTTTTAAAAATTTCGACACTACCAAAATTGTTTTTTTTTTCTTGAAATTGGTGGCTTTCGGAATTAGAACTTTATTCTTAAAAACTGTACTGTCTTCTCTCAAAATTAAACATTCTCGTGGAAATTCTGAAATTTCTTCTAGGGATTTCGATCTTTGTTTTTGACATGTCAAGGGTAATTTTCAATAATTCCTATTTATTTCCAAATTCATTCTTTTAATATTGGGCTAGTTCTGTTTTTTTTTCTAAATTTAAATTTCCAAAAATTTCATGTTTCTCAAAACTTGTCTTATTCTCGAAATTTTGACTTACATTACAAAATGCAATGTTTTATGTTACTGGAAATCTCCACTTATAGGCGTAGATAGGATTTCATTCAGGGGAAGGGGGAGGCTCTGTAATTATTTTGAAAATTGATTTTGAATTTTTCATGTCAAGGGTAATCTTCAATAATCCTTATTTATTTCCAAATTCATTCTTTTAATATTGGACTTGTTCTGTTTTCTTTTCTAAATTTAAATTTAATTGGTCATTTGTCAAAACTAGATGAAAGTAAAGTCACGCCGAGGACGTTTGTATCTATGGATGTTGCGATGCAACCCGTGATACAAGCTTTGCCTCATTTACGTGAACTTTGCAATTGCAGTCTAGTTTTCATTAGATTCTAATGAAATTAGATTTCAATTGCATCGTAATAAACTTCTATATATTCGTATATACAAGGCTTATTATCTCAGAAGATTTTGATAAAAAGACGAAGTTCAAGGAAAGAGTCGAAACTTTCAGAAATATTTAGTATCAAATTTTGAGATAAATATCAAGATTTCGAAAAAAAGCAAACTAAGAAACTAGTCAAAATTTTTTGAAAATTAGATTCTATAATGTTGAAATTTTTATTAAAATCCAAATCCTAAGAAAAATAAAAGAATTTGAAGAAATAGGCCAGATTTTGCGAAATCGGTTTAAAATATTCAAGTGAAACTTCAAAATTGAGAAGAAATTCGAAATTTTTCAGAGAACGTCGAAAAAATTGGAAATTTCGTACAGAAAGTTGTTTTGATGAAAGCCTAGTTTTGATAAAATGATTTAATGTTAAAAATTTTTGTTCATAAGAAACACAAATTTTGAAACAAAAATTCGAAATTTTCAGACAAAAAGAATGATGAAAATATTAAGATTTTCAGGAACACAAAGGATTGGATTTGAAATTAAATGATAATTTCTAGAAAAAACAAATTTTGAGAAAACTGTGGGCATTTCGAAAAGAAATTACAAAAGCAAAAACAGATTTTGCAAAAAAATTGAAACGAGAAAAAGATCAAAATTTCAAATATTCAAAATTTCTTGAAAAAGTTCGTAATTTTATAAATATAAAAATTTTCAGAGAAAGCCAATATGTGCCATAAATTAAAAGGAATTTTTTTTTTCAAAAATCCGAAACATGAAAACAATTGAAATTATAGACAAATATTGAAGTTTCGAGTAAAGTAGTATTTCTGAAGAAAAAATGGAAATTTAAATTGAATATACATTTTTGGCGGTTTCAAAAGCCCGGGGGGACAAGTGACTCACCCTGCCTCATACATCTATGTCTCCACTTACAGTAGGACAGTCCCAAAATTTCAATTTTTCTGAAAATTGCATATTTTTTTCGCAAAATTCGACTTTCGAAAATATTATTTTTTCGAATTTTCAAGCATTTTAAAGGTTTCCATAAACATTAGGTTCTTTCAAATTTGATTTTTAATCAATTTCAGTTTTTTTTTTAAATTGGTTTTTTCTCGAATTTCGTCCCTTTTAAAATTATTTTCAAAAATTCAATTTTTTATCTAAAAATGAACTTCTTTTGAAAATTTCGATTTTTTTTCTAAAATGTTAACCTTTTTTAGATGGTGCAACGATATTTCTTAAAAATCGTTATTTTTTTTCAAAATCTACTGTTTTAATAATTGGCTTTTTCTAAAAATTTCTTTTTTTTAATTTGACTTTCCGAAAATTTAGTGCTCCTAAAATCTAATCTCGTACTTGAAAATAAGATGTTTTTGGAAATTTCTACCACAATGGAATATTTTCTCAAAATTTTGACGTTTTTCAAAATATTTTATTTTTTCAAAATTGGATAGACATTTCAATAGGAATCTAAATATTCTGAGAATAAAATTTTTAGCAACTTCGAGAGAAAGATTTTTTGTAAATTTAACAATTATGACAAAATAACTTTTTTTTTCGCAAAATTTGACTTTTGAAAATATTATTTTTTCGAATTTTTAACCATTTTCGAGGTTTTCCCAAACATTAGGTTTTGTCAAATTTGATTTTTAATCAATTCCACTTTTTTTTAAAAATTAGTTTTTTGTCGAATTTCATCTCTTTCAAAATTATTCTCAAAAATTCCATTTTTTTTCTCTAAAAATGAACTTCTTTTGAAAATTCTGAATTTTTTTCCAAAAATGTTAACCTTTTTTAAATGGTTCAACGATATTTCTTAAAAATCGTTATTTTTTTTCAAAATCTACTTTTTTAATAATTGGCTTTTTCTAAAAATTTCTTTTTTTTAATTTGACTTTCCGAAAATTTAGTGCTTCTAAAATCTAATCTCGTACTTTAAGATGAGATGTTTTTGGAAATTTCTATCACAATGGAATATTTTCTCAATATCTCGACTTTTTTCCAAAATTGGATATATTTTTGAATTTTGAATTGAAATTTTTTTTTGGTGCAACAGTCTGGTCCTTGATTATCTTCAAAAATTAAAATACAAATCTTGTCCCCTAAAACCAAGCAATATTAAAAAACACAACAAAGGTTGCTAACGCGTTTCGATAGCCAAGCTATCATCTTCAGAGTATCTCCATTTATATTTCAAAATTGAAATATTTTTGGAGACTGAATTATTTTTCTCTAAATTCGACTTAGTCTTAGTCTGGCAATTGTCACTCTACATAAAATTTGACTTTTAAGAATTTCGACTTTATTGCTTCAAAATTTCGAGATACTTGGAGATATTCCGAAGGCTTTGGTTTTCATTTTAGATTCGACTTTCTGACTATTAACCTAAAGTTTAGCTGTATTTCCAAATTTCAAATTTAGCCCAGAAAAATTCGATCCCCCAGTGGCTCAATAGTTTGTACAATATAAAATTAAAGCTTTCGTAATGATCTTCAAAAGCATGGTATGTAAGGGGTAGCAGCTTTCGCAAACCATTCACTTAATTAAATTTGCATTGATGTGTTCGAAATCAAAAACCCAGACTCGATTCCGACACATCAAAAGTATATAAAATACCGGATTCCGTGACTGGACCAACTGCAAATCAAATGCATGGTCCGTTGACCCCCCAAATTTGTTCACCATTGCGATTTAATTCGAAGAAATTTTGATGCCAATCGACATATTAAATATTATAACTTTGTAAAAAGTTACCTTCGAAAAAAACTAATTGCATGCCAGGTATAACTGCCTGTTATTCAGAAATAAAAACAGGATCAAGGCCGAACCAACTAATTTATAATGCTCGCACTTTACTTTGCATCGCTCCTTTCTTGTCAATGTAGCCTGGGTGGCATGTTATGGCATCTCTTCTTCATCAAAACATTTCGACCTCTGGCAAATATGCTTTGCCACTGAACCCAGAATTACTTAAGCATTTACTAATTACGTAAATCATCGTTTCCCAAACTTTTTTTGTTTTTTTTTCTGTTAAGGACCGGTTATTTTTATGCTTCCCCTTCGTAACCCACTAAAATATACGAGGCTAGTATGTAACTTGGAATTAATTCAGTAAATCAAAGACAGACTAGCACTGTATTTAATCACGTGAGACTAGGAGTTTAAGTTCCATTTATCCTTTTCTTATAAATGTAGTGAGATTATGATGAAGTTCTTGCACAAGTAGGTTTATTTTATCGGGATGACATAATTTTATTTTATTTATGTAGGTATTCGCTATATCCATTTTTTAACTCTATAACTATCATATTTAATGTATACTAAAAAGTTTTGAGGTCGTAATACCTTTTATGAGCTATAAAACGTTATTATACATAGGGGCTTATTATAATTTCAACATAATAAATTTTAAATTACAAATAGAGCAATTTTTACATATTGTGGAAAATGACATTATTTATATAAAACTGGGGGCGTAGTATCAATAAAAATCATGTAAATCAAGGACGTGTAATTGGCAATGTGTGGCTGTGGTCGAAGCTGAACTATTCTGTTGGTAGCAGACAGCATGGTGACCAATGAATCTACTCTGAGGCAGATAATAGCTACATGAAATAAACAGACAAACAATTATGTAAAATGGTGGATGAAACCAAAGTGCACATCGAAGTTGACTTTATACTCATAAGTATATCCTCATGTTCTTCTCTTACTCACAGTACTTCAAGATTTTTTTTTGGTGGAACGGACTGGTCCTTGGTTATCTTTAAAAATTGAAATAGAAATCTTGTCTTCTGAAACCAAGAAATATTAAAAACCACAACAGAGGTTGTTCTACCGCGTTTCGATAGCCAATCTATCATCTTCAGAGAGATATCTCTCTTGTGTGCGATATCTCTGTTGTGTTTTTTCATCTTTCTTGGTTTCAGGGGACAAGATTTGTATTTCAATTTTTGGGTAATCCAAGAGCATAATAGCTTCATTCTTTTGCGAGTGGTTTGTCTTGAAAAAAAAAAAGTAGATCCCCCCAAAGATTACAGCAAGAACCGATAATAATATTCGCTCGGCAAGCAACTTAAGGGAATTGCGAAATTTCAGAAAAAGGAGTTTCCAGAAACAATTTTAAATCGAAATGTTTTGGAGAAATCCAAAATTTGAGAAAAAAGTCGAATTTGGAGAACAGGTGGACATTTTATTAAATAGACGAGGTGTACGAAGTTAAGGTTTCAAAGCTAAAGTGGAGAGTTTGAAAATAAGTAAAAATTGAAATTTTGAGAATTAAATGAAAACGTAAACCTTGAAGATAGAGTTTTGAAGTTAAAGTGAAAACTTTAAAATAGGTCATTTTAAAAGAAGGAATTTCGGTGGAACGGGCTGTTCCTTGGTTATCTTCAAAAATTGAAATACAAAACTTAGGTAATTTTGGGGCAAAATGATGAAATTTCAAAGACGAATTTAATAATAGCCTCTAGATGTTCAAAAAAGATCGAAATTTCAAAAAAAAAGACAAATTTTGAGACAAAATGAAAAATTTCGAGAAATTTTGGAAAAAGACGATTGCATAAAAGTATAAATGTCCAGAAAATTTCTATCGTTTGAATACATATTTTCGCTGGATTACATAAATCATGCAGAAAGGGGAAGCTTAACTATCGAAATGTTGACATATTTTTCGACAGAATAAAAAAATGGCACGTGACTTCAATTTTAAAGTCAGCATTGACAAGAAAGTTTGTGTTGAATCTAAATTCAAAATTTAAGGACAGTCAGGATTTCTTTAAAGTCGAGTTTTCAAGATTAACGTTGAAATTTTCAGACCAAATTAGAAATTTCCAAACTAAATTTGAATTATCTGGAATTAATCATTAATCGACATTAACTATGAAATTTCGAATTTAAAGCCGAAATGTTCAGATTGCAACTTTGAAGTGAAAAGGATAAAATGGCTTCGTGCTCCTCCTATTTTGTATTAACAACATATTAATTGTTAGTATCACATTGTATGGGTATTACACGTGCAACATAAGGTTGATGTTTCCATTTAACACATTACAACATTCACCTTTGATAACGTTGCGTATTAGTTTTTTACTATTTCCACTTTAACACAGTTAATAATTAGTTTTTAATCGGACCAGTTACAATGTTATACTTGTACTTTTCAGTAAAAAATCCAACAAGTTCAAAAAAATGGCAATTGAAAAGCACGGAGCTTTCCTTTTGAAAATATGTAAGATTATGAATGCCAACCACTTAAAACAACATTTTGTCTACTAGAGTTTAAAAGTTCTATACGTAAAACCCCATAAAAATAAAATAATTTGAAATAGTGGCAATTTTTAGAAAAATTTCGAAATCGAGAAAAATTCAAAATTTTTCAGAGAAAGTCAATTTTGAGAAAAAACGTCAAATAACGCCGAAATATTAAAAAAATGAATTTTAAAAACTAGTTGAAATTCCCAGAAAAAATACAAATTTCGAGAAAAAGAGTGTAATTTTTGCAGAGAAATCTAAAACGTCGATTTTTCCGAATAAAGTCGAAATAAAAAAATGAAAATTTAAAAAAAAAGATAGTCGAAATTCAGAATTTCAAGGAAAATATGAAATTTTGAAAAAAAAATCAGATCTCAAAAGGTCGATCTTACCAAAAAAAAAAACCAGTGCTAAGACGGCAAAATTTCAAAAAAAAACTGTTGAAATTTTTAGAACATTGTCCAAATCGAGAAAAAAAATCAAAATTTTCCATGAAATGTCACTTTTAAGAAAAAAAAGTAAATTTTGCGACCAAAGCCAAAATATTAAACAAATGAATCTTAAAAGCTGGTGGAAATTTCGAGGAAATAGAAAAATTTCGAAGAAAATGTTTAACTTTCGGAGACAAATCCAAAGGGTCGATTTTTCCGAAAAGGGTCGAAATTAAAAATAATAATTTTAAAAGAAAATAGTTCAAATCTTGAGGAAAACATACGAAAGTTTGAACAAAAAAATCGATATTTAGCCTTGAAGGTAAAATTTTTAGAATACTATTTATGAAAAGGACTAATCTAAATTTTGAGAGAAAAGCGAATTTCAAGGAAAAAATTGAGAAAGCCCTAATTTCGAAGATCTCAAGAAAATTTGAGATAACTTGATAAGATATATTTTTTTAAAAAGCCAAAATTTAAAAATCTGGTAAAAATTTTTGGAAATTCAGATGCCAAAGGGTGGAACCTTTCAAAAAATTCAGTGTTAAGAAATAAAGCAAAATTTAAAAATACGATCAAAATTTTCAGACAAATTTTGAAGGCGAGAAATAGTCGAAATTTTTCAGGGAAAGGCTATTAAAAAAAAGGATAATTTTGCAAATAACGCAGAAATATAAAAAAATGGATTTTAAAAACTAGTGGAAATTCCCAGAAAAATACAAATTTCGAAAAAAAACCTGTAATTTTTGCAGAAAAATTCAAAAAGTCGTTTTTTCCGAATAAAGTCGAAATAAAAAAAAAGTAAATTTTGAACGACAGATGGTCGAAGTTCAGAATTTCGAGGAAGATACGAAATTTTGATAAAAATTGAGATACGAGATACCAAAAGGTCGAACTTTTCAAAAAAAATTCCAATGAACGGCAAAATTTCAAAAAAAAAACGATTGAAATTTTAAGAAAATTTCGAATTCGGGAAAAAAAATCAAAACTTTTCAGACAAAGGCTTTTTTAAGCAAAAACAAATAAATGTTTGCGAGCCGAAATATTAAACAAATGAATGTTAAAAGCGAGTCGAAATTTCGAGAAATTTCCAGGAAATAGATATATTTCGAGGCAACAGACAAATTTCGAGAAAAAAGTGAAATTTTTTACAGAGAAATCCAAAAAGTCGTTTTTTCGGAATAAAGTCGAAATAAAAAAAGAAAAATTTGGAAAAAAATAGACGAAATTTAGAATTTCGAGAAAATATAAAATTATGAAAAAAAAACCAGATCCCAAAAGGTCAAATTTAAAAAAAAAAACAATGTTAAGAAAAAAGGCAAAATTTCAAAAAAAAACGATAGAAATTTTGAGAACAACTTCGAAATCGAGAAAAAAATCAAAATTTTTTGGAGAAAGGCAATTTTAAGAAAAAAAAGTAAGATTTTGCGACTAAAGCCGAAATATTAAACAAATGAATGTTAAAAGCGAGTCGAAATTTCGAGGAAATAGAAAAATTTCGAGAAAATAGACAAATTTCGAGGAAATAGACAAATTTCGAAAAAAAAAGTGTAATATTTGCAGAGAATTCCAAAAAGTCGATTTTTTCGAATAAAGTCGAAATAAAAAAAGAAAAATTTGGAAAAAGTAGTCGAAATTCATAATTTCGAGGAAATACGAAATTTTGAAAAAGAATCAGATCCCAAAAGGTCGAACTTATTAAAAAAACCAGTATTAGGAAAAACAACAAAATTTCAAAAAAAAACGATCGACATTTTTGAGAAAAACTTTGAAATCGAGAAAAAAATCACAATTTTCCAGAGAAAGGCTATTTTAGGAAAAAACGAATAAATGTTTGCAAACAAAGCCGAAATATTAAACAAATGAATGTTAAAAGCGAGTCAAAATTGCGAAAAAATAGACATATTTCGAGGCAATAGAGAAATTTCGAGAAAAAAGTGTAATTTTTGCAGAGAAATCCAAAAAGTCCATTTTTCCGAATAAAGTCGAAATAAAAAAAGAAAACTTTGAAAAAAATGGCTGAAATTCAAATTTCGGGCAAATACAAAATTTTAAAAAAGGATCAAATTCCAAAAGGTCAAACTTTTCAAAAAAAAACACTGTTAAGAAAAACGACAAAATTTCAACAAAAAAAACAGTCGAAATTTTGAAAACAACTTTGAAAACGAGAAAAATTAAAATTTTTCGGAGTAAGGCAATTTTAAGAAAAAAAATAAATAAAATTTTGCGAATAAAGCCGAAATATTAAACAAATGAATGTTAAAAGCGAGTCGAAATTTCGAGAAAATGGAGAAATTTCGAGAAAATATTTATATGAAATATTTTGATGAAATAGACAAATTTGGGGAAAAAAGTATAATTTTTGCAGAGAATTTCAAAAAGTCGATTTTTCGGAATAACGTCGAATTAAAAAAAGAAAAATTTGGAAAAAAAATGGTCGAAATTCATAGTTTCGAAAAAATACGAAATTTTGAAAAAGATTAAGGTCCCAAAATGTGAAACTTATCAAAAAAAAAACAGTGTTAAGAAAAACAGCAAAATTTAAAATAAAAAAAACGATCGAAATTTGGAGAAAAACTTCGAAATCGAGGAAAAAATCAAAATTTTTCAGAGAAAGGCTATTTTAAGAAAAAAACAAATAAATGTTTGCAAACAAAACCGAAATATTAAACAAATGAATGTTAAAAGCGAGTCAAAATTTTGAGAAAATAGAGACCTTTCGAGGAAATAGACAAATTTCGAGGAAACAGACAAATTTCGAGAAAAAAGTTTAATTTTTGCAGAGAAATCCAAAAAGTCGATTTTTCCGAATAAAGTCGAAATAAAAAAAGAAAACTTTGGAAAAAAATAGCTGAAATTCAAATTTCGAGGAAATACGAAATTTTGAAAAAAGATCAGATCCCAAAAGATTGAACTTTTCAAAATGAAAACCATTGTTAAGAAAAATGGCAACATTTCAAAGAAAAAACGATCAAAATTTTGAAAACAACTTTGAAAACGGGAAAAAAATTAAAATTTTTCAGAGAAAGGCAATTTTAAGAAAAAAAAGGAAGATTTTGCGAACAAGGCCGACGTATTAATCAAATGAATGTTAAAAGCGAGTGGAAATTTCAGGGACATAGAGAAATTTCGAGAAAATAGACATATTTTGAGGAAATAGACAAATTTCGGGAAAAAAGTGTAATTTTTGCAGAGAATTCCAAAAAGTCAATTTTTCTGAATAAAGTCGAAATAAAGAAAGAAAAATTTGGAACAAAATAGTCGAAATTTAGAATTTCGAGGAAATAAGAAATTTTAAAAAATAATCAGGTCCCAAAAGGTCAAATTTATCAAAAAAAAACAGTGTTAAGAAAAAGAGCAAAATTTCAAAAAAAAACCATCAAAATTTTGAGAAAAACATCGAAATCGAGAAAAAACTCAAAATTTCCAGAGAAAGGCTATTTTAAGAAAAAACAAATAAATATTTGCAAACAAAACCGAAATATTAAACAAATGAATGTTAAAAGCGAGTCGAAATTTCGAGAAAATAAAGAAATTTCAAGGAAATAGACAAATTTCGAGAAAAAAGTGTAATTTTTGCAGAGAAATCCAAAAGGTCGATTTTTCCGAATAAAGTCGAAATAAAAAAAGAAAACTTTGGAAAAAAATAGCAGAAATTCAAATTTCGAGGAAATACGAAATTTTGAAAAAAGATCAGATCCCAAAAGATCGAACTTTTCAAAATAAAAACCACTGTTAAGAAAAATGGCAAAATTTTAAAGAAAAAACGATCAAAATTTTGAAAACAACTTTGAAAACGGGAAAAAAATTAAAATTTTTCATAGAAAGGCAATTTTAAGAAAAAAAAGGAAGATTTTGCGAACAAGGCCGACGTATTAAACAAATGAATGTTAAAAGCGAGTGGAAATTTCAAGGACATAGAGAAATTTCGAGAAAATAGACAAATTTTGAGGAAATAGACAAATTTCGGGAAAAAAGTGTAATTTTTGCAGAGAATTCCAAAAAGTCAATTTTTCTGAATAAAGTCGAAATAAAGAAAGAAAAATTTGGAAAAAAATGGTCGAAATTTAGAATTTCGAGGAAATAAGAAATTTTAAAAAATAATCAGGTCCCAAAAGGTCAAATTTATCAAAAAAAAAACAGTGTTAAGAAAAAAAGCAAAATTTAAAAAAAAAACGATCAAAATTTTGAGAAAAACATCGAAATCGAGAAAAAAATCGAAATTTCCAGAGAAAGGCTATTTCAAGAAAAAACAAATAAATGTTTGCAAACAAAACCGAAATATTAAACAAATAAATGTTAAAAGCGAGTCGAAATTTCGAGTAAATAAAGAAATTTCAAGGAAATAGACAAATTTCGAGAAAAAAGTGTAATTTTTGCAGAGAAATCCAAAAGGTCGATTTTTCCGAATAAAGTCGAAATAAAAAAAGAAAACTTTGAAAAAAATGACTGAAATTCAAATTTCGAAGAAATACGAAATTTTGAAAAAGGAACAGATCCCAAAAGGTCAAACTTTTCAAAAAAAAAACACTCTTGGGAAAAACGGCAAAATTTCAAAAAGAAAACAATCGAAATTTTGAAAACAACTTTGAAAACGAGAAAAATTAAAATTTTTCGGAGAGACAATTATTTTAAGAATAAAATAAATAAGATTTTGCGAATAAAGCCGAAATATTAAACAAATTAATGTTATAAGCGAGTCGAAATTTCGAGGAAATGGAGAAATTTCGAGAAAATATTTATATGAAATATTTTGATGAAATAGACAAATTTCGGGAAAAAAGTGTAATTTTTGCAGAGAATTTCAAAAAGTCGATTTTTCGGAATAACGTCGAATTAAAAAAGAAAAATTTGGAAAAAAAATGGTCGAAATTCATAGTTTCGAAAAAATACGAAATTTTGAAAAAGATTAAGGTCCCAAAATGTGAAACTTATCAAAAAAAAAACAGTGTTAAGAAAAACAGCAAAATTTAAAATAAAAAAAACGATCGAAATTTGGAGAAAAACTTCGAAATCGAGGAAAAAATCAAAATTTTCCAAAGAAAGGCTATTTTAAGAATAAACAAATAAATGTTTGCAAACAAAACCGAAATATTAAACAAATGAATGTTAAAAGCGAGTCAAAATTTTGAGAAAATAGAGACCTTTCGAGGAAATAGACAAATTTCGAGGAAACAGACAAATTTCGAGAAAAAAGTTTAATTTTTGCAGAGAAATCCAAAAAGTCGATTTTTCCGAATAAAGTCGAAATAAAAAAAGAAAACTTTGGAAAAAATTATCTGAAATTCAAATTTCGAGGAAATACGAAATTTTGAAATAAGATCAGATCCCAAAAGATCGAACTTTTCAAAGTAAAAACCACTGTTAAGAAAAATGGCAAAATTTTAAAGAAAAAATGATCAAAATTTTGAAAACAACTTTGAAAACGGGAAAAAAATTAAAATTTTTCAGAGAAAGGCAATTTTAAGAAAAAAAGGAAGATTTTGCGAACAAGGCCGACGTATTAAACAAATGAATGTTAAAAGCGAGTGGAAATTTCAAGGACATAGAGAAATTTCGAGAAAATAGACAAATTTTGAAGAAATAGACAAATTTCGGGAAAAAAAGTGTAATTTTTGCAGAGAATTCCAAAAAGTCAATTTTTCTGAATAAAGTCGAAATAAAGAAAGAAAAATTTGAAAAAAATAGTCGAAATTTAGATTTTCGAGGAAATAAGAAACTTTTAAAAAATAATTAGGTACCCAAAAGGTCAAATTTATCAAAAAAAAAACAGTGTTAAGAAAAAGAGCAAAATTTCAAAAAAAAAAAGATCAAAATTTTGAGAAAAACATCGAAATCGAGAAAAAAATCAAAATTTCCAGAGAAAGGCTATTTTAAGAAAAAACAAATAAATGTTTGCAAACAAAACCGAAATATTAAACAAATGAATGTTAAAAGCGAGTCGAAAATAAAGAAATTTCAAGGAAATAGACAAATTTCGAGAAAAAAGTGTAATTTTTGCAGAGAAATCCAAAAGGTCGATTTTTCCGAATAAAGTCGAAATAAAAAAAGAAAACTTTGAAAAAAATGACTGAAATTCAAATTTCGAAGAAATACGAAATTTTGAAAAAGGAACAGATCCCAAAAGGTCAAACTTTTCAAAAAAAAAACACTCTTGGGAAAAACGGCAAAATTTCAAAAAGAAAACAATCGAAATTTTGAAAACAACTTTGAAAACGAGAAAAATTAAAATTTTTCGGAGAGACAATTATTTTAAGAATAAAATAAATAAGATTTTGCGAATAAAGCCGAAATATTAAACAAATTAATGTTATAAGCGAGTCAAAATTTCGAGAAAACAGAGAAATTTCGAGGAAATAGACAAATTTCGAGAAAATAGACAAATTTCGAGGAAATGGACAAATTTCGAGAAAAAAGTTTAACTTTTGCAGAGAAATCCAAAAAGTCGATTTTTCCGAATAAAGTCGAAATAAAAAAAGAAAACTTTGGAAAAAATAGCTGAAATTCAAATTTTGAGGAAATACAAAATTTTGAAAAAGGATCAGATCCCAAAAGGACGAACTTTTTAAAAAAAAACACTGCTAAGAGAAACGGCAAAAAAACGATCGAAATTTTAAAAACAAGTTTGAAGTTTGAGGTTTGAAAACGAGAAGAAAATTATAATTTTTCAGAGAAAGGCAATTTTAAGAAAAAAAAAAGTAAGGTTTTGCGAATAAAGCCAAAATATTAAACAAATGAATGTTAAATGCGAGTCAAAATTTCTAAAAAATGGAGAAATTTCGAGAAAATAGACAAATTTGAAGGAAATAGACAAATTTCGAGAAAAAAGTTTAATTTTTGCATAGAAATCCAAAAAGTCGATTTTTCCGGATAAATTCGAAATAAAAAAAAACTTTGGAAAAAAATAGCTGAAATTCAAATTTCGAGAAAATACGAAATTTTGCAAAAGGATCAGATCCCAAAAGGTCAAACTTTTAAAAAAAACCAATGTTAAGAACAACGCCAAAATTTAAAAAAAAAACGATCGAAATTTTCAGAAAAACTCCAAAGTCACGAAAAAATCAAAATTTTCCAGAGAAAGGCAATTTTAGGAAAAACAAGTAAAATTTTCACACAAAGCCAAATGATTGTTAAAAGCTAGTATAAATTTCGAGGAAATAAACAACATTTCGAGAAAAAAGTGTAATTTTTGTAGAGAAATCCAAAAGGTTGTGATTGACTTTTCCAACAAAGGTCGAAATTAAAAAAAAAATCAAATTATAGAAGAAAATAGTCCAAATTTAGAATTTCGAGAAAAAATACGAAATTTAGAAAAAAAAATGGATATTTCGCATTGAATGTAAAATTTTAGGAATACTAGTTATGAAAAGGACGAATTTTGAATCTAAATTTTGAGAGAAAAACGAATTTCAAGAAAAAATGAAAAAAGCCATAATTTCGAAGAAATTAAGAAAAAATTAAGATTTCAAAACACAAAGAGTATCGAAAACTGGCTAAACTAAGATAATATCAAAATTTGCTGGCTGAGGATTTATTTTCTTTTCAGTGTTTAAGGTAAAAGAAAACGAGCACTTCATTTTGTCCAGTATCGAGTTTTTTGTCAAAATATTGAGAAACAATTTCGAACTTATAGCAAGCTGTATTAAAAAAAAATATTGAATTACCCAAAAAAAATGTCCCTGCAGTTGTGCTGTTATACAAAAGCAGAAGAGTTTAAAAAATTATTTTTCAAAATTTCTACTTTCTCATTAAGATCCGGCAAATTTTCTGGGAAAGGCAAATTTTTATCAACTACATCGGATTTTAAGAAGTCGAAATTTTCAAAAAAAGTCGAAATTTGTGGAATAGTGAAATTTCGAAAAAAAACTAACTAAGAATTTTGAGATAACATTTAAAAATTGTATAAAGAAATTTAAAATTATAAAAAAGGACAATTTTTGTAAAAAAGACGAATTTTAAATAAGAGCGAATTTCTAGAAAACAATAGAATCTCTTGAAACTTATTGTTGAGGCGGTTTTCAAAATTTTGAGAAACAAGTTGGAGTTTTCAGAAAGTTGGATTTAAAATGAAACTGTTTCAAAGAAAATTTTCCCCAAATATTTGCCTATTGAAAATTTTCATAAAATAATTTTCAAAATTTTTCGGTTTCATTAAGAGATCCGGCAAATTTTCCGAAAAAATCAACAATAGCGAAGAATTTTCAGATAAAATTTAAAAATTGTAAAAAGAAATTTGAAAGTACAAAAGGAAAAGACACGTTTTGTAAAAGAGACGAATTTTAAATTTCAAATAATATCGAATTTCGAAGAAACAATGCAAACCTCTGGAACTTATTGTTGAGACGGTTTTCAAAATTTTGAGAAACAAGTTGGAGTTTTCAGAAAGTTCGATTTAAAATGAAACTGTTTCAAAGACAATTTTCCCCAAATATTTGCCTATTGAAAATTTTTATAAAATAATTTTTAAAATTTTTCGTTCTCATTAGGGGATCCAGCAAATTTTCTAAAAAAATCAAAAATAGCAAAGAATTTTGCGATAAAATTCAAAAATTGTAAAAAGAAATTTGAAATTACAAAAGGAAAAGACACGTTTTGTAAAAGAGACGAATTTTAAATTTCAAATAATATCGAATTTCGAAGAAACAATGGAAATCTCTGGAACTTATTGTTGAGACGGTTTTCAAAATTTTGAGAAACAAGTTGGAGTTTTCAGAAAGTTGGATTTAAAATGAAACTATTTTAAAGACAATTTTCCCCAAATATTTGCCTATTGAAAATTTTCATAAAATAATTTTCAAAATTTTTCGTTCTCATTAAGAGATCCGGCAAATTTTCCGAAAAAATCAAAAATAGCGAAGAATTTTGAGATAAAATTTAAAAATTGTAAAAAGAAATTTGAAATTACAAAAGGAAAAGACACGTTTTGTAAGAGAGACGAATTTTAAATTTCAAATAATATCGAATTTCGAAGAAACAATGGAAACCTCTGGAACTTATTAATGGGACGGTTTTCAAAATTTTGAGAAAGTTGAGTAATCTAATTTTTGATCTTCTATTTTTCATTATTCCTATTCTATGTAAAATAAACTAACCTCTTAATTTGTGAACTGTCTTGAAGTGACGTTTTCAATAAATTTAAATATCACGTAGTCGCATTTCAAAAATTGTTTAGAAAATTGCCAACAAACCATAAACATTTAAATATTTTCAAACTAGGCCGAAGAAATGTTAAATGAATTGAAAAAAACATAATATTTCCGGTCAATAAGGGTCTACCATGAAGAATAAACAAGTTGAAGTTTCCAGAAAGTTGGGTCTAAAAACTCTTGAAATTTCCAAAGAAAAATTTTTTCAGAATGTTTGCCTATTGAAAATAATATAATTTTCAAAATTTTTCTCTTTCATGAAAAGATCTGGCAAATTTTCAGACAAAATCAAATTTCAAAAAAAAACTAAGAATTTTGAGATAACATTTAACAAGTGTAAAAAAAAATTGAAATTACAAAAGGAAAAGACAAATAAAAGCGAATTTCTAAGAAACAATAATGGAAACCTCTGGAACTTATTGTGGAAGGCCTTGAAAAACAAGTTAAAGTTTCCAGAAAGTTGGATTTAATATAAAAATGTTGAAATTTGCAAAGAAAATTTTTCCCGAATGTTTACCAAGAGAAAATTTTTAAGAAATATTTTTCAAAATTTTTTTTTTATTAAAAGATCCGGCAAATTTTCAGAAAAAATCAAATTTCAAATAAAGTAACTAAAAATTTTGAAATAAGATTTTAAAATGTTGACAAAATCAGATTCTGGTATAGACGCCAAATGCTAGATTTGAATGTATAAAACTTTAAGGAAAAGATCAAAATTTCAAAACACCAAAACGAATTATGCAAAAAAAGCCAAATTTCAAGAAAAAGATCAAAGCTTCAAAAAATAAGATCGAAATTACGAACAAACGATGAAATTTTCGAAACCAAATTTCGTAAAAATTCGAAATCTCTTAGTCTTTTGTCAAAATGTCAAAAATTGGATAAAGAAGAAGTTTGACTTTGCTGGTTAAGAAGTAATTTTCTTTTGAGTGTTTTAAACCACAGGAAGACGAGCTTCCCACCATGTCAATGTTGTGACGGTTTTCAGAATTTTAAAAATCAAGTTGAAATTTCCAGAAAGTTGGGTTTAAAATAAAACTTTTAAAATTTCCAAAGAAAATTTTCCCCTACTGTTTGCCAGGAAAAAATTTTCAAAATATTTCTTATTCATTAACGGATCCGGCAAATTTGCTGAAAAAATCAAATTTTGAAAAAAAAGTAACGAAAAATTTCAAATAAAATTTCAAAAATTTGACTAAATTAGATTTTTAAAGAGAATGCAAATTGTAAAAACAAATTTGAATATATAAAAAAAAACAAATTTTGTCAAAAAAATGGAAAAAATTGTGAAAAAAGATGAATTTTGAGAAAAAAAGTCGAGAATTTTAGAGAAAATGTGGAAAGTTCTGAAAAAGGTCCCCCTATAGTTGAATATTGATTTTCGATTGATTGCTTGAATTAAGGGTGGGGGGCATCTTGCCCTGCCCTATTGTAAATATACACCTATTAAAACAATATATCATTAACTCTTTGTTTTGCAGAAAGCAACTAAAGCACTTAGGCCACTTCTGCAGGTCTTTTACCCGCCCAACGCATTCAGCTGAATGGTTTTTTGGATAGATGGTGCTAGGTTCGAAAATGGAGTCTGGTCCTCTTTTATAGCTTCTTCTGAAGTATGTACTAGAAATCTACATAATTTCTAAGGATTTGTGGCTTGGTTCCTTTCATCAAAAAGGCTACCAATTGGTTTTTGGAGTTGATTCCATTCTGCAAAAATCGTCCAATTGCAATTTCGAGTAGGATTCCAAAATTATTTCACAAATTTGTACGATTAGTAAAAATTTTAATGGTTCGAGGTAAGGTTGTTTAGGAAAAGGTCAATATTTCAATTTTAAATTCGAAATGTCTTTTTTAGGTACAACGGACTGGTCCTTGGTTATTTTCAAAAATTGAAATTTAAATCTTGTCCTCTGAAACCAAGAAATATTAAATAACACAACAAGGGTTGCTCGCTCTAACGCGTTTCAATAGCCAAGCTATCATCTTTAGAGAGATACAGATATCTCTCTGAAGATGATAGCTTGGCTATCGAAACGCGTTACAGCAATTTTTGTTGTGTGTTAATCTTTCTTGGTTTCAGAGGACAAGATTTGTATTCCAATTTATAAAATGTTAAAAAAAAGCAAAATTTGGAGCAAATTGGGATATATTTTATTCAAAAATTGCATTTTTACTACACTACAAACGAGGAGAGGCTTCTAGATTTCTAATAAAAAAAATGTCGAGATATCGTAACCTAAGGTGGCCAACGGGTAATATGTAGTGATGGGCAAAACTGCTATTTACAAGTAGCAGTTACGAGTTGCTCCTGTTACAACCAAGTAACAGTTTTAAATAGCTGCGACTTTTGTAACTGTTACTTATTATCAATACACGTTAGGCCAGCGTCGGCAAACGGCGGCCTGCGAGCCGCATGCGGCTCCCTTAAAAGAAAATTGCGGCTCTTTAAATTTCCCTGAAAAAATAAATGAATAAAAGCTAGAGCGGACAAACACTCATTAAACAAGTGACCTACAAAAGTCGAAATTTCCAAAAATACTTTTCCAGGAATGTTTACGTTTTACTTAAATTTTGACAAAAAGTTATGATTTCAAGAAATATTTTTCCAAAATTTTTGATTGATTTGTATCAACATTTTAAAAAAACACAAAACTTGAGATTTCTAGAAAAAGACCAACTTGGGGAGTCGAAATTTCTAAATAATATTTTTCTCATGATTTTTACCTTTTTATTTGTAAATTTTCTAAAAACCTTGAGATTTCGTGAAAAAAGGCGAATTACCTTTTGTGAGAAAAAAAAAGCTAAATTTACAGAAACGGCAAATATCAAAGTTCGAAATAAAAGCTGAAATTTCCAGAGAAAAACCGAATTTTGAGAAAAAGAGATTTCGAAAAAATTGAGACAAAGAAAGAGACTTCGAAAAAATTGAAAAAAAGTGACTTCAAAAATATTGAGAAAAAAAAACAATTTCAAAAAAATTTAAAAAAAGGAATTTATCAAAAGTTCTTAATAAAAGGTAACGTAGAATTTCGACAATAGATTAAAATCCAGAACAATTTAAAAAACCTGAAATTTTTAGACAATTTTGAATTTTGTGAAAAATTGTAAAATCTCGAAAAGAGAAATTGTAAAAATTAACTGGAAGCTTAAAAAAATTGTCGATCTCTAAAAGAGTCGAAGTTTTTCATTGAAGAAGAAAAAAGTTTTATTTGTAGGAAAAATTTCATGCAAAAAGTTTAGAACAATTCGAAATTTCGATAAAAAATTGCAATTTTCCAGAGAAAGCTAAATTTCGAAAATAAATTTTGAGAACAAAACGAATAAAAAAAAACTCCAAATTTTTAGATAAATTCAAATTTTAAGAAAATTGGTAAAATACTTTCGAAAGAAAATTCCAAGAAAATTTCGAGAAGTGTTGAACTTTAAAAATAAAATTAAAATTTTCCAGAAAAAGGCAAATTTTGAGAAAAAAGAAAGAGATTTCGAAAAAAATTGGGAAAAATGAAGAGATTAAAAAAATGAATTTCTCTAATTCGGAAAAAGGAAGAAATTTCAAAAAAAATTAATTTATCGAAAGTCCTTAAAAAAGGCAAAATTTTAGAAAAGAACGTCGGATTTCGACGATAGATTGAAATCTAAAACAAATTTAAAAACCTGAAATTTTTAGACAATTTTGAATATTTTATAAGATGGCAAAATTTCGAAAAGAGAAATTGTAAGAAAAAACTGAAAGCTTAGAAAAAATTGTTGAAATTTAAAAAAGTCAAAGTTTTTCAGAGAAGAAGAAAAAAGTCAGATTTTAGGAAAAAATTCAAGGAAAAGCTCGAAATTTCGACAAAAAATTTACAATTTTCCAGAGAAACTTAAATTTTGAGAATAAATTTGAAATTTCGAAAACAGGACAATTTAAAAAATCCAAATATTCAGATAATTCGAATTTTCAGAACATGTGTAAAATAATTTCGAAAGAAAATTCCAAAAAAATTCGAGAAAAGTTTTTATCTTTAAAAAAAGGTCAGAATTTTCCAGAAAAACCCAAATTTTGAGGAAAAGAGATTTCGAAAATAAATTTTGAAAAATGATTTAAAAATATGAATTTGTCCAAAGTTCTCAAATAAGGACAACATTTCAGGGAAAAAAACGTCGAATTTCGACAATAGATTGAAACACAAAACAAATTTTAAAAACTTGAAATTCTCAGATAAAAGAGAAATTGTAAAAATGGAAGCTTAAAAAAAAGTGTCAGACTTTAATAAAGTCGAAGTTTTTCAGAGAAGTAGAAAAAATTTAAATTTTAAGAAAAATTTCAAGGAAAAGTCAACATTTTTAGAAAAGTTACAAATTTCGATAAAAAAAATTGCAATTTCCAGAGAAAATTAAATTTCGAGAATAAATTTGAAATTTCGAAAACAAGGCGAATTAAAAAAACTCAAAATTTTCAGATAAATCGAATTTTGAGAAAATTGGTAAAATAATTTCGAAAGGAAAGGGAATGTTGATAGAACTTCCAAGGAAATTTTAAGGAAAAAGTCAAAATATTAAGAAAAGCTTTAAATTTCGACAAAAAATTTACAATTTTCCAGAGAAAGTTCAATTTTAAGAATCAATTTGAAATTTCAAAAACAAGACGGTTTTAAAAAAATCCGAATTTTCAGATAAATTCGAATTTCGAGACAATTTATAGAATAATTTCGAAAGAAAAGTCCAAAAAAATGTCAAGAAAAGTGTTTTAACTTAAAAAAAGATCAACATTTCTCGGAAAAAGCCAAATTTTGAGAAAAAGGAAGAGATTTTGAATAAAAATTGGGAAAAATTAAGAGATTTAAAAAAATGAATTTGTCCAAAGTTCTCAAATGAGGACAAAATTTCAGAGAAAAACGTCGAATTTCGAAAATATATTGAAACCCAAAACAAATTTAAAAACCTGAAATTTTTAGATAAAAGAGAAATTATAAAAATAAACTGGAAGCTTAAAAAAGTGTCGGTCTTTAAAAAAAATGAAGTTTTTCAGAGAAGTAGAAAAAAATTAAATTTTAAGAAAAATGTCAAGGAAAAATCAACATTTTAAGAAAAGTTACAAATTTCGATAAAAAAATTGCAATTTTCCAGAGAAAATTAAATTTCAAGAATAAATTTGAAATTTCGAAAACAAGGCGAATTAAAAAAACTCAAAATTTTCAGATAAATCGAATTTTGAGAAAATTGGTAAAATAATTTCGATAGGAAAGGAAATGTTGATAGAACTTCCAATTTCGAGAGGTGTTAAACTTTAGTCAGAATTTCCCAGAGAAAGTCAAATTTTAAGAAAAAAAATCAAATTTTTAGATTTGAAAATACAGGAATTTCGTTTGAAATAAAAGTTGATATTTCCGGAAAAAACTGAATTTTGAAAAAATGAGATTTCGAAAAATATGAATTTGTCAAAAATTCTCAAATAAGCAAAATTAAAAAAAAAACTCGAATTTTGACAATAGATTGGATCCCAAAACAAATTTGAAAATCTAAAATTTTTAGACAAATTTAAATTTTGTGAAAAATTGTAAAATTTCGAAAAGAGAAATTGTTAAAAACTCAAAACTTAGAAAAAATTGTCGAATTTTAAAAGGTCGAAGTTTTTCAGAGAAGAAGAAAAATAATTTGTAATTTTCCAGAGAAAGCTAAATTTTGAGAATAAATTTGAAATTGTGAGAACAATACGAATAAAAAAACTTCAAATTTTCAGAAAAATTTGAATTTTGAGAAAATTGTTAAAATAATTTGCAAATAAAAAGAAATGTGGATAAAACTTCCAGTTTCGAGAAAAGTGTTGAATTTTGAAAGAAGGTCGAAATTTCCCACAGAAAGTCAAATTTTAAGAACAAAATTAAACTTTTAGATAAAGTCAAACATTCTGAAAATGGGTGAATTTGGTCAATAAAATCGCAGCTTGCAGAAACATAATAAAATGCCGAATTTTCAGTTGAAAGTTGAAATTTCGAGAAACACCTAATTCTGCGAAACAGGTAGAAATTTCCAAAAAATAAATAAAGGATTAAATATTCAGTAAAAGTAAATATTTGGGGGAAATGATGAAATTTGGAAAAGGAGCGTATTTTAAAAATAGACATTTCGAGGAAAAAGTCGCAATTTAGAAAAAAGTCAAAAAAATATAATTTTGGAAATAATCAAATTTAAGAATAGATCTAAATTTCGAAAAAAGAAAATTTGAGAAAAAGTTCGAAAACTTCAAAAAATATTTTAGTTAACATCTCCAAATTATTAATTTAAATTTTCACTTTTTTTATTACGAAATCGACAAAAGATGAATTTTTGAGAAATAAATCGAATCTTTCAGTATGTCGAATTAAAAAAAAAGTAAACATTTTCACAGATTGTCGAGTTTTGAGAAGAGAGGAAGATTTAGGGAAAAAAATCTAAATACATAGTTGAGAAAGACTGATACAGAGAAGAATTAAAAAAGTCGAGTTTGCGAGAAAAAGGCAAATTTTGAAATAAAGCGCTAAATTTTGAGAAATAAAAGGTCCTTTGGGCTGAATATGTTTTCGTTTGATTGCATGAGTCAGAGGGGTCTCTCCCTGTCCCATATCTTGTCTGATTTACATGATTTGATTTTGAAATAAAATGTAAAATCAGAAATAAAAATTTGTGGCTCTTTGAATTTCACGAAACTAATTTTTTCATTGCCGATGGCTCTTTTAGCTTAAAAGTATAGTGTAAGTCGGAACAGAATGGAACGGAGCAAGTAGCAACTTACAAAGGGTACCTGCTACTGCTACTTTGTCACTGTTACACGATCGCACTACTTTGTTACGGTATGATCACAAACCAATAACAATATTATTATCTATATTCAAATATAACATTGAATTCCAAGATGCTTTCGACTATAGAAGAGAAACACTGATAAAGCCTACAATTCCCTAAGGAAACGGATCGAAAGTACATGGAGTTAACAGAGTCAAGCAAGTAAAGTAGCAAGTAGAGGTAACGTTATGTTTAACAACTGAGATTGAAAGAGGTTATATGTTCCAAAAGTAGCAGTTACTTTTAGGAACTGATAACTGTTCCAACTGATACTCAATAAGTAGCAGAGACAAAGTAGCAGATTGCTATGTAGCAACCCAACACTAGTAATATGGACTCTGCAGGATTCTTTATTAATTGTAACAATCCTATCAAATAAGTCGTTGCCCAGCTTAAGTTATGACTACTAGTCATTTTTTTTGGATTTCTCGAATATATAGAAACTTCCCCTCCTTTTTAGCGTAATGAAATGCTCTAGATGTCTGTTTGAATGCAATATACCGCTAAGGTAAAACGAAAATTTTTGCAAGATTTTTTTGTCCTATTAAATTTACGTAGTTTAGCAATGAAACAATTGACAAAGTGCAATAAGTAAATTATTATCAACGACGTTTTGCATGAAACAATATATGTCGTATTGCCATACGTGACTTTGTAACGATACTGGCAAGGCCTAGTCTAAACAATGAGTAAAAGTGGTGTATGGATTTATTGACCTCTTGTCATTTTCTTAAGCCTAAATATCAATTCTGATACCACAAAAAAACTTGGGTACATAGAATTACACTTGCAAATACGATATCGAATAGTATTCAAAGTAACTAGAAAGTCATCGACATTATACGTTTAAAAAGGACGATTATAATTCTCTGAAGTGCATCAAACTTTTTCTAATGTCAATTTTTGTTTGATCTGATTACATTCCCTGAAAGAATTGATATTCCTTCGTATTAATTATTACATGGTTGAGTGCTAGACTGTGTTTAGTTCATTTTATCAAGCATTGCTCGTAAAAGTTTTATCTTTTGTTTTATTAGCTGTACAAGTCGAGTAAAGAAGGCACTATATTCTCTAGCACAATGCTCTAAGATATTTCGAGTTAAATTAAATGTGAAATATTTCTCATTTAGTAAGTTTTATGAGTAGACTTTAGCAGAAAATAGCGTAATAATTTAATAATAAAAGCTTTGCGTAATGCTAATATATTGATTATATCTCCGAGTGAAAGAAAACGCATATTCATTTAAAGATGCAATTTGCAAGGTACTTTATGCGTTAATAGACCTTGTAATTTTTGAAAACTTTGGTGTCTTTACAACAGCTTCTGTCAGCGACATGTTGTGCCCTTTATTAATGGGGAAGCTGACCGGAAACCCTTTTAAAAGATTAATAACATTTTTTTTTTTTCGTTTGATTACATTTTGAATGCATTAGCATTTAAAAAATAATATTTCTCTTTGTCATGTTTCGATCTAAATTCAGAATTTCAAAACAAAATTCAAATTTCGAGAAGATGGTTGAAATGTTGGAAAAACATTAAAAATTTTAAGTCTAGATCCGAAAATTTGTCCAATTTTATTTTAAAGGACTCCAGACTTTCAACAAGTTAAACTTTGAATATTATTTCTTCTATGTTCAGTTTGGTTTTTAAAGTACATTTTATTTTTTGAATATTTATGTCTAAATTTGAAACTTTACTCATTTCGAATCAATTCCAAAATAAAAGAGAACAAAAACTCCAAGATTAAACTTAAAATTTGTGTTAAAAAAATTACAAAAACCGTTTTACTTCTCAAAATTAAACTTGGGCAAGAACATACTTTTTTCTGGAATTCTCTTTTAAACTTTAACATTAAAGGAAAATCTAAATTTTAAGAAAGTGTAATTTTGGTGTAACGGCCTGGTCCTTCGTTATCTTCAAAATTAAAATACAAATCTTGTCCCCTGAAACCAAGAAAGATAAAAAACATAACAAAGGTTGCTGTAACGCGTTTTGATAGCCAAACTATTATCTTCAGAAAGATACTCAAAGAGTCAAGATGACAGCTTGGTTATCGAAACGCGTTGGAGCAACCTTTGTTGTGTTTTTAAATCTGTCTTGGCTTCAGGGGACAAGATTTGTATTTCAATTGTTAACAAAATGTAAATTTATTTTTCGAGACATTTTTAAAAAAGAGTCGAAATTCCAAAAGAAGTCAGAATATTCAAAATTTTGAAATGGGTCCAAATTTTTAGAAATTCAAATTTTGCAAAAAAATTCAAAATTTCCAGAAAAAATTGAAATTTTGAAAAAACTTCGAAACTTCCAAGTTACAATTCTGAAAAGTCCAAAATTGTATCAATTTTTTAAAAAGTACAAATTTTTGAAGTGAAAATTTTCTTGAAATAGTTGAAATTTCGAAAAATTCGAATTTTTCAAAAATATCCAAGTTTTAAGAAAAGTCAAAAATTTAATATTTTTTACATTTATATTTATTTATTTAAAAAAGGTCAAAATTTCCACAAAAAAGTGAATCTCGAAAAAGTGGACTTTACTTAAAAAATAGTCAAAATTTTTGAAAAAAGATTTGAATTACAGAAAAAAACCACAATATCAAAAAAATCGAAATTTTCATCATATCAAATTTTGAGAAACACGCAAATTTTTTTAAAAAGTCAAAACCCTAAATAAAATCGAAATTTTTAACCAAAAATGTCGACATTGAAAGAAATCTCGAAATTTCAAACAAATCGAATTTTTTAAAAGTCTAATTTTTCACAATGGTCAAAATTGTTAGGTTAATATTTCAAAAAAGTCAACATTTTCACGAAAAGTTGAAATCTCGAAAAAATGAACTTGTTTTAAAAAATAGTCAAAATTTTGGAAAAAAGATCTGAATTGTGGAAAAAACCAAATTTTCGAAATTCAAAATTTTCATCATATCAATTTTTGAGAAACTCCCAAAATCTCAAAAAAAATCAAAACATTTTAAAAATCGAAATTTTCAATCAAAATTGTCAACATTAAGACAAAAAGTTGAAATCTCAAAAAATTCGAATTTTTTAAAAAGTCAAAATTTTCAAAAAAGTCAAAATTATTAAGTTAATATTTTGAAAAAGTCGAACTTTTGACGGAAAGTTTAAATCCCGAAAAAATGGACTTTTCTTAAAAAATAGTCAAAATTTTGGAACTGTAGAAGAAACCGAATTTTCGAAAAAGTCAAAATTTTAATAATATAAATTTTGGGAAACACTCAACATTTAAAAAAAAAAGTAAAAACTCCAAAAAATCCAATTATTGTAAATAATGTTGACAATTTCACGAAGAGTAAATATCTCGAAAAAAATGGATTTTTGTTAAAAAAATAGGCGAAAATTTGGGAAAAATGATCTAAATTGTAGAAAAAATCAAAATTTCAAAATAGTCGAAATTTTCATCATATGAAATTTTGAGAAACATCCAGAATTCTTCAAAAAGTCGAAACCTTGAATGAAAACGAAATTTTTAATAAAAAATGTCGACATTGGGAGAAAAAGTCGAAATTTTGAAAATTTGGATTTTTTTTTAAAAGTCGAAGTTCTTAAAAGGTCAAAATTGTTAGGGTAATAATTTAAAAGTCAACATTTTTACGAAAAGTTAATGTCTCGAAAAATAGTTATTTCTTAAAAAATAGTCAAATTTTGGAAAAAATTTCTGAATTGCAGCAAAAACCAAATTTTCAAAAAAGTTGAAATGTTTATATTATAAGTTTTGAGGAACAATCAGAATTTTGACAAAACCAAAACCTTAAAAAAATCGAAATTTTCAATCAAAAACGTCGACATTGAGAGAAAATGTCGAAATTTCGAAAAATTTGAATTTTCTTAAAAAAGTCGAAGTTTTCCAAATGGTCAAAATTGTTAGGTTAATATTTTAAAAATTAACATTTTCACGAAAAGTTGATGTCTCGAAAAATTAGCTTTTTCTTCAAAAATAGTCAAAATTTTGGAAAAAAGATCTGAATTGTGGAAAAATCCAAATTTTCAAAATTAAAAATTTTCATCATAACAATTTTTAAGAAACACCCAGAATTTTAAAAAAAGTCAAAACATTAAAAAAATCGAAATTGTCAATCAAAAGTGTTAACGTTAAGGCTAAAAGTCAAAATTTTAAAAAATTCAAATTTGTAAAAGGTTAAAGTTTTCAAAAAAGTCAAAATTATTAGGTTAATATTTTAAAAAAGTCGAACTTTTGACAAAAGTTTAAATTTCGAAAAAATGGACTTTTCTTAAAAAATAGTCAAAGTTTTGGAACTGTAGAAGAAACCGAATTTTCAAAAAAGTCAAAGTTTTAATAATATAAATTTTGGGAAACACTCAACATTTAAAAAAAAAGTCAAAACTTTAAAAAATCCAATTATTCAGTCTAAAATGTCGACATTAATGGAAAGTCAAAATTTTGAAAAATTCGAATTTTATGAGTCCAAGTTTTCAAAAAGATTTAAAATGTTAAGTAAATATTTCAAAATGTTGACAATTTCACGAAGAGTAAATATCTCAAAAAAAATGGATTTTTGTTAAAAAAATAGGCCAAAATTTGGGAAAAATGATCTGAATTGTAGAAAAAATCAAAATTTTAAAATAGTCGACATTTTCATCAAATGAAATTTTGAGAAACATCCAGAATTCTTCAAAAAGTCAAAACCTTGAATGAAATCGAAATTTTTAATAAAAAATGTCGACATTGGGAGAAAAAGTCGAAATTTTGAAAATTTGGAATTTTTTTAAAAAGTCGAAGTTTTTAAAAGGTCAAAATTGTTAGGTTAATATTTCAAAAATCAACATTTTTACGAAAAGTTAATGTCTCGAAAAATAGTTATTTCTTAAAAAATAGTCAAACTTTTGGAAAAAATTTCTGAATTGCAGCAAAAACCAAATTTACAAAAAAGTTGAAATGTTTATATTATAAGTTTTGAGGAACAATCAGAATTTTGACAAAACCAAAACCTTAAAAAAATCGAAATTTTCAATCAAAAACGTCGACATTGAGAGAAAATGTCGAAATTTTGAAAAATTTGAATTTTCTTAAAAAAGTCGAAGTTTTCCAAATGGTCAAAATTGTTAGGTTAATATTTTAAAAATTAACATTTTCACGAAAAGTTAATGTCTCGAAAAATTAGCTTTTTCTTAAAAAATAGTCAAAATTTTGGAAGAAAGATCTGAATTGTGGAAAAAACCAAATTTTCAAAATTAAAAATTTTCATCATATCAATTTTTAAGAAACACCCAGAATTTTAAAAAAAGTCAAAACATTAAAAAAATCGAAATTGTCAATCAAAAGTGTTAACGTTAAGGCTAAAAGTCAAAATTTTAAAAAATTCTAATTTGTAAAAGGTTAAAGTTTTCAAAAAAGTCAAAATTATTAGGTTAATATTTTAAAAAAGTCGAACTTTTGACAAAAGTTTAAATCCCAAAAAAATGGACTTTTCTTAAAAAATAGTCAAAATTTTGGAACTGTAGAAGAAACCGAATTTTCAAAAAAGTCAAAGTTTTAATAATATAAATTTTGGGAAGCACTCAACATTAAAAAAAAAGTCAAAACCTTAAAAAATCCAATTATTCAGTCTAAAATGGACATTAATGGAAAGTCAAAATTTACATTAAAGTCAAAATTTTGAAAAATTCGAATTTTATGAGTCCAAGTTTTCAAAAAGATTTAAAATGTTAAGTAAATATTTCAAAATGTTGACAATTTCACGAAGAGTAAATATCTCGAAAAAATGGATTTTTGTTAAAAAAATAGGCCAAAATTTGGGAAAATGATATGAATTGTAGAAAAAATCAAAATTTCATAATAGTCGAAATTTTCATCATATGAAATTTTGAGAAACATCCAGAATTCTTTAAAAAGTCGAAACCTTGAATAAAATCGAAATTTTTAATAAAAAATGTTGACATTGGGAGAAAAAGTCGAAATTTTGAAAATTTGGATTCTTTCAAAAAGTCGAAGTTTTTAAAAGGTCAACATTGTTAGGTTAATATTTCAAAAATCAACATTTTTACGAAAAGTTAATGTCTCGAAAAATAGTTATTTCTTAAAAAATGGTTAAAATTTTGGAAAAAATTTCTGAATTGCAGAACAAACCAAACTTTCAAAAAAGTCGAAATGTTTATATTAGAAAATTTGAGAAACACTCAGAATTTTAAAAATGTCAAAACCTTAAAAAAATCGAAGTTTTCAAGTAAAAAGTTCGACATTAAGAGGAAAAGTCAAAATCTTGAAAAAAACAAAGTTTTGAAAAGTAGACATTTAACAATTATATAATAATAATAATGTCTAATATCTGAATGATAATTCCAAATTTAAAAAAGTCGAATTTTCAGCAACCAAAAGTGGAATTTTTCAAAAAAGTTAAAAATGCAAAGAAATCGAAATTTCGAGAAAAATTTGAAATTTGGAGAAAAAATTAAAACAGAAAAATTCGAATTTTTGACAAAAACTCATAAATTTTCGGATAAAGGTATTTTTTTAGAAAAATTCAAAATCAATATTTTCAGAAATAATTTAAAATTCCAGAAACAGTTTTATTTTAGAAAAACTTCGCAATTTTTAACAAAGGGTCAAAACGTCACGAAAAGACTAGATGTTAGAAAAAGGAAATTTTCAAAAAAGTTAAAAGTAAAAGTCTTTAACAAAAGTTTAAATTTTATTTTAAAAAGTCACAAATTTTTAAATAATTGAAATTTTTGCAACAATTTCAGTTAGAATTTCAAAAGGAAGCCAACATTTTTGATAAGTTTCAATTTTTTGGTCTTAGTTTCCAAAAAAGTCGAAATTTTCAGTAAAATTTTTCAAAAAAACATATTTTTGTGTATTTTTAAAAATAGGTTGATATTTTGAATTTTGAAAATAATAGTTCAAATTTTCAAGAAGAGTAATTTTTCAAAAAAAGTTTTAATTATAAAAAGTCGAATTTCGAGCAAAAGTCAAAAATTAAAAAAAAAATCAATATTTTAAAGGAGAAAATAACAGTGACAATTTTAAGAAAAGGACTAAATTTTGAAAAAGTGTTAAGTTTGTCGAAATTTAAAAAAAAGACTAAATTTTAAAAAAGTGTTAATTTTGTCGAAAGTTTTAAAAAAAGTCCAAATTTTCAGAATATTCAAAATTTTTAAAGCCGAATTTTTCAGAAAAAGTTCCACTTTTCAGAGGAAATCGAAAATTTTAAAATAGTTGAAATTTTCAAAAAAGTCAAAATTTTCGAAAAAGTCGGAATTTTGAGAAATAATCAACAAAAAGTCGAAAAATTTCCATAAGACCACAATTTTTAAAATGACTTTTTTGTAAATCTTTTTAAAGTGTCAATTTTGTTATCTGAATTTAAAAAAATCATAACTTTCAGAATCGCTCATTTTGAAAAAGGCAAAATTTTTCAAGAAAAGTTTACTTTTTATGAGAAATCGGGATTTTCAAAAAAGTCAAAATTTACAAAAAAGTCAAAAATTACAAAAAAAGTCGAAATTTACAGAAAAGTCGAAATTTCGATACAAAACTGGAAATTTTGAGAAATAATTAAAACTATTGGACTTCGAAAGCGACCACATTTTTAAACAAAAAGTCGAAAAATTTCCATAAAATCACAATTTTGAAAAGTAATGACTTTTTTGTAAATCTTTTCAAAAAGTGTCAATTTCGTTATCCGAATTTGAAAAGATAAAATTTTCAAAATATTCAAAATTTTCAAAAAGGCCAAATCATTCAAGAAAAGTTAACTTTTAATCAGAAATTGAAATTTTTAAAAAGGTCAAAATTTACAAAAAAGTCAAAATTTACAAAAAACTCGAATATTACAAAAAAAGTCGAAATTTACAGAAAAGTCGAAATTTCGATACAAACACGAAATTTTGAGAAATAATCAAAACTATTGAACTTCGAAAGCGACCACATTTTTGAACAAACAGTTGAAAAATTTTCATAATATCACAATTTTAAAAAGTAATGACTTTTTTGTAAATCTTTTTAAAAAGTGCCAATTTCGTTATCTGAATTTGAAAAGTTAAAATTTTCAGAATATTCGAAATTTTTAAAAAGGCCAAATTATTCAAGAAAAGTTAACTTTTTGTCAGAAATTGAAATTTTTAAAAAAGTCAAAATTTACAAAAAAGTCGAAATTTACAAAAAAGTCGAAATTTCGACACAGAAGTCGAAATTGTAAGAAATAATCACAACTATTTAACATCGAGAAATCAGAAATTGTTGAAGAAAAAGTCGAAAAATTTTCATAAAATTATATTTTTGAAAAGTAATAACATTTTTGTAAATCTTTTTAAAAGTTTCTTTTTAAAAGGCTTGAACTTTTCATAACAATAAATTGTGATTCTTCATGGTAGACCCTTATTGACCGGAAATAATATGTTTTTTTCAATTTATTTACCATATTTTAAATATTTCCAAACTGGGCCGAAGAAATGTTAAATAAATTGAAAAAAAATAAATTGTGATTTCGAGAAAAAGTCAAAAATATTGAAAAAAATGGATTATTTTTTAAATTTTGAAGCTACACTACTAGCTAAAAGTAGGTTAAAAAAAATTATTAAAAAAAATGAAAACTTTCAAAAGGTCAAGATTTTTCAAAAAGTTAAAGTTAAATTTTGATGGAACGGTTATCTCGCTTATCTTTAAAACTTGAACTACAAATCTTGTCCGCTAAAACCAAAAAAGATTAAAAAACCACAACAAAGGTTGCTCTCACGCGTTTCGCTAGCCAAGCTGTCGTCTTCAGAGAGATATTCAGTTTCTTCAGTATTCTGTAGAGAGTATCTTTTTGAAGATGACAGCTTGGCTATCGAAACGTGTTAGAGCAACCTTCGCCGTGTTTTTCAATCTTTCTTGGTTTCAGGGGACAAGATTTGTCTTTCAATTTTCGAGAAAAATTTAAAATTTTAAACAAGTCAACATTTAAAAAAAAAAGAAAGTTTTGAAAAAGGTAATTTTGAAATACCTGGATTTTCAAGAATCGAAATTTAAAATAATTGGTCTTTAGAAGGTCAAATTTTTCAAAACGAGTTAAACTGTTGAAACCATTCGACATTTAATAAAAAACAATTTTAAAAAAAGTCGACATTTTAAATAAAGTTAAAAACGCCTTAAGAATTTATATACAAAAAAAATTAATATAATTTTCGTCAAAAATTGGTTGAATTTGTTAGTTGACAGAAACCATTCATAATATCGGTAAATAGTGGTCGCAGCTGTTGTGTGAAAAAAAAAAGTTCTAAAATAAAATGTATACGGACATTTTCACTTTGTAATGGAAGCTGTGCTTCCTTAGCTTCCATGAAGAACACGCCGCTGGTTTCTGTATATTGTGTGGAGCTCCATCTATAAAGAAAATAGGGAAATGTGGAAATAATAACAAATTAAATTCGATATCACTGCGGCTGGAAAAATATAAAATTTTTTCGAGGATTGAAGACTTAAATCAAAATAAGTGAAATTCTTAATTTAAATATACAGAATGCTTTTATTCATCACGAAACATCCGATACAATTAGATTTACAAAACTACAGCTTTGGCAGATAAGTTATACGATGAACGCATCCACTAAAAAAGTGTTTTCGAATTTAAACCCCCAAGGGGGTGAAATATTTATTAAAATTCATACGCGATAAATCAGTTTTTTTTTAAATAAAACAAAAGGTCCTAGTTAACCCCAGGAACGACCTGTTTTGTAATACACATTTTGGAAGTAACACTCACAGCCTAAGAGGTTTTTATGTTTGAAAATTGTTGTCACTGTTCTGTTGGCGCTTAAAACTTTTCTGATTTACTTGTTGATTATTTGCTAGTTAAAAGATTTTCAAGCAAATTGGCGCTATAATTTTCAAAATATAAAGTGAGTTAGCAATAATATTAAAAAACAACAAGTTTCTTTTGTAAATGGACAGACTAAATATTCTTTCAACGCTGCGATTGTAAATTATAAGAATAAACATTGAAGGTAAACATTCCGATTAATAGTGCATCAAGTTAAAAGCTTAATGCAGTAATGTTTATTCCCATTTCATTTTTATTAATATTGTTGCATTATAACATAATCATTGCAATAGTAAGTGAAGCAGAAGCTTTTAATTAACATATTTGCAGTCAAAAAAATAAAATATGAATTAATGATTGTCCGATAAATAGGTTTATTTACATTTGTTGAAATACTGATTAAGAAGCTTCGACTTACATAACATACATAATCAGTAATGTAAAAAAAAGATTGGTAAGAACACACATACATTTTTACGCTATTCACTAATGGTCTCTGACGTTATAATTAGCAATCAATATTCACTTTTATAGCTCTTTAATGAAAATAAAACGAAAAAACGTAATAAATTAAACACAATTTTACGACAGTTGTTTCTAAAAGCAACCGGATTCTTTATATAATCAATTTTGTTTAATATTTCTTTGTCCAAGTTTGGATGCTTTTTTATATAAAGTACAAACTAAGCGAAGACAAAGATTTGCCTAAAGTTAACTAACAACACCTTCGAATATCCAAAATCATAAATTGCTTACAAAGTAAAATATACAGTGAGGAACACCCAAATGGAATAAATCAATATCTCAGTTATTGTACATATTTATAAAAAAACCCGAGACAGATCAATTTTGGATTGTAAGAAAACATCCTGCGTCGCAAAAATTTCATCCCTGGATGCAACCCTCATCGAGTTAATTTTATAATTGGAAGTAGGGGCTTGGTATGCCTCATTTGAAAGGTCTTTTCATTCTCTATTTAAAAATGTTATGGTTGCTACATTTATTTAAAAAATAAACAATAAAAAAAATAATTTATCAACTGGATGCAATTTTCTACAATAATAGCTAGAGACCGGAATTTAGGTAAAATCCTATGGTCATACCTTTCACCTTTTTCAGCGTTTTTCGTGCGTTATTGCCTAAACTTCGCTTTCGTTTTTTTTTGCCTTTTCATACATGATTTAGACTATTTTTAAAAAGTTTGGTGCCTATTTATCCTTTTTTTGTGGGTTTCCCCGAATACGTTTACATTTCTGAAGATTTTAAGCAAACGAAATATGTATACATACCTACATAACAAAATAGAGCAATAACATATAAATTAATTCATCATAATAATAACAAGAAACTTCAAGCATAAATTTCTAAACATAGTAATTTAATAACAATTACTCTTACGACCCATTCAGTCCCCTATAAGTTTTGCATGCTATTGAGAGCAGGACAACTGATTTACGCTTCTTATTTTTCTTAATTTTTGAGTACAGGTGTACAGGTAAAATCATAAAATTTCCCGAAGGATATCACTTTTCTACAATTCAAAAAATTATCTTTGAACTGTCTCCTGAAAAGTGCACTTGGGTGTTAAAAATGTCTCCAGAAAGACAAAGTTCTTTAATTAAACACAAGTTTGAAGTCAATTTAGGAAACTTTCAGTTGTTTAAACTCTAAATTACCTTGAGCTTTAGAATTACTGCCTAAATCTCGAAAAAAAAGAAGCCATAATTTATGAAAGATAGTTAGTATTTTCAAAAAAAGAAACCATAAAAACTGCAAGTCAAATTTAAATTAGGAATTTCAGAAAAAAATTCTATATTTTAAAAAGATGGAATCAATTAAAAACTATCAAAATTCGACATTTGGAGCAAAATTTAGAGAAGAAATTTTGAAGTTTGTTAAACCCTTTGTTGCCTTCTCAAAATCCCCAGTGAAAATGTTTTAAAAAAGTTTGAATGTCGAGGAAGAAAATCCAAGAGTTTAAATTTTGAGTCACTGCCAATGTGGCATTTGTAAGAAAATAATCAAAATGATCAAAATCAGTTTCTTTTTCACGATTTCGACTTTAATTTTGGCATTTTTACATTCGAAAAGTTGTAAAAATTTTAAAAATTAAGTTTTTCTCAAAATATAACTCCCAGTTCCTTGATTAAAAGTGAAAAAAAAAATCCTAATTAAAGTCGAAATTTGGTAACTAATTGTATTTTGGCACTAAAATCTCGACTCTTATTGAAAACTTTGACTATTTTCGACTATTTTTTGAAATATCAAAATTTGAAAATTTGGAAGTTTTAAAATTTTGTTAAATTTCAAACTTTTCGAAAATTTGGTTTTTCTTTTTCACAATTTCATAATTTTTGCAAAATTTCGATTTGTTTTGAGAACACTTCTGAAAATTTCGCAGTTTTTGGCCGAATTGAGACCCTTTCCAAAATATCGACATTTTTTTCTCAAAATTTTGATTCCTCTAAAAAATTCGATATTTTATTAAAATTTAAACTTTTTATGAAGATTGTTTTCAAAATGACGGAATTTTTTTTTCAATTTCGATTTTTTTTGAAAATTTTGGCGTTTCCGAAAATTCTCAAATTGTTATCATAAACGAATACTATTTCTAAAAGGTTAATCGAAATATCACGTTTTTTGCAAACGTGATTGTTTCTAAATTTAATTTTTTAAAAATTTCATCATTTTTGCAAAATTTCTATTTGTTTTGGGAATACTTCTGAAAATTTTGTAATTTTTGACCAAATTAAGACCATTTTCAAAATATCGACATTTTTTTCTCAAAATTTCGATTTCTTTGAAAATTTCGACATTTTATCAAAATTTAAACTTTTTATGAAGATTGTTTTCAGAATGACGAGATTTTTTTTCAAAATTTCGATTTCTTTCGAAAATTTTGACTTTTCCGAAAATTCTCACACTCTTATCATACATGTATACCTTTTCTAAAAGGTTGACTCGAAATATCACGTTTTTTGCAAACGTGACTGTTTAAATTCGATTTTTCAAAAATTTCATTAATTTTGCAAAATTTCGATTTGTTTTGGGAATATTTCTGAAAATTTAGCAATTTTTTACCAAATTAAAACCTTTTTCAAGAGATCGACGTTTTTTTCTCAAAATTTCGACTTCTCTGAAAATTTCGACATTTTATCAAAATTTAAACTTTTGATGAAGATTGTTTTCAAAATGACGAGATTTTTTTAAAAACTTCGATTTCTTTCGAAAATTTGTGCTTTTCCAAAAATTCTCGAATTATTATCATAAACGAATACCTTTTCTAAAAGGTTAAATCGAAATATCACGTTTTATGCAAACGTGATTGTTTCTAAATTCGATTTTTTAAAAATTTCATCTTTTTTGCAAAATTTCGATTTGTTTTGGGAATACTTCTGAAAATTTTGCAATTTTTGACCAAATTAAGACCTATTTCAAAATATCGACATTTTTTTCCCAAAATTTCGATTTATTTGAAAATTTCGACATTTTATCAAAATTTAAACTTTTTATGAAGATTGTTTTCGAAATGACGAGATTTTTTTTTAATTTCGATTTCTTTCGAAAATTCTGGCTTTTCTGAAAATTCTCAAATTGTTTTCATAAACGAATACCTCTTCTAAAAGGTTAAATCGAAATATGACGTTTTTTGCAAACGTGATTGTTTCTAAATTCGATTTTTCAAAAATTTCATCATATTTGCAATATTTCAATTTGTTTTGGAAAAATTTCTGAAAATTTTGCAATCTTTGACCAAATTGAGGTCTTTTTAAAATATCGATATTTTTTTCTCAAAATTTGATTTCTTTGAAAATTTTTCTTTCAAAATTCAAACTTTTTATGAAGATTGTTTTCAAAATATGAAAAGATTTTTTTCAAAAGTTCGATTTCTTTTGAAAATTTTGACTTTTTCGAAAATTCTCAAATTGTTTTCCTAAATGTATACATTTTCTAAAAGGTTGACCAGAAATATTACGTTTTTTGCAAACGTGACTGTTTTGAAATTCGATTTTTTTAAAAATATTTCAAATGATTTTGAAGATTCGAATTTTTTAAATTTTCCACTTATAAAAATATGATTCACTAGAAATGTTTTTTTTTTTTAAATTCAACTTTTTTCAAAAAAAGTTTTTAAATATTTTGACTTTATTTTGAAGTTTTGAGTATTTAGAGAAATTTTGACTTTTTTACATTTTCGATCATATTTTTGAAAATTTTACCCTTTTTTTCAAAATACCCTTATTGTTATTAAAAATGTATACTTTTTTTAAAATGTTGACTCAAAGTTTGACTTTTTTTGCAAATGTAATTGTTTTAATTCGATTTTAAAAAAAAATTTTAATTCTTTTTGAAATGTTTATTTTTTTTTAAATTGGACGTTGTTTAAAATTGTTTTTTAATATTTTGATTTTATCTCCAAGTTTTGAATTTTTGGAAAAATTTTAAATTTTTTATATTTTTGACTTTATTTTTGATAATGTTGGCCTTTTTTCGAAAATTTCCTATTGTTACTAAAAATATATACCTTTTTTAAAATGTTGACTCGAAACTTCTTTCTTTTTGCAAGTGACGCTCTTTTTAAATTCGATTAGCTTAAACATTTGAATTCTCTCCAAAATATTACATTTTTTGAAGTTTCTACCTTTGAAAATATTGATTCACTTGAAATGTTCGTGTTTTTATTTGAACTTTGTTTTAAACATGTTTATTTTGGTTTATTTTGAACATTTTGACTTTATTTCGAAGTTTTCAATATTTGGAAGATTTTGACATTTTTACATTTTCAAAATTATTTTTGAAAATTTTGACCTCTATAGTTAATATATTGTTATTAAATATGTAGGCCTTTTAAAAAAGTTTACCCGAAATTTTACCTTTTTTGCAAATGTGGCTGTTTTTAAATTCGATTTTGTAAAAATATGTCAATTTTTTTTTAATTTTGAAAATTCTAACTTTTCGACTTTTGAAAATATTGGTTTATTTAAAATGTTTGTTTTTTTCATTTGACTTTTTTAAAAATATTTGGCTTTACCTTATAATTTTGACTTTCCGAAAATGACGATTTGTTTTTAAAAAAAAATTTCGACTTTATATTTTGAAAATTTAGAATGTTTAATTTTTCGTTATTTTTTAATTTCCATTTTTTCCGAATTTTAATTTACTTGCTTAATTTCAGCCCTTTCACAGTTTCGCTTGAGTCTCTAAGAGTTATTTAATTTCGAATTTTTTGAAAATTTTCACACCAAATTTTTCGAGTTTTTGCATTCAAAATTTTGATTCCATTACAAATCTGATTATTTTGAAATATCTTCTTTTAAAACATCTACCGTTATTTAAAAATAACCCCTTTTCTTTAAATATTTCCACCTTTGTTCAAACTTTAGCTATTACCTCAAAGATTTTATCTTTTTATTTTGAAAATTTCAAGAGTTTTTTTAAAAATTCGACTTTTTTCTCAAAGTTTAGACTTCCATGTAGTAAGCTAAACATTTATCTGAAAAATTGAAAAATTCGAATTATTTCTGAAAACTATCACATTTTTCAGAAGATGGAATTTTTCAAAATTTCGACTTTTGAAATTTGTCACCTTTTCCCACGAATGTTTACTTTTTTTTATGAAAATATCGATTTTTGTCATTAATTTTTGATTCTAATGCACAGACCAATAGGTTTGAATATTTATTAGATTCGAAGTTTGGAAACCAAATACCGGTTTCAATTTGGTTTCCAAACTTCGAATCTAATAAATGTTCAAACCTATTGGTCTGTGCATTAGAATCCTTGTCTTCTGGGAACTTTCCTAGAGAGCAACCGCTTGGCTAGGTGGCAGTGTTTCAGTGTTGGTAGTTGAGCTACCTATGATTCACTATACACGCCTGGAGGGCTGCATGAATTTGTAGTCTAGGTTGCATTCTACTTGCATATTAATTTTTGAGTTTTTCTGAAAGTTATGACTTATGACTTTTTATGGAATTTAGGCCTTTTTCAAAATTTCGTCTCTGTGAAAATTTTGACTTTTTTTAAAGTTTCTTAAAAATACTTCTTGAAATTTAATTTTTTTATATATTTTAATTGATATTTTATTAATTTTAATTTTTTCAAGTTTCCACTTTTGAAAATATTGCTCCACTTGAAACGTTTATTTTTTTAATTTCGACTTTTTAAAAAATAATTAAATGATTTGACTTTATCTTAAAGTTTTGAATTTTAAGAAAAATTTTGACTTTTTTACTTTTTAGATTTTATTTTTGAAAATGTTGGCCTTTTTTCGAAATTTCCATATTGTTATTAAGAATGTATATCTTTTTTAAAATGTTTACTTTCTGTAACCTTCATTCTTTTAAAAATGCGCCTATTTCTGAAAATGTTGACTTTTTTAAAAGAATCTGACATTCTAAAATTCGAATTTTTAAAATTTTGAACAAACTCTATAAAGCGAATTCGAAATTTAAGGTAAATTACCATTTTAATGAAAAATGAGTATTTTTAAGTTTAAAGTCAAAAGTTTTAAAACAAAATTTAGAAAAATTTTCGAGTCCATAATTTGAAGAGGAATTTGAAAAAAAAGGGTACAAAATTAAAGTTTGGCTTTAATTTAAAAAGTTCTATAAAACTGTTTGTCGAAATTTGGAATTCAAAGGCAAAATTTGCAAATTATATCGAAATTTCGAGAGGAAACTTCAAAAGGTCTAAAAAAAATGTTCCTCAGCATATCAAGTTAAACACCGTCAAAATGTCGAGTATAAAACCTAAATGATTAGAGGTTTATATTCAAAAAAAGAACTCTAATCACTTGCAACAATTTGAATAAATTCGTGTGGAGACACATTTATTAATGACGTCAGCTCTCAATGCGCATGGGCAACTTTAAATACAATCGCGTGTATGATTCGTTTCATACATTTTAAAGGGTATTTAATCCTTATTTTTACCACCTTAGAGGCTAAATATTAGAAAATCTCCTCTTAGACCTCACCTGCGTATTACGGAAAATACCTAGGTCAAATGTTTTGCTCCTACACGCACTGGTTTAGTCTGGGCGTTGTCTGTCAAGCAGTGCTTAGAGTTTTATTAGGTACAAGTACAATTATTTAAATACATTCGCGTGTATTATTCGTTTTATACATTTTAAGGGGTTTTTAATCCTTATTTTTACCACCTTAGAGGCTGAATATTGAAAAGTATCCTCTTAGACCTCACCTACGTATTATGGGAAATACCTACGTAAAATTTTATGCTCCTATACGCGCTGGTTTAGTCTGCGCGTTGTCTGTCAGTCAGTGCTTAGAGCTTTATTAAGTAGAAGTGCAATTATTTAACCAAAACATTTAAACTTTAACGCCATATTTCAAGAAAAGAGTTGGCATTTCGCTAGAGATTCAAAATTGACAAAAGTAAAATCCTACGTTTAACGTGAAATCTTGATAAATCATAATCATAATCATAAATTTTCATAAAATTACGATCTAGTGTTGGAAAGCTTCTAGAAAAAGAAAATTTTAATACTAAATAAATATCAAAATTTCCCTTGAAATCTTAATATTTCTTTAAAAAGGCGAAGTTTTAAGAGTACTTTTGTTGAATTTATTTTATCAAAACTCTGATTCATTTTAGGAATTTCAATTTTATTTTTCATTTTCTAAAACAGTGGTACGTCAAACGTAAGATGTTGGTGCATTTTTTAAATTTTAAATGCCAAAATTTTACTTTTTTTCGCAATTAAAAGTTCAAGTCTTCAAGAACTTTACAAATTCGAGTTTAAATTTAAACTTGAAGTAGCTAATTTTGTAGTAAAAGTAAAAAGTAGTAACTAAGCATTTAAATTGTTGCTACTTGTTACTGTTTTAATTGTATGTGTATAAAACATTTTCGTAAGTTTGGTTTTCGGTTTCGTTTTCGGCCGAAATCAGAATAGAAGCCGAAATTTGGTTTCGGATAAAAATTTAGTTTCGGTCGATCTCTACTAATAACTAGCTCAAAGTCAAAGAACTCTCAAAAAAAGCTAGAAATTTCGAAATCAGAGTCGAAATTGCTATGTTAAATCTGAAAAATTGTTTGGTTACAATTTTTTTTTTTGAAATGATCTCTGTTATCAAGAACGGTGTGGTGTCTTTCCTGTCAATTCAAATGTGTCATGCGGCATAAATTTAATTTTTTATTACTAGTAACCTCCCACTCAACATATCGAGTATAATCAAATAACAAAATATTCATCTTAGACGATTTTATCGTCAGATCACTTTAAAATGCAAAATTACGAGCGTGATAGTCTAGGATTTCATCATCAAATAAATTGTATAAACATAGTAACCAATTTTTGTTCAAGTTCACTATCGCTATCATTTGTGCATACTTAGTTTTATTTATGGATTAAAATGTATTACAAAATCTATTTACAAACAGATAAATAATTTTAACTGTTTTAATAATTTCCGCGTTTGGCAGGCAGAAATCGCGTTTCGGTGACACTTATATGGCTCTTAAATGTGGAAAATGAGCTCCACGTGCCTCAGAAATCAGCACATTGTTATACTTTTGGCAAAAGTCTCATCGTGGTACATTTAAATTTATTTTACAATCGAACGAAATCTTGATACATATTCGACGTAAATTATATTCAAGCACAATCTATATTTAACCATGAATATACATTAGGCATAGAAATAAAAAAAGAAATTAGCAGTGTTGGAGACTGCTGGCAGAAGTAAAAACCTAAAACCTTCGAAAATAACATGTCATGTTTTCCTAATTTTGGTGGAGCGGACTGGTCCTTGGTTTTTTTCAAAAATTGAAATACAAATCTTGTCCCCTGAAATCAAGAAAGATTGGAAAACACAACAAAGGTTGCTCTAACTCTCTCTGAAGATAAGGGCTTGACTATCGAAACGCGTTAGAGCAACCTCTGTTGTGTATTTTTAATCTGTCTTGGTTTCAGGGGACAAAATTTGTATTTCAATGTTTTCCTAAAATTCTAGGTTTTTAATTGCAGTGTTTTACTTTTTCCAAAATATTTGACTTCTAACTCAAAATTTAGTCCTTGTTAGAGGTTGTAATTTTTTATTTATTTATTTTTTTTGTCGGATTTGATTTTAACTTTCAAACATTTCTGGAAATTTTTAAACTTTTTGACATAACATCTTCTTTAGGCGGGTTGGATTGGGGGGTAAACTTATGGTTTTAAGTGACCATCAGGATTCACCATCACACGTTACCGAACTACTATACTGTTAACATCAGAGCATGTAAGTATGGTGAAGGTGATGCGAAACTACACTTTATCTTCATCAAAGATCGCTCTGGACGCCTAAGAAGTCTAAACTTTAAAAATATGTGATTTGCACCGGGGTTTGAACCCGCAACCTCTCAAGCGAATCAAGCGAAAGAGGCAGCCCTAACTAACTAAGCTATATTGCCCTTGACAAGTCCGGGATAGTTCCGTTTGAATCGGCAAGTGTGATTATACGATGCCAGTTATCAAGACGTCTTTAAATTTAGACAAAAAATCAAAATTGATATAAAAATCTTGTGCCCTGCAACCAAGAAAAAAAATACAACAGATGCTCTGTGCAACGGTATTTTTTTTGGTTTTTTTAATTGTCTTGGTTCAGAGGATAAAATTGTATATTAATTTTTGAAGATAACCAAGGACCAATATCATAAAAAAATTATTAAAAAATGCTGTCCTTGAAAAATAAAACAGAAAAAAACTGTTCAAACACTTTTTCTTTGGATTACGTATCAGCGAAATTTTATATGAAAATTATTGGGCGCACATGTTTGCAATTTAAATCAATCTCGATTCAAAAGGATCACTTATCTAATCAACGATTTTTTTTGGACAGTGAACTTGACTTAAAATTTCGCAGTGTTTATCTTTATGTATTTGGGTTCATACAATTTTAAATATTTTATAACCTGACATTATCTAGCTTTAATTTGTTTTAATAAGTAGTTTCCAAAGTGCAGGTTTATTTGGTTAATGACATAAAATACTGTACTAGATACACGTACAAAGAGACATATGAATATGCATTTATGTAGAACTAAACTGCATCATGCAAATTAGACTTTATGTATTTTTACTTCTTCATTAAGGTATTTTAAATTGGTAGAAGTCCAAGTAGGTCATCTAAAGCCTTAGGAAAAGACCCAATTGTCTTTCAAACTGAAATACGTGCAATAGAACTCTGCGCCTACAAGTGTCTTCAAAGAAACTCGAAAGGAACAAAGATCTACATTAACTCTGACAGCCAAGCGGCAATAAGGCTCTCAGCAGCTGCATTGTCAAATCCAAACCAGTTTATGCCTGTCAACAAACTCTAAAGCAACTGGCTAAACACAACAGGATCAACCTTAAGTGGGTGCCAGGGCACAAAATAATACAAGAGAATGAAGCTGCGCTAGAGAAGGATCTGCATCATCATTTCTTGGACCTGAACCAGCTTTTGGTTTTTCTAAAAGTCAACCCAACAATGAGGTCAAAAAATGAGAAGCCAAGTCAAGAATTTCCCACTGGAGATCATATCTAGGACTACGACAGGCGAAAATATGGAAGGCTTGAAAAGACAAAGGTCTACTTAGAACTCAGCTAATCCGAATTGAGGATACTAACCGGCCTCTTAATAGGACGTTACCACCTCAACAAAATGGGTCAAGCTGAAACAGGCCTGTGTCGCGTTTGCGCCGAAGCTGCGGAGACTGTAGACTGTCAGTGGGATGCGCTTGCACGCAAAAGGCACTTTCAACTCGAATGGGTGTCCTTAGACACCCCAGAGGTGCAAAAACTCAATCCCAGCTTCATAATAAACTTCTACAAGAGTTTGAATCTGGGAACTGCACAGATCAGGGTATGCATAAATGGTCTCCTTAGGTTGAGGAGACGGGTGGATAAAAAAAAAAACACGAAACGATTCATATACATAATTTAGTCTAATCTAGCGTCATTTTGTCAGGTAATTAAGCACCCAAAAGAGGAAAAAAAGCATTTTGTACATTACTGCTGCACAACCATCCTGCTGAGGGTTGAACTTTTTTGACACGGTTTTATTAATTTTCGAATTGTTTTCTAATTGACTGAGAAAATATTAAGTGTTAATTATATGATATGGCTGATAACAAATACGATATATTATTAAACCTACTAGAAAAGCTGCATACAAATTATAATGAATTTATCAAGAGGGCAGTGCCCCATTACCCTCCCTATGCTGCTATGGTTTACCAAGTAGTTCGTTAGAATGCGTAACAATTGTTTCTACACAAGTATCTAGTGTATTCTATTTAATTTAACGTAAGGCACGTCATCTGCAATAGAAAAGCAATCAGCAAATAGTCCGACAATAACTACAGGCATTGATGCTTATACATTATGGTTTTTTTATGTGCGGTGTTATATCTAGTTAACAATATTTAAAGTTGTAAAAACACGCAAACTGTTTTACAATAAAATTATATAGTATTTTGCATAAGACATTAAAGGCAATTCAAGTTTTGCGCATAAATTTAAAAAAAAACAATAAATTCGGTCGTAAATTTAATACTTTCGATGCAAAAAAGGATGCATAAAAAATGAACGTAATGCCGGCTCATTATTTTAAAAATGTAACTTCACGTGCAGCCTTCGAATTTGTGTTTTAATTTTGAGTACAGTTGGATATACCGTCAATAAAATCCAACACTTTTGTCATAATTGTATTACTAAGCACTCTGTGGCGAATTGCACAAATGCTCATAAAAAATAGATGCACTAGTCCCTAGTATTAGGAATTTGTCGACAGCAGCGAACAAATCAAATAAAATTAGTATTGCAATCATCTTGTATATGCAGGAAATTTTAAATGAAATAAGTTCAGTATAACTGAAGGAAAATTTTCCTGAAACAGTTGATTTTTGTTCAGTTTGCCACATCTTAAGGTGCATTTTCTAATCTATAATATTAATGAAATTGAGCGTGTACGAGTCTGTCTGCCCGTCTGCCTGCCTGTCAGTCTATCTGTCTGTTTGCATGTCTGTCTGTATGTCTTCCTGACTGCCTGCCTGTGTGTCTGTTTGCCTGTCTACCTACCTGTCTGTCTGTTAGTATGTCTGTCAATCTGACTGCCTGACTGCCTCTCTGTCTCTGTTTGTTTGCCTGCCTAACTGTCTGCCTGTCTGTTTGTCTATCTGTCAGTTTGTCTACCTGTCTGTTTGCATATCTGTCTGTCTGTCTATCTAACCGTCTTCCCGCCTGCCTCTCTGTCTGTCTGTTTGCCTGCCTACCTGTCTGCCTGCCTGTCTGCCTGTCTGCCGGTCTGTCTGTCTGTCTGCCTGTCTACTTGCCTACTTATCTACCTATCTGTCTGTCTATCTGACTTCCTGCGCGCCTCTCTGTCTGTCTGTCTGTTTGCCTGCCTACCTGTCTATCTGTCTGTCTGTCTGCCTGCTTGCCTCTCTCTCTGTGATTCTGTCTGTCTGCCTGCTTGCCTCTCTCTCCCTCTCTCTCTCTCTCTCTCTCTCTCTCTCTCTCTCTCTCTCTCTCTCTCTCTCTCTCTCTCTCTCTCTCTCTCTCTCTCTCTCTCTCTCTCCCTCTCTCTCTCTCTCTCTCTCTCTCTGTGTCTGTTTGTCTGTTTGCCTGTCTGTCTGCCTATCTGTTTGCCAGCCTATCTGTCTGTCTGTCTGTCTGTCTGTCTGCCTGTCTGTTTGCCTGCCTACCTGTCTGTCTGTCTGCCTGCCTGTCTGTCTATCTGTCTGCCTGCCTCTCTGTCTGTCTTCCTGTCTGTTTCCCTGCTTACCTACCTGTCTGTCTGTCTACGTGACTGCCTGTCTACCTACCTACCTGTCTGTCTATCTGACTGCCTGCCCGCCTCTCTGACTTCATGTCTGTTTGCCTGCCTACCTGTCTGTCTGTCTGTTTGCCTATCTGTCTGTCTGTCTGCCTGTCTGTTTGCCTATCTGTCTGTCTGTCTGCCTGTCTGTTTGCCTATCTATCTGCCTCTCTATTTGACTGCCTGCCCCCTGGCCTCTCTGTCTGTCTGTTTGCCTGCCTACCTGTCTGTCTGCCTACCTGTCTGTCTATCTGCCTGCCTGTCTGTCTATCTGTCTGTCTGCCTGTCTACTTGCCTACTTATCTACCTGTCTATCTGTCTGTCTGTTTGCCTGCTTGCCTCTCTCTCTCTCTGTGTGTCTGTCTGCCTGTCTGTCTGTTTGCCTGCCTACCTGTCTGTCTGTCTGCCTGTCTGTCTATCTGTCTGCCTGCTTTTCTGTCTGTCTGTCTGTCTCTCTGTCTGCCTGTCTACTTGCCTACTTATCTACCTATCTGTCTGTCTATCTGACTGCCTGCCCGCCTCTCTGTCTGCATGTCTGTTTGCCTGCCTACCTACCTGTCTGTCTGTTTACCTATCTGTCTGTCTGTCTGCCTGTCTGTTTGCCTATCTATCTGCCTGTCTGTTTGACTGCCTGCCCGCTTGCCTCTCTGTCTGTCTTTTTGCCTGCCTACCTGTCTGTCTGCCTACCTGTCTGTCTGTCTGCCTGCGTGTCTGTCTATCGGTCTGTCTGCCTGTCTACTTGCTTGCTTATCTGCCTGTCTATCTGTCTGTCTGTTTGCTTGCTTGCCTCTCTCTCTTTTTCTCTCTCTACCTCTCACTTTCTCTCTCTCTCTGTCTGCCTGTCTGCCTGTCTGCCTGTTTGCCTGCCTACCTGTCTGTCTGCCTGTCTGTCTATTTGTCTGCCTGCTTTTCTGTCTGTCTGTCTGTCTATCTGTCTGCCTGCTTCTCTGTCTGTCTGCCTGCCTGTTTATCTGCTAACCTACCTGTCTGTCTATCTAGCTGACTGTCTATCTAACTGTCTATCTGACAGCCTGTCTGCCTCTCTGTGTGTCCGTCTGCTTGCCTGCCTACTTGTTTATCTGTCTGCCGGTCTTCTTGCATGTCTGTTTGTGTGTCTGTTTGTCTGTCTGCCTGTCTGCCTGCCCGTCTGTCTATCTTTTTGTCTGTCTAACTGCCTGTTTCACTCTCTGGCTGTATCTATGCCTATCTGTATCTCTGTCGACTGATGTTCTGTCCGGACTAATCTCGGAAGCTGCTAAATCGTTTTTAATGCGGCTTTTACTAAAATGTGAGTAAAAATTTTACTACTTCTCTTAAAACACTTAAAATGCGAAATTTTCTTGATTTCTCGACCAAAAAATAAGTTTTTTTGGAAAAGCAAGCCTCGGATTTTTGATCAGTAACCCAAAAAAACCCTGAGACACAATTTAGAAAAAAAAGTTCATCTTATTTCTCAAAACTCTAACATGCCCACTAGGTTATTAAAAAATTTTAATGATTTTCCGACCATGAAATGAGTTTCTCGGAAAAACAGATCTCGGATTCCTAATCAGCGACCCCGAAAACCCCTAGGACACCATTTCGAGTAAACATTTTACTACATACAAGATTTGGTGGAACGGATGATCCTTGGTTATCTTCAAAAATTGAAATACAGAACTTGTCCTCTGAAACCAAGAAAGATAAAAAAACACAACAAAGGTTGCTCTAAGGCGTTTTGACAGCCAAGCTGTCATCTTCAGAGAAAGTTTCTCAGTGTTCTCAGCGAAATTCACGCTGAAGATGACAGTTTGGTTGTCGAAACCTGTTAGAGCAACCTTTGTTGTGTTTTTTAATCTTTCTTGGTTTCAGGGGACAAGTTGTGTATTTTAATTTTTACATACAAGATGATACAAGCAATAAATTTTCTGGGAAACCCAACCGCGGATTTGTGACCAGCGACCCAAATAACCTCCTACGATGCATTTTCGAGGCAGATGGCGTTAATTTTCCCGACCTTTGGTATTTCTTAGCGAAACGCCTAATTTGGGGGTTTGTTTTTAAGATTAATGAGTGAAAGAGGGTCGAGCGACTCCATCTTAGAAGCGGTGAATAATCCTTGGGTCATCAGAAATCGAATGCAAAGAGAATTTTAAAAATCTAACATATTATATTATTTTTATCTATTTCCTGGCGTATCGCCTGGATTAATAAAGACGAATTTTGAGAAAAAAGTCGAAATTTCGAGAAATAGAAAATTTTGGCGTAAAAATCTGCATTTACAGAAAAAGCCAAACTTTAGGAAAGACAAAGAAAAACAAGGCAAATTATTCCCTTTTCCTAAAATATTAACATTTTGAATGATATGTAGATCATATTTTTTATTATGAAATCAATTTTCTGGAAGATGATATTTTGATAATAAATGGGAACCGATTTGCTTTCTTAAAAAAATTCGGCAGACATTTTTATTTAATATTTTTAATAAAATTCGAATGTAACTTTGAGAAGCAAAGTTGAAATTTGTAGATAAAGACAAATTTCGAGTAAAAAATCGAATTCAATAGAAAATGTGGAGATAAAAATCCTCATTTCCAAAAAAGGGGAACTTTGAGAAAAATAAAGGAAAAAGGCAATTTCGACACTTTTAGTAAAAGGTCAACATTTTTGAGCAATACGTAGATCGGATTCGTTATTAGAAAATCAATGTTCGAGAATATAGTCAAATTTTGAGATAAATGGGGTCGGATTTTCCATTAAAAAATCAATCTCTGACAAGACTCAATATTGCGAATAAAGTAGAAATTTTGAAAAAAAAAAACAATATCGAGATTATATTGGGAATTCAAAGAACAAGCCAATTTGAAATGGTCGAATTGAGAAAAACAAAACCTAAAAAACCTAAATCTCCAGAAAAACACCAAACTTTAAGTAAAAACAAAATTTCGCAGAAAAATTGAAATTAGAAAAAAATTCTAATTTTGTTTATAAAATCACATTCAAAAGACAGATTTGAAAGTTTTTTGAAAATATTGATTTAAAATTTTTGGAAAAATGGTTTTTTTTTCGAAAAATTACACTTTTGGCAAAATTTCGACATTTTCTCAAAATGTCAACTTTTTTCTCAAAATTTCAAATTTTTCTCAAAATTTCTACTTTCTCTATAATTTTTAAGGTTCTTTGAAAAATTTTCCTTTTGTTAAAAAATTAATTTATTTTAAAAATTCGACCTTTTAAATTTCGATTTATTATTGAAAATTTCTACTTTTTTGACAATTTGGACATTTCATCGTATTAACTTTTTAAAACCCTGTTTTACCCTTTTAACTTTTTCTCAACATTTTAAATTTTCTTGTAATGTCTTGATTGGAAATTTGGATTTTTTTTGAAAATATGAATTTTTTAAACCTTTTGAGTGTTTCTCGAAATTTTTAATCATTAAGTTGAGGTTTTATATTTTAAGATTTTCTTGTAAATTTCGACTTTTTAAAAATTTGATTTTTTTCTACAATGGAGATTTTTTCCCAAAATTTCGACTATTTTTAAAAAATGTCAATTTTTACAGATTTTAAATTTTATAGAAATTTCTACTTTTGTAAAATATGGACTTAAAATTTGCTATTTTTTTGAAAATTTGGACCTCTTGAAAATTTTGAATTTCTCCAAATTTCAACTTTTATCAAAATTTCCACTTTTATAATTTTTTTTCGAGAAGTGACACTTTTTTGAAAATCTTGACTTTCTGGAACTGTGGCTAAACAGTTTCCTAGTTTTTAAAAAATTTCAAGAAGTGAAAATTCAAATTTTGGGAATAAAGTAGAAATTTTGAAAAAAAAAACAATATCGAGATTATATTGGGAATTTAAAGAAAAAACCAATTTGAAATAGTCGAACTGAGAAAAACATAACCTGAGAAACCTAAATCACCAGAAAACCACCTACCTTTAAGAAAAAAGGAAATTTCGCAGAAAAAGTGAAATGGAAAAAAAATTCTAATTTTGTTTATACAATCGCAATCAAAAGGAAAAATTGAGAAAACAAATTTTAGATAAAAAGACAAATCTTGAGAAAAAAGTCTAAGTTTACAGAAATATTAAAATATATTGGAAGCAATTTTGAGAAAAAAGTTGATATTTTGGATACAATTTAAGAAATAAAACGAAATTGTCAGGAATTGGAATTTAAAGAAGACGATTTTTCAAAAATGACCAAATTTTTAGAAAAATAAACAAAAAGACGAATTTTGAAAAATGATCGAAATTTTAATAATCAATTGGAATTTAAAGAAGACGATTTTTCAGAAATGACCAAATTTTTAGAAAAATAAACAAAAAGACGAATTTTGAAAAAAGATCGAAATTTTAATAATCAATTGGAATTTAAAGAAGACGATTTTTCAGAAATGACCAAATTTTTAGAAAAATAAACAAAAAGACGAATTTGGAAAACATTTTGAAATTTTAATAATCAAAATTTCAAAAAAGGTGGAAATTCAGAAAAGTCGAAATTCAGGAAAGTCTAAATTTTCTAGAGAAAGTCACGCTTTGAAATAATGGTTTAATTTTTACAAAAAGGTTAACTTTTGAGCATGGGCGTAGGCAGCATTTCGTTCAGGGAGGTGCAAGAATCATTTTGAAAAATTAAAAAGAAAAAGAAAACAGAAATAGTTTCGGTTGAGTATATGTATAATTTTATTTAACTACATGAATTGAGGGATCAAATTTTCAGATTAACTTTGAAGTTTGGAAATAGAACCGAACTTTGCGAAAACAGTTAGAAAATTGAACCTAAAATAAAAACCGAACCTTTCGGACAACTTCGAAAACTATCGAAATTTCGAAGATTTCGAAAAAAGGCTATTTTTGACAAATGTCGAAATGTCGAAGAAGAAATTAAAATCTCTTAAAGAAAAGTGAATCAAGAAAAAGTTTTAAAAAAAACTTGGAATGTTGTGTTGAATATAAAATCCTAACCTTTCGAAAAATCTTAAAAAAATGTTGAAAATTCGAAAAAATTATATTTTTAAATGTAAAGTTTTGTAAAAAAAAGACGTAATTTTCAGAAAAAGTTGGAAATTTCAGTTAGATTTTTCACTGTAAGTGGAGATTTCCAGAAGTATGAAACATCCCTATTTGTGGTACGAGTCAAAATTTCCACAATAAGACAAATGTTGAGAAACATGAAATTTTCGGATATTTAAATTAAATGAAATTCAGAAAAAACCGAATATTAAAAAACTAAAAGTTCAATTTTGAGAGAAAAAAGTAGAATAAAATCGTAATTTCGGAAGCGACGAATTTTGAGGAAAAAACCTATTTTGAGAAAAGACTTTTTAGAAAACCACAATCGAATAAAAACCCAACGTTTTGGAAAATCTCGAAAAATGCTGAAATTGCTCAAAATGCCAAAATATTTCCAAAGGTCAAACATTGTGAAAAAATTCGCCATTTCCAAAAACACTTTTCTCGAAATTTTTACTTTTCCATTCTAACTTTGACATTTTATTTAAATTTCAATAAAATAATTGAATATGCAAGAAACCTTTTTCTCGAAATTACCCAAAAATATTTTCTCAACATTTTTAATTTTCGATAATATGCCGATCGAATTTAGAAAAAACAGACGAATTTCGAGAAAATTGAAATTTAAAGGAAAAGCCAATTTCGAGAAAAAGGTCCAAAATTTTCCAGATACCAAAACATCGCATTTTGAAATAAGTGAAAATTTCGAAAATAAGGCGAAATATAAAGTTGAAAATTCTGGAGTCAAATTTAAAAAAGTCAAAATTCAAAAAAAAGACAAATATTCAGAAAAGTGGCAGAATTTTGATAGAAAAAATGATTTCCTAAAGAGGAGTCCAAAAAGTAGACTTTTGAGAATAAAGTCGAAATTTCGAAAAGACAAATTTAAGCTAATTTTAAGAGAAAAATTCAAAAATTTTAGCAAAGGTAAATATCGAATTTTGATATAAAAATATTGGAAAAAAGGCAAAATTTAGGAAATTTGTCAAAATTTCTGAAAAATCAAATTCTAAAAATCAAAATCTTCAGAAAACCTTATGTTGATAAAAATAAAGGATTGAAATAGAAAACTTGTCCCCTGAAACCAAGAAGGATTAAAAAACACAGCAAAGGTTGCTCTAACGCTGTCGAAACGCTAACATCTTCAGAGAGATATTCAGTACAGAGCAACCTCTGTGGTGTTTTTTAATCTTTCTTGGTTTCAAGGGACAAGATTTGTATTTCAATTCTCTATTGCTTATTTGGAATATTTCCTCAACGGAGCTGCAGCTGTAGTCTAAGCCAGCTAGAAGAAGTAATGCTATGTTGCCAATAGTTCACGATGTTTCTAGCTAGAAGTATTGCTATGTTGCCAATACTTCAAGATGTTTCCCTAACATGCTGAAAGAAGCATCGAAATTCCGTGAAATATATAATTTTCGATTGGAATTCTGCAAAAACGATAGAAGAAGTATTAAGAGGTGCTAAGTGGCCGTTACTTCAAGATGTTTCCCTAATATGTCGAATGAAGCATCAAAATTTCGTGAGATTTTTTTTTAGTTTAATTCACTCGCAAAGGGTAGGAAGGGTAGCAAGTAGGATGCGAAAACAAGGATAGATGGCGAACAACCGCCTTCTTAAACAAAAATAGGTTGCAATTTTTGGGGAAATTCCTTTCGGTAACGAGTTCCACAGCTTGGAAGTTTTTTTTGTATTAGTTTCCCCCTTATGAAGGTCCCAGGTAGACAAACCTTGAATAAAAAAAGTATTGTTCATACTATCAATAAGAGAACAGTTGGACGGGCTACAGTTGACAATATTTACAACCGACAACCATTTTTTAAAGTGTAATCCACTCGTAAATGGTAACCCCACTATGCCTTCAAAGCCCTGCTAGTAGGATTCGGAAACAAGGATAGATGGCGATGAATCGCCTTCTTAAACAAAAGCAGGTGGTAATTTTTGGGTAAATTCTTTTCGGTAACGAGTTCCATAGGTTGGAAGTTCTATAGAAAAAAGGGTCTCCTTAGATAGACGTCCTTACTGTGTCAAGCTGGATAGCATAGAAATTTGCTGTCTCCGACTGCATTGTATGCCTCAAAAATCTTGCCCTTGGGGGGATCGATCCTATCTATTAGTTCCTGTTTAACTTCAAATTGGGATTACGCAAGAACGATACTACTAAAAATCCTCCTATTTCACTATTTCGTTTGTAGTATCACCCTAAATAATATATTGGTTTTGTATCAAAATCTAGAGAAAGGTTTTGCCGCAATAAATTAAAATGTCCTCAAAAACGTTCTTCGTCTATGTCTTACATGTTAAAAATCGTTTGGCATTAATATCTCGACTTTGGCACCGGCACGGATCTTTTATTGGTGGTTTATAGGCAACACTGTTAGTAAAAGTTGTCATAAATTTAGTTCAGTTAAAATTTGTATTTCAATTTTTAGAAATTTAAAGAAAATCTATAGAAAAGCATTGCCTGGTGAACTAGCTTAAAAAGTCGTATTGCTTTCGTCCGCTTACAACAAAATTAATAACAGACCTCATCTTCTCCCGAGGGTGGGAAGTCCTCCCTCATGCTTTTGCCGTACATACTTCAGATTTAGCTTCTTCAGTAACTTATTTAAATCAATATTGTTGTATTTGAAAGACCAGTGGTTCACGAAAGTTGAACATTAGCAAAAATGGTCTGAAGACTATTTTCCCCCGAAACCTTCAAGTTTCTATCGTGAGGGCATTCACCATCTACATGAAAAAAATGCCCAAATATTTAATCTATCAGAAGCAGCACTGTTTTTTCTGACCCGAGGATTATAAAACTGATGCAATCTTGCAGAAAATGAGAAAAGATTTTTTAAAGATTTTTGATTGCGTTTTGATAAAAATTGAGAAGCAGCAGTTGGAGGGAGTCTTTGGCAAAATCCTTCCATCCCGATTGGTCATCGACTCATTGTTCTCAGCAATTGGGAGTTTAACGAGTTTTGACCAAAGATCAACCAGTTAGACATCAAAATTGATCGATAAAATCACTACAGCAATTGGGAGTATCGGCAGAATGCTTCCACCTTGATTAACCATCGTTCTCAACAACTGACCAAGACATTCACGAAGCAGTTTACACCGAATTTTAACCAAAGATCTAAAGGATAGACGTCAAAATTTAATGTGAACTGTTTCGTGAATGTCCCTGACCTATTCACTCACGAAGCAGTTTACACCGAATTTTGACCAAAGATCAAAAAGTTAAGACGTCACAATTTGGTGTTAGCTGCTTCACGAATATCTCGGTCAGTTGCTAAGAACGATGCCGAATCGAGGTAGAAGCATTCTGCTCAATACTTCTAATTGATGTAGTGATTTCATCGATCAATTTTGACGTCAAACTTTTTGATCTTTAGGCAAAATTCGCTGTAAATTGCTTCGTTAAACTCTCAATTGCCGAGAACGATAAGTCGATGACCAATCGGGATCGAAGGATTTTGCACAAGACTCCCTTCTGCATTTTTATGCTCAGAACGATGGCGAATGGAGGTAGAAGCATTTTGCTCAATACTCCTAATTGCTGTAGTGATTTCATCAGGACCAGTATTCATCAGACCAAGCTGTACGAACACGGACACATCTATTCTGGATTTGAACTAACCCAATCGTTTCAAATCTCTTAACTATTTGGACCATTGCATATTGAGGTGACCAAAAAATCCACTACATCTTCGAACTGTTTCTGAAAAGCGTTCACAGTTTCAGTAATGGATTTTCTCAATTTTGTTGTGCGTTAGCGTAATTATCCAAGATGTCTAACTTTTTGATCTTTGGTTAAAATTTGGTGTAAACTGCTTCGTTAGACTCTCAATTGCCGAGAACGACGAGTCGATGATCAATCGTGATGGAAGGATTTTACCCAAAGCTTCCTCCAGCTGCTCTATCTTCTGCATTTTTATGCTGAGAACGATGGCGAATGGAGGTAGAAGCATTCTGCTCAATACTCCTAATTGCTGTAGTGATTTCATCAGGACCAGTATTCATCAGACCAAGCTGTACGAACACGGACAGATCTATTCTGGATTTGAACTAACCCAATCGTTTCAAATCTCTTAACTATTTGGACCATTGCATATTGAGGTGACCAAAAAATCCACGATATCTTCGAACTGTTTCTGATAAGCTTTCACAGTTTCAGTAATGGATTTTCTCAATTTTGTTGTGCGTTAGCGTAATTATCCAAGATGTCTAACTTTTTGAACTTTGGTCAAAATTTGGTGTGAACTGCTTCGTTAAACTCTCAATTGCCGAGAACGACGAGTCGATAATCAATCGGGATGAAAGGATTTTACCCAAAACTCACTCCAGCTGCTCTATCTTCTGCAGTTTTATGCTGAGAACGATAGAAGCATTGCGCTCAATAGTCCTAATTGCTGTAGCGATTTTATCAACAAAGACAAGACCAATGTTCATCAGACCGAGCTGCACTAACACGGACAGATCTATTCTATTCTGGATTTGAACTAATCCAATCGTTTCAAATCTTATAATGATTTGGACCACCGTATATCGAGGTGTCCAAAAAATCCACATCTTCGAACTGTTTCTGAAAAACTCCCACAGTTTCAGTAATGCTCAATTTCGTTGTGCGTTCGCGTGATTTAACTTCAATGGTCACTGTGAAATAACAATGCTGCACGACTGATACCAAAAAAATTACGCTCAATTCAAAACAGGGGGTCTTAATGGGACACCCCATACTTCCACGAACGTTATGTTTTATTGAACTACATAGAACTGATGGCCCAGCTTCCACCAATCTAAATGGTTGATGTTTCTAAAAAATCTAATATTCTTGGTGGAGTGCGATTCGAAGAAAAATTAAATCCTTCGCGTGTACTCATAATGATAAATAATTATTGCCCTATCATTAGGTTAGGTTAGGTTATTTGGGCGTTTCTATCATGTAGATGGTGAATGCCCTTGCGATAGAAACTTGAAGGTTTCGGGACAAAAAAATCTTCAGACCATTTTCGCTAACATTCAACTTTCGTGAACCCCTGGTCTTTCAAATACAAAAATATTCATCTAAATAAGTTACTGAAGAAGCGACGTCTGGAGTATGTATAACAGAAACATGCGGGATGACGTCCCACCCTCAAGAGAAGATGAGGTCTGGGATTAATTTTGTTGTATGCGAAAGAAAGCAATACGACTTTTTAAGCTAGTTCACTAGGTGATGCTTTTCTATAGATTTTCTTCAAATTTTTACCAAATATTTCTTAACCTGTGGGTCGCCATTGCATGTAAAATGGAGATCCCAGGCGTCAGAAAGTAATGAGACCTTTTTTTTGGCCAACTGATAATTATTGGATAATTAGTAACATTTTTGGTTGACAAAATTAAAAATATTCAATCAGCTGGGTTTTTACTGGAGTCATGATACCAGACGCGGCTAAGTTTAGCTTTTTGAAGGTTCATCCCAAAAACAGTTGAGGAACACTGCCCTAGATTATTTGGCCCCTACTGCCTACTGCCTTTAGATAACCAAATGAGCAGCGTGCCATTAATAAAAGTGAGTGCTACTCACCGACTGTGGTCGCAATAGAAGTAGTGGTGGTTGGAACGGTGGGCAAAGGAGTAATTTTCCTGATAACCGCCGGCGGATTGGAGCACTGAGAAGAAGCAGAAGAGTCACAATCGAAGCTCCTCTCCATAGTATGTATAGGGGACGGACTTTTATGGAGAAGCTGTATATCTGAAGTCCCGTTTCTCATCATGGCCTCATCCTGGGCTTGTGCCCTTCTCAAGGCCGTCTGCCTGGCCATGATCCTCTGTCTTTCGGAAGTCAACCTGCACTTTTCGCATTTGCAATTGCGATACTTGCAATAACGCTTGTGCCCTTTCAGCGCGATCTTCAATCGATGATTTCTGCATCTGGCGCAATTCGGGGGCGTCCTGGGATTGCTGGAGGTACTGGAAGCGTTCACGTCCATTTTGGCCTCGTAGTCTTGCGTGTCGGACATCGTACTGTTTCGCAATGGACACCTTAATCCATGTAAAAGGGCTTCGGCACTGGTGCACTGAGTGACACTTTCGTATTGCTTATGTTGGGAGTATGGGTGGCAGGGCAAAGCAACAGGTTAGTTTGAGAAGGTCCACGCCGCGGTTGGTAAAGTGCAGTGTCGCGAAATCAACTGTCAGTCACTTTGGATGCAGCGGGCCTGCTAGTGGGGCCGTCGTTGCAGCATGCGAGCCGCGGGACCGGAGGGGATATTTTACGAGCGGTGGGGAAATGCATGTGCTAACTGCATTTTATCACCGCGTTGCCGCTTTTCGTTATGTGTTGGCAAATTTATATTTCAAAGCCAGTCTGTCTCGTATAGAAAATGGGCATGCACTATACATACATGCGTGAAACTGGCGTTATGTTCGATACGGGTAATAAGTAACAAATCTTTAAAATACAACATTCTGAATGTCAATTCGAAAAGGATGTAATGGTTTCAACTACATAATATATACGGGGGCTCAACATGAACTTGTCACTAATGCCAACCTTCTTATTATTAAAGATATAACTTCTGTTAAATTAGTAACATTTTGTATTTTTTTACCCTCATTATTAAAAAACAACAATGAACATCCTGTTTTAGAGTTTTATCACAAAGTTACAATTATTTAAATAGAACACTCTGTATATTTTATATTGTTTATGAACGTTAATGGAATTTAGAATAAAAATAGTTAGGATACATTTTTTGCCAAGATACGAGATACGAAAGGCATGAGGTCATAAGAATTTCGGAATTTTGGTGGAACGGACTGGTCCTTGGTTATCTTCAAAAATTGAAATACAAATCTTGTCCCCTTAAACCAAGAAAGATTTAAAAAACACAACAAAGGGTGCTCTAACGCGTTTCGATGGCCAAGCTATCATCTTCAGACAGATACTGAATTTTGTTAATGATTGGTAATCCCTCCAAGGTTACTCCAAGCAGCGATTGCATTAGATATATATTTTTTTAAATGCTAACTTTATAACTTCAACGAAATTATGACTTTAAAGGTTCGATTTTTTTGCGAAAAATTCGACTTTATTTCATTTAGCATTTTTCAAAAACCTTTTTTTTTTTAATTAGACCCTTTTGGTAATTTTGAGTTATGTTCAATGTTTTGATTGTACCTGGAAATTTTGACTTTACCTTGACAATGTTTAATCCCTTTTATTTCTTTTTTTTAAATTCGATCTGTTTTCAATATTACCACTTTTTTTGAAAATTTCACTTCTGTTGAAAATTACGACTTTGCACGAAATTACAAATTGTTGAAAACCCGACATATTTGTAAATTCCCTTTTTTTAGAAATTTCCTTTTTTAGAAATTTTGAACGTTTCATAATTTTCACTTTCTTAGAAAATTTTATTTTTCTTCAAAATTTTGACTTTCTTAAAATTTTGATTTATTTCGAAATCAAAATTTCGAATTTTCTTTCAAGGTTTTAATTTCTATTTTAATAATTTTCTCTACAGCAAAATTTCGGCTTTTTTTGGATAATTACGATTTTTTTGAAAATTTTAACCCATTTTCAGTAATTCTTAATTTTTAAGTTTTTGTGTATTTCAATTATTTTTTTGAAATTTCGGGCATTTCAGAATTTCTATTTTTCTTCCAAAACTTTCAAAATTTTAATCTTTTTTGATACTTTGAAAATTTCGAATTTCAAATATTTTGACCCTTTAAAATTTTGATTATTTTTGAATTTTTATTATATTTAGGTTAATTTTTATTTTTAAAGTTTCGACTCTTTTAGATTAAATGTGAAATTTATTAAAAATTGTGACTATCAAAATTTCGAATTTTTTTCAAGGTTTTAATTTCTATGTTAACAATTTTGTCTTGGGCAAAATTTCAACTTTTCGTGAAAAATTATGATTTTTTTAAAACATTTTAACCGAATTTTAGTACAGGATACACTTCTTCCGAGATTGGACCGTGTCAAAGAACTACTAAAAGTGTTCGACGTTTCGCCCAATATCGTAGACGAATTCCAGTAATTCGAATATTATGAAAATCACAATTTTTATTTACTTTTTAATAATTTGTAAGTTTTTGAATATTTCAAATATTTTTTATCTTTTTAAAAATCAGACATTCCAGAATTTCTATTTTTCTTCCAAAATTTTCAAATTTTTCAAAATGTTAATCTTTTTCTAAACTTTGAAAATTTCGAATTTGAAAAATTTGGACCCTTTAAAATTTTGATTATCTTTGAATTTTTTTTACAGTTAGTTTAATTTTAACTTTCAAAGTTTCGACTTTTTTAACTAAATGTGATATTAATTGAAAATATTGACTTTTTTTGAAAATGTTTTTACTCAATTATTTTTTTATTCTGCTTTTATGAAAATATTTTCTTTGAGAATTTCTACTTTTTCGAAGTTTTAGCTTCCCTTTGTAAATTTCCCTTTTTTCAAATATCCCTCTTTTTAAAACCCTTTAAAATTTTGATTATCTTTGAATTTTTTTTTTTTACATTTAGGTTAATTTTAACTTTCAAAGTTTCGACTTTTTTTAACTAAATGTGATATTAATTGAAAATATTGACATTTTTTGAAAATGTTCTTACTCAATTATTTTTTTTATTTTGCTTTTATGAAAATGTTTTCTTCGAGAATTTCTACCTTTTCGAAGTTTTAGCTTCCCTTTGAAAATTTACCTTTTTTCAAATATCCCTCTTTTTAAAATTTTGAGATTTTTCAACATTTCAAGATTTTTTTGGAAATTCAACGTGTTTGAAAGTTTTGTTTTCGTTTTTCGAAATTTCAAAAATTTCCCTTCTTTTTAAAATGCTCGCTTTTCTCAAAACTTTGACCTCATCTACAAATTTTACTTATATTTTGAAAGTGTAAGATTTTCAATTTTTTTCAAAAATTTGACCATCTAGAAATTTTGTCTTTCTGTAAAATTGTGATTTTTAATAAAAAATTATTATTTTTTTGAGAACTTCAACTACTTTTGAATATCTTCACATTTGCATCTCCTTTCTTCATTGTTTAAAAATGACGAGGCTTTTACATATTTTTATTATTTTGTGGCAAAAAACGTTTATTTATTCGAAAAATTTTGACTCTCGAAAATTTTAACTTTACTGAAATTTTAGCTTTTTAGATAACTTTTACCTTAAAAGTTGTGAGATTTTGTCAGAAGAATTAATATACAAATCTTGTCCCCTGAAATTAAGAAAGATTAAAAAACACAACAGAGGTTGCTCTAACGCGTTTCGATAGCCAAGCTATCATCTTCAGAGAGATACTGACATTAAAAATTGATTTTTTTTTAATTTGTCGTTTTTTGAGAAGGTTGACCCTTCTTCAAATTTTTTATTTTTATGAGAAATTGGATCTTTTACCAGAAAATGTTATATTTTTTGTGAAATTTCAAGTTTTTCTGTAAATTTGATTTTAAAAATTTAATTTTTGCTGAAAAGTTTGACTTTTAATTGAACTTTTGACTTTTTTGAGAACTGTGATTTCTGCAAATTCCAGGCTTATTTAAATTTTGACTTTTTTTTTGAAAATATCATTTTTCGAAAATTTCGACCATTTCAAAATTTTTTCTTTCTATACTTTGATTTATTTTCAAATTTTGACTCTCTTAAATTTTTCACATCTGTAAAAATGTTACCTCTTTCAGTTTAAATTTTTCCTCAAAGATCAAAATTTTCATAAAAAATAAAAAATATCACGTAGTCATATTTCAAAAACTGTTTTAGAATATTGTCAATAAACAATAAAAAATTAAATATTTCTAAACTAGGCCGAAGAAATGTTAAATAAAATTAATAAACAAAAAAAATAATAAAAAATGTCATAGAGGGTCAAATTTTTCAAAAATCGATAAAATTAAGAAAATTCAATTTTTTATGTCACAATTTTAGGAAGTTGTTGATATTTTGAAAAAATAAATAATTCTAAAATCGAAAGTTTTGGGAAAAAGTTGAAATAATGATGTTCAAATGTCCAAAAAAATTTCTAAAAAAATTGAGAGTTTGAAAAACTTCATATTTTCCGAAAATGCCAAATAACCGAAAAGGTTAAAATTTCTAAAAATATCTGAATCTTTGAAAATGTTAAACCCAAAAGTTAAAATTTAGGAGTAATTGTGAGTCGAATTTAGAGAAAAGACATTCAGTCCCCAAGAATATTTCTCTCACAATTTTCACTTTATTTCAAAAATTGAAACACAGAACTTGTCCCCTGAAACCAAGAAAGATTAAAAAACACAACAAAGGTTGCTCTAACGCGTTTCGACAGCCAAGCTGTCATCTTCAGAGGGATACTGACACTAAAAATTGATTTTTTTAAATTTGTCCTTTTTTGAGAAGGTTGACCCTTCTTCAATTTTTTTATTTTTATGAGAATTTCGATCTTTTACCAGAAAATGTTATATTTTTTGTGAAATTTCAAGTTTTTCTTTAAATTTCTTTTTAAAAATTTAACTTTTGTTGAAAAGTTTGACTTTTAATTGAACTTTTTTGAGAACTGTGATTTCTGCAAATTCCAGGCTTATTTAAATTTTGATTTTTTTTGTTGAAAATATTGTTTTTCTCAAAATTCGACCATTTCAAAATTTTTATTTTTATTTTATTTTTTCAAATTTTGACTTTTTTAAAATTTTTTACAGTCGTAAAAATGTTACCGCTTTCAGTTTAAATTTTTTCTCAAAACGTCAAAATTTTCATAAAAAATAAAAAATATCACGTGGTCATATTTTAAAACCTGTTTTAGAATATTGTCAATAAACAATAAAAATTTAGATATTTCTAAACTCGGCCAAAGAAATGTTAAATAAAATTAATAAACCGAAAAAATAAAAAGTTTGATAGAGAGTCAAATTTTTCAAAAATCGATAAATTTAAGAAAATTCAATTTTTAATGACACAATTTTAGGAAATTGTCGATATTTTAAAAAAATAAATAGTTCTAAAATCGACAGTTTCAGGAAAAAGTTGAAATATTGATGTTGAAATGTCCAAAAAAATTTCTAAAAAAAATTGAGAGTTTGAAAAACTTCATATTTTCCGAAAATGCCAATCATCTTCAGAGAGAAGATGACAGCTTGGCTGTCGAAACGCGTTAGAGCAACCTTTGTTGTGTTTTTTAATCTTTCTTGGTTTCAAAGGACAAGTTCTGTGTTTCAATTTTTTAAGATAACCAAGGACCAGTCCGTTCCATCAAATTTTATTTCAGTTTAGCCCTAATCTTAAAATTCACAAAAAATCCTTTTCTTGAATTTTCCAAAAACGTTATTCGCAGAATAACGTTTTATTAAAATGTGAATCCAATTTTGGAAAGGTAAAGAATTTTGAAAATAAAATCAAAATTTTGAGAAAATGTTCCAATATGAGTAGAAATTTTGAGAAACATAGTATTTTGTCAAAATTTCGAGATTAAGAAAAATTTTGGAAAACAATAAATTTTTGGAAAGTCAAATTTAAAAATAAGAAAAATTTTAGAATAATCCAGATATTAAAAAAAAATTTCGAAAAAATAACGACTTTTGAAAAATATTGTCGTAATGTCGAAAAAGCAGATGGAAATTTCTTGAAGAGAATTCAAAATTTTCAGAAAAAAGGTCAATTTTGAGGTCAAAAGTAGAATTTTCAAGAATAATTTCGAAAGAGATGAATTTCGAGAAAAAAACACAATTCTGGGAAAATTTTGGATTGTTAAAAAGATCGTATTTAAAACAAAAAACTAACTTTTCGAAAAATCTTAAAATAAGTTAAAAATTTGAAAATATATATTTTCGAAGTTTGAATTTTGTGAAAAAAAAAGCAATTTTCTGAAAAATATCAAATTTTGAGAAGATTTTCAACTGTTAGTGGAAATTTTCCAGAAACATAAAATATCACATTTTGAAGTACCATTTAAAATATATAGAATAAGGCACCTTATTGGAAAACATGAAATTTTCGGAAATCTAAACTAAAAAAATAAAAAATCAGAAAAAACTGAATATAAAAATGTGGATTTGAAGCTGGAAATTTCTTAAAGAAAAGTCCCAATTTCCAAATGAAAGTTTAATTTCAAGGGCAAAAGTAGAATGTTTAAGAATAATTTTAAAAGAAATGAATTTCGAGAAAAAAAAATTTGGAAAAAACTTGGATTGTTAAAAAAATCGTTTTTAAAATAAAAACCAAATTTTCGAAAAATCTCAAAATGAGTTGAAAATTTAAAAAATGTATTATCGAAGTTCGAATTTTGTAAAAAAAAGCAATTTTCTGAAAAATAAGAAATTTTGAGAAAATTTTCCACTGTTAATGGAAATTCTTCAGAAACATAAAATATCGCATTTTGAAGTACAATTTAAAATATCCAGAATAAGACACATTTTGGAAAACATGAAATTTTCGGAAATCTAAACTAAAAAAATAAAAATTCAGAAAAAAGCGAATATACAAATATGCATTTGAAGCTGGAAATTTCTTGAAGAAAAGTCAAAATTTCCAAATGAAAGTTTAATTTTGAGGGCAAAAGTAGAATATTTAAGAATAGTTTTGAAAGAGATCAGTTTCCAGTAAAAAGAAAATAATTTTGGGAAAAACTTGGATTGTTAAAAAAATCGTGTTTAAAATAAAAAACTAACTTTTCTAAAAACCTCAAAAAAAGTTGAAAATTTTAAATAATATATTTTTGAAGGTCAAATTGCGTAAAAAATAAGCAAATTTCCGAAAAAATGAAATTTTGAGAAAATTTTCTACCGTTAGTGGAAATTCTCCAGAAACATAAAATATCGCATCCGGAAATAGGTCAAAATTTCAAGAAAAACCAAATTTTGGAAAAAATCGAGGTCTTTAACAATGTTATACTTTTGAAAACTTCAAGTTTTGAAAGTAGAAATTTTCTGAAAAGGCAACATTTTCCAGAAATTAAAAAAAATCGAAATTTTTCAGATTCAAAATATTCAAATTATGTAAAATGTTGTGGTAAAAAAAAGTAAATTTTTTGAAAGTTCAATATTTTGGAAAACAGTAGAAAGTTTGAAATTCCAAATTTAAAAGAAATGAAGTTTTCAAATTTTTTTTATCAATCTTTTCCTCAAAGATTCGAGTCTTTGTGATAATTTATCTTTTTGGAAAACTTGGACTTCCTTCACACTGAGAAAATAATGAGACAAACTTAAAATTAAAATTTGAAAATTTTGATCCAAGTTCAAGAACAATTTTAGCAAAAGTGTCAAAATTACAAAATTTATAAAAATTCTTGTTATAAATTTGGACTTTTTTGGAATTTGAAGCTTAAATTTCAAAATTCTAATTGTTTGAAAGTTATTACTTTACAATCAAAAATTTATGATGAAATTTCAGCAAAAAAAAATGGAAGCTGTGACAAAAAGAGTTCTCGAAACTTGAATTTAGGCTTAAAGTCAAAATGTTACTTACAAAGTAAACATGTGACAATTAGAATCTATAGTAACTAAAGTTAAAATAAAAAAAACCTTGGAATTTCTACAGAAATGTTTGCGATTTTCAGTTGACAGTCGAAGTTTGAAAATTAAGCTGAATTATCGAAAAAACCATTTTTAAAGTTCTAAAAAAAAAATCTTCAAATTGAGGCTTAAACATTTCTAATTTAAAGCCAAAACTTTAAATTAAAAATGGCCACGTATAGATTAAAATGGAGAAAAAACTTAGAAGTTGAGAAAAATATCGTAATTTTTAGGTTACGTTCAAATCTCTGATTTTTATCTTAAAACTTCTACGAGTATTTGAATATTTTACACAAAAACTTGATTTTAAGATTCGACATGTCTCCTAAAACTTAAAATATTATTTGAGGTTGAAATCAAAAATTTGAGAAAAATGCCAACATTTCAACGTCAAACCCAAAGTTTTGATTTTTTAAAATAATATAAGTTTTTTTCGACTACTTCAATTTCACCGTATACAGGCCGAATTCTCGAATTTTCGGATTTAAAAAGGTCAAGGTTAAACTCGTAATTTAAAGCATAAAGCTTTAAATTTCTAGAAAAGTGCAAAGTTTATAAAAAAAAGAAATTCAAACTTAAACGATTCCAAAAAAACTTTAAATGTTTCAAATTATTGAGTTTACAAAATTTTGTTTAATCATAAAATTCTGGTAAAATTTCGCAACTTCAAACTTGTGCTGTTTTCAGTATTAAAGTTGAAATGGTTTTTAACAAATTTTGTTTTTGTTTCAGAGTTTTTTTTAAAGTAGGGGAAAATCCGTTATGGACATCTGGGAAGATGACCCAGATAGTGTCACTTCCGCTCAAACTACGGGTACCGACTAGAAACCCCTACTTCTTCGGGCCGGGCCCTTGGCCCCCAATCCCTCCATCGGAACAATACAATAGTGCTGGGGTACTATTGTATGCTGTTTTGCCTGAAACATAAGAAACAAACAAAACAAAAAATTTTCGAAATGGAAGTCGTAGCCTAGAGGACCATCCTTGGTCTCCTAATCCTGGTTGGGATGTCTGGATCGTAATTCACTGCCTGTCGAACTAGTTCGGGATGCGTTTCCGCTCTCACCATCGCTCTGAAATTAATTTCCCCAAGAAAATCTCATACCAAAGGTAGTTCAGCTTCCCTATGAAGTTGATTGTTTCTCACAAACCATGGAGCGTCCATGGCTTGTCTTAGAAAGACGTTCTGGAACACTTGGAGTTTCTTCATCTGATTATCGGTTGCCTGTGACCAAGCTACAGATGCGTAGGTCATCGCTGGTCTTATGATTGATTTGTATAGTAACACTTTCAGTCCAATGGATAGGTTACTATTTCTACTAATCATCGCTTCCAGCAGTCCCTTCAGCATTTTGGCTTTGGACACTGCATAATCGATGTGTGCCTAGAATGTAACCCTTTTAGATACTTTGCCTGAAGTCTTCAGTCGACGTTTTGCCCATGAACATTTACATGTCCATATGGTTGGAGTCTTCTTCGGGTGAAAAAGACTGCTTGGGTCTTGTCTGCGTTGACTTGGATTCTTCATTGACCGAAGTAGTCTAGTAGACTGTCTGTTGCCTCCTAAAGTCGTCTAGTGACTAACTCTAGACTTTACAGTCTACTCTACAGTCTACTCTTACGAGTACGCCACCAAAGCTGCGCCGGCTGCTTAAGTTGCCAAAAAGGTGTGGTCTACTGTTGGATTGGTTCTCGGGATGTCTGCTGTGAACAGAGAATACAGCAGAGGTGACAAGGCAGACAGCCTGGAGGCACCCCATACTGTAGCCTAAACTGATTTAATAGTTCCTGTCCCACCTTTGCTCTGAATGAGCGCTGGCCCAGGAACGAGCTTACCATTTGAACCATTCTTAAAGGTATTCCAAATTGATATATCTTGTAGACTAGTCCTTGGTGCCAAACTGTGTCAAATACCTTGGAGATATCAAAGAAAATGGCTCCAACTACCTGGTACCAGTTCATGCGTTGAGTGATTGTTTTAACCACTCTCAGCAGTTGGTCTGTGGTAGAGTGCATAGGTTGGATCCCAAATTGTTCCTTAGTAATGATGTCGCGATCGCTGATGATATTCTGCGGAAGCTTCATCAAAATCCTTCTCGTCACCTTACCCAAGTGGAATAAGAGGCTGATTGGATTGTAATTTTGGGAAAATCTTCCATCCTTACCTGGCTTAGGAATGAAGATAACGTTTGCAGCCTTCCATCATACCGGTATTTAAACATGGAATTGACTATTGCTCCAAAGTATTTGACAGCTTGGTCCGGAAAAAACTTCAGAGCTTGGTTTGGAATTTCGTCTGGACCTGGAAACTTTTTGACGTTTAGCTTGCGCAGAAAGCTTTGGATTTCCTTCTCGTTAGTCGGCTGGATGACGTCGTCTTCTTCTGGCACGCTCCTGAACAACTTAAACCGCTTCTTCCATTCAGAGTTTTCAGTTTGGCCATGACATTTATACTTTTTTTTTTCATTTTGAATCCTTATCGATTCGTCTTGAAATTCGTTGAAGCTAAAACAAATTACCTGCACCAAAATTTTGATTTTTTACAAACATCTTTTTCTCTTGAATTAAAATACAGAATGAAACAGAAATCAAATTTGTGTTTGCAATTTAAAAAAATAACATTCACACTGAGAAAAAATGTATCTGAAAACTAGAACCTTTTTTGACTTTTTCGCTTTTGGATTTTTTTTTAAAACTTCAAGAAATGTTCTTCAAATATATAGAAAAAAAAACGATCTAACCAGAAATTTCTATAAAAAAGTGAGACAAGTTTTATGAAATAAACAATAATAATAGCTTCTACTTTCACGATTAATACGCTACTTCCAAAAACACTGATTTCATTCCAAAATCCAAAACTACCCAAATGCTAAAAATTGAAATTCAAATCTTGTCCCCTGAAACCAAGAAAGATTAAAAAACACAACAAAGGTCACTGTAACCTGTTTCGATGGAGAAGCTAATATCTTCAGAGAGATAGCTTCGCTATCGAAACGGGTTAGAGCAACCTTTGTTGTGTTTTTTAATATTTCTTGCTTCTAGGGGACAAGTTTTGTATTTAAATTTTTGAAGATAATCAAGGACCAGTCCGTTGCACCAAAATACCTAAATTCTAGTTGATCCTGAGAATTAAGGGGCGCTAAAATTCGCTCGGGGCGTGGACGACTAAGGCTGCCCTGGCTCGAGCATTTAATTAATTGTGCGGTTCTTATAAACAGTTTTGGAGATTGCAAAATTTGCAATTAGTTTGGTAAATTTAAATATTGTCTACATTTGATTAGCCAAATCATCTTAAGATAAAACTATTCCGATAGATGTCGTTATTCCCATGAAGAGCAAAATGGTGAGATACTTTGGGTTACACTTCTTTCCAGACTACTTCTTCAAATTCCATCCCACGTTTTTAAACAATTAGATCTTGTTTCAGTCTCGAATGTCTGAATGATAAGACTGAATGTAGTCACGTTTGCAACACTTTGCTTTATCGCATACTCTGCAATAAATATCCAATGATATTATGTTACAAACACTGCTAATATATTCTCACAATAAAATATCAAATTTTATTGCAAAGTTGGCACAACAAATGTTTTCATTGTTTGATTTTTTCTCTGGCTCTTCGTTGCGATAAGGTCTTTCATTCACGACATTCATTAAAATAAAATCCTGACATTGGTTTCGCTTTCTCTTTGAGCGAAATAGTAGATGTCTGCAGCTTACTTATTTGAAGAAAATAAAAATATTACATATTTGTTTATTGGGGATTTGTCATCACTATCGATCCATTATTTGTACCACACACAATATGAATAACAACCAAAAGTGAAGACAATATTGAAATTTTAATAATGATTGGCTACGGAGATAGAACAAGAATACAATAAAGTTATTCGTTTATTCAGAGAGAAGTATTCTGATTTACCACCCATATCGCAAAGAACCGTAAGCAAGATTAAAAAACAGTTTCATGAAAGTGGGCATTTAAGGAAAGCAAGTAATCCCCGTCAGAATGCTCTTAATGAAGATATCAAAATTAATCAGAATGCTCTCAAAATTAATTAATTCTCTCTGTTTCCAAGAAAATCCTCATGTCCCCACTAGTCAGGTAGGTAGTGAACTTAAAATTGGCCAGTTTTCAGTTGCAAGAATTCTGAAAATGCAAAAATTTCATCCTTATAAAATGACAATCCTACATGAACTCTTAAAAGATGATCTTAATCAGTGGTGGCTCTAATGGGGGTGCTGCGACAATATTTAGCGTTTTAAAATTTTTAAGATTTCGACATTTTTAAAACTTTACTTTTCGAAAATTTTAGATTTCTTTGAAAACTTGACAATGAAAACTTTTGATAGGTTTTTTGAAAGGTTGGATTGCTTTTCCAAATTTCGAATGTGTTGCAAAATTTAGATTTTTTCTTGCAATCTCGACCATTTTATTTCAAAGTATTGACTTTTTTGAAAAATTGTAAATACTCTTTTAAAAATTTCCGTATTTTCTTAAATATTTGGATTTTTCGATGTTCTGTCTTTCTTCCTGTAATTTTTTTTTAAATTAATTATTACATTTTTTTAAATTTTTAGCATTTGAGAATTCCTACCTTTTATGAAAATGTAAATTTTTTCAAAACTGGACTTCTAACTTTTTAAATATTTGAGGTTCTCCTAATTTCATCTTTGTTGATAATTTTTTTTAAAAACTTATAATTTTTTTGTTGAAAATTTTGATTTTTATTAATTTTGACTGGTTTTTATTTAAAGGTCAACTATTTTTCAAAATTTCGACTTTTTCGCAAAGTTTCGATTATTTTTTGATTTTTTGTTAAAAATTTCGTTACTGCTTAATTTTTGAAGTTCTTTCAAAATTTCGATTTTTTAAAAATATTGAAATTTTATGAAATATCTGACATTTTTTTCAAAATTTAAATGTTTTTGACCTAAACTTTCAACTTTTTAAAAAATATTTCACTTAGATTCAAAATTATTGCCACCAAAAATTTAAACTTTTTCCAAAATTTCATTTCTCAATATTTCAAATTTTGGAAACCACGATCTACCTAATTTTCACCTGTTTTCAATATTCCGGTTTAGAAAAAGTTGGTTTTTATTTGAAATTTGAGTGCAAATTTTACAACTATGCAAAATTTAAACTTTTTTAGAATTTCGAATTATTTCGTAAATTCGATAAAAATTCCCAAATCTTTTGCAAATTTTGAAATTTTTTTAATTACGACTATAAATTTCGACCCTTTTCTTTTGAAAATTTCTTCTTTTGCAAAATTTTGACTTCTTTTGGTAATTTGAACTATTTTGAATATTTTTGCCTTGTCAACAAATTCCAACTTTCGTTATTAAAAATTTTAATCTTTTCTTAAATCTGCACTATTTGGAAATTTTCAACCTTTTATTTTAATTCTCACTTTGTTGCAAATTCCAGCCATTTTTAAATGTTTGAATTTTTGACAAACTCCAAAATTTTGACTATTTTTTTTCACTATTTTCAAAATGTTGACATTTTTTTGTAAACTGTCGATCCTTTATTTGAAAATTGTGATTTTTTTAAGTCAGACATTTCTTAAAATCTTTTAATGATATTTTCGACTAATATTTCGTAAAATTTCGATTCAATTTCAAAACTGCGACATATTTTTCAAAACTTCGACTCTTTTTAAAAATCTGACTTTTTTTTAAGTTCTATTTTATTTTTAAATACTCTTTATACCGTTTTTTAAACATTTGCAATTGAATCTTCGACTTAAAAGAATAGTTATTTATGATACAAGTGTTAAAAGTGACATTTTATTTTGTGAGTGGGGAGTATTGCGGAACGAGCGTAGCGAGTGGAGCAACCCCACGAACAAAATAAAATCACTTTTAACAAGTATATCATACAATATTTTTTGTAAAACTGTTAAATTAAAAGAGAAAATGCTGTCCCTAGGGTTGAATTTTAGATTTATTGTTTGCGTGTTGAATTACATATTTGACATTTACATCTGACAATCAAGTCAGGTATTGGATAGAGTGTAACTAAGTAAAACAATTGTAAGTTGTTTAATGTTAATTAGTAACCACAATTGAACCTGTCCTAAAATATTGTAGATTTTATGGCTAATAAACATGAATTTTGAAGAAAAGATTGGAAATTAAAGCAATTTTATTATTCCATCTGATGTTGAAGAAACAGCAAATACATCAACTGAAATTTATTGCTCCAGAAATCGGGACAAAAATATGATGGTATGAAATAAAGAATCTAGCGGATAACTTCACTAAAAATATATTTTTGGTTTACGCCGAAGGAAATTCTGAGTTATGGAATCTCTCTATGATAAAAGCTAGTTTTTAAATCAAACTAGGATATAAGCAAGTATTAAAACCAGCGTACAAGATTTTTTTGAATGAAGCTCCAGACACCAAATGTGCAGTAAAAAGTTGCGTCAGTTTTTGGATTATTTGGAGTCTGTCGCTCTCAAGAATTTTGTAAATTAATACTGGATGATATTGAAAAATCTTTGTTTTATATTATGAAGACTAAAAGCAACATCCGTCCTGGTTTTTGCACGGATTACTTTGCATAAATACCTCTGCAATTACTTCTCAGGAAAACTAGAATAAGTAACCGTTCAGATTGTAATAGTAATATTAATATTATAAATAAATAATTTATAACTATCTTGAATGTTTTAATGTTTGGAAACACAATATTGCTGGACCAGTCCGTTCAACCAAAAAAAAATGTCTTTCTAATTTTACCAGTACAGCTTTCTATTTTATATTGCATATTGCTATATATCAGTGTTTCCTAAACAGTGGGTCACAACCCGGCAGCGGACCACAAAAATAAAATACCAGGCTGAAGAATTGTCTTCATACTCACAAATGATTAGTTCTTTCCAGCATTAAGATATAATTAAAACATCTTTTAGTGGGTGGCGAAGGGAAAATATTAAAAACAACCGGGTTAGGGCAAAAAAAGTTTGGGAAACACTGCTATATTTACTTTTAACACTAGTGCTAAAAAACTTTTTCGCACTAGTGTTAAAAGTGTTTTTGTCACGTGTCATTATAAAAGTCAATTTTTAGTTCACTTATCAACTAACTAAAAATGTCACTTTTAATAACAGTTTTACAAAAAAGATTGTTTTCAAACTTGAACTATTGAAATTTTATTTTCGACATTTTTCGAAATTTTACCTTTTCCTTCATTTGAAAATTGTGATTTTTTTCAAGTCAGAGATTCCTTAAAACCTTTTATTGACAGTTTCGACTAATATTTCGTAAAATTTCGATTCCATTTCACAACTTCGACTTTTTTTTTAAATTTCGAATCTTTTTGAAAACTTGACTTTTTATAAAGAAGTTCTATTTTTTTAAAAATGTTGTTTATACATTTTTTTAAACATTTTCAATTAAATCTTTGACTTAGACGAAAAGATTGTTTTCATGCTTGAACCATTGAAATTTTCGACCTTTTTTCAAATCTTTACCTTTTCAAAATTTCAACTTTTTTGATAACTTTGAGTTTTCTTCAATAATCAAAAAATTCAGCTCCTTTAAAAATTTAATTAAAAACTCTGCAATTTATTTTAAACGTCCATATTTTTCCAAAAATTCGTCTTTTATTCACATTCCCACAATTATTTAAAATATCGACCATTTTAAAAATTAAAATTTTTTTTCGAAATCCTTGGTTTCTTTTGAAAATTTGACTTCATATGAAAATTTCAAAATATTTGCCTTTTTTTTTAAATTCGCATTTTCTGATAACTTCTGCTTTATTTTTCAAAAGTGGTAATAATTTTCTTTTTAAATTTACATTTTTCAAGAAAAATTTTCAAATAACACTTGAATTTAAAAAAATTAATAACAACATTTTGTATTTTAAAAATTGTGCAAAGTTTTGAAACAAACAAACAAAATTACTAGAAAAAAATTAAATTAAAACAGTAAATTGTTAATGAATTTTTCTCAAATATTTTGATTAATTTTAATTTCGATTTTTGAGACTCTTCTAGAAATGTTAACAGATTTTCTCAAAAATTTTAATAGTTTTTAGTTCAAAAGTCAGAATTATAAAAATATTTTTGAAAATTAATATATTGCAAACAATTTTTTTTATTTAATTTCTAAAATGTTTTTTTTGACAAATATTGTTTACAGATAACAACTTTTTCTAGAAATGTGATCTGCATTTTCTTGAAAATTTGAGTTTAGTCTTTAAATTTCATTTTTTTAATCGAAATTTAAATTCTAACTTCGAACTTGGGAATTTCAAGAATAAATTTAACATTTTTAGGAAAATTGGAAATTCCGATTCAGGATTCTCTTTGGTCCTACAGCAGTAGCAATATTTTAGAGAAATATCAAATTGTAAAAAAAGTTGAAATGTACAAGCTTCATTTTTTCTTGAAATTTTATAATTTTTCCCAAAGTTTCCTTATTTTTATGCAAATTTGAAGTTTATTTTCCCTAAATTTATACCTAATAATTTTCAGTTTTTTATTAAAATTACAAAATAAAATGAATTTTAAAATATCAAAATTTTGCTAAAAAATTTTTTAGTTTCCACAACAAATTAGAGAGAAATCAAAATTTCTACGAAAAAATATATTTTGAAGGGAAAATCTCCAGGGAAAGTTGAAATTTCAAAAAAAATTCTTTCAATCAAAGTCATTTCCCAAAATTTAAAATTTTTGGAAAACTTAAAAATTTTGACTATTTTTTTAATTTCAACTATTTTCAAAATTTTGACATTTTTTGCAAACTGTCGATCCTTTATTTAAAAATTGTGATTTTTTTTAAGTCAGACATTTCTTAAAATTTTTATTGAAATTTTCGACAAATATTTCGTAAAATTTCGGCTCCATTTCAAAACTTCGACTATTTTTTCAAAATTTCGATTGTTTTTGAAAATTTGATTTTTTTTTAAGTTCGGACTTTTTTTGAAATTTTATTTATACATTTTTTTAAACATTTCCGATTAAATCTTCGACTTAAAAGAAACGGTTCTTTTTAAAATTGAAATATTGAAAATTTCGACCTTTTTCTAAATTTTACTTTTTTAAAATTTCAATTTTTTTGATGATTACACATTTTTCGATAATTTTGAGTTTCCTCCAATATTTAAAAAATTTAGCTTCCTTGAAAATTTAACTAAAAACTTTACAATTTGTTTTGAACATCGATATTTTTCCAAAAATTCATCCTGTATTCACATTCCTAAAATTATTAAAAAATGTCGACCATTTTATAAATTGAAAATTATTTCGAAATCCTTATTTTCTTTTAAAAATTTAACTTTCTATGAAAATTTCGAAATTTCTTAATATTTGACTTTTTTTAAAAATTAGTCTTTTCTGATAACTTTATCTTTATACTTTAAAAGTGGTAAAAAAAAATTCTATTTTTAAAATTGTGTAAAGTTTTGAAACCAATTTCCAAATAAAACTTGCATTTTATGTACAAATAAATTGCCCAAATTTGAATTTTAACCACAAAAAATTGGCTTCAAGCTGGAATATTTAAAATTTCTCTGGAACTTTAAAATTACTAGAAAAAAACTAAATTAGAACAGTAAATTGTTAATGAATTTTTTTCAACATTTTGACTAATTTTAATTTCGAAATTTTGAGACTTATAGAAATCTTGACTCTTTTTCTCAAAAATTTTAATAATTCTTACTTTAAAAAAAATGTTGTTTACAAATAAGAAATTTCAACTTTTTCTAGAAATATGATCTGCTTTTTCTTGAAATGTTGAATTTAATTTCTAAATTTCTTCTTTTTTATCAAAATTTGAATTTTAGATTCCAACTTGAGAATTTCAAGAATAAATTTAATATTTCTAGAAAAATTGGAAATTCCAATTCAAAATTTCCTTTGGTTCTACAGTTGAAGTAATTTTTTAGAGAAATATCAAATTGTAAAAAAGGTTGAAATTTACAAGGTTCAAAATTGAAGTTTTGAGTTCAATTTTAAAATTTAGATATTTTTTTATCGAAATTTGAATTTTAAATTCAAACTTGAGAATTTCAAGAATAAATTTAACATTTCTAGAAAAATTGGAAATTCCGATTCAGAATTTTCCTTGCTCCTACAGTAATAGTAATTTTTTAGAGAAATATCAAATTGTAAAAAAGATTTAAATTTACAAGGTTCAAAATTCTTTGTATAAAATGTTTTGAAAAAACACAAATAATGTAGGGGAAAAAAGCAACATTTTTTAGCGAAAAAATCGAAATTTGAAAAAATATTGAAATATCTTAACAAAAGTCAAAATTTTTTGTTTTCCCACAATGTTGAAATTTTTATAGAGCTTTCAGGGTTTTTTCCAAACATTCTTTGTCAAAACTACAAAATAAAATGGACTTTAAATTGTCAGTGTCGTGAAAAAACTTGACATTTTTAAAGCAAATAAGAGAAACATAAAGAAAAATCTGGAGAAGCTGGAATTTCTAGAAGAAATTTTAAGAATAACACTTTCAGAAAAAATGGAAATTTCGAGAAAATTTCTTTTTATGAAATATTTAGGAAAAATGGAAACTATGCAGAAAAAATCAAAATTTCCTAAAAAAATCGAAATATCTGAAAAAAACTAAAAATTTTTATACAAAATGAGATTTGAGGTCGAAGTTTTTGAAAATGTGATTTTGTTCAAAATTAAAAATAAAATAGGTTTTTAAATGTCGTAACTTCGTGAAAGAAACTCAATGAAAAGTGTTCAGAAAATTTTGAGAAAAAAATTGTAAGCGAAACTGGGGGTGCTGCAGTTCTACAGTGGCTATATGCCAGCCGCCACTGGTTCAAACTCTTAACAAGATTAGAAGCAAGCCTATTTGAATTAAAAACTATGTTCACACTAGAAATAAATGTATTAAATTAAAAACAAATTTATTCGTATTAAAAACAAATTTGTTCAAATTAGAAGCAAATTTGTTCAAAAGAAAAGCAAAATTACTCAAATCAGAAGCAAATTTGTTAATGTTTACAGCATTATTATTGAAAGTTGCATATTTTGACACTTTTTGTCCATAATTTTAAGTATTTTGCTTGCATATTTCAAGCTTTTAATGTTGCATAAAATCCGGTCTCTAGTAATTAATAACATTTCAAATTTAAATTTAAGGACTATTAAACAAGGATTACTGACATACATGACATAATATAGACATCTGTAGAATGACACTGCCTCATAAAATGAAGGTTTCTTATAAGAAAGAGCCCGGAAGCACATGCACAATCCGCTTTGGAAATGAATAAGGGTCGATTTTCGCTTCCGACGGTGTTTAATTGTTTTTTGGTAGGTCATTTTCTTTAATTACTTCTGGATTATGACTGCAAGTGGCGTTTATGATGAAATTATAAGACAGGTCGCATATTAAATTCCTAAAATTTAATATCTAAATAAGACGATAGAGAATTTAGTATCGGGGTGGAATACGCCTCTACAAGGACATAACTGAGATCATAAACAACAATACACGCGAATATAACAAATAGAACAGTGTATCATATCATAAACGGATAACATAACTCGGCGTGGTGTTCGCTAAATTGCAACAAAACTACTTGGCAATACCTACCATCAAAACTCACTCACTAAGTTATGGCTGGCATTAAACTTCACTTCAAAACGCTGTTGTCAAAGTTATTTTCGTCGCTTCTGCCTCAGAACTGCTGTTTGTTAAAATTCTAATTTACTGCATATTTTTTTAACCCCATTTATCGCGTTCTGGATACTGCACTCTGATTGTCTAGCTGATACCTGCATCTTTCAAGGGGAACCAGTATTCGCAAAATATTAGTATTTCTATTCATGTTTTATTGGTTTTCTCTTCGCCAGTTACAATTCTAAATCAGTAGCCTTCTCTTAAGCATTGGCAATCTGTTATAGATTGCCCCAAGTAGCGATTGCGTGTTGAGTCACAAACAGCGATTGACAAACCAAGATCCAACGCAATCGCTATTTGGGGCAGTCTGTAACAGATTGTCAATCGTTAACAGAAGGTTACTGAAAATTTAGAATTGTGAAAGGAGTAACTGGCGAAGAAAAAAACCAATAAAACATGAATGGGGATTCCGTATATTGTTAGACAACATTTTTTTTCAACTTTGACACTCTGTATCTCGGTTAATAAGAACTTTTGGTAAAAGGTAAATGTGACTAAATCACGTTATTTTTATACGAGAAATCCGCTATAGAACTTCCCAGCTGTAGAACTCGTCACCGAAAGGAATTTTCCGCAAAAATTGCAACCTATCCTTGACGGTTCATCGCCATCTCTCCTTTCCGCATCCTACTTACAGTGCCTTGAAGGCATAATGGGGTTACCTCCTGCAAGAGGATTAAACTTAACAAAAAAACTCTTGCTCTATTTACCTATGGTCCATTCTGTATATAGATATTCGGATGGGGATCCACATTAGTCAAAAGCTGTGGTGTAACATGTACTTTGCAAGATAATAGCTCTGTATCTCTCTGAAAATGATAGTTTGGCTACCGAAACGCGTTAGATCAACCTTTGTTATGTTTTTTAATCTTTTTTGCTTTCAGGGGACAAGATTTGTATTTTAATTTTTGAAGATAACCAAGGACCAGTCCGTTCCATCAAAAAAAATCTCTATATTACGAATAGGGATGCAACATCGTTCAAAAAAGCATCGATGTCTTAGACATCGGTATTCGATATCGATACATCGATGTTGTTTAAATATTTAATTAAATTAATTGCAGTTTAAAAAGAACATTACGAAAGTGCATAGAGGACGTCAATTTAAAAAGAATTTTTTTAGAAATCTCGAGTTTAATTGAAATTACGACTTTTTTCTCGAAATTCCGAGACTAAAGTTGAAATTTCGACTCTTATCTCCAAATTTCGACTCTAATTTCGAATTGCAACTTTTTTCTTGAAAATACGATTTCTTTCTAGAAATTTCGCATTTAATCTCGAAATTTCGATTTTTTTTCCAAAATTCCGAGAATAAAGTCAAAATTTGGCTTTATTTTCAAAATTTTGACCATAGGTATATACAAAGCTTAGGTTAAGCATACAATATTGACAGATAGCAGTGGGGTGTTTTTAATAAGCAAAATTTTAATTTTTTTCTCGCAATTTCTATGTTACCGACGAAATTCGAGATTAAAGTCGAAATTTTGAGTCTAGTCTTAGAATTTAGAGAAAAAAAGTTGAAATTTCGAGATAAAAATCGAAAATTCGAGATTAAAAACGAAATTTCGAGAAAAAAAAACCAAAAATTCATCTTTAAACTGTAAGTTATAATACATTTATTTTTTTGAATTGATGACCTTTCTGCGCCTAATTTCTTTAATTATTTATTAAATAATGACCATTATTTTCCTTCCAAGTTTAAACCTATATTTTTTTTCTTTTATTTATTTTGTCCTTCAAATTTTGATAGTAGACTCAAATTATACGTTTTTTGAACCAAAAATTACGTTTGAAGATTAACATTTTCAAAAAAAGTAGATATTTTAAGATTAAAGCCCCACATTTAAAAGTTAAACCTAAAATTTTAAAAATTCCTACTTTAATCTCAAATTTTTACAAAAAATCCTTCAATATTGGATAATAACTCTAGGTTAAATACTGAATGTGAAGAAAAACCTCAAATTTCGGAAAAAAATTCAAATTTATAAAAATAAAATTTCGTTTAATGCAAAATTTTTGAATTTTAAAAAATAAACGAATTTTAAAAATATCAACATTTTTAAAATAGCCAACATTTTGAAAAATAATTCAAAATTTTGACGAACTTTGGCCATTTTAAGCAAGGTTGAAATTTTCATAAAACATTGAGGTTTTTCAAAGAAAGTCAAAATTTCGATAAAACATTTTCAAAAAAAAATTAGACATTTTGAGATTAAAGCCCCACATTTAAAAGTTAAACTCAAAGTTTATAAATTCACACTTTATTCTCAAATTTTTACAAAAAAATGCTTCAATATTGGATAAAAATTCTAGGTTAAATACTGGATCTGAAGAAAAACCTCAAATTTCGAAAAAACTTTTTATAACAGTCAGAATTTGAAAAAAGTGAAATTGGGAAAATATCGAATTTTAAAATCTTTGAAGTCGCACTAACTAAAAACAAAATAATTCAAAATTTTTAAAAAAATGTAATTTTCAAAAAATTTTAAAAAATTCAAAATTTGACAGACGAATTTTAAATCAAAATTTTCATAACCAAAATTTAAAAAAATATCGACATTTTCTTTTCAACTAGTTAAAAAAAAATTCAAAAGCTTTCAAATAAAAAAAAATCAAGAAATTTTATATTTTCGAAAAAGTCGAAATTTTAACAGACGAATTTTGAATCGAAATTTTAATATTCAAAATTTAGCAAAATTTCAAGAAAAAGATTTCTAAAAATGTGGAGATTCTGAAAAATTAGTAAAAACTTTAAAGACAAAATTTCAGAAAATTACAAATATTGGAATTTTAAAAAATAAAAAGATTTTAAAAGTGTCGAAATTTTTTAAAAAGCCTTATTTTTGGGAAGGAAATTAAGATTTTACAGAAAGTAAGTTGAATTTTTGCTAAAGAACGATTCGAAATTTTAAAAAAAATTAAACTTAACAAATTTTTTAAAAAACTTGTACTCTTTAAAAAAGTTAGAGTAGATTGTGTAAAAATTCCACACTTTTAAAAAAGCGAAGTTTTGAGGCCAGCTAATTTTGAAGAAGACAAAATTCAACATTTTTTGTACAACCAAATTTTTTTAAATTTTAAATTTTCGAAAAAATAGTAATTTCGAAAAACAGACGATTTCTGAAAAAATATCAAAATATTTTGATTTTTAGAAATATCGACATTTTTATAAAAAAGTTAAAATTTTCAATGAAAATATTTCTAAAATATGGTGTTTCTGAAAAATTAGTAAAAACTTTCAAGACAAAATTTTGAAGGGAACTTAGAAAAATTCTATTTTTAAAAAAGACGACATTTTTAAAACCGTACTAATGCGACTTGAACATAAATTGTAACTAAAAACAAATAGTCAAAATTTCAAAAACGACACAATTTTGAAATAATGTTTAAAATTGAAAAAAATCACAACGGTTAAAAAGAAAGTCAAAATTTTCACGACAATTGAAACATTTGAAAAGATGCTTTTAAAGAAAATTTAAAAATTTTTAATTAAAAAACGAAATTTTGAAAAAGCCAAAGCTTTTTGAAACTGTTTCTTATTTAACTTAAAAAGTGAATTCTAAGAAAGATGGTATTTAAAAAAATTTGAAAATTTTAAGAAATAACCATTCAAAACGAGGTGAAATTTTGAAAAAATCTGGTTTGAAAAAAACTGAATTTTCAAAAAGTTGAAATTTTAAAATGAGGCCAAAATTAAAAAAACAATCGACAAAATAAAAAAATATCAAATTTTAAAATAATTTTAGAAGAAAGTTTAGAAAATTACAAATTTTGAAATTTTAAAAAATAAAGAGATTTTAAGTGTCGAAATTTTTTAAAAAGCCAGATTTTTAAGAAAGAAATTAATAATTTGAAGAAATTAAAATTTAAAATTTGAGAAATGTTAAATTTTTAGAAAAAAATCCACATCTTCAGAAAAATTCGAAATTTTTTAAAAAACTTGAACTTTTTAAAAAAGTTAGAGTAGATTTTGTAAAAATGCCACACTTTTAAAAAAGCGAAGTTTTGAGACCTGCTAATTTTCAAAAAGACAGAATTCAAAATTTTTTTAAAAACGAAATTTTCAAAACATTGTAAATTTTTGAAAAAATTGTAAATTTGAAACACAGACGAATTCTGAAAAAATATCAAAATATATTGATAGTCAAAATTTTAAAAAATATCGACATTTTCATAAACAGTTAAAATTTTTAATAAAAAGTCAAGATTTCCAAAAATGTGTATATTTTGAAAAATTCGATTTTTCCAAAAAAAGTTTTCTAAGCCGATGAGTACGATTGAAGATTTTTCGAACACAGCAGACATTTTGAAATTATATGGGAGAAAAGCTTTAACATTTAAAAGCTAAATTCAAAATTTTAAGAATTTTCACTTCAATCTTAAATACTTATAAAAAATGTTGGAATTTTCGATAAAAATTCAAGATTACCATCCGGATTTGGAAAAAAAGTTGAAATTTCGGATAAAAAAGAAAAATTTATAAAAATAAAATTCGGTTTAATACAAAATTTTGGGAAATATTCGAGATTGCTAAGAAAATTTGAAATTAAAAAATATGCAATTTTCAAATTTAAACACGGAATTTTCATACAAATTTCTAATTTCTGCTAGTAGGTATAAAGATTTGTTTACTCAA